>JAUIMM010000150.1:2732500-3332500 GCA_031769625.1 Taudactylus pleione | reverse complement strand
GTTTGAAAAGTGGGCTTAGGTCAATAAACATGCACACAGATTAAGTAATTAAACATACACCTCTGTAGCCTGACTGTCTGTGAGTATAAGCAACAATTCTTTTATCTCCATCTCTAAACAGGACACAGGGCTTTTTATGGCTGGTGTTAGCAAATCCTGGTGCCCTGGGCTATGGATAGACAATGTACTCTGGGTTCAATACCCAGAACCACAGATTTTAACAGTTCACCAAGTTTTATGATGCTATGGGTAGGAAATCCCTCCTACCATTCATCCCAGCTTCAAAGAACTACACTGAGGGTTTTGACACCTCACATTAGACTTTTACCATGACATTATACAGATAAATAAATATTTACAAGGGAAAGTTACGGATTCTGCTGACGCAATCATGGGCAGTTATGCCCGTGCGGACATAAAATCTGCTTTTTTGCTACAAGCTGTGAGGAAAAAGGCAACATACTAGGGACTAGGAACCAATATCACTTTGCCCCGGCATGCATACTGCTACGCTGCATTGTGCAAATTTACAGTACACTGCCACGATTGCAATAAAGGTGAAAATATTAAGGTGGAGATCTAACAAAGTGTGGAGAGAGATAAAGTACCAAACTATCAGCTTGTAACTGACAAGTTACAGGCTGTGTGTCAAAATTCACAGGAGCTAATTAGTTGGTACTTTATCTCTCCACAAGCTTTGATAAATTTCCCCCTAAGTCCCAAGTACACTAAAAGTCTGTAGGAATGTAAAGAAGGGAAATAAAAGATATTGAATTTTAATGTTTCTGCATCTCGATTGATTCCAAGCAACTACTATATTATCATTCATTCATCTCACTCTACCTATGCTGGTTGCTCTTTTATTTAAAGGGAAATTTTAGTTTAAAACCTACTGTATGTATATATAGAAGACTGCACAGTTACACTGATGTTCTGCATGCTGGAAGTAAATACTAATTATCTTGCATTCTGGATGTACTGTATAAAACAACTGAAGAAATTGAACAAAAACCATTTTTATTGTTTTTTATGTCCTATACACTAAGTGCATTTATGTATTTTCCATGTACTGGAATACTTAAGGTGAATATATAAAATCATTATTTTATGTCCAAGTCTCCCACAGTCCCTACATACATAAATACCTGTAATGAGTCCCTCCTATAGGCCAAATGCAGTGAAGACATTTTATTAAATACATCATCTAATGCAATGTTTTGACAATACTTATTGGATGGCTAATGCTGGCTATACACCTACACGATTAGTGCCGATGCGACTCACCGTGCCGTTTTCCTTTAACTCCCCGGAGCTCCCTGGCATTCCCTGCCATATGTTTTCATGCTGATTTCACACACGATTTACACACGATTCGTCATACTATCACGCATCACTATACCTCAGATCATGATGCGATTGATCGTGTGCCGCACATAAAAACATGCAATCATGCACCTAAACTTAAACAGAGGGTTGTGCTTCACTAGGGGGTTGCTTGGATTGACTGGGGGGTATAAATAGCTCTCATCCACTTGCTGTTTGCACTGGAGTTGGCAGGAAATTGTCAAAATGATGCCACTGGTCAGAGCCGGATTTAGAGCTCATGGGGCCCTAGGCAAGATACCAGTTTTGGGGCCCCCTCCCTCAATCCATAGCACTACATTTTTATTCCTGATTCATGCCTCTTTTACAGCAACGTGAAGGTCCACTGCGTCCTTCAAACATCGGCTATGTATGTATAATACACTTGCTTTTTCCTAGCTTTTGCAAAGCTTTTCCGAGATAGGCCCCGCTGATTGCCCCTCTATAGCTTTTATTGCCTGTCCATTAAATATCACACTGCCCTCTGACAGCATTCACTCAGCACACTGTCCTCCATCCCAACTCACTCATGTCCCCCATACCACAGACACTAAGGGCCATGTTCAATTTGAGGCGAAAAGTCCGAGGTCGGACTTTTCACCATCATCGCCGTTTTTTCTGGGATAACGTATCGGGAGCGTGCCCGCTTTATCACCGTATTCAACTAGGATCCGGTGAAAAGGTAAGTATCAAAATGTCCTGGGAATTTTCGGGAAATCATCCTGGCACCCCCCTAAAGATGATCTGACATGGGGGATCACTATGGGCCTGCTGAAGGTAGTCTGGGTTTTTTAATAGCTGCAGCAGGTGCATAAATGCGCCTGTGAAGAAGTGATGAAGAATAGCACTTGGAAGTAGCTTTTTGTTTTTGACAAAAAAAATATCAAATTTGGGGTACATGAAAATGGGTGCAAGCATCTTTTTAAGTCCCTAAAGTGATTTTTTTGAAAATTCTTCAAAAATGCTCCTGCCGCTACCACCCAAATTCTTTTGACATGAAAGTAAATTTTTGGGGGTGTACTTTTGATTTTTTTTAACACAGATTACTTTTAGAAGACACTCCCAGGGCTGCAGACAATTTTTTTTAAGCCTGCACCCCCTAAACCCCAATTCTGTACTTTTTTTCGCCATGTATTACATGGTGAAAACTTATCCCTGTTTTCTAACAATGACTTTTTACACCTGCGAAAAGTCTTTTTGTAATTGAATGAGGATAAGTGAAACAGGTGAAAATGACGTCATCAGCGATAAATTATTGCCGATAACCCGTTTTCGCAGCCTAATTAATACGGCCCTAAGCCAGTTACTGCCCACCTCACAGCACCAGATACTGCCCCCTTGACTGCCTGTCTCACAGCACAACACCCCTCTCCCCTCACAGCACAACACCCCTCTCCCCTCACAGCACAACACCTATCAACACCCCTCACCCCTCACAGCACAACACCCCTCTCCCTTCACAGCACAACACCCCTCTCCCCTCACAGCACAACACCTCTCAACATCCCTCTCCCCTCACAGCACAACACCCCACTCTCCTCACAGCACAACACCCCTCTCCCCTCAAAGTACCAGTCTACCCTTTCAGCACATCACCTCTTTCCTCACAGCAAAAACACCTCTCGGCGCCCCTTTTCCCTCACAGCACATAACTCTCTTAGCACAGAAACACAGCAGACCCCCTCCCCTCACATCACCCCTCTCCACTCACAGCACAGAACCCCCACCCGTCACAGCACAGACTCTTCTCCCCATAGACACACTACCCTCATAGCACAGACCCTCCCTCACAGCACAAACCTTCCCCTGCACAGCACATTTCGCTCTGCCCTCTTGGTAACAGCTCTGCCCTCTTAGCACAGGCACTCCATCCTCTCACAGCATAGACCCCATTTCCCTCTTAGCATAGACCCCCCCTCCCTCTGCTCATTCAGCACAAGCCACTCCCACCATAGAACGCTCTCAGCCCAGACCCTCTCCCCAAACCACCTAGACTGCTTTCCCCTAACAACAGACTCCATTTCCCTCTTAGCATAGACCCCCTCCCCTCATAGCACAGACCCCCTCTCCCTCTAATTCAGAGCAGACCACTCACACCATAGAACCCTCTTAGCCCAGACCCATCTCTCCAAACCATTCTAGACTGCTCTCCCCTATCAACCCCTAAACAAACATCGTGACTTACCGGCGCATGAAAAAAGCTGCCGAGCCGCGGCCAATCACGTGGGAGGAGATCTGGTGGGGCGCCTCTCATTGGGCCAAGCGGTGAGGGAGGGGGTGTGGTAAGATGTGGCCTGGGAGAGACGGCTGACCAACAGTGGTGCCGGGTTTGGGGCTGGTGGTGATGTCTCCTAGCCGCGCACACTTACTGGTGCTGCCGCCGCACGTGAGTCGCAGCGAGGTCGGGGTGTCCCCAGCTGGGCCCTTCACACATAAGGGAAGAGCGGAGGATGCCACACACCCAGCCACTCCCCCTGCGTGGCCGCTCACGTGGGTGTCACTGACAGCAGTACTCAATAATTGTAAGTATAACTTGGACGTGACGTGATGACGTCACGTCACCCTCATGGATCCATCCAAGCCTCCTGAATGAGGCACAAACACTGCTTGGTGGTAGGGCCACCGGCTGGCTGTGGTCTGTGACTCCGCCTCCTCCCCCTATAGGTAGGAGCAGGGCACCAGACGTGTGTGTGCCCTCTCCTTGTCCGGGCAGCAGTTAGTACCAGCAGCAGCTTTATACACAGGGCCGGATTTCGTGAGGAGGGGGGGGCCCCGACTATGGGCCCCATGGGACCCTCTGGGCCCTAGGCGAACGCCTAGGTTGCCTAGCGGTAAATCCGGCCCTGCCACTGGTACATTTTGATGCACGATGCATTGCTTGCTGAAATAAACGGAATGAACAGCATACGAACACGACGGATAAGATTGACTGCACATCTGATCACACAATATGTTTTTATAGCCGTGGGAGCACGCATCGCATCATATCCTACCAAAAAAAAAAAAAAATGATTTCCACACTTTTCATTGTACGGCATCAAAAATCAGGTAATCGGACCGAAATCTCGTAGGTGTAAGGCCAGCTTTACACATCCAAACACTATTATGATAACACTGCAATAAATGCTGCATTCAGCCCTTGAGCATCAGAAAGAGGATTAACCCTTAATATATTGAACATGACAGAGCTAAACCAATGGAAACATTCTGTAATATAGCGATCACAGGGGTCTATTTACTAAGCAGTGTTAGGAGACAGAGTGAAAAGTGATAAGGTGCCAGCCAATCAGCTCCTTTGAAAAATGACAGTTGGGAGCTGATTTGCTGGCACCTTATCACTTTTTTATCACTTTTCCCTCTGTCTCCTAACACTGCTTAGTAAATAGACCCCACAATGACAAATATTTTGTTGTGGTGTAAATATAGACTTACCAGTTCACAAAATGGTTTCAGAACCCCATCAACAAGTTGTATCTTTTCCTAGAACATAAGCAAAAGGTTAGACATAAAATATAAAGCAATATTCCTTATGAAGTCTAAGGGCCAAATGTAATAGGGTGTGCAGGATTCTGGAACTGTAGAGATTTGGACAAGTTAGCCGTGAATGTAAAGTGACAATAACCAGGTTATATGTGTGCATACAGTATTTGTACTATCTAAAGAAAATGTTTGTATTTTTTGTGTAGTTACAGACAGAGCTAGATCAGATCTTAAGGTGATATTCTATGTACTGATGTCTACAGCTATTCTCTGGTATAAGGAAAGCTGGATCAAGGGTTTTACTGAGAGGTAATATGGAATTGAGAGCAAACTTGGAAATCAATTGCACAGCTGAATGGAGCTGTCAGTGATCAGTATTCTCCCACAGGAAGGTATTTGGAAATATAATAACTTGCAATTGTTCTTAAGCAACCTTTGTACAGTCTCTAAATGGATGTTTTTTATGTGTCACAATAACATTAGGAATAATACAGGTCTGATATAACATCATCACGAGTGACATTTTATAGCAATAGTTTAATTTCCAGTATTTAACATTGTCTAAAGAGGCCTATCCAATTGCCGACTTTCTGCATGATCCAACCAAAACCAGGAGGTTTTGGACGGAATGTGCAGAAAGTCTGCTAGACAATAGACGGCAAGGACCAGCGATGCACATGCACACTGGATCCTTGCTGACCCCGACTATCTATCGAACATGCCGGTCAACCTGATGACGGTCGTCAGGTTTGCATGTTGATAGATAGCGAGGTTGGGCTCCTGTACTGAAGATGTTTAGTGAACGTCTTTCAGTGCGGTGCCCGCACCTCAGCGACATGAAAGTCTGAATGCTGGACGTTCAGACTTTCATGTCGTTAAATGGATAGGCCCCTTAACTGTGTTTTTGCAATATCAAAAACAACAATTAAAAAATAGTAAATATAACTTACAGAAATAATTTTTATTATTTTTACCACTTCCTCAATGACTGGAGAACGTTCGCGAATGGCAATATCTTTCTAAAATGAGAATTAAACATTATAGATATACAGTACTGTGACAAGTCCTGATTAACAATACCTTAGAATGCAACATTCATTATATATTTTAAAACATTAACATTTATAGTTGATACCCTTATCCAAATAAAAAAATGTATGGTGGCTCAAACAGGCATCCACATGTATAATTATTATAGCAACACATTGTACTGTTTTAAAACATTTTAAAGATAAACTCTTTAAAGCAAAATATCAAGATAAAATAGAACATTTAAGAAACTGCAAAAGTACAGATCTGCCATACAGTACATACATGTTACACACATGATCTGTTCTGCATTCATACATCTAGTTTTTTCTTTTGAAAAGTGGCTCTGCCTAGATGATTTGTACTATTATTTGTAGGATTGAAACTCAGATGTGAATGCATGTGCCAGAGAAAGTAATATAATCCCATTAAAGTAATTTCAACAATCGCTTTTAGACCATAGATTAATTAATAGCATTATTTTAGAAAATAGTAGCATGATCAAGAACAGCCATGCAGCATGTCAGCTCAACCATTCACTATTGCTCCACAGTACAACAAACCCACTGTGTCACTGTATTACACCATTAATAAAGAAATACTGTATGATTCATCTATATAAGCTGGGAAAATCATGTATTTTTTAGCTATCTACTAATCAGGAATAACCCCTCCAAATGGCACATTCTCAATTCTAATAATATGGAGTCATATTTTATATCATCCCCAGATGCTAGTATGTGATTCATTTAGATATATGCACAATAGCACATGAAGCCGAACAAAATGGTATGTCAGCTACATTAACTCATTATTGTAGTATCTCAGAAAACACTCACAATGTCTGAATATGTTGATTATTTTTGATTTTTTTTTGATGCACCTTCTATTTATCATTTTAAATTGACATGTCCATAAAATTGTTGAAAGGATATCCAATACATGGCCCATGTTCTTAGAAGAATGATTAACATGATACATTTAGCTTAGGGTCATTTTGGGTTTAGTAAACAATGGATACTATTAGACTAAACAATAATGTATCCATGCATACTTCATAATATTAGCAATAAATCCTATTTAAGAAAAACTGTACATTTAAGTGCCTACAGTATCCTGAAGTTGACATGCTAAGCACTGAAATATTTGGTTATTATATGGTATCTCCTCTGTAGTACAACTTTATGTAGATGTTTTTTAAAAAACATTTGCACAACTTCAAGGAGAATACAGCCTCCCACACACAGCCTTTTATAGATATCTTCAGCTCCATCATGCTATGTGTGCTCAATTTGGAATACCCACATGTCCCTTCTGAAGACTATGCTCCTCTGTCTGGCCCCAAGAAACAAGTGTCTAGTATATATTCTGACCTCAATTCCTGCTATTTACCAGATGTTCTCCTTCCCTTGAAACTGAGGTGGGAAATGGAGTTTGGTCCCCTTTCTGATGAGGACTTGGGACATATCCTGGGTGCACTTAAGGATGTGAGTACTTGTGTTCAGTACCATCAGATTCATGAATATTTCCTTAATATGGTGTACCATTCTCCTTTATTCTTAGTCCAAATATAGACTCTGCCCTGACTAGCTCTCTAAATTTGGGGCCGTACAGTCCAGGTTCTAGCATCTGCTTTGAGATTGTCATGGTATTTTGCTTTCTGGACTTGTGCATTGGCAAATATTAACTTCACTGCTCCTATAATCCCCTCATTAGATCCTATAATTTTCTTATTTAACCTTTAGTCTGGAAAAGCAATATAATAAAGTTCTCTATAAAGTATACACTTGGTCTTACTGCCCTTGCTTAAATCAGAATTTCCAGGACATGCCCTCCCATAATACCATAAGATCTGGGATCGTTGGTGCAATTCTAGTTTTGGAATATACAGGGACCCTCCTGCCAGTCTATAATTTGGTTTCACATGTTTAAGTTCATGTTGCTCTACTACCTTTGCTCTTAATCTTTGCATGTTCATATTAACCACTTACCTGACAATTTTTTTTCCCAAAAACCTCTCCGAAATTGTCGTTTTTTATTATTGAATTAGGTCAAGAACATCTTTTTAAAACGATTGCAATGCAATTTTTTTTAAACACAATATACCATAAAAATAAAATTTTTATGGTATACTGTAGTGATGGCCATTGACAGCTGTGGTTCAAACATCAATAGAAATATTCAATTGTTTGAGACCGCAGCTGTCAATGTTTCCTTAACATTGGTTGGGGGGCTGCACACGCAATCTATGTACAGTATAATATATATATATATATATATATATACAGTCAGGTCCATAAATATTGGGACATTGACAGAATTTTCATATTTTGGCCTCTATTCACCACCACAATGGTTTTGAAATGAAACAAACAAGATGTGCTTTAACTGCAGACTTTCAGATTTAATTTGAGGGTAATTACATCCAAATCGGGTGAACGGTGTAGGAATTACAACGGTTTCAATATGTGCCTTCCACTTTTTAAGGGGCCAAAAGTAATGGGACAAACTAAACAATCCTAAATCTAACTTTCACTTTTTAATACTTTGCTGCAAATACTTTGCAGGCAATTACAGCCTGAAGTCTGGAACGCATAGACATCACCAGACGCTGGGTTTCAACCCTGGTGATGCTCTGCCAGGCCTCTACTGCAAATGTCTTCAGTTCCTGCTGATATGTTCCAGTAAACTGCACACATCACTTTAGTCCAATAAAAACAGGTACAAGGCCATTAGTGTAATGCAAATCCTCCTTCTACTGCTTGTATAGTACAAGGTAGAAATATCAGCCAGCACACCATTTGAAAAAATGGACAAATCTTTAATGGTCCCATATATGAGTGAAAAGCCATCACAGTGAACACTAGTTAGGGAAAATAGAAAAAATACTTAGCACATAGTATCCATGTAAACTGGGGAGCCTAGCTCTGAGTCCAGTAACCAGCCCCAACAGCTGTTTCGGTCCTCCTTCCTCAGGGGACTGCTGTGAAACTACTGAACCCGTGAATTGGCTTATAAACCCACCCTCTTTCAATGAGTAATGTAACTCACCTTGGTGATGTAACACCCAACAGCTGCGTCAACCTGTGTACAGGTCAGCCATCTCCCACGGCATTGGTCGCACACACTATCCACCCGGCAGCATACATTTAGCCAGCAGGGCAGAACTAGAGTGGACGCACACATGCCCTGGGGAAGACAGCAGCGTTCCCTGTCACAGGAAGTGATGTAGCACAAACAGAGATATCCAAAACAAACCCCATAACAACATAACACATAAATAAACATAAACAATGCATGTAATGATCGATAATGATCTCTCCTACAGAGCGCGCCATATCATATGAATGCTAATAAGACATAATCAAGCATTAGTGAAACCAGACTATTCGCATTAATTTCTGGTAAAACAGAAAAGATTCCTGGCCACCGGATGTTATGTCATCGACACCCGGGTAACCGTAACCTATACTATTATTAGTAATAAACAACAATGGGTTGCTAAGCAACCTGCTTTAACCCTGTATAGCTTAGAAAACAGTACCGGTTACACAAATGGCTCAAATCAAATAAACATTAACCTGTAAGGTCTTGAAACCTCAATAGGTGCATTGTGCTTGATGATACTTTCAGAAAACATGCACCTATAAGGTCATAAGTCCTAAAAGGACATAGGGTGCATAATATTTAACAATACTATCGAAAAACATGCAGAAATATTCCTCACAAAAAATAAACAAAACACATATATAAAAAAACATATATAAAGCAGCAACTATGGAATAGATGTGGAGACACCAAGTAAATATAAGCAGGCTGTGGTTAGATTGTTAAACAAATGAATTATTCAAAGGTACAGTCCTGTACAGGCCTTTGCATTCTCAACAGTCAAGGAGACACTATCCTGGATATAGAATTTAAATCTCTATTTATCAAAAATACACAATAGAGTCCTACATTTAGTAGAGTTCACAAAAATGGAGTGAGCAAAAACTCTTCATTCAGCCCATGGGGCACCATGGTTCTGAGATGATGAATCCATCTACACTCCTGTTTTAGGAGCAGCTTATGTTGATCACCACCCCTTCTCATGGGTGGGACATGGGCATAAAGAGAAAGTCCTTAAAATGCCTCGCAACAGGTGGTGTGTTGGGTTCAATTTTAACAGCAGCTTTTTTGATAGTGGACTGATGCATGGCAATTCATTCTTTTAACATTCTGATCATTTTGCCAATGTAGATCTTCTTACAAGGACATATAATAATATAGGTCACAAAGTGAGTTTCGCAGCACATACAATTTCTCAACTGGAATAACATTCCATTCATTGGATGTGTAAATGTTTTCCAAGTTTGCATAAACTTGCAATTAACACATCCTGCACATCTAAAGGCACCATTTTGCAATCGTAACCAATTATTCGCTTAGTTAGCTCTCGGGCTGATGTCAGAACAGCTTATTGATTCCTTTAAGTTGTGGCTTCTTTTGTAAAAAAAAGAGAGGTGTTTGTGCACAATGGTCCTTAAGGATTGTATCAGTTTGAACTATGTGCCAGTGTTTAAGGATGGCTTTTCTTAAAACACCTGAGGTGATAGAGTAGGTGCTTGTAAATACCATTTTGGTACTAGCGTCGTCCTTAATGGCCGGAGTAAGTAGTGTATCTCTATCCAGTGCTTGTCATTTATGTATAGCATTGCGGACTTCTCTGGGGTCATAGCCCCTGTCTATAAATTTCTGGCCCATCTGTTCCAATGCCTCCAATAAATTCTCCTTGTTAGATGTAATCCTAACCACACAAACTAATTGGAAGTAGGGTAACCCACGTTTCAGGGGTTGTGGATGGAAACTCATTGCTGACAACAACGTATTTTTGTCTATCGGTTTTCTAAATATTTCAGTAGAAAACTCTCCTTTAACGATCTTAATACAGACATTGAGGAACTCAATTTTTTCCTTATTGTGTGTTCATGTGAATTGAATAGATCCAGAAATTGTGGGCCTGATTCAGACCTGCTCGCGAGCGTTTGCAAGCAGGTCGATGTTGCCCAAGTGCGCATGCGCACAATGGAGGTGGCTCCATTGTGCGCATACACGAGACCCGAATAATGATGGCCAAGCCGTCATTATGGGTATCGCACCAAAGGGGGCATGCTGTAAATGGTGATTGACAGCATGCCCCCTTTGGTGGACATGCCGAAGGCATGGCTGCCCAGACGGAGGCATTCTCATGGGAATGCCTACCATCTGGGGCAGGCCAGATAGAGCCAAAAGCACTCCAAGGCTTGCAGCAGCGAGACCCTACTGCAAGGGTCTCATTGGTGGGCATGCCGGGGGCATGGCTGCCCAGACCGAGGTGTTCCCATGGGAACGCCTACCATCTGGGGCCGGCCCCACTGACATCACTAGTGATGTCAGTGGGAGTGCTTTTGGCTCTGATAGAGCCAAAAGCACTCCAGGGCTTGCAGCAGCAAGACCCTACCGCAAGGGTCTCATCACAAGCCCGATGGTCGCAATGGTCTTGACCGTCGCGACCATCATTTTGGCTGCATGCTATAGCTGTGGGTGTGGCCAGGAGGCCGCTCCAAAAAGTAGGAGGGACGGCCCTTATTCAGAGCGAGCGCTCTGTCAGAGCATCCGGGTCTGAATCAGGGCCTGTGTTCAAACCCTTGACAAACTCATCCAAAGTGGCCACATCCCCAGTCCAAATCATAAACAGGTTGTCGATATATCTTACATAAAATTTAATAAACTTAGAAAATTTGGGATTTGCCATAATATACCTCTTTTCATAAACATGCATGTATAAATTTGCATATGATGGGGCCATATTCGACCCCATTGCTGTTCCTTTTAGTTGTAAATAAAACGCATTGCTAAACATAAAGTATTTTCTGTATAAAATTTTTTCCATCAATGCCAGTAAGAACTCATTTGGCAGACCTGTATACCCTGGACTGGAGATAATGGCCTCTCTAACTGCATGTAAACCTTCAACATGTTCAATATTCGTATACAAACTGGTCACGTCAAGCGTGACCAGTAGACAATCGTCCAGGTGGCTGACCAACTGAAGTGATTTTAGTCAAAAAATCTGTTGTCTCTAATAAAGTAAGGCATGTCTTGGACCACACGTTGCAAAAAATGGTCAACATATTGAGATAAACTTTGGCTCAAAGATCCCTTGGAGGATATAATTGGCCTTTCGGGGGGCTGGGTCAAGGACTTATGGACCTTGGGCAATACATACAACATGGGAACCCTCGTAAAATCCTGTGTCTAAAACTGTGCTGTATGTTCTTCAATCCAGCAGTTATATACACCCAATTGAATTAGTATATCAATTTCTCTCTTGTATTGGTCAGTAGGGTCATAAGTTAACTGTTTATAAAAGGAATCATCAGACAGGTGTCTATCCACCTTCCCAATATAGTCACTTCGATTTAGGATAACAATTCCCCCGCCCTTATCGGCAGGGCTAATCACAATTTCAGTGTTATCACATAAACTAGAAATAGCCTGGTTTTCTAATCTGGTTAAAATGAAATGTGTAATTTTTGCCTTAAGTACAATGGGAAGTACATCTGCCTTTACTAAATGAATAAATGTTTCAATTGAGGCATTGGAGGTGGGAGGATCAAAGTTACTTTTAACTTTAAAGGGACTAGGGATCGAATCAACCCTATTTTTTTTTGCAAAATAATCCTTTAATCTCAATTGTCTATGGAGACTATATAGTTCTGTTTCACAGTCAAAGCTGCTCTGTTTGAAAGTTTGTACAAAAGATAGTCCTTTAGAAAGAACAGAGGACTCAGACTCAGTTAATACATGCTTAGAAAGATTAATAAAAGCTATCTCCTTGTCCCCTTCCCTCTTTTTGCTGTTATTTTTCCTAGGCCTATTGCCCCCTCTCCTGCATGGTCTTTTCCATTTCTTGAACCCTTGCTGCAAGTGCAGGTTTTTTCCCCTAAAAAGAGGCCCTACCACTTGTGGATTGATCAGAATCACTATGGTAGGTATGACTCTATATCAGTAAATTGGGTCTCACCCCATCTCCAAGATCCCTGCCCAGATCTCCAGGGACATCTATTACTTTGATTTGTCATCCAAGGGTAAACCCTTTTTTCCTTGTAGTCCTCCTTAACTTTACGAAATTTTTTTTTTTTAAATGACAACAGATTTGATTTAAATTCACATAAGGACTCATCCAATTTGGTCAGCCAATCTGTACCATTGTCATTTTTTAAAACCTCAATCTTGCTGGCCTCACAACAAGCAATTTCTTTTTTAACAATTTCTATATCAACATTGACCTGTTGTACCACAAGTACCATGAGGTCGAGACTGCACTGGTTTAAAACAAAACACCATTGTCTACTAAATTCTTTATTATTTCTCACCAATGTGGGTTGGTTAAGAATCCTAAACCCCCTGGGGATAAGACCATCCTTATGATACTGGGACAGAGTTAACCCATGCAGCTCTAGCTCAATTAGTCTCTTATGGAGTTTGAGTAAGTCAGCATGTATTTCAGTTGGACTATCAAAGTCAAAAGCAAATTGAGTGGTGTCAGCAAAGAGGATCTTGGACACCTCTAAAAAATGCTTGGTGCCTGTAATGTCTCCACATTCTGAATCCATAGTGAAAAAGCAAGTCCACACTCAAGTTAATAAATAAAAAAAAGAAAAACATGTGTGTATATATATATATATATATATATACGCATACAGTATATGTGTGCCCATATATATATATATATATATATATATATATATATATATATATATACAAATGTATATGTGTGTATATATATATATATATACAGTATATATATTCTAAAATGCAAGCAAACAGTGCGGCACATAGTGCTTTATCAATGACATTTACTCAAAGTATCACATATGATAAAATGTACCAACGGTTGCAGTCAGACCACTGCAAGTGTTGAAGGCTTAAAACATAGAGTCTCTGGGTGGTACAGCATCCAGCTCCAGTGAACAAAAACACAGAATTAGGTCACACAAGGCCACGCCTCTACACATTTCATCACTAGGACTTCATCATCGGGCTGGCCTAGCATTTCCAGTACTCCCCTTAAAAACACATTGTAACCAATAATTTGTTACAACTCAATTAAAATCATTCACCTGCATATATAGGATATATAGTATATAGCAAATACAAGAATTACAAGCTTGATACTTATATTACATCAAAAAGCAATACAAAAGCAAATATATCACTATCATACACTGTATACGTGGAGTGGAATTAAATTATCCTATTATACAAAAACATTTTGTACAAAATTATTATAAACAAGCATACTTGTAGTGTACATACTCTAATCAGAAATAAATGAAATAAAAATGAATAATAACACTTCTATTAATAATATTAAAGTTACTAAATTCTAGCACAAAAATACTGCATAAAAATAAATATTTAACAACCAAATAATTTAGCTATCAACATATTTAGAAACAATTATTTAAATAAAAAAGGAGTAATTTCAAACCCCTCATTCAACCTAGGGGTGTAATGTATTCAATGTTACAATCCAATATGTCTCACGTTTGCAAAGTAAATTGAGTACATCTCCCCCTCTTTGTTCCAATGTCACGTGTTCAAGACCAATAAATCTAAATTTTTTAAAATTACTAGCTTGACAAGATTAAAAATTTTGAGGAACACTATGGTTATCAGTCAGGTTCTTTATATTCCTGGTGTGTTCCAAGATCCTGATTTTCAAAGAGCATTTTGGCTTCCCAATATATTTCTTTCTGCAACCACATATTAACATATAAATAACATGTGTAGTATTACAGTTTATCATACCTTTTATTTTATAATCATTCCCTGCAAACGTCTTCTGGCCTCTCAAGCCATATTGACATATTTGCAGGCATTACAAGTAAAAAAAAACCTCTCAGGTTTACTAAAAAAAGAGAGTGATTTTCATATGATTATTAACCATTGACAATAAACAAGGGGAAATATAATTCTTTACCGTTCTTGCTCTCCTAAAGACAAGCTCTGGTCTCTCAGGAACAACGGAGGATAGCACCGGGTCCATCTTAATCAGATGCCAATGTCTATAGAGGATTTTTCTAATATCCTCTCTCTGGCAACTCTACTGTATCTCAAAGGGACAATTGAACAGTGCTTCTTTAGTGGTGATGTCTTCCTTTTCTTATAATTAATTCAGTCAGTTCTATCAAGATTCCTGGCCCTGCAAATAGCAGCATTGATTAAATTGGGGGGTAACCTCTCTCAAAAAATCAAGTAACATAAATTTTGGATTGTACTTCAAAACTATGAATACTAGTACAATTCCGCCTAAGTCTAACTAATTGAGAGAAAGGTAGGTTTCTTTTCCATTGACTGTAATGACAGCTTTTATAATCCAAATAATTATTGCTGTCAACAATTTTAAAATGGGTAGTAGTGACTATTTCTTTAGTGTTACCCTGGCAATCATGTATACATAGAGCCAAATCTAAAAAGGCAATTTTCTCAGGTTGAAATTCAAATGTAAACCCCAAATTAAAATCATTGACATTCAAATATTGCACAAATCTACAAAAAACACTCTCAGGTCCATCCCACACTATTAACAGGTCATCTATATAACAGTTAAACAGGACTATATTATTTGTGAACAGGTAATTAATATGAACAATTTTTTTTCTCCCACTCTCCAAGTTACATATTAGCAACACTGGGGGCACAAATCATCCCCATCACGACCCCACAAGTCTGCTTATAAAAATCACCCAAAAAGGTGAAATAATTATATTGCCTGACAAACCGAGTATCATTCACAATAAACTCAATTTTATTAGGATTCATATCAGGGTCATTTTCTAATGCAATTTTAATACAATCAAGTCCTTTCTCATGGGGAATTGATGTATAAAGCGACTGAACATCAATCGTACCCCTTTTCAAGGTACTTTTCCACTGAAAGTCCTTTAAAATCTGTAACACATGTGTAGAATATATTATATTTGAATCTAATAATGGAACATATTTTTTCAAGTATATATCCACATACTCAGATATTATTGAGGTTAAAGTATTTAACCCCAACACAATTGGACGGCCAGGTGGGGGCACCTGGTTTTTGTTTATTTTAGATCCACTAAATACTTTTTTGTTGGATCATTACATAATTTCACATAGGATTTAGTGCCTGATAATGATCGATTATTATCAGACACTAAATCCTATGTGAAATTATGTAATGATCCAACAAAAAAGTTATTAGTGGATCTAAAAATTATTCTCGATAAGGGATTACTGGATCAAGAGTTGTCTAACGAAGAATATAAATACCTGTATAATGAAACCCCAAGAATAGTTACAATATACCATTTGCCGAAAAAAAAAAAAAAACAGGTGTCCGAACCTGGCCGTCCAATTGTGTCGGGGTTAAATTATTTAAACCTCAAGAATATCTGAGTATGTCGATATAAACTTGAAAAAATATGTTCCATTATTAGATTCATATATAAAAGATTCTACACATGTATTACAGATTTTAAAGGACTTTTGGTGGAAAAGTACCTTTAAATGGGGTATGATTGATGTTCAGTTGCTTTATACATCAATTCCCCATGAGAAAGGACTTGATTGTATTAAAATTGCATTAGAAAATGACCCTGATATGAATCCTAATAAAATTGAGTTTATTGTGAATGCTACTCGGTTAGTCATGCAACATAATTATTTCACCTTTTTAGGTGTTTTTCATAAGCAGACATGTGGGGTTGCAATGGGGACAATTTGTGCCCCCAGTGTTGCTAATGTATACCTTGTAGAGTGGGAGAGAAAATTTGTTTATATGAATAACCTGTTCACAAATAATATAGTCCTGTTTAACTGTTATATAGATGACCTGTTAATAGTGTGGGATGGACCTGAGAGTGATTTTTGTAGATTTGTGCAATATTTGAATGTCAATGATTTTAATTTGGGGTTTACATTTGAATTTCAACCTGAGAAAATTGCCTTTTTAGATTTGGCTCTATGCATAAATGATTGCCAGGGTAACACTAAATAAATAGTCACTACTACCCATTTTAAAATTGTTGACAGCAATAATTATTTGGATTATAAAAGCTGTCATTACAGTCAATGGAAAAGAAACCTACCTTTCTCTCAATTAGTTAGACTTAGGCGGAATTGTACCAGTATTCATAGTTTTGAAGAACAATCCAAAATCTATGTTACTAGATTTTTTGAGAGAGGTTACCCCCCAATTTAATCAATGCTGCTATTTGCAGGGCCAGGAATCTTGATAGAACTGACCGAATTAATTATAAGAAAAAGGAAGACATCACCGCTAAAGAAGCACTGTTCAATTGTCCCTTTGTGATACAGTACAGTTGCCAGAGTGAGGATATTAGAAGAATCCTCTATAGACATTGGCATCTGATTAAGATGGACCCGGTGCTATCCTCTGTTGTTCCTGAGAGACCAGAGCTTGTCTTTAGGAGAGCAAGAACGGTAAAGAATTATATTTCCCCTTGTTTATTGCTGATGGTTAATAATCATATGAAAACCACTTTCTTTGTTTAGTAAAACTAAGAGGTTTTTTTTACTTGTAACGCCTGCAAATATGTCAATATGGCTTGAGAGGCCAGAAGAGTTTTGCAGGGAATGAGAGTAAAATAGAATATAAAATAAAAGGCATGATAAACTGTGTACTACACATGTTATTTATATGTTAATATGTGGCTGCGGAAACAAATATATTGGGAAGACAAAATGCTCTTAGAAAATCAGAATCTTGGAACACACCTGGAATGTAAAGAACCTGACTGATAACCACAGTGTTCCTCAAAATTTTAAATCTTGTCAAGCTTGTAATTTAAAAAAAAATAGATTTATTGGTCTTGAACACGTCACATTGGAACAAAGAGGGGGAGATGTACTCAATTTACTTTGCAAACGTGAGACATATTGGATTGCAACACTGAATACATTACACCCCTAGGTTTGAATGAGGGGTTTGAAATTACTCCTTTTTTATTTAAATAAATGTTTCTAAATATGTTTTTAGCTAAATTATTTGGTTGTTAAATATTTCTTTTTATGCAGTATTTTTGTGCCAGAATTTAATATCTTTAATATTATTAATAGAAGTGTTATAAATAGAAGTGTTATTATACATTTTTATTTTATTTATTTCTGTTTAGAGTATGTGTACTACAAATATGCTTGTTTATAATAATTTTGAACAAAATGATTTTGTATGATAAGATCATTTCATTCCACTCTGCGTATTTATGATAGTGATATATTTGCCATTGTATAGCTTTTTTATGTAATTTATATAAGTATCAGGCTTGTAATACCTGTATATGCTATAATTAATGGCAGGTGAATGATTTTAATTGAGTTGTTATGAATGATTGGTTACAATGTGTTTTTAAGGGGAGTACTGAAAATGCTAGGCCAGCCCTCTGACGAAGTCCTAGTGATGAAACACAAAGGGACGTGGCCTAGCGTGACCTAATTCTTTGGTTTTGTTCACCGGAGCTGGATGCTGTACCACCTGGAGACTCCATGTTTTAAGCCTTCAACACTCATGGTGGTCTGACCGCAACCGTTTGTACATTTTATCATTTGTGATACTTTGAATAAATGTCATTGGTAAAGCAGTATGTGGCGCACCATTTGCTTGCATTTTTGAATTTTTAGCCAAGTGTGCAGATACGGGGATCCTTGAGAGGAAAAAAGTTGAGGACGCCTGCCCAATACACGAGGCTGTGCACACAGACCGGCATTGAGTATTTGAAAAATTAACGGGACTGTTTGGTTTATTGTGTTTTATTGATTTTTATATGTAAGGAATCTATGCACCAATTATATTATATATATATATATATATATATATACAGTAGACACTTAGGCGGCACTCCGGAGACTTTCCAAACTGGTGTAAACAACCATGTTTGTTCAACATTTCGGGGTTCAGTTACCCCTTCTTCAGGAACAAATATATATATATATATATATATATATACACACTACCAGATCATTGTTCTGAGGGAGACACACTTACTGACAGCTGCACAGAGCAGAAGGGGCAGTCGTTAACTACAAAGCAGCAGTCACCGGGCCGGAAGGAGAAGGAGGGAACATTCACACATTAGCAGCAGCTGCCAGCGGGAGGAGTTGAGTACATTGCAGCAGCTGCCACCATCATGCCAGGAGGAGGGGGTGGAGGGTGGTCCAGCACAGGGACAGCAGCGCTCTAGAAGAGAGGGTGGCCTGGGGGCCCTGGAGTGCTGGTAGAAGGGGATGTAGGGTGCGCCAGCACGGGGAGTCTGGAGAAGGAGGGCACACATCAGCAGCAGCCTTCGGGCTGGGAGGAGAAGGACACACAGTAGCTGCCATCGGGACGGTAGGAGAAGGTGAGTACACTGTAGCAGCTGCCGCCACAGAGGTAGGAGGGGGTGGAGGGTGGTCTGGCTTGGGGATAGCAGGGCTGTAGAAGAGTGGGCTGACATGGGGGAAGGGGGTGGAGAGTGTGCCTGTGCAGGAAGTCATGCCAGTGCCAGAAGAGGGTGTGCTGGCCCAGGGACACTGCAGCACCGGGAGAAGGTGACCCAGCCATGCTGGGAGAAGATAAAGTGGTGCTTACTTCCAGTCAGGAAGGTCACGCAGGCTGCTCGATCACTGCAGGCCACAGTGATTGGGATACACTGGTGCCTGTAGCCACGCAGGGAGGGGGGTGCCACTGGATGCCCAATCACTGTGGCCAGCAGTGATCGTGACACACTGGAGGTGCAGCTACGGGTGCAGAGGGACCAGCAAGTCCCTCTGATGTAGGCAGCTGTGGGAAGATTAGCTTCCCGCAGTCACCCAGTGTTCATTCCTGACTGCTCATATCAGATATGTCTATGTCAGGTAAAGCCCAGTATGGTATGGTTGTATCTGATACGACTGTCAGGCAAGTGGTTAACAAATTATAAGCTTTTGAAGGTTAGATGGACCTAGTAATTTCTGGGCCTCACTCATTACATCCATACACGCAAGTTTATATACATTTTCTATGGCAGCCTTTTCAGTTTTAGTAAATTTATTATTATTTGTTCATATAATTGTTTTTTTGTTTTTTTTGTTTTCTTTTTCTCTTCTTTCTGTTAAAATGTGAAAACTCACAATATAAGATGACATGATTAAAAATAAAACATGAACATTTAATTTTCTCAAATTAGATGAAACATGGATTTCATTCAAAGTTGTGCCCTAGGATATTCTAATTTATATATCTCTTACAATTTTGCCTGTTACTTAATGACCTCAATGTGCAAGTTAATTCAATTGGATAATCTACTATCTGGTGAGGTGTCTCTGAGTAGTGTAGCAGGGCCTCATGTAGAGTTAGGAGTAAATTCAGTTAGAATAGCAATTTTGCACCATGGCAAAACCATGCTGCTCTGCAGGGGGCAAATGTAAAATGAGCCGTCTGATATGAAGTTGAGTCAAGAAAGCATAATTACTAGATTCTAGATTGCAGGGTAAAAATAAATCTGGCCAGTATAATGGCTTGATT
The DNA here is from genome assembly GCA_031769625.1 of Taudactylus pleione. Lineage (NCBI taxonomy): Eukaryota > Metazoa > Chordata > Amphibia > Anura > Myobatrachidae > Taudactylus > Taudactylus pleione. The sequence continues at coordinate 3,312,063 of JAUIMM010000150.1, read as the reverse complement.
AAATAGATTGTGAATTAAATAGCGCCGAGAGAGAGTTCCCAAAACTATTCAATTCTGTGCTCTGTTAGGTCGGGGAAGGCACGCTCTCCCATCCCTCATGCCTTCACCAGGGTGTTTAGTCACAAGAATGGGCATTCTTTGACAAAACTTCCCGGCGTGATGCTGTTTCTGCTGCGCTGAGGGCTGAAAACAGCATAACACCTGTACTTTTGTTGGATTTCTGCTAGCACCCCTGCGAAAAGAAATCCTTAGCAGTGCACAGAATTGAATAGCTCTGGGAGCTCTCTTCCAGCGCTATTTAATTCATGATCAATTGAATTGAGCCCTTAGTGTGCTATATGATAACACAGGCAGCATTTTTCCTGTAACCAAAAATATTAATTACCATTTCTTCCAACATATTTTATTCAAGATCAGAATTATAGAATTTAGTTGTATTTGTTTCAAACTCAAAATGAAGCACTCATTATCATGATGCAACACATTCTACTGCATCTGTAAACAAATACGTTCTGAGTGTATATTCCTACTCTTCTAAGTTTTGTCCTATAGCAAAATTAAAAAGGATCAGGTTTACTTCACATAGTGGGTGATTTAGCAGAGGATGTAATAGCTATCACAGCTGCTAACACAGCGATAGCTGTAATATGGTAATGCAGCAGGAGACATCATGCCTCCTGCATGCATTATTATTAGAGCTGCGTCCAAGGATGCAGCATTGGATTATTTGCAATTACTTTAGCTGGCCGGGTGAATCAGCCAATGGAGATCCTGACTTCTTCCCTCCCCCAATTGGCAGCCACATGCCTAGGTTTTGGGAAACAGAGGCTGTCACCAGGGGCGCCGAGAGAGGGGGGAGCAGCAACAAATTACATGGTCCCGGGCTTCCAAAGGGGCCCAGCGGGGGCCCGGGTCCAATGCCGCCCCCCCTCCCTCACAGCAGCCCAGCACTCAGCATGAGCTGAGCTGAAGTGGTAGACTGCTCGTGGCTGCTGAGCAGCAGCCACAGCAGTCTCCTATGCCTGTGGGAGGGAGTGATCACACTGATCGTGCCCCCCCTGGCTTTGCTCTGGGCTGAGGGGGCTCAGAGCACCACCCTAAGCGGCGCTGAAAATATATATTTTTTTCTGAAGGGGGCATGGCCACGACTCCCGCGATTAGGCCATACCCCATTACCCGGGCCTGCCACAGCTCTTGGCAGGCCTGGCCGTCGCCACCCCCTTCCCCACCCACAAACTGCAGCAGACTGTCAATCACTGACGGTCTGCTGCCACTCTGAGTGCAATCATGCAGGACCGGTATTGCCATGTACAGTATGGGTCAGGCACCTGCACAGATTCCAAACCATTGGGAGTCTGCTTTCAGCAATGCACTTATGTCTGCTACTTATTCTGGGCCGTAGTCCTAACTACTATTAATACATTTCTGGATAGAGCAAATATTTAAGAATTTGTATATTAGAGTATTTTTTAATTCTGTTGATTTCTATATAATATATAGGAGATGGGAAGTAAGTTGATGTAGCAGCATAATCACGGATGCGGGGGGAGGTTGGATATGCTGGCGGCACATGCGTGGACATCCTCTTACTGCATTTTTCAGGAAGAATACAGTGAGAAGTATGTGGTGGGCATTCACACAGACAGAGCTTTGAAAACATATATTACGATATAATGAAATCACTGTGCATATGTATTTGATATATATAAACTTACGATTGCAGTGTCTGATTGTAACATTTTATCAAAGTTACAATTAATAAATATCTGTGAAATGATCAGAATTAACAAGATGTAAATAATGTACTTTCATAATAAATATCATTACATATTTGTATTTACATTTCTTTCAGAAATTTTTTCTCAACTGTATTAAGATTTTCCACCAAAATATGCTGCATCCCAGAACCATGCTTCACTTTTATTTTCTTATAAGACAATACACATGCTTAGAGACAGACTGAATAAAACTTTTAGTTGCATAGGTTTTCTCCCCTACATGTGAGTAGTTCTGCTTCTATATAAATTCACATGATAAACATGTAATAATTTCCACATATAAATGAAGGGGATTTTTTGTCAGCCAGGTTTTATTTCTCACTCTCTAAATTCTGTGTCCTCTCAAATGGAATTCTCCAATTATTATGTTATTACCTAGCAAATTCACAGATAACACAAGGCAAGCACCATGCAGCACATCTATACATGCGTAATGTCACCTACTCATAGGTCTAATCACACATAGCTACATGTCTGTACTGAGTCTCATCATGGTCCTTCTGCACTTCAGTTGTGTGATATTTGCTGTTTTAAAGGTGGAACTTACTCTGTCTTGTACATGACACCACTGGGTTTGCTCTACTGTCTCATGTGGTCTTAACCTTCATTGTAAGCATTTCAGTTTTGATTCTAATATATGGATATCCTGACCCTCTTCCACCTCTACATAATACCCCTGCACTGCCACATGCACTCATACAGTATTATTCTTAGTGTTAATATTTGTTTATACATAAACATGTACTTACAAATGTTCTATATATCTTTTTAGTCAATTTTATAAATTCTTTGTCAGTCTTTTCTCCATTCTGCAATAAATAGGAATAATAAGTTAAATAAAATCTGTTTAACAAATACTATACAGAGGGATATACATAACACATACAATTGTAAATAAAGAAAATAAGGACTATACATAAAAAAGTGCCAGTGTGAATGGATCCTATCTAAGGATTAATTCCATTGCTCTTTCATTTATTTATTTATTTATTAACAGTTTCTTATATAGCGCAGCAAATTCCGTTGCGCTTTACAATTTGAATCAAGATTAACATTATACTGGGTTGTAAAAGACATACATATATGCCATACATAAGGGTAAGAGGGCCCTGCTCGCAAGCTTACAATCTATAGGGAAATAGGTGTTGATACACAAGGAGAGGTGCTATTGCAAATTGATCCAGCCCAATTGCAGATATTCTTGGTGGGCTGTATAATCCAATCACACTGGAAAGTTGGCCTAGGGTTAGGAGGATGTTCAATTGAAGAAAGAGAAGATGTGATAGGTGTTTACTATAAGAAGAGAGTTAGCTAGGGAGCTATAAAAGGTTAGGTGGGCGGTCCTTGAATCTGATAAGCTTGTCTAAAGAGGTGAGTTTTCAGAGAACGCTTGAATGTTTGGAAACTAGTGGAAAGTCTTATTGTGCATGGGAGGGCATTCCACAGGGTGGGTGCAGCCCGAAAAAAGTCCTGTAACCGTGCATGGGAACAAGTAATGCGCGGGGATGAGAGACGCAGATCTTGTGCAGAACGGAGATGTCGGGTTGGAAGATATTTTGAGATAAGTGAAGAGATGTATGTTGTGTGGTTTGGTTAATAGCTTTATGTGTGAGTGTAAGTATTTTAAATTGAATACAGTAGAAGACCGGCAGCCAATGGAGGGACTGACAGAGTGGATCAGCAGACACTGAACGTTTGGTGAGAAAGATCAACCTCGCAGCTGCATTCAAAGTGGATTGTAGTGGGGAGAGCCTGTTTTTGGGAAGACCAATAAGGAGACTATTGCAATAGTCAATGCGGGAAATTATGAGTGCGTGTATAAGAGTTTTTGCAGTGTCTTGCGTAAGATATGATCGAATTTTGGCTATGTTTCTTAGATGTATGTAACAGGATTTAGAGACAGATTGAATGTGGGGAACAAAAGACAGTTCAGAGTCAAGGATCACACCTAGGCAGCGAGCTTGTGGGGTGGGGTAGATTGTTGAGTTGTCAACAGTAATAGAGATATCAGGTTGGTAACTGCTATTGGCTGGTGGAAATATAATTAATTCTGTTTTGGATATATTAAGTTTGAGGTGGCGAGATGACATCCAAGATGAAATGGCAGAGAGACATTCAGTGACACGGACCAGCACAGATGGTGACAAATCTGGGGAGGATAGGTAAATTTGAGTATCGTCCACGTACAGATGATACTGAAAACCAAAAGAGCTGATTAGTTTGCCAAGAGAGGTGGTATATATTGAGAAAAGCAGAGGACCTAATACTGAACCTTGTGGTACTCCAACTGATAGAGGTAGCAAAGTGGAGGTAGAATCAGAAAAGCGAACAGTGAAAGAGCGATTAGATAGGTAAGATGAGAACCAAGAAAGGGCTGTGTCTTGAAGACCTATGGATTGTAGTGTTTGTATGAGAAGAGAGTGGTCAACAGTGTCAAAGGCAGCTGAGAGATCTAGAAAAATTAGAAGTGAATAATGGCCTTTAGCCTTGGCAGTGACCAGATCATTTACTACCTTAGCCAGTGCTGTCTCAGTGGAGTGTTGGGAACGAAAGCCTGACTGAAGTGGATCCAATAAGTTGTGGGTGTTAAGAAAGTGTGTGAGGCGAGTGTAGGCAAGTCTCTCCAGTAGCTTGGAGGGGCAAGGTAGCTGGGAGATAGGACGGTAATTTGAGAGAGAGTTAGGGTCAGAATTTTGTTTTTTCAAAATGGGAGTGATCACGGCATGCTTGAACAGTGATGGAAAGATACCAGTAGAGAAAGAGAGATTACAGATTTTAGTTAAGTGTGGAATGAGCACAGGAGACAGAGATTTACTGATTTGTGAGGGTATAGGATCAAGAGGAGAGGTAGTAGAGTAGGAGGATGAGAAGAGTGTAGCTACTTCATCTTCATTAGTGGGGTCAAATGATGAGAACGTGCCATTGGGTTCAGGTAGGGAATTGAACAAGACCCTGGCTGAGGAAGTGCATACCATTTCATTTCGGATATTATCAATCTTGTTTTTGAAATAGGAAGCAAGATCTTGTGCACTGATAGTAGCAGGTGGGTTGGGTGATGGAGGGTTAAGAAGTGATTTAAATGTATTAAAAAGTCGCTTGGGGTTAGAGGCTTGGGCAGAGATAACAGATTGGAAATATATCTGTTTGGCATTATCTAGTGCATTACGATAAGAGTGGTAGATCGTCTTATAAGTGAGGAAGTCACTTGGAGTATGAGACTTTCGCCACTGACGTTCTACTTTACGTGAGAGTTTTTGTAGGTGTCTTGTGAATTTGGAATGCCACGGCTGACGTCTAAGTCTATGCGGAATGTGATGGGTAGCTGGAGCTACTTCATCAAGGGCTAGTTCTAGGGTCTGGTTCAGGTGTGATACAGCAGTCTCAGGAGAAGTGAAAGTAGAAATAGGTAAGAGTGATTGTTGCAGAGAGGTGGATAGTTGTTCAAAATTAATAGCATTAATATCTTTGCGGGTTTGAGGAGGTTTGGTTGATTTGCTTGGCATTGAGGCTGATGTAATGGAGGAGAGTGTGCAGGTGATAAGGTTATGATCTGAGAGAGGGAAAGGAGAATTAGTGAAATCAGAGACTGAGCATAGTCTGGTAAATACAAGATCAAGGCAGTGGCCATCTTGATGAGTAGAGGAGTCAGTCCATTGGGAGAGGCCAAGAGAGGATGTTAAGGAGAGAAGTTTGGAGGCATGAGCGGATTGTGGACTGTCAATGGGGATATTGAAATCACCCATGATGATGGTGGAGATGTCAGAGGATAGGAAGTGAGGAAGCCAGGCAGAAAAATGTTCCAGAAATTGATTGGGTGGTCCAGGTGGACGATAGATAGCAGCAATGCGCAGAGAGAAAGGAGTGAAAGTCCTAATAGAATGTACTTCAAATGATGTAAATGTAAGGGATAGTACCTGTGAATAACTGTGTATGTAAAATATTTGGACAGTAGTATTCCTACTCCACCTCCTTTACTATTACCAGGCCTGGAGGTATGTGTGAAGTGTAGACCACCATGTGAAAGTGCTGCATTGGAGGCAGTGTCTGTTTGTGTGAGCCATGTTTCTGTTAATGCCAGAAGATTGAGGTTATTAGAAATAAAGAGGTCATGGATGGATGTTAGTTTGTTGCAGACAGAGCGTGCATTCCATAAGGCACATTTCAGTGTTTTGGAGGGTGATGGGAGGCATGTGATGTGTCTGAGGTTTGCTGGATTTATATTCCGTGAGTAGGGCATGTGTGTAGGGCCTGGATTTGGTGATATGTCACCAGCTAAGAGAAGTAGAAGGAGAGAGACATAAATATAGTTCTGTGTTTTGTATGAAAGTTTTTTATTGCGACAGGTTGTGGATGTTATGGTCAATTTAGAAAGATAAGTAAATAGCTCATGTGTGTTCATAAGAGGGGAGTAGATTATTGAGGCTGCAATGTGTACAGAGGGGTGAGCTGCAGGGAGAGTAAAGGATGCAATAGCCTTAGAGAACATGCCATGGAGTGAAATAAGAATGAATAATGTTTGGTACATGATGGTTTAGAATAAAATTAGAAAATCCGTAGAATACAAATACTTATTGTTTGCATTTAGAAATTACCTGCTTTATGATGTTGTTCAATGTTTGTTCAACTGTTTTTTAACTGTTCATTTTGATACTTCATGCATGGGATGCCCAGCTCAAACGAGCCCAGCTCTCTAGATCTGACTAGTAAGATATACTGTGGCTGATTAACATAGGCTACATCTGAGACATGTCCAGCTGACCTAAGGTGTTAAATTGCCTTGTGTTTGACTATGTAGACAACAGCCCAGTTTGCCATCATAAACTATGCTTCACTAACAACAACATCACATAAATAGGAAATGACTATTGCAACAATTTAAAATATCACATACATTTAAATATGATGAATGAATAAAGTTCAGAGTATGATTGCAGGAGGGTGGAGATCACATACATTTAAATATGATGAATGATGATGAATCTTTTAGGTTCTCATAAGAAGTAGATGGTCTTTCATAAGTATATACAATTATAGTATGGATAGTATAAAAGGGAATGTGACTGCTTAGTATTCTGTAGTTAATATTTCCAATTGTGTTTCATTCCACTTAAATAGTACTATATGTCCTGTGTTTTATGACCAGATGTCAGTTATAGTGTATGCATATAAATATGTCTTCTGCCAACATGCTGCAATCATAACAGTTTGGAATTTATCTGTTGAAAAACAAAATTAAATATTCAACTGATATTAAAGGCAAAACTAATTAGTGTATTCTGTGCAATGTACCAAAATAATAAACTATGATTTAGGAAACAAAAAACTTTAAAATGAGCGCTTGAAAATGTAAGTGTATAGGTTGTGTATTAGCGCAATACCTGTAAAAATAGAAGATTAAAACAATTTGAATGTTTAAGCCTTTTGTACATGTGGACAGTCCATAAATAAGCAATTATTGGGTTCCCAGATAAGCCAGTTGAATGAATAGTTAGGTTTAGCTGCATGTTGGTCTAACTGACTCTCCCTGTCAATGTCTACCTTTCTCTAGCATAATGGTTGCTGTTTTTGGCAGTCTAGGGTCCTCTTTTCTATAAGCTTTGAAATGAAACCATTTAGTTACTATAGCTTCGTTTTGCAACTGACCCTCTGTAATACCGCTTTCAGACATACGACCCAGGAATTTCCCTGCTCAGACCCGGTTTTTTGGTTGACACCCCTTTTCACTCTTACACCTGAGACCAGGGAAATTCCATTTTCAGATATGTTCACACTAAACCTGGGTCTGCCCTGGAATTTGGTGTAGATTTAAAGGGGATATACACCCGTGCATGCAGGGGGGGGGTTCCGAGTACCTAGAAACCCCCCCTACCCGACCCGGCGAGTAGCGCTGAACAAAATCTATATATTTTTTTTCAGACTGACACTGCCTGGGCTGGCTGTAGGGGGAGCTGCAGCGCGCAAGCCTCTCCCAGTCAGTTCCCAGGCAATGATGTCGCATGACTCAGCACCTCTCATGTCGCCCGCCCTGGACACTGTGTCACAGCTGCCAGCGGCGCGATGTGTAATCCACTGTCAGCCGCAAGAAGTAAGTGGCCGGGTGCCACCCCACCCACTGGGGGGGATAATATTTTATGTTTAAGTCTGATGAGTCATACAGTACTGCTGTATGTCAGCGGAGCATCGGTGGGGTGGGATTCTGGGAGTAATATTTTTAGAAAGATGCCATTTTTCCCTTGGGGGGAGGAGGAGGAGGAGGAGGTGGAGAAGAGGTGCGGGCGGCGGGGCAGCCAGGAGGGGATAATGTGTATTACCATTACATTTTGACTGCTCCATGTATTTGCGGTGGGGGGGATAATATTTATTATATTATGCCAGCTGTCTGCTGTATGTTATTCCCAGGGGGTAGGGAATGGGAGGAATCCTCCCCTCCCCCCAGAGTAACATACAGCTGGCATAATCTAATAAATATTATGTTGCAGGCTTATTCTGGTTAGATGATTTTGTCATTGAATCTGTAACCAATTATTTGGAAACCCCCCTTTCAAAATCCTGCGTTTGAGAAGGTTTTCTAAAAACCCAAGTCTAAAAACCTGGGTTGGATGCATTCACACTAGAGGCTACCTGGGCTGCACCCGGGGAAAACCCTGGCATAAAGCAGGGTCACGGACCCAGGACTTCGACCCTGGTCGTTTCTGTTCACACAGCAAAAACCCAATTTTTTTTCTATATGTCTGAAAGGGGTATAAGTAAACTGATGACCTAACTATATATCCATTGCAGACTGTGTAGCAAACTGAATGACAAATTGTAAGTAATGAGCTGACAAAATGACTAACAGCAAACAGACAAAACATATTTTACTGTCTTATTGTCTAAAAATATAGTTTACTGACTATCAATAAGCTTGTAATTTACTGACTAGCAATATTTTACTTGCTAACTGACCAATAATTATGTTTACTAACTCAGTCCTAATTACAGCAAGGCTGATTTTTTTTTATTACAGTAAAATAAAATTTATGCACTTTAAAACAGATATTAATCTCGGGCAACTGAACAAATGCTCAGCTATCGTGGTGCTACTATCCCAGAGTGGTTTGAAGGTCAGTACGCTGCTTATATGCATATGACTTGCCAATTTAACATTATGAACACACTCAGCATAATGCACATGAGTCTAGAGAATATATTAATAATCTCTATCCCTTTCTCTCTTGCTGCTAAATACATACAGTGCTTGTTAATTACAAGTTTTTTCTTAACCTTCACTTATTCTGTGTAAATGGTGTATAATGTATTTGTAGTTATTTTATTTGTTAAGGCGTTTGATATTTCCAAAAACTCTCCAGCTGGGAATGTTGGCAGGAATGTGCTACATGTTTGTGTTGGATTTTATTTTTATCTATATGCACATGCAAAACATATAAAGATTATTTACTGTACCAGGTAATCATTACATTCACAAAGGTAGTCTAGAAGTCTTCTCAATAAACCATCAGTTTGCTATTGAAAAATACAACCAGAAATAAAATATTAATACAATGTTTAAATTACTAAATACAAGACGATAAAGTACAGTATGGTAACAAGCATAAAAACGGACAATATGATAAATTACTGTAAAAGCAAGAGTGCAGAATATGCTAAGAATAATAAAAAAACAGAACTATAGAGAATGTTCTTATGCATTTAGGAGGGGTTGTGGTTGGGTATAAAATCCCGGTGCCTTAATAGTCCTACCCTTTCCCCCCCCCCCTAACCCTCCCTTGAGGGTGCCTAATCCTAGAATTTCCATTGGTGGTGCCTAACCCTAAGTCCCCTTGGGGTGCCTAAACCTAACCCCCTTTCCCTGCAACATAAACGTAACCATCCTTGGGGGGTGCCTAAGTCCCCCCGGAGGTGCCTAAACCTAACTCCTGCCCCTAAGAAGCTAAGAACTAAGTGTCCCCACTTACCTACATTGGGAAGCCATCCTGTCGGTATTCTGTCATCAGGCTAAAGATAGGCGTCTGGATTTAGATGCCTGTCTTCAGACCCGTGTCGGGATTTAGAAAGCGGGATTCTGACGTACAGCTTCCCATCCGTTGGTATATTGACTGTATCCCATTTAGGTGCAATAGTTGCAGTTTTTATGTAGGATGTCTTATAAGTTTGATGAACTAAATTTTATAAATAATCTATATTTCATTTTAATAATGTTAAATACTCCAAATGCAATAAATGCTGTTATGGATTCATTTTTATGTATTTTCTATTACCTGGATATTTATAGTGTGCATATAATTTCATTTGATAGACTTCCTAACATCATTATCACTTATCTTGGTGACATTTTTGCTATTGCTCAAGCTTATTTGAGTCTAAAGGTGGGTACATACCTGACAGATGTATCTGTAGATGATGGTCATTCATTCCCATTGAATGGCCATCATCTATCTGGCAGCCACAGGTTATGCTGGCTGCGGCTACCACTACATGTGTACAGACTGTCTGCAGACCACCTGTACACACTTGCGATGGACAGATATGTCTCCAGGTCAGCCAATGCGATATGTCTATGTCTGTGAATGACTTTGTTCAGACATATCATCTGTACACACATCAATTGATCAGCCAATATATCGGCCAGTGTGTACCCAGCATTACACGTCCAAAGACAACATTTTTCTTTACGTTTGGAAGATAACACCATTCTTTGCTTTACCAAAACCCCTTAGCCATTCTTGCTTCCTGTATTCTCCCTGACACTCATCTCCATAGGAGTGAATATAAATAAATGTTTGAAACAAACTATTTTGAAAATGTGATGTCAGGATGGGTGGACAAGGAGGTGGGGTTTATGGAGAGTGGACAGGGATAAATGGAGAAGTATGAGAGTGGATCAAAAAATCTGTGTGACGTAGTAAGAGATGTCTGTATGTACTAAAGGTCTTAGTAGAAAACTGGAAAATTACAGCACAATGCTTCTTTTATTTTTGCAGATATTGAATAATAAACAGGACAACTTCACTAAAAGCCAAAAAATAAAGAATGCTGAAAAATGGAGAAAACTGAAATTAGAGCCATCATTAAATATCTGCAACTGAAGAAGATGATGCCAACTGACATTCACACTCTTGCTCAAGGAACACATTTGTGGAAAGACTTTTGCATCTGATGATGGTGTCATGACTGCTGTACAGTACTGGTGTAAGGACTATTCACCAGACTATAACTAAATGGAATCAAGAAGTTGGAGCATTGCTGGGAGAAGTGTATTGAAGTAAATTGAGACTATGTTGAAAAATAAATGCCATTTGAACTTCAAATTCTCAGTTTTTCACGGTCAGGATACCGATTTTTGAATCCACCCTCATATTAGGGGCAAAAAGGGACATTCAGGTATCGGGAAGGTGCCTCACTGTGTTCTCGCCCAAAGCACAATACATTTTTATACAGTTCTGTTCATACATCAGAATTAATGTACAGCTGAACCAAATAGTTAATAAGAGAGAGCGAGAGAGACCATAACAACATTGAGAGAAGGAAATCATGTGGAGGAGATTGAGTAATTACAAGAAAAAGAAAGTGGTGAGGAGAGGGAATAAAGTGTGAAGCAGATGATATATGTAACATAAGTACAACAATACTTACTTCTATTGTCTTTAAAAGGCATTCCGGATCATTATGATGGGGACTAATGTCATCATCGTAGAATTTTGGAACTAATATATAATAATGAAACAGAAAAATATCATTAGCGGATTGGGTACGGAATGTTGTGGTCTGGATTCTGGTGCACAGAATTCTGACACTGGTATCCCGACTGAGTTACATGGCCGACTCGTACAGATAAGTAGGATAACCCTAGCCCTCCCACCCGCAGGCTATCCCTAACCCTCCCCCCCACAGCCTGACTCTAACCCCTAACCATTCCCTTTACCCTAATACTTTCCATCGGGATGTCAGTGGTCGCGATTCCAGTGCTGGCATTCTGGCATTCTGAGTGTCGGCATCCCGGTCACCGGAACTATAACTACATCCCTCAGATGTGGGAATAGAAATACTATAAAGTTGCAAATACAGATGTTGCTTTATCCTATTATATACATACTTTTTCCCTGACAGAGGGTTACACCAACCAGCATAAACAGTGTGATGACCTTCATGTTGCAGACACCTGAGTCCAGCACACAGTGTATGTGACAGCCAGTAAGAGGCTCCTGCTTTTATACTAGTAAAAGACGCTGACATCAAAAACATGAACATGGTATCATAGGCTGGAATGTGTCCAAACCAATGGTGTATGTAATGTTCAGAGATCCTGTATTACACTGTAATGGCAGTAATCAGACAGTACTTGTGTGCCAGCAATTCTCCATTTAGGGATAAGTGTAAACATTAATAATGCACTGATTTGTTTTTTTAGGCAGCACTCACAGGACCTGCACTATACAAACAAAATGATAATCACAGCAGATGCTCAGTCCAATGTTTCAGATTTATTCATCTTTCTTTAAGTTTGTTTTTGAGAGCACCTGGGCAACATACCCTCGTGTGATTTGGATGAGTGTGGTCACGCTCTGATATAATGTACACGTCTTAATATTGAAACACCCAATGTGTAACCGCACAACCAAAAGTGGAATATTTGTATCTTATAAAATATAACTATTTTGTAACATCAGGGATAATGTGGAGTTGATGTAAGGTGAAACAGATATAGAATAGGAGAAAACAATTATTTAGAATATGCTGTTTTACATTTTAATTATGTTTAATAAATAAGCATTTTATTGGATAATAGTGTAAGAATAGTGTAACTTTTTATGTCAGAAATGTGAATTTCTGTCAGTGAGGAGTATTTTCTTTGTGCAGTATCTCTATGAGTGATGCTATTAAAGTGACAGTTGGAAGTACTTCAGGGATACAGTTATGCTGGGGGGTGTGTGGTCATTGGGAAATAATGAACAGTCATGTGATTTTATTTATCCAGTGATGTTAGTGTTTTTTTTGTCATTTTACCACATCATTGTATATAATATATAATATATATGTATATACACATATATATATATATATATATATATATATATATATATATATACACACACACACACACACACTTTAAGACAAGACAACACTCTTGAAAATAGTTCTTTAAAGATGGGTGCCTGGTTCATGTAAAATAAATATATGCACTCATTTTTTAGGGGGAAAAAAAGCAACAAAGATTCATCACTCTCCTTTAGTAGATTTATTGTGAAAGTCACATATGAAAAATACAGTGTCCAATAGTCAGCAGCAGCAGTCACCAGCCCGATGACTGTTTTTCAACCAAATCCTAATTGGTTAACCTGTGGGGCTAGTGTTGCACGTCTGACAGTGATAGGTGTTGTGACACTTGGGCTGTACTGTGTATCAGCATGACAGCCCATGCACCAGATACACAAGGGGCTGTTGGATTACATTGTTAACTCTGCCCACACACCTGACACCAAGCAACCTATGAGCAACTAGGAGGCTGGGCGGGGAATGTCAGTATGGGCAGTGATTGAGACTGTTTGGAGCCCTTTATTAGGATATATACAAGCAGGGACACTGTGCACAATTAGCCCCTAAGGAAAACCAATTAGGATTTGGTTGAATCTTGGATCTAGCAGAGAGGAGGGAGCTAGCAGACACTGGCCTGCTTGTTGTTACTTTTTTAGCCATAGTTTCTGAATTTAAAAAAAAAAAACTTTTTTGATGGATGTGCTGCAGATGACATAACAGGGATGAGGTTTCCAGGTGGTTAAGGTTCCTACCTCTACTTACTCTTGCTTTACAAAGGGTACAGATGGATTGACAATTATTGTCTGGATTTGGGTAGAAATAATTACACACAAAAGCAGAAGTGGATTTTTTTTGTATTATGCCCAGACATGACAATGGGCTTTCCTTTATCATGGGCAAAAACTGTTTCTTCTATTGGTGCCCGATTTACACAAACATCCTCATCTTCAACATCCTTATTAGCATCAGCTACACAAATATTCTCCTCATCCTGGTGCACTTCCACAGAAGCGTCCACAATTTCAATGTCAGCATGTTGTTATTATTATTATTATTATTATTATTATTATTATCCTTCATTTATATGACGCCACAAGTGTTCCACAGCACCTTACATAGTACATAGAACTAATAGGTGAACAAGAAACAAGTAACTTACAGTACATTACAGTACAACTTATATACATTGCTGAAATAGTGATTATAGTACTCACAACAAGCTGTCGGGAGTTGGCAGTCCCGTTTTCACTTGTGCTTAAACCATCATAAGAGGCAGAAAAAACAGTCATAAATAAAGGCAAAGGCCTTAGCCTTTCCTTGCCACTTCATGTGGTGAAAGGCATATTGACAATTTTATGTCTTTCTGCAGCAAACTTTCCCTTTGATGTTTTTTTGTTTAGCACTGTAAAAGATTGGTTCTTTGATTTTAGATGCCCTGACTTGCGGCTTTAGTAGATGGACTAGTATCGTCATGACCGGTGGCACTGGCAGCAGCTCCAGCACTAGTTTGAGGTTCCCACTCTCCTCTCAACTGATTTTTTTTCCATTTTTTGTGGAATGCTAATTTTATTTAATTTTATTATTTTTTTACACTGGTGAAGATCACCCCTGGTTGAGGCAGCTGTCCCTTGATGAACACCGCAACACCCCTTTATGGACAACAAAGCACCCCTGTGGAGTGAGGACGAACCACCCGCAGAGTCACAAATATGTGCATTATAAACTGCGGTCTGGCCGGCAGTATCACCGAATAATAGCATAGCTAGCACACACACACAAAAAAAAAATATATTTTTAATTTTGTATTTGTTGTGGAATGATAATTAATTATAACTTTTACTTTTTTTAGACAGGGGAAGAGCACTCCTGGACGACACAGCACCGCTTTATGAACTGTGGCCCTAGGCCCTTGATTGACAGGACAACAGTGACACAGTAGCACCCCCCACTTTATGTACAGCAGCCCCAGCCCATACATGCCTACTCTCCCAGAATTCGTGGGAGGCTCACAATTTTTCAGGTAACACCCCCAAACCCCCATAAGGTTAGGCATTTCTCTAACATTCTGCCAATTCCTGAAGTGGGCAGAATGAGGAGAGTTTCTGCAGCGATCACGGGTCTGATATGATTCTTCAGGCTCTGTCCCCATCGCCACCCTCCTGCTTCTCTTAACCGGGCTTCTCCCAGGAAGAGAAATAAAAAAGGTAGGCAAGCCTAACAACACTGCTCCCTTGAACAACTACAACACCCATGAACAGAATAGAACAGAGCCCCTTGATTGACTGGACAACAGTGAATGACACAGCAATACACCCTACTTTATGTACTGCAGCCCAACAACACTGCACCTTCAACAACAGAGCACATCTGTTCTGTACACTCTCCACAGCCAGACTGAAAATTGCGCCAATCATCGGGATCTCTTTAGAATCCAAAACCCGTGAGAATTCGACAGTGGGATGATGACATTTTGCCTAGTTATGGATTCCGAGTTAGGCTGGACTCGGATCCCTTATATTTGGGTGGGTCCGGTTCTCAGAGAACCAGACCCACTCATCTTTAATAATAATATATAACTATATACATTTCTGTAACATAAAGATTAAAACATTTAGATATTTGTGAATGAGACTAAAAGAATTGCTTAGTACACAGATTCTCAAACTTGGTCATCAGGTCCCCAAACCGTGCATGTTTACCAGGTCTCCTCACAGAATCACAAGTGAAATAATTAGTTCCACCTGTGGCTCTTTCACAATGTCAGTGAGTTAATGACTACACCTGTGCACCTGCTGGGTGACCTGGAAAACATGACCTGTGTGGGGTCCTGAGGACCGGGTTTGAGAACCACTAGTTTAGTGCACTGCAAACAACTCAGTTTTAGGCCCATATTCAATTAGCTGCAAAAAGCTGAGATCCGCAAAAAGGTATCGCTGATTGCAACTTTTCGCCAGGCAGACACTTATCTCCGTATTCAATTCCAAATAGCTTCCACATACACAAAGACGCAATGCAATGTAATAGGTGAAAAAGATTCACCTCTGAATAGCAGGCAGAAAAAAAGTGCAGAATTGTGGTTTTTGGGTGCAAGGATGCAGAAACCACTCTGCACCCTTGGGACAGCCCCCCAAAGGATAACTGCATCAAAAACCCCTAAAAAAATGTGAGAAACATCCCAAAAAAGCACTTTGTACTTTTTCGCCACCATTTTCAAAGTGGGGGTAAAAACTTACAAACTAGTGAAATAAATTTTGGGGGGTCTACAACTACTGTATGTGGAGGTTTTCTTTTTGATTGCAGGTGCTTGCTGAAGTCTATTAGTGCGGTGCTGGACGCACAGCGCTTATTGCGCAGCTGGCCGCTGGACTGAGAGGAGGGGGCCTGTGACGGAAACAGTACACAGGCCCCCTCCTCTCTTGAAATGCCCCTGATACTAAGTAGGTGATCCCCAATATCAAGTAGGTGATCTGCCAATTTAGTTGTATTTTTCCTAGTATAGTGAATGAGCATAAAATATTGCATAATGTGAATGGCTGAGAATTACAGGATGGCAAATATAGTGTGTGCTTATATGTGCTAGTGAGAGGCAGAATAGAATAGTAACTGTATAGAGTTGAGCAGGTGATGAGTTATGGTTTGCACCAGATTAGTAAGAAAAACAGTTTGAAAAAATCTTTATGTTACAATACACATTATTATAATATATATATATTATATTCATCACAACTCAGCTCTCAGCAAACCCACTACCCACAAGAAGAGTGCACCTGACCTATAACTAACAACATTATCAGGACCTGGTACTCCTGTAAGATGTTGCAGTACTTCACATATCCTCAACCAGACTACCCCACCCATTTACAATACACACACTCCCTTACCCACCATTATGCTCCCCTACTTCCCACCCCACAAACTTTCCCCTTTATACTTTCTACCTTAACCCCCCTCTCCCCACAACTCCCCACCAACAAAACATCTATACACAATACCCCATTCCCCAATCCCTCCCATATCACTCCCTTACAACACCACACACTGGATGTGCGCAATTCCCCCCTAACCAACTGCATAATATATATTAAGAATTGTAACAAAAATTGTAAAGTAATGATAGAAAATTTGCAAATTTTCTCTAAAGCTGCTACTATAATTTTTTTAGAAGGATCTACAGTATTTATCTATCTATCTATCTATCTATCTATCTATCTATCTATCTATCTATCTATCTATCTATCTATCTATCTCATTATAGCATTATAGTGATCAAAAAATGTGAAACATGAATTATCAATGAAACACATATGCAAATCATCCAATCATAAAAAGCAATAACATCTTACCTGAAATCACTAGTTATTATTTAACCTAAGTATAGCAGTTGGAAGAAAAATTTTAATCAGATGGTATGAAACAATATCGAACAATACTGTTTTTTCAGGGGCAACATATTAAATAAGCCGCAATTTGGATGTGTTTAATCAATTATACCCCTTTGATACACCTTTTACATTAGCTCCCACAACCTGTTTTTTTTAACGTGAACACGCAGCAACCCTGGTTATTGTGCAGTGTGAAAGGGCCGGGTTGAAATAAGCAGGGTCGAGCAAACTGACATTTCAACCCCGGTCATGAGAAGGGTTCAACACATGTTCAACACAGCTCGTGATGCAGTGTGAATGGGTAACTGTTCTCTGCATAGAAAGAGTTAGCGCTTGGAGATGAGATCATCTCCATGCACTGACTCATGTGATGCCAATTACATCATCAACCCAGCATTAGTGGTGGGTCAGGCCACCTGTCTGTAAGGGGTCTCTGCCGGGTTGCACCCGGGATTGGCGCGTGGGCATAATCCTGGGTGCAGCCCAGCAGTCAGATGTAAAAGTAATATCACACTTTTATAACCTGGGTTATTGCACATGAACGCACAGCAAACCAGGTTACTGTGCAGCATGAAAGGGAAAGGTTGAAATAAGCTGGGTTGAGCATGGTTGAACACGGGTTCAACCTGGCTCATGATGCAGTGTGAAAGGGCAACCTGGGTCAATGAGACCAGGTAACTACTCCAAAGATTTATGTTTAACTGCTGTGCAGTCCCAAACCACACAACACTTCTGTAAGTCAATAAACTTTCTATAATGCACCCATAAAAGTTCACTAAAATATCCGTACACATTCCTGATGCACGCATTTTCCATAAAAAGTATAGACGCTGCTGAGCATTTTTTTTTACCACCAACTAAACCTGGGTACACTTGTCCAATCCTTAGCAGATCCATCCCATGACCGAACATTTGGTCTGATATTGGAAACATATGCACCCTCCCCTAGGGGTGAGCAGGTTCAGATTTCTGAAATCCGAACTCCCCCGAGCCCCCCCGATCCGAGGCCGATCCGAGTCAGGCTCGACTTTTCCCGCCTGACTCGGATCTGAAATCGAGGCAAAATGTCATCATCCCGCCTTCCGGGTCTCACGGGTTTTGGATTCTATATAAGGTACCCGCGTCGGCGCCATTTTCTCACTTGGATGTGGACAGCAAAGAGGGAGGGTGGAAGTTAGGGCTGGCTGGGCTGTGTAGTGTAGTGTAGTGCAGTGTAGTGTTGTGCTGTGCTGTGCTACGCTGTGCTGCTTTTGTCCATAGGGGCTGTGTCCACTCCTTCAAAGTCCACAGGGGCTGGCTGTGTTGTGCTGTGCTGCTGTTGTCCATAGGGGCTGTGTCCACTCCTCCAAAGTCCATAGGGGCTGGCTGTGTTGTGCTGTGCTGCTGTTGTCCATAGGGGCTGTGTCCACTCCTCCAAAGTCCATAGGGGCTGGATGTGTTGTGCTCTGCTGCTGTTGTCCATAGGAACTGTGTCCACTCCTCCAAAGTCCATAGGGGCTGGCTGTGTTGTGCTGTGCTACTATTGTCCATATGGGCTGTGTCCACTTCTCCAAAGTCCATAAGGGCTGGCTGTGTTGTGCTGTGCTGCTGTTGTCCATAAGGGCTGTGTCCACTCCTCCAAAGTCCATAAGGGCTGGCTGTGTTGTGCTGTGCTGCTGTTGTCCATAAGGGCTGTGTCCACTCCTCCAAAGTCCATAGGGCTGGCTGTGTTGTGTTGTGCAGTCAGTTGTCCATAGGGGCTGTGTCCACTCCAAAGTCCTGTGCAGTGTCGCAGTCCTAAAGGGGTGCTGTAGTGTTGTCCAGGGGATGCTCTGTCCATCTGGGGTTCTCCCCCAAGTGCAAAAAAAATATTTTTTTTTTCTGTGTTTGTGAATTGTGGGCGCAGTAGCCACACGTGCATCAACAAAGTAGCGCCAATCATGTGCCTGTGTCATAAGTAAAGGGCCGGCTGGCTTGACCATTAAAGGGTGCTGTAACACCCAAAGTGCACTCCAAACCAAATAAAAAAATATTTTCTGTGTTTGTGAATTGTGTGCACTGTGGCTGCACGTGCATCAACAAAGGAGCAGCGCCAAGCGTGCAACTGTGTCCCATAAGTAAAGGGCCAACTGGCTTGTCCGTTAAAGGGTGCTGTAACCCCCAAAGTGCACTCCAAAAAATATATATATATATTTTGTGTTTGTGAATTGTGTGCGCAGTAGACGCATGTGCATCAACAAAGTAGCGCCAAGCGTGTGCCTGTGTCATAGGTAAAGAGACGGATGGCTTGACCGTTAAAGGGTGCTGTAACCCCCAAAGTGCACTCCAAACCAAATAAAAAACAATTTTCTATATTGTGTGCACTGTGGCTGCACGTGCATCAACAAAGGATCAGTGCCAAGCGTGCGCCTGTGTCCCATAAGTAAAGGGCCGTGCAGCCCAGCAGTCAGATGTAAAAGTAATATCACACTTTTATAACCTGGGTTATTGCACATGAACGCACAGCAAACCAGGTTACTGTGCAGCATGAAAGGGAAAGGTTGAAATAAGCTGGGTTGAGCATGGTTGAACACGGGTTCAACCTGGCTCATGATGCAGTGTGAAAGGGCAACCTGGGTCAATGAGACCAGGTAACTACTCCAAAGATTTATGTTTAACTGCTGTGCAGTCCCAAACCACACAACACTTCTGTAAGTCAATAAACTTTCTATAATGCACCCATAAAAGTTCACTAAAATATCCGTACACATTCCTGATGCACGCATTTTCCATAAAAAGTATAGACGCTGCTGAGCATTTT
Source organism: Taudactylus pleione (assembly GCA_031769625.1). NCBI lineage: Eukaryota > Metazoa > Chordata > Amphibia > Anura > Myobatrachidae > Taudactylus > Taudactylus pleione. The sequence goes on along the minus strand of JAUIMM010000150.1, from coordinate 3,292,090 downwards.
TTTTTACCACCAACTAAACCTGGGTACACTTGTCCAATCCTTAGCAGATCCATCCCATGACCGAACATTTGGTCTGATATTGGAAACATATGCACCCTCCCCTAGGGGTGAGCAGGTTCGGATTTCTGAAATCCGAACTCCCCCGAGCCCCCCCGATCCGAGGCCGATCCGAGTCAGGCTCGACTTTTCCCGCCTGACTCGGATCTGAAATCGAGGCAAAATGTCATCATCACGCCTTCCGGGTCTCACGGGTTTTGGATTCTATATAAGGTACCCGCGTCGGCGCCATTTTCTCACTTGGATGTGGACAGCAAAGAGGGAGGGTGGAAGTTAGGGCTGGCTGGGCTGTGTAGTGTAGTGTAGTGCAGTGTAGTGTTGTGCTGTGCTGTGCTACGCTGTGCTGCTTTTGTCCATAGGGGCTGTGTCCACTCCTCCAAAGTCCACAGGGGCTGGCTGTGTTGTGCTGTGCTGCTGTTGTCCATAGGGGCTGTGTCCACTCCTCCAAAGTCCATAGGGGCTGGCTGTGTTGTGCTGTGCTACTGTTGTCCATAGGGGCTGTGTCCACTCCTCCAAAGTCCATAGGGGCTGGATGTGTTGTGCTCTGCTGCTGTTGTCCATAGGAACTGTGTCCACTCCTCCAAAGTCCATAGGTGCTGGCTGTGTTGTGCTGTGCTACTATTGTCCATATGGGCTGTGTCCACTTCTCCAAAGTCCATAAGGGCTGGCTGTGTTGTGCTGTGCTACTATTGTCCATATGGGCTGTGTCCACTTCTCCAAAGTCCATAAGGGCTGGCTGTGTTGTGCTGTGCTGCTGTTGTCCATAAGGGCTGTGTCCACTCCTCCAAAGTCCATAGGGCTGGCTGGACTGTGTTGTGCAGTCAGTTGTCCATAGGGGCTGTGTCCACTCCAAAGTCCTGTGCAGTGTCGCAGTCCTAAAGGGGTGCTGTAGTGTTGTCCAGGGGATGCTCTGTCCATCCGGGGTTCTCCCCCCAAGTGCTAAAAAAATATTTTTTTTTTCTGTGTTTGTGAATTGTGGGCGCAGTAGCCGCACGTGCATCAACAAAGTAGCGCCAATCGTGTGCCTGTGTCATAAGTAAAGGGCCGGCTGGCTTGACCATTAAAGGGTGCTGTAACACCCAAAGTGCACTCCAAACCAAATAAAAAAATATTTTCTGTGTTTGTGAATTGTGTGCACTGTGGCTGCACGTGCATCAACAAAGGAGCAGCGCCAAGCGTGCAACTGTGTCCCATAAGTAAAGGGCCAACTGGCTTGTCCGTTAAAGGGTGCTGTAACCCCAAAAGTGCACTCCAAAAAATATATATATATTTTTTGTGTTTGTGAATTGTGTGCGCAGTAGACGCATGTGCATCAACAAAGTAGCGCCAAGCGTGTGCCTGTGTCATAGGTAAAGAGACGGATGGCTTGACCGTTAAAGGGTGCTGTAACCCCCAAAGTGCACTCCAAACCAAATAAAAAACAATTTTCTATATTATGTGCACTGTGGCTGCACGTGCATCAACAAAGGATCAGTGCCAAGCGTGCGCCTGTGTCCCATAAGTAAAGGGCCGGCTGGCTTGTCCATTAAAGGGTGCTGTAACCCCCAGAGTGCACTCCAAAAAACATAAAAAAATATATTTTTTTGTGTTTGTGAAGTGTGGGGGTCATTCAGACCCGCTTGTGAGCGCAGGAGGCTCGCAAGTGGGTCGATGGTCCCCCAATGCGCATGCGCACGACGGAGGGAGCTCCGTCGTGCGCATGCATGAGACCCGGAACACGACAGCCAAGCTGTTGCTCCAGGTCTCGCACCAAAGGGGGCGTGTGGTCGATGGTGACTGACAGCACGCCCCCTTTGGTGGGCGTTCCGGGGGCGTGGCTGCCAGACGGAGGTGTTCCCATGGGAACGCCTACCATCTGGGTCCGGCTCCACTGACATCACTAGTGATGTCAGTGGGAGTGATTTTGGCTCTGATAGAGCCAAAATCACTCCAGGGCTTGCGATTACCGAGACCCTACCGCAGGGTCTCGTCACAAGCCCGATGGTCGCGATGGTCTTGACCATCACGACCATCTTTTTGGCCGCTCGCATATGCTGTGGGTGGTCACCCACAGCTATGCGAGCGGCCAGGAGGCCGCTCCATTTTCATGTAGGAGGGCACTGATTCAGAGCGAGCACTCTGTTCAGAGCATCTGAATCAGGCCCTGTGTGCACAGTAGCTGCACGTGCATCAACAAAGTAGCGCTAACTGTGCACCTGTGTCATAGGTAAAGGGCCTGCTGGCTTGACCATTAAAGGGTGGTGTAACTCCCAAAGTGCACTCCAACAAAAATAAAATATTTTCTTCTGTGTTTGTGAATTGTCTGCACTGTACGTGCATCCTCAAAGCAGCAGCGCCAAGCATGCGTCTGTCTGTTAAAGGGTGGTGTAACCCTCAAAGAGCACTCCACAAAAAATAAAAAATTCTTCTTTTTTTTTCTGTCATTGTGAAATGTGTGGGCTGTAGCCGCACCTGCATTCTCAAAGCCACAGTGACAAGCGTGCATCTGTCTGTTAAAGGATTACATCAGTGACAGCATCCAAGTAGGCATGTCAGACTGTCCGTACCTGTACTGGCAGGAAAAATAGGCAATTTGGAGGCCCCTGTACAAACTGGCTCTATTTTACCTGAGTTGCCCCCCCTCCAGTGTGTACTCCAAAAGAGTGTTTAGTGCAGTTTGGAACCTTGTCAGCGAAAGGCATAGGAGGTTGCTTCCACAAAATGTGGAGAAGATGATGTTCATCAAAATGAATTATCAACTCTTCCAAGGAGACCAGCCTCCAGAACGTACAGAGGGACCTGTGGTGGTGGATTCCAGCGGGGACGAATTAATACTCTGTGAGGATGAGGATGACACAACACTGAAGAGGGTGAGGAATCAGTGAATGAGGAGGATGAGGACGACATCTTGCCTCCGTAGAGCCAGTTTGTGCAGGGACAGATTAATTGCCAGCTTGTTTTGTGGGGGCCCAAATGAACCAATCATTCCAGCCACAGTCGTGTGGCAGACCCTGGCGCTGAAATGATTGGTTTGTTAAAGTGTGCATGTCCTGTTTATACAACATAAGGGTGGGTGGGAGGGCCCAAGGACAATTCCATCTTGTACCTCTTTTATTTCTTTGCATTATGTACTATTTGCGGCCTAGTTTTTCAAACTGCCCTCCTGTCTGCCACTGCAGTGTCACTCCTAGATGGGCCACATGTTGGTGCCACCCACTCGTGTTGCTTAGAATAGTCATTTAGCTACCTTGGTGCAACCTTTTGGACAAATGATAGATCCGGGCTTGAGCTATCATTAGTGCTGGGGCACCAGCCAATCAGTGGCAGCTTCCATAAGTGGTCACTCATTGGCTGGGACCCACGTGGAGGAGCCACTCATTGTCTAAGCCCACGTGGGTCCCAGCCAATGAGCAGCCGCTAATGGAAGCTGCAGCTGATTGTCTGGCACCCCAGCACTAATGATAGCGCAAGCCCGGAGCTGTCGTTAGCGTTACTGTAACAATATGCTGTAGCATCTTGTTACAGTGTCTCCGGGTCCCTCTTTGGAATACTGCAGAGAACATCGTGGGACAAAAGGTGAGTATTGGATCTTTTTTTCAGGTACAACCAATGGATACTTTTTGTTGAGAAGGGGACGTGAACATTTGGGAGCAGGTGAGTATGTATGTGTATGTAATAAAATTTAATTTTCACGTTGTGTGTCATGTTTTATTTTACACATTTCGTTACAGCTTAACTACAGGTACCAGTGGACCCTTAATGCCCCGCATGCTGGTACTTGTGGTTCTCCAAGTACCAGCCTGTGGGGGAAGCTTGCTGAGAAATGCAGTTCAACTGTAAAGACAATTTTGGCAATTCAATTTTTAACACTACACCTACACTATCAACCCACCACCCACTGCCCAGGGATGGCGGGGATAGCTCCAGGCTATCAGTCTAGGCCAGGGGTGAGAAAAAAATGGGGTCCCCATTATTGGATTGGTCCCCAACTCCCCAGGGATCCATGGCCTGGGCTGACCTGCGGTCAGGGCTGATGCTGCAGCTGGGTGGCCCAGTGAAAAGTCACCCCTGGCTGTGACATCAGCCCCCTGCTAGAAAGGGTCCAGTGCTGGTTTTAATTTTAGGGGTACCCCTACGCAAATTTTTACTACTATAATTAAAACCAGGACTGGCCCTGCATCCTGCTGCTGGTACCTAATTTACGTTGGAACCCTACATGTTTTGTTCCCCATAATTTTAGGTACTAGGACAGGCTGGCAAGTCCGGGGCCAGTTAAGCTTTAGTGGGGAACCTTATGTCATTTTTTTCTTAATTATTAAACCTGTTTTTACATGTCTTAACACACAAGCAGCATACACATATCTCACTGATATGTGCACGCAGAATTGGTGTGGAATCCCGGTTGCCGCATGGCCAGTAGTTTGATTCCTGGCAGTGACAGTCCAACAGATCAGCAGAGCCCGGCAGCAGAAGCCCGACAGCGCTGGAAATCCCAATCGTCCCTAAGGTAAGTATAAACTAACCCCTTAACCCTAACCCTCCTTACAGGTGCCTAACCCTAACCTCCCCCCAAGTGCCTAACCCTACCCCCCCTTCCCTGCTGCTTAAACCTAAGTCCCCCAGGGGGGTGCCTATGCCTAAGTCCCCCCCGGGGGAGCCTAAGCCTAACCCTCCCCCCATGGCTGTCCGCTCCCTTCGATCGGGATGATGGGCACCTGTCTCCCGACGTAGAGGAAATGACAGGCGTCTAGATATGGACGCCTGGCATTTCACCCTCGCCGGGATATGACAGTCAGGAAGCCGGCTGCCAGTATTAAGGCAGCCGGTTTCCCGATTGTATACCGTACAGGATGCTTGGTCAGTTGAGTTTGGAAGAGAGAAAACACTGCAATCTCGGGTGAGTAATCTCACCTAAACTCTCTTTAAATTCTCCTTAAACTCTCCTTAAACTCACCTCTAAACTCACAATTTGGAAGAAAAAACTCGATCTGTTTCACCATCGAAAAACTCACTTTCAGCTTAACTCACTTTTTAGTAAATTTGCGAGTTTGATAAGGAAAAACTCACCCGGGTTTTGGTGAAGCAAAGTGAGTTTAAAAAGTAAAAAACTCGACCAAACTCGAATCTTAATAAATTTAAGCATAAGAACCCAGCACCCACCATCACCAGGGTTGTGGTACATAGCCCTGCACTTTTAGCCAAAGGCCCTGGACTGAACAGTTTGCAGGTGATTAATGTGATGGCAGGGGGACTCCATGCTGTGCCCCCTGCTATGGTATTATTCCCCAGGCTGGTTCAGCCTGGTTCTGGTTATTGAAAAATAGGGGAAACCTCACACATTTTTTTTTCACTATTTTCCAATACAAGATTAGGGTCAGAGTGCAGGGCTGGTTACTGATTTGAGGGGGGACCATATGCTTTTTCTCTTTTAATTAGCCTGCACAGACCGTACTGTGCTGTGTAGGTCCATTCCTTATTATGTAAATTTAAGTGTGAGTGACAGCCACTTTCAGCAGACTGTTCAACAGCTGTAGATTGGACAAAAGTGTATGCATAGGTTGGATGTAGAATCTGCTACCAGATGTGCAGAAGGATTGTACAGTATAAAAGTCTGGTCTGGAGGGGTATATTTATTAAAGGATGATTTTTGAGTTGATTTTTATGTTGATTCTAATCAACTGAAATCGACAGTAAAAAAAACACTACCAAAAATATTGAATGTTAGTCAGATATGGCAGGGGTAATTACATTTGATTTTGACATTTCTATTAAAAACTGAATGAAAATCAAACCTAAAAAAATAAAAGAAACAAATAGAAAATAGAATGCACAGATTTATATGATCTGTGCATGCTTCTTAGGTCCAAAAGCAGCTAAATAGTTGAAAATAAATATAAAAAATCAGTGTGTGGTGCCCATAACCAGCCCTGAACCTTTTATTCAGTTCTGATCATAGAAAATCTAAACGGTGTGGGGTTCCTCCTATTTTCCATTAACCAGTACCAGGCTGAACCTCTTGATCATTAACCAGCCCTGCATCCGTGGTAGCGGTGTATGGAAGTAAAATGGGTTAAATGAACAAGTAATATAGTTTTTTACAGTGGAGCTACAGGTACCAGCAAACCTGTTATTTGTCACTTGTAGAACTAAAAGCGTCAGTAGGCCGGTGGCTCCTGTATCCCCACTGTGAAAAAAATACTAAACAAACCACAGTACAAACACACTTAATATTGTAAATCTATATTACACATTCACTCACTCACTTCTTACTTACTCCCTGAATGAGGTTTGTCCTCTTCTCCAAGTAGATGTCCAAGGTCTTTATAAAATAAAAAAATGACAGGGACCCCACGGTAATGTAGCGGGCAGTGCCTGCTGCAACCCTAAGTGACTTGGGGGTCTATTTATTTAGTGTTAGTATAAAAAGTGACAGGGACCCCACAGTCATGTAGTGGGCAGTGCCTGCTGCAACCCTAAGTTACTCGGGGGTCTATTTATTTAGTGTTAGTATAAAAAGTGAAATGAGATAAGGTACCAGCCAATCAGCTCCCAACTGTTATTTTTCAAAGACAGCCTGTGACATGGCATGTAGGAGCTGATTGGCTGGTACCATCTCATTTCAATTTTTATACTAACACTGCTTAATAAATAGATACGTTAAGGTCATATGTGGTCATCTCCATTCACTATAATGGAGAAGACAGTTTCCATAGTAGGATCATGTTGATTTATTGAATTGACCAATGCAATTAAGCTTGCAGTCCCCATCAACAGGGCCATTGAAAGCGCCGCCGGGCCCCGGTAAAGAGGTGGGCGTAGCCTAATCGTGGGAGGCGTGGCACCATCACCATCGGGATGTGAAAGCGGTATAAAGCACACACATGTGCAGGTGAAAAACAATGCAGCAGAAAAAAAATCCCAAAAAACACATTGGCCCCGATTTGAAAGCAATGAAACACCTTGGCCCCCACAGGAAAATAAAAATACACTGACCCCCGACAGGGAGAAAAATAAAAACACATTGGCCTCCACAGGAAAAAAATATATAAACTCATTGGCCTCCACAAGAAATAAATTATTTTGGCCCGTACAGAAAAAAAAACATATCGGTCACCACAGGAAAAAAAACATATTGGTCACCACAGGAAAAAAAACATATTGGTCACCACAGGAAAAAAAACATATTGGTCACCACAGGAAAAATAAACAAACATTGGCCTCAACAAGAAAAAGTATAGGGTCAGCAGTCTATGTCTCTGGGGCCAGGGGGTATGGTGGCTAGTGTGCATCAATAGCCTATATGGTGCTGTATATAAAGGGGGCCAGGAAGTAGGGTATGATGCAGAGGCCAGGGGATAGGCTGATTATGGGTATGAGAGGCAGAGGTCATAGTGTGGGTATTGTATTGTGAGATCAGGTATAGTCTGGCAAGTCAATCGGCCCCACCAGAGGCAGCAACTGGAGCACAAGCTCCATACACTCTGGGGTCAGGATGGGAGTAGTAGTAGTGGGATGCAGGGGGCAGGATAGAGTATCTAATATAATTTAATTGGAGCGCCAATACTGAAAAGCTAAAAAGCTAAATAAAACTCATGGTTTTTGTACAAATGAATTTAATATACATAATTACATAACATGTAAAATATCAAGTTAAAAATGCCTTCAATCAAAAGGACATAAATATAGACATGATATTTTCCGAAATAACTGTGCAAAATCAATTCACACGGATGAATATCCAATTTAATGTTGTTATTAGAGCAGCTGCCTTGATGCAAATGTATCACTGGAAAAAATAATCCAGCAAACCTACATAATGGTCATAGTGTTTCACAGCATTTTAGATATCACCATAATGGAGATCCAGAAGGGTTGAAAATTTGTGGAATTGAACAGGTGTCTAACTCCTCCAGGGGTGTTGATAGGTATAGGAGATTATGCATGAGGGAGGCTTATTTAATTCATAATATGGGCTCTCTCTACCCTGATGGATTAAATGAAATAGTGGATCTAGAATTCCTCTAATGATCATAATTTATATTGGGAGAGATGCATAGAATGGTCTGTTATTATTTGACAGGTGTCCATTCTGTGCATATATAATTTGTTTTTTCTTCCCTTTTTGTTTTTTTCTAATTCTTCATTCTGTTCTGGGAATACCTTTATGTACTGTAGGTCCTAGATTTACCATGTGATGTATCCATGTATGCTCTTAGCAGTGTATTAATGGTACGCTCATTATTGAATTGGTGGTCTACCCCTTTAAGAAATAAATGTGCTCTTAACTTTTTTTTCTTTCTCTTAGTAAAATGTTCCCTCCTTTTTAAAATGTTTTCTTCCACTACTTTGACCTTATAGTGGAAAATAGATAAGTATAGTTCCCGAAAAAGACAGAAAGATTATATGAAATATACCTTCATTTGATTGTTATGTATACACAGCAGTTGCCAAATGAGCATTTAATTAGTTGTTTATGAAAATGTTTTTTTATATATACTTCATTTTATATACAGGCTGAATTTTGGTTTATTATATGGCTTTATGAACTCATAATTTTGAATAAATTTGATAGTGGTCTGTACAGGATTAACTAGATGTCTAATAAATATGTTCTTTGGTGTATGACTTCATTAGTCCCAAGTGGATAAATTAACTTAATTAAGACTCCACCAATGAAATAGATTTTTGCCCTATAATAAGGGAACCACAGACAACACCCTTCAGCCTTCTGAAGGAACTTTGCTATAAAGAGAAATGAGTTAAGGCTCAGGTGGCTGCACTGTGCACTGTGCACTGTGCACTGTGCACTGTGCACTGTGCATTTGCATTTGCATTTGGAGTAGCTGATCTATTACTTTGCCGGCCTTCACACTCCACATCAAGGCTGAGGTGGCAAAATTGTGCATTTGCATTATAGGAGGTGAAAAAGAACTTTGCTGGCTACTGCATCCAGTAACCACAGTAAGCCATTAGATGCGGCAGTAGGTCCATCCTGTCTGAGCAGAATGTTTTTCTTCAGATGTGGGCATAATTCCAGAGCATTGGAGCAAGTTCGGTAGTCTGGGGAGTGGCAGAACAACCTAGCACTGCCCTGGAGATATATATATATCTATATATCATTATGTACTGGATAGTGTATTATTATACAGTATTACTAATTAACCCTATTGATGGTCTATAGCAGTGCACCCCTAACAGTACATGTTTTCCACATGTCCTAGTTGGTGCACAGGTATATTTATTCCTAACTGACACATTTTAAAGATCCACAGGTGGTGCTAATCATTTGATTTGTGATACTGAGAAGAACATGCAGTGCTAGTAACATTCTATTATATTACTATTTCTATTGTGGTCATGGTGTGTGCTGGTGAGAGGTTTCCAGGCAGACGGAACCCCCCCCCTGCCGCATTTGCATATGCCATTAGCACGTTCTGGGGCAATGCAAGTGCATACCTATCAGTGACATGTGTAGGTTTGCTGGATTATTTTTTCCAGTGATACATTTGCATCAAGTCAGCGGCTCTAAGAACAATATTATGGCTCGTATTCAATTTGATGGCAAAAAGTCTGACTTCAGACTTTTCACCATTATCGCAGATTTTTCAGGGATAAAGTATCGGGCGCGTGCCCGCTTTATCCCCATATTCAATGGTTCCTGAAAACAGGACCTGCCCGAATGGTAAGTATAGAAAAATCCACGGAAATTTTGGGAAATGTTCCTGGCACCCCCCTAAAGATGTCCAAACATGGGGATCATTATGGGTACCCCCGTTTTTTGCCTGATGAAGTCAGTAGGGGTTTTTAATAGCCGTGGCAGGTGCATAAATGCGGCTTTAGAAGAAGGGGTGAAGAATAGCATTTAGATTACATTTATTTTTAAATGACTTTTCCCATCAAATTTGGTGTACATTGAAATGGGTGCAAGCATATTTTTAAGTCCCTAAAGTCATTTTTAAAAATTCTTCAAAAATGCACCAGCCGCTACCACCCGCAATGAAGAAAACACCTGCCCCATACTTGGGAACCCCTCTAGAATCTATTTCGTTAATTTAGAAGTTTGTCCGCCATTTTCTTTTTTTTACCCTCAAAATTAGAGGTAATTTTTAGGGGGTCCAGATTTTTTTTTTTTACTTTTTTTGACATGCATTACTTTAAGGAGACATTCTCAGGGGTGCAGGCTTTTTTTTTTTTAAGCCTGCACCCCTAAACCCCACCTGCAAAAAGTCTTTGAAATTGAATACAGGGATAATTAAAACAGGAAAAATTGATGTAATCAGCGATAAATTATTGCCGATAATGGTTTTTGCTCCAAATTGAATATGGCCCATAATTGGATATTCATCCTTGTGAGTTGATTTTTGCAGTTATTTCTGAAAAATATCATTTCTATATTTGTCCTTTTGATTGAAGGCTTTTTTAACTTTATATTTTACATGTTATGTAATCATTAATAATGGCTATTAAATTAATTTGTACAAAAACCATGAGTTTTATTTAGCTTTTCAGCTTTTCAGTTCTGGCTCTCCCATTCAATTACATTAGATGTTGTGTTTGTAGCTGTTTTCAGCCAAAAAAAGGGAATTGGAAATTTATTTTGGGAGCAGCCTCAACCATAAGTGGCGCACTACATTATTTATTACTCTGTAGCAGGATGGGAGAAGTAGTAATGGGATGCAGGGTATAGGATGAGAGTGGTAGCAGTGGGAAGCTGTGGGTTGGTTGGGAGTAGTAGTGCAGATTAGAGGCGTAGTAGTACATATCAGGGGCAGGATGGGAGTAAAAGTAATTTAGGGTAGGCTTGAAGTAGTAGTTGTGTGGAGCAGGGGGAAGGCTGGGAGTAGTAGTCCAGGGCAGGATGGGAGTAATAGTAGAAATCAGGGGCAGGATGGGAGTAGCAGGGTGGGAGAAGTGGTGGGAATAAGTGGGCAGGATGGGAGTGATGGGGTCTCTTTGGGAAGAAGTAAGCTGAACATGACTCTCCTCCACTCCGGGTGTCACCTTCTCTTTGCATGGGTCCTCATCACCGTCCCTCTCTCGCACTGACAGAAGCCAGTTTACACATGCAGAGTAAGTGAAATGCTCCTTCTGGCTCTGCCTCCTACTCTGTCCCAGGACTCCCAGCAATACAGTTGCAGCCTGCACACGCCCCTTTCATCCCCTCATGGTCACGTCCACCTTGCAGCCCCAAGGGATAACCCTGACAATCCCACAGACAGGGAAGGAGCTGCTGACGGCCGGAGGCGGAGACCGATGGAAAGAACACTGCACAGTTATGGTGAAGCCGTGAGCTTCTGGCTTCCTGGAAGCATGGCACACTGCATGCATTGCTGAGCCACCCTGCAGATGGGTTCATGAGACTGGCCCAGCAGGAACATTCCCACTTTACCGGCAGCCCAATCCACCCCTGATTGTTAGTTATTATGGTAGTGCAGAGCCCCTGAGATGTCTATTTAAACACTGTGGTCACATAGCATATTGCACCCCAAATTTAGGAAGGGTGAGTGCCATGGATTACTGGTGTGTGTTTTTTTTTTTTTATTTGAATACATTTTTAAATATTTGTAATCACATTTTATCATGCACCTCTTTGAAATTTAAACTTTTTCCTAGGAGCTTTACAACAGGTGTGCTTGGTGACTGTCACCTTTTAAAGCAAAGTTGCTGTACCTTGATTTTAACACTGATATGATTGCTATTTCCATGTTATAATTCTAAGCAATAGAGTAGGGACTTGCATAAAGTGGGATCCCTTGACGGGGGCTGCAAGCTTAAATGCATTGATCTATTCATGAACCAAAATCCCACTTGTTAAATGAAATATTAATATTGTTCTTCTGTACATATCTATATGTGTTAGAATGTTTATTAATACTATACAAATTCGTTTGGTAATGTGTACATGGGTTGACAACTGATAGATAAGATACAAATATATATGATAGAGAAATCTATATTTTGAGGTAAAACATGCTTAATTTATTAATGAAGAAATAGCCTTTGGTGAAGGATATGTACAATTTATGATAAAAAAAAAATATATGTTTCATGTATTTATATGACCGTGTGGCACTTCTTTCATTGGTGGAGATATGCCACAGTGTGTGACATGCACGTACAAAGGAGAAAAGGGGTGGAGTGATATGGCTGGGAGTGGTTGGGTTCCTGTCAGGAAAAGAAGGGCAGGGTACAGTGAGTGGTATAAAAGGTGCTGCCAGTTAACTTACAGGGAGTCTGAAGATCCCTCCATCCCGAGCCTGCTCTCCTGTGTCCCAGGTAGCTAACAAGTGGCGATGGGCTTCTGGGCGAAGGGTGGTAAAGCCGGAGAGAGAGCTCAACTGGAGCTGAGGAAGCAGGTTGACAGTGGCGTCCTAGTAAGCAGCTCACCGTGTGGCATTTTGGAGTGACCAGTAGTGTTGGTCCCAGGAGCCAGGTCAGAGGCAGAGGTCATGGGGATGGAGGAGCAACAGCAGTGGTTCTGATGGTGGAGTGGCACGGCGGGATCTGCATGAGCAGTGGCTGTGAGGGGACGGAGTCACGGCACAACTGCAGCTGACTGGCTGTTTTCCAGTAGGTGTGCATGTTTGCTCATAAAGTTAAGGTGAGGCAGAATAGCAGCAGAAGTGGCCAGGAGAGGTGTGGAACCAGACTTGAGAAATGTCAGCTGTAGGAAGGAGGCAGGCTACTGTCGGACAAGGCTGGGGTTAGTCTGTTAGTGTATTGAAGCCTCATCATATGCACTTTAATTGGCAGCTGATGTAGTGTTAGCAGCAAATCCCCGGCAGATAAATCCTTAGTTTCATTAAAGCGGTGGTATGAATACTTATGCTGGTCAGTGTGTAGACTCCAAGCTCTGCACATACATAGCTACATTGAGCTGGATATAAACTACTAGCCGTAGCAAATAGCTGGGGGAGGGGGAAGTGTGTGTGTGTGTGTGTGTCTATATCTCTCTCTCATTATACATTTGAAGGGATAAGGCTAACTAACAACTTCAGGAAATATTTCAAAACTCAGGAGGTTGTTTATAACCAAATGCTATTCTCTTAGAAACATTTGTAACATATGTATCAACTTTATTAATCTTTCAGTGGATATAGACAGCAACATAAAGGAAAAAGTTACTGTCAAAGGATATTCCAACAAAATAACTTATATACTAAGTTAGGAACAGCATATTACCGGTAAGTGTCAAGGGGACTACACACTGCCAATGGTGTAAAGTGTTACAGTAAAATATGACTTATTACTACTATATATATATATCTAAATTGTTAATTTATATACGGGGATTGAATGTTACTCTGTTCTGTTAAATTTTACCTCTCATATTGCAATTTTGTTATGTAATTAATGTCTATACAAGATGTTATTTGCGAGTGTCAGATTTGAGCTTAATTAAAATTATAAGCATACAGTGATATAATTGAAGCATAAGTTTATTCTCATTTAGTTTTTCCCAATTAGGCCCGGTCTACTACCAATACTTGGGTGGAGGCGCACTACTGAGATGCGTAACTCAGGTGCAGGTTTAGTGCAGTAGCTAACATAGCTGAAATTGTGAGTGGGGAAGTCTGGTAATGGCATGTAAATGGAGTTGCTCAAGAGAGGAGTTTTGTGTTATATGGGAATCTTACAGTCTCTATAGAGAGAAATAAGGGGTGAAGAGTTTGTGGAAACTGCAAGTGAAGAAGATGTCCAATCCTAAACCAGCAGAGCATCCCTCTGTGGTTATGGGTGAGGACTGATTGATTTTAATCCCCAGGGAAATTGGAAATGTGAAAGAGGAGATAAGGGAACTAGCTTAGCATAGTATAGGGAATAGGAGTGTAGTTGACCAGTATTATATTGAGAGACGGAGATAGCCATACTCTCATAGAGAAAAGGAGGTACACCACTTAATATGAGTTTAAAGGTGGGTAAAAAAGTTATATATGAGTACATAACCTGGTGTCCCTTTTAGAGGGTAAATGGGGGGTTACAAATGTCTATTTTTATATTTTCTGTAATCTAATGGCCTGTACACATGGTGCAATAACATGTCAGATTTCAATGATGATAAAGATCCTATCATTATAATTTTACAGTTTCTGGGCCCAGCTAATGACCATACGATGGACGATGCACTTCCACATATGGTTGTTAACGACTAACTACTGTCACCTGTGCAAGCAGGAATACCTGGTTGATATCAACCAGGTTAGCCTGTTTACTATCATTGATCATGGGTCATTATAGTAGTGGGGGTATGCTGCATGTGCTTGATGTTTGATCCAGAACGATAGGACAATGATCGTCTGATTGTTGCTCTCATACCATGTGTATGCAGAATTACACACAGATTCACATAAGAAACATAGTGCCTCATTTATTAATGATTTTTATCACAAATGAGTCAGCTCCCAACTGTTAACTGTTAGAAAAATGACAGTTGGGAGCTGATTGGCCTGGAGCACCATTTATTATACACAGTGAAATGTATCCCTTGCTTTGGTGATAAAACTTTTATCAATAAATGGGGGCCATATTGGGTTTTTAATATAACTTGTGTGTCACCTGTGAATATGTTATAAATGAGATGGCATCCGGTGTTTATGGCAATAAGCCATTTTGTGGAAGTCCACTATGTGATCCATGGGGCAGAGGCATACACATGCTGTCCTACTTGGACCAGTCAACCATGTTCTTACCGCATTCTCAATGTGCATCCAAAATTTGGGCAGCCACTTTCACACGTAGGGAGCTCATAGGCTAGGATTGGCAGTTCCCTACATCACCAATCAGCTAAAATGGATGTATATAAGGAGGCCAGGTGCTGTATCTGCATTGCAGCAGGGACCCGCCATACTGTTGTGTAACTGGAGAGGTGCTGCAGTGATCTTCGGAGGAGTCAACCTGAGCTCCTAGCACCATTACATGCTTTCTTAAGCAGGAGAAGTAAGTCATTTTGCATCTATCATTTGCACACAATATACCTGCAATTATTGTGTGTGTGTGTGTATGTATATATGTATATATATATATATATATATATAATATATTTCTCATCAACAATATCTAACATTTACCTAAATAAACAATTATTATTAATTTTGGCCTATTAATATTAACTTTTTATATTGTTATATTAATCATTCATAAGGATATTGTTAATGGCGTAATATAATATCATATTTCAGTATTTACAAGATGCAGGCAAGGTCCTGCTCAACCTGCCAGCCAGTCTCCCCCTGTTGTGTATTCCCCAAAGACTCCGGAGAGCCAGTCCTTCAGCCCCCCAGCCCACCAGAGACTCAAGTATCCCCCCACCTGCTCCTGCACTGAGGAACCCACAGTCTTATCTGGCGGGTCTGGAGGATGAGAACTCTTCTTTCCCTTCTCCCCCCTCCCAAATCCAATGTTCCCCTCCTTTACATTCTCCCAGTCCCATTTTCTCACCCTGCCCAGCCCTAGATATATTTCCAAAATGTTTGGTAAACCTTTTTCTGGAGCATGAGATGAAGAAGTGTCCCCCGAAGGTATGTAGTGCAATTACTTTTTAAAGGTGTATGTTACAGTTTAATACTATTACAGTATATTAAATGTGACCTTATATTTATATCCACAGCATCTCCATGTTCTAGTGAGCTGGAGGCCTTGGCCATGGAGGTGGCCAGAGTGGCTGATGCCCTGCTTATGGCACACTAGGGCCTGGAAAATATATAAAGCAAAAAATTATGTTTTGATTGTTAAAAAAAATCTAACAAAAAAAAAACACTTATTTGAAAGGTTGTAAGTAAATAATGGCATAGATTAAATGTTTTTATGGTTGTCAATGTGATATGTTTAAAAGGTATATGTGTTCATACACACAGATATACATTGTTTATTACATTGTAAGGTAGATAAGGACCTTTCTAAATCTATATTCAGAAGAAGCTGTTTAGATCTAAAATATGTTTATTGACATTACTAACATAACTTTGTGTAATTTCTAAATTATATACATATAATTTGTCTTTCAGACTGAAGAAGTCTGGCAAATGGGAAAGCTGAACTAGCTGATGAAGCACTGAGGTGACCGTGTTCCACCCTCTGCTATGTGGTGACCTGAACCAGATAAGCTTCATGAATTGTTCTTAGATGTATGGTTTAGATATTTTAGATGTGCTTTTTACTATAGACTTCATTGGTACCTCTGTTTCCTTGTTTTTCCCCACAAAAACTTATTTGAGTGACCATTGGGGATGTCAAGACAGAAGCGTATTAGTCCTTTGGTATGAGCATATGCACTTTATATGTTGGGGTTATGGAATAATTTTTTGGTACATGCTTGATTTATTTTGCACAGTGCACTTTATGGCTTTTTGTGAAAAAGCACAAGTACACTGTTATTGCATTTTTTTGAGAAGCACTTTGTTGGAATATTGTGGTATTAACACTTGTTTGGAGTGGTTTATATGAGCAAACAAAACCTTTGTTTTTAAAACATTTTACTGATACACTTGTTTAAATATTCCTTTCTATGTTCCATCGAGAACATCAGGAGTTTCTGGAAAGTAAGTTCTGTGAAATAAGCAAATTTAATCCAAAGGGAATTTGTTTGTATACACTAGATGGGGTTGTTTTCTCACCATTGTTTAGTATTATTTTCTGGACTTTTGAACAATGGTCTGTTTTTTGGAGATTCGAAAGCTGCCAATCGCAATACGAGGAGTGTAATCTTTCTGGGATTGGATTAAAGATAAACTTGTCTAAGTACATTTTAAGCAATTGGACATTCTTGAAATAGTGCTGTATACTACTAATGTTTTTAAATATACAGTCAGGTGCATAAATATTGGGACATTAACAGAATTTTCATATTTTGGCCTCTATCTACCACCACCATGGCTTTGAAATGAAACAAACAAGATGTGCTTTAACTGCAGACTTTCAGATTTAATTTGAGGGTAATTACATCCAAATCAGGTGAACGGTGTAGGAATTACAACAGTTTCTATATGTGCCTCCCACTTTTTTAGGGGCCAAAAGTAATGGGACAAACTAAACAATCCTAAATCTAACTTTCACTTTTTAATACTTTGTTGCAAATACTTTGCAGGCAATTACAGCCTGAAGTCTGGAATGCATAGACATCACTAGACGCTGTGTTTCATCCCTGGTGATGCTCTGCCAGGCCTCTACTGCAAATGTCTTCAGTTTCTGCTTGTTCTTGGGGCATTTTCCCTTCAGTTTTGTCTTCATCAAGTTAAATGCATGCTCAATCGGATTCAGGTCAGGGGATTGACTTGGCCATTGCATAACATTCCACTTTTTAGCCTTAAACTCTGATTGCTTTTGGAGTATGCTTCGGGTCATTGTCCATCTGCACTGTGAAGTGCCGTCCAATGAGTTCTGAAGCATTTTACTGGATATGAGCATATAATATTGCCCGAAACACTTCAGAATTAATTCTGCTACTTTTGTCAGCAGTCACATCATCAATAAATACAAGGGAACCAGTTCCATTGGCAGCCATACATTCCCACGTCATGACACTACCACGACCATGCTTCACTGATGAGGTGGTATGTTTTGGATAATGAGCAGTTCCTTTCCTTCTCCATACTCTTCTCTTCCCATCACTCTGGTAGAAGTTGAACTTTGTCTCATCTGTCCATAGGATGTTGTTCCAGAACTGTAATGGCTTTTTTAGATGTTGTTTGGCAAACACTCTAATCTGGTCTTTCTGTTTTTGTGTCTCACCAATGGTTTACATCTTGTGGTGAACCCTCTATATTTACTCTTCTGAAGTCTTCTCTTGATTGTTGACTTTGACACATATACACCTACCTCCTGGAGAGTGTTCTTGATTTGGCCAACTGTTATGAAGGGGTTTTTCTTTACCAGGGAAATAATTCTTCTGTCATCCACCACAGTTGTTTTCCGTGGTCTTTTGGTGTTGCTGAGCTCTCCGGTGCATTCTTTCTTTTTAAGAATGTTCCAAACAGTTTATTTGGCCACACCTAATGTTTTTGCTATCTCTCTGATGGGTTTGTTTTGATTTTTCAGCCTAATGATGACTTGCTTCACTGATAGTGACAGCTCTTTGGATCTCATATTGAGAGTCGACAGCAACTGATTCCAAATGCAAATGTCACACCTAGAATCAAATACAGACCTTTTACCTGCTTAATTGATAATGAAATAATGAGAGAATAGCCCACACCTGTCCATGAAATAGCTTTTGAGTTGACAGTCCCATTACTTTTGGCCCCTTAATAAAAAGTGGGAGGCACATATAGAAACTGTTGTAATTCCTACACCGTTCACCTGATTTGGATGTAATTACCATCAAATTAAATCTGAAAGTCTACAGTTAAAGCACATCTTGTTTATTTCATTTCAAAGCCATTGTGGTGGTAAATAGAGTCCAAAATAAAAAAATGCTGTCAATGTCCCTATATTTATGCACCTGACTGTATATTTTTAGGGTAATCTTCATTTTGAAAAACCGTTGTTCACAGTGGTTATATACACAATCTCTATATAAAATATACATTCTATAAACATAGTAAAACATAAAGGTCATGCAATTAGTTGAGCATATCTATAGCAATAACTCTGGTACTGAATCAACAATAACTCTGGTACTGAATCATTGTTTATGAAACTGTAATTGTGTAAACAAAACAAGTGTAGAATGTATAATATGAAAAATATTACAGCAATCTAAAAAATGGTATGAAGTTCATCAGAAGATTGTCTGTCTGATACTGTCAGAGAAAAGAATACCTGGCGCTGTTCTAGATAAAATACTTAGGCTGAGACTGCAGCTCTCAAGAGGAAATCTACTCACGATCTCCTAATCTGGCACATAGAAAAATTATATATAAATAAAAGAGAGTGCTGAGACAGATGATAAAATTAAAAAATGAATTTATTATAAATCCACTGACTGAGGAAGCCGCTGAATAGTCAGGCGGAGAAACGCGTTTTTTGAGTAACCGGAGATGCTGGCTAATACTGCTTTGCATGGACTGATTTTACATCATCCGGAGATGCTGGTTAAACACTTCTTTGCTCTGATTGTCTGCCAATAAACAGGGTACCCTGAGAGCCGAGTGATACACTACTGGTAACAGCTACAGGCTATACGCCAGAAGGATTCTTACTGCTGGTATGAACGGACCTCTTATTGCTACACAGGTGATTTAATTGTATCAACAATGGAACATAGCTACACTAGCTCTGTCTGAAAGTTCCACAGAGACTGTCTTTCAGATACCGATTTATTATTGATGTGAATGGACTCCTTGCTGCTACACAGGTGATTTAATTGTATCAACAGTGGAACATAACCACAGTGGATCTGTTTGAAAGTTCCATAGTGACTTATTTATACAGAATCCTGTGGCTATGGTGAATAGTATTTTTATGCATAAGCTTTAAAAATCAATCTAAGGAATTCCTTGTGAAAATATATTTTCCAGAAGCCAATATAAGGAGTCTGTATAACAAATTGTACCCATGTGAGCGGGGAGAATAAGTACTGCTTAAAGAAAACAAATGATTGATATAGAGGAAGTCCTATTACTCTAAGTGCTATACAAGGATCTATAGAAACAATACAGATATTCATTGCCGAAAACCAATTAAGGAAGTGAAGGAGAGGCAGGTGAAAACACTGATAATCTGCATTTGCAGTATATAAACTGCTGAAACTATCTCTGGATTAATACAGAAGTCGCTGTTTTATATTTATGGATGTCATCTTAGATCTATGTATATAGTGCTATATTTTGTCTGGTTTGTTTCAGCTCCAGTATGTTTCACAATCTTTGAAGTAATTTACATGTAGCAAGGTATTGTGCATTTACAATCAATATGTTCTTAATAATTGCGGTTATATGCATTGGTTATATATTTTGAACATAATACGATTTACTGGCCTTATGTGTAATAAGAATACAAGTCTATAATATCGTATGCGTAATACTATAGAAACTATTGTTTCTTTCTGCGAATTCTAGTAATTATAGGTACCCGTACAGAGCATTCACACATGTATGTTTATTGATGTTATGTTGTATAGGTCTGACTAGTCACCATTGTGTTTTAAATATTTTTGTTTTTATATCCAATTGTGTGATAAGATAGACAATTGGTTGCAGTATTGCTGGTCATATATGGTATATGGTCTTAAAATTAAAAAATTAATTTTTTTATACATCCCTTTACTTCAATAATATTATCAGCTGTCTGATATTGTCAGTCTGCAAGACCTTCACCAATGTATGTGTACTACACATGTTCAAAATGACGTTGATTCTGCAGGTCCTTCATCACATATGTACTACATATGTTCAAAATTACATTGATAGGCTCCAAGTTGTCCTCATTCCTGACCTTATCTTAGTCAATGTATAGTAAAGTGTTACGGTCTAGGCTTCCTATCTAATTACTCAGTTTGAAAAAAAAATCACTCTGAATGATTCAGCAGTAGTGTTGGCACACTTAGTATCCATACACAATACCTCCTCATGGTTTATTTAAGAAAATATTGCTGGAAAGCTTAATTCTGCAACTAACTCCACTTTATGGAGCCTTGGTAAAATAAAAAATTAACTTTGGCTACTTTAACACTGAAGGTTATACTTTTTTTTTTTAAAAGGAAACACCAGTGTCATCAAATTAACACATTAAATGCATGGCAAAGTGAAACATTTTTAAAGCAGATAAATATTTATAACAAAGCCATATGAAAGGTCCCAAAGTCAAACAACTTTGCTTACCTGACATAGCAGTTAACTTCTGTCAAGAAGTACAGTAGTTATGTACCATATGGCCATTCCCATCCCCTAACATTACCTCCTTATCAATCAAGTGGCCCTGTCAATTCTAAAGCTGGCCACACACTAGACCAACTTACAGCCAACCAGTTGATTGCTTTCATACCTCACCAGACTTTCATTCCAACCAAATGACAATCAGCAATTTGCTTCCAAACGCTGGAAAATGGACAAAAACTGTTTTGTTAAATGTTTGATTTAAACTATTTGTTCAAACTTGTCTGAATAACCATTTTTATCTGTTTTTTGCCATTTAGGAGCAAATTGCTGATTATCATTTACTCCATACGTTACCAGATTTTCATTCCAACCAATCAAAAAGTTGGATGTAAGATGGTCTAGTGTGTGGCCAGCTTAAGACACTATGTATCCTTATTCCTATGTTATGAAACACACAACACAGGACCATGATCTTGGCAACCAATTCCAGTGCATACATGAGTGTGCCACCAGAGCGATCTTAACACCTGTGTGGAGTTAAAATAAGATTCTGCACCTGATTTGGGTGATGCAAATAGAGAAAGAAGCCAAGCCAGTACTATGAACAAAACTAACACATTTGTTAGTAAGGAATGTATGGTCATATTTTTCCCAAACACATTTTCAAATATGTAGGAAATTAATAGTTACCCAGCAACCACACATTACCACGTTGCATCAGAGAAAGTTTCTGCCATATCCCTGTTTGCCAAATCACATTGGAATCATGCAAGCTTCCTGGATAGCATGAATTCAGGGAAACACCACATACTATCATCACATATTATATTTCAAATAATTGTTATTGTTTTTCAAGGTTTACAAACAAGCTGTATATCAAAGACTTGACCTAGTACAGATGATCCATGATGACAGAAGAATAAATCATCATTGTCATATGCTTTTCAGTAATAAACAATTGGATATAGATATACATTGTAGATATGTGATGGAAATTCCTTATCAGTGAGATACTGAAGAGATGAACTATATAACATAGACAAAGTACACTATGTATTATCTCTAATAGAGAACACAAGGTGGAGTTAGGGGGGAGAGAGAGACAAAGGTAAACTAGTAACGAGGGGGAATATACCAAAGATGGCAGCATCAAATCAGCATTATCTAATAAACTAAGCAGATTGAAAATAGGGTCGTCAAAAAAGCTTCTCTCATATCATGAAGTGGTAAAATAAGAAATATGGGAAAGTTGGAGTGAAATAACTTTGAAAGGGGAAGGGAGGTACTGTAGCATATTAAGAGTCATCAAACAATTGCTATGTCAAGTACCATTTTGTAGATTCAAACAGCTTTGAGATTCTATTTTGTGTATTTTCATCTAGGGCAGTGTTTTTCAACCACTGTACCATGGCACACTAGTGTGCCGGGAGCGGTTGTCAAGTGTGCCACGGTGTTCAGCTCAGCACATTTGTACTTAAGTGTTTAATTCCTGTGGAGGCCAATATGTGTGCATATTTTATGTGGGAGACAATGTTTTTGTTTTTTCATTGATCACGCAAGCTGCATCGCTGGATGGTGTGCCTCGGCAATTTTAAAATCTTGTGTAGTGTGCCTTCAGTTTAAAATCACTGATCTGGGGTATCTATGTATTGCTCCTATTTTTATAATGGGATTCCACATTTTTGTTTACAGTGGGTAGTGTGGCTCACCTGTAGAAGTAGATTAATTGTAACATCTACTGAGCAGGAAGTCCAATGAGTAAGTATGAACTTCTTTGCAACTGTAACTAGTATGGCAATAATGGGTAATACAGCTTTCTTGTTCTGTTAAAGATTTCAGTTGTCAAAGTTACCACAGAGGCATGCTAGAGGGTCAGGTATTAAATGAAGAGTGGCATGTCCTGACACTGGGTATCCTCAGAGGTCTAAGAGCCGGGGTGTTAGGGTGAACATGAAGCAACAAACATGGTGGCTGTGTATATGTCTTCATCATAGGCCAAACTGTCGAAGCTGAATAATTGGCAGAGACAAGTTCAGTTTAAAATTGAATCGCAGCGACACCTTCTTGTGACTGGCCACAAGACACCATTTTGCGAAATGGCTGCCTAAGCGCCATTTTAGATAAACTCAAATTTTAGTACATGTGGCGATAATACCATTAGCATCATATGAATGCATCTATGACCATTATCATATGTTACGGTGATTCACTAAAGCCTATTTCATTACTTTACGTATTTGTAAAATTTGTAAATGTTAAATTTTAATACATTCCTTCCTATAAACCTCTAAGATTCACCTGCCTAGAACCTCTAAGACAAAACCCTGCCTATACCTTCTAAAACCACAAGATGTCGCTATTTTGATTATACCATTAATGAAATACCGAGACAGTTGAATAGCGGTCCGAAGCGCTAAAGATTATTATTCAGGTAAAAGTACAGATGTTACAATGCTATGATCTAATAATGAGCGCAAACAAATTGTACAAACATTAGGTCATAAGGTACAGTTAAAATACATAAAACGGTTATTAAAGATCAAAATACAATGAGCAATATGAGAAAGAGAGAGAGAGAGAGAAAGAGACATATTAAAATACAATGAGAGCTATATCAATGTCTGCTGAGAGCACATGTTCAAGATGGCTGGTGATGGAGTGTGTGTGTGGGGGGGGGTTGGGCTGAAGCACATGTTTTTCCTTTGTTTGCAAACCTCATGATCCCTAGGCAAACTCCATCCTGCACCAAGCTGCAACTCTGCAAATCATCCATCAATGACTACAACCACAACAAAGACAATATACCTATCTGACCCACACAACACCACAACTGAGCAGAATCACAATTTCCCTTGTTCACCCCACATGGAGGCAAGCCATCTCCAACAAACCGCAGACAACATACCCATCTGACTCACACAACACCACACTATGATCACATTCATGAGTATACAACACACACAAAGCCCATCTCTCCCTAGCAGAGATACCGTTCGAACACATGGCAGGGCCCAAACACAGAACACATGGCAGGGCCCAAACACAGAACACATGGCAGGGCCCAAACAAAGAACACATCAGAGGATCTCAATCAACCAGCATCAATCATTCACAAATATCACAACAATTCCACAATCAATCCCTTTCCTGCATGCTGACAACAGACCACTGTACCCTACAGTGCAGATAAAAAGCACAGACCAGACAACACATCATCCACTGCATGCCAACACAGACCCATGAATATCCTTAGAAAACTACAAACCACACACCATGCTAAGCTAATAACAGACTAACACCAAAAAGCCACAGACACCCAAATAGGCTAAATATTGCACAATTTATACTTGGCTACAACAACCCAGGGGAACTGAGATCCATATTCTTCCGTTGTCTGGTCAGGGAGTGTACCTCTCTCTTCCTTCTAAAATTTGCAAGTGCCCCTGCTAAACTGTGTTTTCTCAGGATGTGCATGCTATGTTCCCGCCCCCTTTTACCTGTGAGGTCATCAGAAAGGGAGTATCCTTTTGGTTATCTGAAACTACTGTTAATTAGATTCTACTCTCAGCTAGCTAGCTCTATTGATTAGACTGGAATAACCAGTCCTTTGGAGAAAAATGTAAATAGGCCTACTCCATGTTATTGTCTTGGTAAAGGTTAGAATTCTGTTACAGGGCATTTATTGGACAACTCCAAATGGATACAAAAGGTCTCCAATCTCCTTTTGTATCCCCCAACATGCAAATCTAAGCTGCTATGGAAAACAACATTTCAAATAGATATTCTCTCTAACATTCATATTTCATAGCCGCATGTTCTGATCTTCATATTGATGTCACCGGAATGCTGTGGAAATAAGGTAGATCAGAACGGTTGCAAACACAGTTCAATTATCATTTACTAAGCCATAGTTACAGAAAACATCTCTTTACACAGTATACTGACATCGCGTTTAAACCAAGTAATAATTATCCTTTTTGCGTTACGGGACCATTGCTTTTAAATGTATGTATGCGGGGAAAACAGCACTGAATTGCATTGTGCGTCTGATTGCAAACAGATTCTGTCTTCGCCAATTATCCGGTTTTGACATATTATAAAGGATATATTCCAGAAATGGCTTTATAGTATTGATGAGCAAGTGGCCAGGTGACAACTGGCTTGTGTAAATAAGCTTCCTGCATAGTGTTTGCCCACAACGGGTGGTCTGGCTAGAATAAATAAGCAGGCTTCCTGCAATGACATGATTTCGGGGGCTGGAGTGACACCTTGGGTCTATCTCTTGTAGTTGGGATATTTTTCACACAAGAGACCGACAGAGGTGTCTTTCCTTTGTACACAGGAAAGGTGGGATGGCTGCTGACAGGACATGTAGAACTATCTAACCCAGCATGCCACACTGCTAAAATGTTCACTCAGTTAAAGACAAATGCCTTTTCATACACACATTAAATATGTCTTTATACCAAACCCTGAATACCCACACATTTCATATTCATACATAAGGTTCAGTAAGCTTTAAAGTGTATGATTCAAGAAGGTTCAGTTAGTTTAAATGCTAAGAAATAAAGATTTGTTAACTAAGGAATTATACAAGATAAACACGTCATTCTTGGAGTTGTTCTGATGCGTACTCTTTCCACAGTTTCCCGGTGCTATCGGTGAGGAGATTGCATTATTCATTCTCGAGTTATGGACTGCAGAACCTACAAGCAACCAAAATGTATATTTTAGATTCAACTGTTAGGATGCAGATGAAGGCGTGAGGAGGAAGACCCCAAGCTGTTAGAGGCAGGGAAAGTCTGTTTAAACCAGCCTGTTAGATGCACTGTAACAGATGCTTCACCTCTGAGAACCAATGACATCAGCAACAGACATACCTTTTGTCTTGTTTATACTGGGGGGGTATAAGTATGGGCGCACGGACACTATTTGGGAGTCTTCATGCTGAATGATGAGGGGTCTCTTGCTGAAGCCTATCTCTGGGTCCAGAAGCGCCTGCATACGTATACTGTACTTGTGGTCTGTATGATTTACTTTTGCGCCTAAATTGTGTCTTGAACAATTGCGTGTAACTGTCTGAACTTTTACCTGAATATCACTTGTGCTTTGGAACCACAGGTTCTATGTTTAAGTCTTTATTTATGGTGTGACTACGTACGCAAACTAGCGTCAACCTTAGAAGGTATAGGAAGGTGTGTATAGAGGTTCTGATCCAATATTGTTAAAACCCAGGTGTTGCTGAGACCTGACCTGAGGAATGGAGTCTAACCCTACTGGTGGTCTTCACCAGTGACTCCTCCAATTGGGATTTGGGTTTTGCCAAACCAAGTGAGCAGGTTGCGGACCTCAGGTCAGGTACGTAGGAACAGCGAGGAGAACAAAACTGAAGAAGAAAGTTTCACTGTAGAAGAACACTGAAGAATGGATTCAGTAAATGTGATTTAGAGGTGGAGATGCGTACACTGGTTAGCACTGCATATAGAACTGGAGACTTGTATGTAGTTTAGCACTGTGGGTAATATGGAGGATCTGTATGCAGGTATGCACAGTGAGTAGTATGGAGGATCCAGATGCAGGTGTGCACTGAGGGCAGTACAGAGGATCTAGATGTAGGTATGCATTATGGGCAGTACAGAGGATCAGTATGCAGTTTCTAGAATACACCGGAGACTCTTCTCTGAAGAAGAGTTCACTGAGCAGGACACTAAAGAATGTCACAGGAAAATCAGTAGGCAGACTGCAGGAATCACTGAAGATCCAGATGCAGGTTTGCTCTGAGAGAAAATACTGTAGTTGATCACAAGGCACAATCACAGCGAGGAGCCTGGGATGCTATCCCAGCAAACAGTCATTGTAGTCATGAAGTTGTACAGGCAACTTCCTGGTCCTGGAATCCAGCTATATATCCTTAGGTGGTTGGTCATTGGAGAACAGAATCAGTTGTGACCGCTGGACTACCATTGGAGGAAGGTCTGCTCAGGTGATACAGACAAAATTGCTGCACCCATGACCTCAGCAATAGGAAACTCCTCAATGGTGACTCGCATAAAAGTCTTAGCAGACCCCGGGGAGAATACTGTGTCCACCCGCCACTGCACCTGGTGTCTGTCTGTCTGGAAGTTCAGGGGAAACTAGCACTCTAGTGGCTGATTCCAGGATGCATCCTGACAGTACTCCTCCTTTTCGGGTGGACTCCTGATACCTAGATGGTTTATCAGGAAATTTCCTATGGTAAGCACCGATAATCTGTGGAGCATGCACATCTGAGGCTTTGATCTATGCCTGTTCCTTTGGGCCACAGCCTTTTTAGTTGACCAAGTACTAGAGATGACCCTAAGTAACGTAGAAAATCAAGAATTTGCTTTACCTCAAATTTAACTCCACATTGAGTATGAACTTGCTGAGTCTTGGGTGGAGCATGTTGAAACCGATTATCAATGGTTAAGGCAATGAAACATGAATGGAATTGGGTATTCTCATATTAGGAGGTAGATCCAATTTATAAAATACTGGTTTAATTACTCTAAGAATCTGATAAGGCCTGATGAATCATGGAGCGAATTATATGCTCAGAAATTTCACCCTTCAGCCTCTTCCTTGTAGAGAGCCAGACTTTATCACCAAGTTTTAAAAGATGAACTGCCAGATGTCGCCGAACTGCAAAGATTTTGTAATTACTGGAAGTTTCCTTTAAAGAAGAGTGAATCTTCTTCCAAATGCTAGAAATGCCTGCAGTTTATAGCCTTTTGGACTCCTTCCTCTCTCTTCTTTTCCTTTTTTTTTTTTTTTTTTTTTTAGGTCATCTAAGTTGGATTTTTTTAACAATAACTAATCATTGCAACGCCAATGATGGGTGGGACTGGGTGATTGTGGGATGGTTATTTCCAATGCCGAGTGGTCGGACCAAAGTTTTTGAGTGGATGCACGGTCTACAAAGAAATAATCATGTGCATGTATAAATCGTGGGGAGGGGGAATAGTGAGTATAACCTCTTGCTGAGGGGTATAAGACCTGCCATGCATCATAGAGATCATGGAGAGAAAGCTGTGAAAGGAGACTTTTTGAAAGTTTAGCATGGGCTGGGAGGGAGGCACCTCTGTGGAATCTTACCAGGGAGGGATTGAGAGTGGTGTTAAAGTCACCTCCTATATTTGTAAGACACTTTGGAAGATTAGCTATTTGACTAAAGAAAGTTGAGTATAGGGAAACCTACTGCACATTTGGAGCATAAATGGATGCAAGTATAATGGGAGTTTGATTATAAGTGCCAGTATGTATGATGAAGTGACTGTGTGGATCAGTGATAGAATCCTGGATAACAATAGGAAGGTCACGGTGTAACATAACAGCAGTGCCTCTGTGTTTGGCTGACATGGAGGAATAATAAACATGGGGATATTATTTACATGTTAGGGGAGTATGGGGGGGCTTTCAAGTGGGTCTCTTGCAGCATAACAATGTCAGGCTTGTGCCATGAGAAATATTTGATAGCCATGGTACGATTAGTAGCGGAGTTGACATTAAGAGTAAGGATCTTTTAATTTCATGGTGGATAAAAGAGGTTTGAGCAGAAAAGAGAGATGGGGACACACCGAATGGGGGATAGGAAAAAATAGAAGCAAAAAGGAGATCTAATAAAAAACATATGAAAAAGAAAAGAGAATAAGGGGAGGTAGAGGACCCATTCCTAAGAAAAGTCTGGGTCTATCACAGAAAGGAAAGGTGTTGTGGAGACACTCCTTTTTGGAGGGGAGCATGGCAAAAGCTCAGTATGAAATAGTAAGAAAAAACATCAGGGGGTTTTGTTGGGAAAACTTAATTAGGTATAGTGTGGGAGCTCCTAAAAGGGACAAATAAAATAGAGCATCAAGTGTGACCGAATAACAACTTGCCTTTAAAGAATATAGAATACATAAAAATAGAATAAATAAAGAAAAATGATGGCTTAGTGATAAAAATTATAAAAATGAAATAAATATGACTTTGTACACTTGAATACATAAATACCCATAGAAAACATTAATAAAGCACAAAGTGGAGTTAACTAAAGAGTGTAGCATAGAGGTAAATATTTAGATAGTGTCAGCAATAGTAATCTCATAAACAATGGTATATGCAATACGGTATAATTAGGTTGTTGTTGAATTATATAAAGTGTGACCTAATTATAACCCTTTATATCATATTTTGCACTACTTAAAGAGTAGTATAAAAGACATACAGTATATAGAGTTAACAGGTATTTACTAATAAACAATGGCATATATAAAACAGTGTAAGTAGATCATCGTAGGATAATGAATAAAGCCTATAATCAGAACTTAGAAAAAGAATACCAAATGGTAAACAGTATATAATGGCAAGTTCATTACCTCAAAGGCATAGTTACGTGTGTAACATCCAGTGTAGGGAGTTGTCAAGCTGTAGACCATTCTGAAGTGGGTGCGGAAAGACTGGGAAAATCAATCTGTTTTTGTAAGGCCTCAGGAAGTTCATCTAGGATGCAGAAAGTTTGAAGGAGTTTGTATCCTTGAGTGGGAGTCTTAACAACATGCGTTTTACCATTTCTGATGATGAGGAGTTGAAAAGGGAAGCCCCATTATAACTTAATGTTATGATTCTGAAGTACCTTTGTCACATTAACAAGATCTCATTCTTCTGAAGCGTTGATTGAGCAAGGTCTTCAAATATTTGGAGCTGAGAGCCAGAATAGGAAACTGCTGGGACCTCTCTAATGTCATTCTTTAGTCTTGAAATTATGAAATCTTAATATGACGTCTTGTGGTGGCTGATCTTGTGGTGGTTTGGGGTGGTGGGCTCAATGAGCACGATCCAAAAGGAGGAAGTATTTGGAAATATACAGGATGACCTGGAAAAACAGGCCCACCAAGTAAGATGGGAGGGCTTCTGCCAACACTGTTTCCGATATGTTGTGAATACCAATATTGTTTCATCTGTTGCGGTTCTTCAAGTCCTCAAGTTGATCTTTCTGGGACTCTAGCTCTGCTTTTAGATCAGTGAACTCTTTTTCCATGATGTTTTGGAATTGACATACCTCCTCCATTTTGTGCTCTATAGCATCAGTACAGGAACCCAGTTCGGCAATTTCCGACCGGAATTCAGCGCGAATAGGTCTCATTTCAGATTGAGTCATTTTGATTACAATAGAAACAAAATCTTTAGGAGATAGGGTCACATCAGAAGGAGAGATATCATCAGAATCCGACACATGATCGGAAGTAGGGGATTGTCGAGCAATTGAACCTGATTTTTCCCACGCATGGAGGATGCTTATTTTAGGAGTAGCAGCAGGTCTACGTTGTCTCTGCGACATGGTGAATGTTGAATCAGCTCCACAGAAGGGTGATGTAAGCAGTAATATTCAAGCACAAAGCAGTTATGGATTGTAGGTCAACAGGCTGGGCTCCCTTAGAGAGAGGATTGATCAGAAATAGACTTTCATTGAAGGAGCAGGTTAACCCCACTCACACACTTTGGTCAGGGTATCACTTAGAGCATAAGAAGCATATTATATTATATTATAGAAGAAAGGCATTATGTAGTAAGAGAAAAACAAACTCAGGGCCTGATTCAGACCCGCTCGCCAAGTGCGCATGTGCATGACTGAGCCGGCTCTGTCGTGCATGTGTGAGACCCGAATAATGATGGCCAAGTTGTCGTTATGGGTCTCACACCAAAGGGGGCGTGCTGTCGATGGTGAACGCCTACCATCTGGGGCCGGCCCCACTGACATCACTAATGATGTCAGTGGGAGTGCTTTTGGCTGTGATAGAGCCAAAAGCACTCCAGGGCTTGTGGCAGCGAGACCCTACCACAAGGGTCTCGTCGCAAGCCCAATGGTCGCAATGGTCTTGACAATCATAACCATCATTTTGGCCGCTAGCTGTGGGTGGTAACCCACAGCTATGTGAGCGGCCAGGAGGCCACTCCAAAAAGGAGGAGGGACAGCCCTGATTCAGAGCGAGCACTCTGTCAGAGCGTCCTGCTCTGAATCAGGGCCTCAGTCTTTAACTGCAGCTTAAAGGTAGAGTGGGCTATATAGCAGGCAGAGTCTTCACAACAACAGCTCCTGACCTGTTTTTAGCCGAAATTGAGAGGAAGGGGGTTGATGACCAGCTGGGGCTTCTGGTACCTTGCAGTATCCCCACTATGGAAGTATGCCAGTAAGGCTAATGGTGATATCTGCCAGTGGAGGTAGGGGGGCCAACATGGAGGTTGAGGGCCAGCTGGGGCTTTCAGGTGATGGCCTACAGCGTCCCCACTATGTATGGACACTAGCCAGGCTAATGGTGCGGTCCGCCGGTGGACAGATAGCCGACAGTTGCCGCCGGGTGTGAGCCACTAATTGAGACCCCAGCTCTGGCATTGTGCTAGGCCCGGAGGTCAGCCACGGGAGTTGGTGGCAGAAGTGTCTCAATGACAAGTGTAGAGTGAGGGGAGCTGAATCGCTGTGTTGGGATGTGAGGGAGGCCGGTTTTGGGATGTAGAAAACAGGGATGGTGGGAGACGCAGAGATATGTATCCTGCTTGATGAGCTGCTAGGCTACACCTCCCCAAACTGCAGGTACTTCTGTGAGTGGTAAATCTTGGAATTCAGGGACACTAACATGACTGCTGAACGCAGCAAAAAATGGTGTGGAGTTTGAAGAGATATGATACTTGTACTTATGGGTGAATTCTGCCCAAGGCAGCAAGTCATACCAATCATCCTGGGAGGAAGACTTAAACAATCTAAGGAAGGTCTCAAGTTCCTGGCTAACTTTCTGTCTGCCCATTAGTTTGTGGATGGTACACAGATGAAAACTTTAGTTTGACACCACAGGATGAGCAGAGGGCATGCCAGAATCTTGCTACAAATTGGAACTCTTGATCAGATATGATTTCTGTAGGCAGCCCGTGCAAGCAGAAAATTTCAAATAAGAAGATTTTGGCCAGTTGAGGTGCTGAAAGAAGACCAACTAGGGGAATAAAGTGTGCCATTTTGGAAAAATTATCCACCACCACCAATGTAGTACTGTATCCCTTTGAGGTAGGTAAGTCAGCAACGAAGTCCATGGACATGTGACACAATGACCTGGTTGGAATAGGTAGCAGTTGTAGAGGACCAACCATCTTTTTACAAATGGACTTGCACTGGGTGCAGTTAACACAGGAGGTAATGGAGTCACTGACATCTTCCCTCATGGATGGCCACCAGTAAGAGTGCTGGAGTAATTTCAGAGTCCATAGGGGGAGGGGCCCTAGATTGCACACCCTAAGCACAATGTGAGGTGCTACCTGCTGAGACTTGAAGTTCTGCAAGCAGAAAATTAGAAACAAATGCAAGTGTACACTCTAACTATGCTGAACCTGATAATACTGCTAAATTGCATTCAAGAGGTTCTTAGCATAATGATGGCCGTAATTATGGGCCTGCCCACCATATCCAGGTGACCTCCATCAGGCAGGTCCTTAACACTCCTATGGAACAAATACAGGGCACAGGACCCCCCCAAGCTAACCCAGCAGAACCTCCCCATGGCATCACACTGGTGAAGATGCCAGGGGCTTGGATCTAGAAAAAAGAAGGGAGCTAGCTGACACTGGACTGCTTGTTTTTTAGCCAAAGTTTTTGAATTTTGCAAACACTTTGGATGGATGCACTGAAGATGATGTAACAGAGTGGAGGTTCCTAGATGGTTAAGGTCCCTACCTCTACTTACGCTAGCATGACAATGTGTACAGATGGTTTGACAATTGTTGTCCGGATATGGATAGAAATGATTCCACACATAAGAAATTTATTTTTTGTTTTATGCCCAGGCATGACAATGGGCTTTTCCTTATCATGGGCAACAGCTGTTACCACTGGGGCCTGATTTACACAGACATCATCCTTATCGTCAACATCCTTTTTAGTGTCAGCTACACAAATATCCTCTTCATCATGGTGCAATTCCATAGAAGCATCCTTGATTTCTGTGTCAGCAAATTGACTTGTGCTGCTCATCCCCACATTTGCAGAGGATGCACAAGTGGTGGAAGGAGGCTCCTCTTTGAGTACAGTTTTGGAAAGGTCAAGCTCACACATGGCACCTGCCGACACACTTAGGGGTCAATTTACCAGTATTGGTCACAATTTGTCCTGTTTTTCAACTCTGATAGGATTGATCAAAAACTGATATTTTTTAAAAAATCGTGAATTTACCATTCTCCAAGTTTGACAGGTATGAGTTGTTTTGATGGTGTATTTTATTGAGCATGTTAATGTTGAAGCCCTGAGTTCCCTGCTCAACTTTCTTTACCGAACAAGCAGCCTGCACAGACCAGTGACATATATGTCCAGGCTGCTTGTTTGTTTTTGTAATGTTAAGGTTTCATTTAAAAAAAAAAAAAAAAGTGGGGTCCCCTACAAAAGACATAACCACCCGTGGACTGGTCAACTAGTCCTGTTTCCTAAAATTATGGGGAACAAAATGTGCCAGTCCTGGTTTTAAATATATGGGGGGAAATATGCGTAGGGTTCCCCCTATATTTAAAACCAGCACCAGACCCAAACCAACCAGGGTGCAATGTCACAGCTAGGAGACCCTATCACTGGGTCTTCATGGCCAAAGCATTCACAGCCCAAGCTGGGGATCTCATGGGAGTTGTGGACCCCCCAAGATGGGGTCCCTCCTCTCCCGAAACCCCGAGCTTGGGCTGAAGTCCGGGGCTCTTCCTCGCACCCCTGGGCTATGGGTACGGTGGGTAATAATTTGTTAAATGATTCAATACTATTGTATTTTACAGTTGAACCAAGGGTGCCAGCATGTCTGTCCTTTGTCACTTGTGGAACTACAAGTGCCAGCAGATGGCCAGCACCCGTACCCCCACTGTAAAATAAATAATTAACAAAAAAAATGTACACACACTGTCTAAAGTACAGCTTTTTTATTATACCTACCTCACTCGCATATACTAACTTCTTACATGTAGATTCCATTATTCTTTGTCCTGAGGAACAATAGGGGTTAACCCCCCTCCTTTTTCAACTTAGTATGATCCCTCCCTTTCATGCACCTGATTAGTACTGCTAGATTGATTAGCTGCCATTTTGTTAGTTTGTTATGAGTTGCATGAAGGAGCCAGCATTAGTAGGGCATGCTGGTTCTAGTAGTGCTAGTTGGAGTTCCCAGGGGTGACTTCCAGGTAAGCTGGCTCTCAATTTGGATGCATTTATGTATGTGACTTTATCAGGAAGCCTAACATTTGACAAAATTTATATGTAAAAAAAGCCTTTATCATGAGTCCTTATAATTGGTATATTTTACATTTGGGGTGAGCGTTTGGGTGTAGGGCCCCTGTGGCTGGTTTGACTGGGCCTCCTCAGGGCATCACCACTTAATACACATAGTTGCTTTTCACATCACCTGTTATGTTTGTATTTTATTCATGTAATATTTAATATATTTTAACCCCTTTCTTTAACACTTACTAATTAGTCTTACACTTTACACTGCACTGTCACTCTTTTTCCATTTTTCATGTGATGCACTGAGCTGGACGTTTTTCAGGGTGCACTATGCCCTGGACATGAACCCCTTAGTGTTGGACTGTTAGTGACTGAGATGCCGTGATGTGGCCTAGCAGCCTCCCATGTATTTGCAAATGCATGCAACCAATATCTCAGAATTTCTATGACCATATAGTCTTCATATATTGTTGCAAGTATTATTCAGTGTGCTGAGGAACAATAGGGGGTTAAACCCCCCTCCTTCTACTTAGTATGACCCCCTCCCTTTCATGCAGCTGATTAGTACTGCTACATTGATTGAGCAGCTGCCACTTTGGTTATTATGTCGATTCCAATGTCTGTACATGAAATAAATATCTGATACTTAACTCCATCTATGTGCTGCTCTCCATAACATCCCCGGGACATGGCAACATAACAAGCCGAGTAACCAAACTCATATGCACAAGTATTGCTATGTGTGTTGTCACACAATAGCAATACTTTGCAAATGACAGCTGATTGGCTGGCAGGCTATGGGATTTACCGAAACAGCCCATCAGAGGCCGCTTGACATATAGCATCCCCTCATTGACTGAGACCCACGTGTAAACCAGGATCTTCTTCCTTTGGGCTGTCGACATCCATATATGAACTGACGGCTATTCTGCCGCTAGGACTTCATACCCATTCTATCACAATATGTGTTGAATATTACACTGAATTTCCACTGTCGCAATATTTTTTTATGAATAATACACTGCATTTCCACACAGTGTCACAATATTTTGTATGAATACACTGTGCTACCACTTGGTGTCACAATATTTTGTATGAATACTCTGTGCTACCACTTAGTGTCACAATATTTTTATGAGTAAAACTGCTCTACCAAACAATGTGTCACAATACATTTTGAATACTACACTGTTTCCACTTGGTGTCATAATAATTTTTATGAATAATACATAAATAGGGCATTTTGAATAAGAAGCTGTAGTTGTGCAAGGTTAAATAGCCTTGGTCAACAAAGTTCAAACTTGGAAACCACAGAGGGTGGTCAGGTACATATGACCCATTTGCCTTGACCAAGCAGAATGTGGGCATACATAGGGCAGTAAAGCAGTCACAGGTACCAGATTTTGTCATTTTGAATAAGAAGCTGTAGTTGTGCAAAGGTTAATTAACCTTGATCAACAATTTTACTATTGGAACCCACAGAGGGTGGTCACATACATATGACCCATTTGCCTTCACCAACAAGGTTCTGTCACTGCTACAGACACTTGAGACTCCTGGGAAGAGTCAGGTTTACTAGGTAGTATGAACTGAGGTGGTTTTAGAATGACCTTTTCATGAAATATCACTAGCACGAAATAAAAGTAAATAGAATTTATTCAAGAACAAAACCTGTATGGCAAAGTTCCACATTAAATCTCAAAAACACAGATTGCATGACATGCGCTAACCAATGCAGGGGTATGCCCCTGTGAGAAACAAAGTTCAAAGTACACAGTGACCTGGTGTGGGGGTGAAACCCAGAGTCGACATGAGGATAGGTTCTCAGGATATAATGGATGTCAATAACAGGGTTTGAGCCCTGTATCGTGACGGAGGTCTGGAACAGGGTTGAGCTCTGAGATGTAACAAGATCCGGAACGAGGTTAAGCCCTGAGACGTGATGAGGGTCTGGAGCAGGGTTGAGCCCTGCAATGTGATGGGGTTCCGATGAGGATAGACTGTAACTGTGCAGTTGACAACTGTAAAAGAAGTAACCCCAGTGTCCATATGAGTCAATTATAACAAGTAAACCAAATAGTGTAGCGTAGAATGGAATAGCAGTAATAGAGCAGGATAACAACGGAAAGACAATGGCAATGCTGAGCTCTGTAGTGCAGCTGATAACCTGTATCAGAACTTGAACTGGAACACGAGCAGGAATGTAGTGAGGTTCACAGCATATACTAGGCACAACGGGGATCTGGCAGGAGTCCAAGAAAGACCTGAAAGTAATGTTGCACAGACAATGAGACATAGTTAGTAACAGGCTTTATACTAGAGGTCTGTGATCCATGGGAAGTTCAGAACATGTGACCCAAATAGAATCAGGTTTGGAATAATAAGCAATCGAGCAATCCAACAACCTGATGACACCTAATAACTCTCTGCATACTGCATGTGATGAACTCCAGCAACCAGGATAGATCCTCCAATGACCACAATGGAACTTTGGCAAGTGTAGTTTATCTTTATGTACTGAAATAGTCAAAGTCCTGCCATGTTTGGGCATGAAATAGGGCATTAAAGTGGGCACAGGCAGCACATTTTGTAATTTTGAATAAGAATCTGTAGTTGTGTAAGAGTTAACTATCCTTGGTCAACAAATTTCACACTTGGAACCTACAGTAGGTGGCCACATACATATTATCCAGAGGGTGGTCAGGTACAGATGACCCACTTGCCATTTGCCTAGTCTTTCACTCTTGTTGTTTTGTAACACAGAAGAGTGCTTTCACCTTCATCCTTAATATACATACAATATTAAATCTAAAGGTTTTTATACAGCCTGTGCTATGCTTATTATCCTAATTTATGATTTTTTGGATTCCAACCCTTCCCACAATGGACATATACACATAAAATAGGTAGAAAACAAAAAATGGAAAAGTAGATAAGTAAAAAAAAAACTTTGAAGGTTAAAAAAATAATAATTTTAAGGTAATATAATGGTACTACAACTGAAATAAATGTACTTGTTAAGTAGTCTTCTCCCTTCAAAGTTAGTCTTGATGATTGCATAGTTATCTCTGTTGGTAATCCTAGGAATTGAGAAAAAAACATATTGATTTATTAAATTTAAATTGTGGTAACCTGCCATAGGGTCTATTATAGGTGATTTTTCCTTTGTTCAATCAAGACATATCTAATTAGTAGCCATGTTGGGGGGGTTGGTTAAGGGGACCAGAGGCACTGATGGTGAAGAGGAGCATAGGTACAGACGCTGTGGGGTGCAGAGGCATTGATGGGGCAGAAGTGCATAGGTACAGATGGTGTGTGGTGCAGAGACACCAATGATGGGGGGCCAGAGGCACAAATGAAGAGTAGAGGCACAGTTAGGGAGTCTGGCAGTGGCACAGTTGGGGCAGAGGCACAGATAGTAAGGGAGGAAGTGGAATGAGTTGTGAAAGAGTAGTGGTATGGGTGGGGTGAGGATAGAGGCACAGGAAATTAGGGAGGATGTGTAATAGTTGGAGTGAAAGCACCAGAATGAGTGGTGTAGGGCTAGATGCACAGGTGATGATGGAGG
This sequence comes from Taudactylus pleione, assembly GCA_031769625.1. Taxonomy (NCBI): domain Eukaryota; kingdom Metazoa; phylum Chordata; class Amphibia; order Anura; family Myobatrachidae; genus Taudactylus; species Taudactylus pleione. The sequence continues at coordinate 3,254,496 of JAUIMM010000150.1, read as the reverse complement.
TAGTGGCATATGAGGTGAGGGTTAGAGGCATCGATGGGGTTGGGGGTAGATGCACAGATGGTGAGAGAAATAGTGGCATAGGTGGTGAGGGGGCAGAAGCAAAGTTGGTGAGGGCACAGTGACACAGCTGGTGAGGGGGCAGATGCACATGTATTAAAAATAGAAGTGGTGCAAATTGCAAGGAGGGTGGTGGCATAGTGTTATAGAAATGAGGCCGACTGGTCAAAGGCACACATCTGGTAACTTCTGATGTCTGTGTAGTGTAGCTACTTACTTTGCATTCCTGTGTGCACCGCACAGATAAGGTAATCTGCCTGGATCATGAATGCATGGTGGAGGAGGAAAGCTGGGGGTGGGATACATGTGCAGTCAGTAGAAATAAGTAGAGCCAATTGGGTCCTTGGGAGGAGAAGCTAATAAGTGTACCTACATCTGGTACTACTGATGCCAATGAACCCATGCTGGCCAATAACTGCTTTTGCTACACTGACTGACTGTGGATCAAAACCAATTCCAGGTTATAGTCACTGATTCCAGAGGTGCCATAATGCCTTGAGCTGCCCCTGTTCTCAAAGATACATATGTACAAAAAAAAAAAGCAATATTGTAACGGATGGGTTTTACAGTGCATATACATTTTGGCCCCAAAGTTTTTCTTAGAACTTTTAAAATTACGTAATTTAGTAAAATGTGACAGACATACTGGGATCTGGACTATAGATCAACTGTAAAAATGTCGACAATGTCTTGATAGACACCAGATGTTAGACAGTGAATATGTCAACAGGGAGAAATGGTTGATACACTAAATGTCAACATAAAGGAAGGTTGGCAGGTACAAATGGTCAACAGGGTCAAAATGCAGACACAAAAATGCTTGACACATTTCTTTTTTTTTTTTTTTGGTTAGTCTTACGTACTTACTGGAGGGTTAGGCACCAGGAGGATGGGATTGGGTAAAGCACTTACCAGAGGGTTAAGGTTAGATACTAGAAGGGATGGTTAGGGTCAGGCACCTACCCCGATGGTTAGGCACAAAGGGGGGAGGGTTTGGGTTAGGCACCGGGGAAGGTAAGGGTTAGTGTTTGGGAACTTACATTATCCTGTTGGGATTCAACTGTCGGGATGCTGCTGTTGGTACTTTTACCCGCAGGATCCTATCCTAGAAAACTGTGGCTAAACCATTGCAAAACTACAGCTACTTATCCAAATTGACAACATCTGGTGCCTGTGCAGGCTTTACCTCCCTACAGTATTTATGCCCAAAACTTTGTTTGTCAAGGCAAATGGATAATATGTATGTGGCCACCTACTGTGGGTTCCAAGTGTAAAATTTGTCGACTGAAGCTAGTTAACCCTTGCAAAACTACTGCTTCTTATTCAAAATGACAAAATCTGGTGTCTGTGCCTGCTTTTACACCCTACTGTATTTTATGCCCAATCCTTGTTGGTCAAGACAAATGGCAATTGTGTCATATGTACCTGAACACCCTCTGTGGGTTCCAAGTTTAAATTTGATGTCAAAGGCTATTTAACCCTTGCATGACTACAGCTTCTTATCTAAAATGACATCTGGTACCTGTGCCCAGTGTTTTACCCTATTCATGCCCCAAACCTCATTGGTCAAGGCAAAGAGCAAATGTATGTGACCAGCCTAAGTGGTTGCAAAGTGTGAAATTTGTTGACCAAGGCTATTTTTTTCTTAAAGTACTTTTATTTTTATTTTTTTTTATTTATTTTTTTTTTTCAGCATAATATCAGTGAAATATACAATGAATAAACAAATACAGTCATAATATCATAGGATATGATTGACAAAAGGATAAAAGTAATATAAAATCAGATTACTGATAGAAAAAAGGTGAACATAACCTTTATCTTTGAGCAGAAGTATCAATCAACAAACAAGATCTAAGGCCCTCATTCAGACCCACTCGCAAGCGGGCGCACGTACGTTAGGCGTACGTACAAAAATATTTAAATTCAATGGCTCGCTCGTATTTTCGTTCGCATCTAAAATTCCTCCCTAAACTCTGACGACCCCTCCTCTAACTAACGAGCGTACGAAATAGCGAGCGTACATCCCCGAAATGGCTTGAAAGGAACGCACGCACAAGTATAAACAGGAAGTGGCCTTGTCAGATGTCGATTACCTGCTCCTTTATTCTGCCTACCTCCATCAATCGTATCATGCCAATCAATGTATCAATTAGCTTAATTGTTTTTTTTTTTCAACACAATGCAAGAAACTTTACTCTTGTCCGTGTTTGTGTTTACCCGCAGAATACGTACGGATGAAACATTCGCTTTTATTGTTCAAAAAACATGTGAACCACAATTAAACAATTGTTCTATTGCTGTGGATCCCCGCATATTTCCCTGGGTTCATTTCTTTATTTAAATTTGCTTACGCATGTCACTGCATCAAGCCTATCATAACTCTCCAGAGATTTCTGGCCCTGTCGAACACATGACTCATACACTAACCAATAAAATTGCTCCTGTTAATTTCCAAAATACATTAGCCAATCAGAAAATTTTTACACACTTTATCAAAAATGATTTTTAAGAAAAACACCATTGCCATCATGAGAGCCTCCGCATTCACCAGGCGCGAGCTGCTGGTGCTTACGGAGGTCATGGATCGCCGGATCACCAGCCAACCTCAACCCATCACCAACCGGCAGAAGCGCTCCGCGTATGCGGAGGCACGGTCCCGCCTGCGGTCCTTCGGCTCACGCCGCAACATCGGGCAGCTGGAGCGCAGGTGGTCCGACCTGCAACGGCGAACGCCCCGCTTGCTGGCATGCTTTCGCATGCAGATCCTGGAAAGTAAGTGTTATGTATTGTGGTTTTAATGTTTGTGTTTGTGGGGCAAACTGCGTGTGCATGTTTTCCTGTCTGTCCTATTTATTATTTGTCCTCATATCTGCGTGTGCATGTTTTCCTGTCTGTCCTATTTATTATTTGTCCTCATATCTGCGTGTGCATGTTTTCCTGTCTGTCCTATTTATTATTTGTCCTCATATCTGCGTGTGCATGTTTTCCTGTCTGTCCTATTTATTATTTGTCCTCATATCTGCGTGTGCATGTTTTCCTGTCTGTCCTATTTATTATTTGTCCTCATATCTGTGTGTGCATGTTTTCCTGTCTGTCCTATTTATTATTTGTCCTCATATCTGCGTGTGCATGTTTTCCTGTCTGTCCTATTTATTATTTGTCCTCATATCTGCGTGTGCATGTTTTCCTGCCTGTCCTATTTATTATTTGTCCTCATATCTGCGTGTGCATGTTTTCCTGTCTGTCCTATTTATTATTTGTACTCATATCTGCGTGTGCATGTTTTCCTGTCTGTCCTATTTATTATTTGTACTCATATCTGCATGTGCATGTTTTCCCTCTATTTCTGATTTATTCATTCTACTCCTATTTGGCTTATTTTTTGGGTTGTTTTTTTTTTTTTAGTTTTGGTCCCCGGATTTGTCCATAAACTAACCGCAATTTCTTTAACATATTTTAGGGGGACAGCCAAGACTCCGCCGTCACCGTCCGTCCAGACGGCGTTCCCGGCCACTATCCCCAACCCCCAGCCAACACTCCACCCCAAATCTTTCCCCTATTCCCCACTCCTCCCCATCCTTCCCAGACCCTCTCCCAGAAATGTCGGGCCTCCTTCCCCTCCGTCCCACTTCCCCCTCTCCTCCACCCACCCCTCTTCCAATTACCCCCTCCCCGGAGTCCATCATAACTCCTCCCCATTCTTTGGGGAATGATGGATCCTCCGAGGAGGATCATGGAGGCATTTCCGGAGCTCCCGTTTTGGCTCCCGGTATGTTTTTATTTTTTATTTTTTTAAAGCACAAACTGTTTGTATGTAATCATGTGTCGTGCCTTTCTTCGTGTTTTTGTGGCTTGACTTTTGGTGATTTTGTAGTTTGCCTTTACCTCTTCCTGGTGATTTCAACATACACATATCACACCTGTGGGAATTTGTACATAGGCCTTGTATTTTTGGCAGCACCCCCTTTTTTTTTTTTTTTTTAGGTTTCGGAGTGATTTCGTTGTGTTTTTGTTTTTTTAATGTGGATTCCCTATTGTTGTATTAACCCACACACTTTTCTCACCCACAGAGGAACAGAGGCGTCGGCAAGAGGTGGCGGATTGTGTTGGCCAGATGCGCCAACATGTAATTGGCATTCTTGTGGCCCTCGACCGGCTGTCTGGCCTCCTTCGCCAGTAGTTTTTTTATTTTTGTTAACTTTTCAAAATAAATTTTTTCAGACAAATATACGTTCTGGCTCATTTTTTAAATCCAAAACCAAGATAGTTTAGCATGACATAAGTAGACTGTTCCTGCAAGGATTTCCCTTTTTTAAAAGTTAGATTGTGTTTTGTCTTTGTATGTCAAACAGACACAAGAAACACATAACAGTAACAATGTCATTTCCCTTTTTGGGTGTAGTGTCAATTACATATTTCTACATTTTACAGGTTCCTAGTTGGTGTGCAAGCTGCTTAGGCCAATCTTACAAATCCCAAGGTTGGGCCAGGCTTCCTTTTGGTGTGGGTTGGGAAGCTGAAAACATATTTCAGTTTAGCTCAACTGGCGTCAGTACTGGATTACCCCTTAGTCAAATGTAACTTGTGTTAACCTGGTTACACTTGCTGTTAACGTCCCAAAAAAGGAAGACCATTTCACTCTCCAAACATTTATTCACAACATAACAGAGAAAACAAAGTGGTCACTCCCAAAAAAAGAACACAGTGATAAATTCAAATACAACACATACCAAGAAATAATTAAATAAAAACAAAAATCAAGAACTGGTTGACGAAGGACCATGCCAACATGATTCCACAAACATGGCGTTGCGATATGGGTTCCAGAATATATGCCCAAAAGGACCAGATCCAGGTTTGGTAAGGGTAGCAGGAAGTAGTGAGCGTTGGAGTGCCAAAGATTATGTGAACAAACAGAAGATGGTGAGAAAAAAAACACAAAATTAGATGTTCGCAAACAAACACAAACACATTAGGTATAAACACTGTAGTTTTGTTACAACTTACCTAAAAATCTGGCCACCACATCATCGCGTATGGCCCCCCCACATACTGACCTCCGACCAACCTCGGGGGGGCCATCCTCAGGTAAGGCATCCTCTGGCTGCATTGGGACACCACTCCTTATGGCAATGTTGTGAAATATCCCACACAGGACCACAATTTTAGACACCATATCCGGCACATACATGAGCTCGCCACCAGAGCGGTGGAGGCATCTGAATCGGCCTTTTAAAAGGCCGATACAGCGCTCCACCACTTGCCTGGTGGCCGTAAGTGCGGAATTATATGCACTTTGTGGCCCTGGTGTGGGAGCCAAATAAGGAGTGAGCAGCCAGGACATGCAAGGGTATCCACTGTCTCCTGTGACAAAAAATAGACAACATCAGGAACACTGTGTATCAAGCTTAACATTGTTATGTACTAAAGGTCTCCACTTACCCAGAAGCCACGCATCACCAGCTTGTAGGTTGGTTAATTTCTGCCATATCCCTGATTGCCGGATGACGAAGGAGTCATGAGCACTTCCTGGTAATTTAGCATTCAGGGACAGGATCTGGAGGGAGGCATCACATACCACCATTACATTCAGGGAGTGATAGTGTTTACGGTTTCTAAATATTGCCTCCAGCCGTGCTGGAGGCTGAAGTGGTATGTGAGTACCATCCACAACCCCTATGATGTGTGGGAAGCCAGCTATTTGGTAAAAATTGGCCTTGGCCACACTAAGGGCACCCATATCCAAAGGCATTTTAATAAAATGATGGAGGTGCTTGAAAAGTGCCTCCATCACTGCCCTCAGGATCCGGGAAAAGGAGGATTGGGAGATGCCCGCCACTATTCCCACCGTTGTTTGAAACGATCCTGAGGCACAGAAATGTAACACCGCCATAAATTGCGTCAGTGGTGGTATTGCTGTTGGACTGTCAATTTGCCGCTCAAGATCACTTTCTATTAATGAGAGAGTGTCTATGATGATTTTGGGAGGTAGATGGTAGCGTCTTAAAACCTCATCATCGGGCATTCCAAAAAGGGTGACACGTGTTCGAAATATCTGGGGCCTTGCATGCCTACGATGCCTACGCCTGGGACGAGTTTGAGGTTGGTCGTCTTCCGGGAGCAGGGCCAGAACAATTCGCCCCAGATCTACCTGAAATTCAAAGTTTACAATGTAAGGCTTTTGAGCCACCCCAAAAGTAACATAAAACAACTTAGCTTTATGATACCATCCATAGCTGCTTACATGCCGGGGTATTGTCATGATACGTATAAACTGTAAAAAAGCCAAAAATGAGACATCAAAAATTTAGAGGGTGATTTTATGTTTGTCAAATTGGTGCAAGCCAACACATAAAATAGGCGAAACACACATTTGGCCATCGATGAAAACGACATTGCACACCGTACGTCAAATAGGGGTCAAATGGACCCCAAAAATGGAAAAGGGAAAAGCAAAACTGGTTTACATGATGAATAAGCCTCGAAAAATGCGTTAATTAGTTCGCAAATGCAAGTCACTACACCAACAGTCCAAAATGCGTTAATTAGTTCGCAAATGCAAGTCACTACACCAACAGTCAAAAATGCGTTAATTAGTTCGCAAATGCAAGTCACTACACCAACAGTCAAAAATGCGTTAATTAGTTCGCAAATGCAAGTCACTACACCAACAGTCAAAAATGCGTTAATTAGTTCGCAAATGCAAGTCACTACACCAACAGTCAAAAATGCGTTAATTAGTTCGCAAATGCAAGAAAAATAATGGACTTACCAAAATCGAATATATAAGATTTCCCTCAAAAAGGTCTTTGGGTCCGAAAGCCAAAACAAACTAAAATAGATGAAATTAGTGTAAAAAAAAAATATAAAACAAAAAACCAGAAGTAGGCACCAATTGGCCACAAATTAGACTGCACAAAACTTACCAAATCAGGAAACGATGGAAAAAAAAAAACCAAAAAAATGCGAACGGAAAACCAAAACAACTGTAGCAAACCAAAAAAAATACAAACACCGCCAAATCCTCCAACCGCAAACAACCAAATCCAACCAACTTAACCGCCAACAATCCAACAACGCAACCTCGACTCCACACACACCAAGCCATAAATAGTGTTTATTTTCCCGCACAAATTAAGGATGAATCATAGGGACGCACAATCAATGATGCGGCCGCAAACTAAGGACGCATGTATAAATACGTCACGAAATCACATTTAATTTCTGGTTGATTTCATTCTGGAAGCAGAGACATGGCTTCAGACCAGGGAAACAATGGCCAAAATTCCGGCGGTAATGCCTTCATGCATTTTGGCTCAATGATTCTTTTAAAAAATAATATTGTGCAAGTTGTGAAGTGGCTAAATCTGCATATTTACCCAAATAGGTGAGGAGGATGACATGGAAGAGACTGCTGGCCCCAGTCAACCCGCCAAAGCTGCCAAAAAAAAAAGGCAGCCACATTTCACAAGCAAGGAGATGGAGGTTTTGATCCAGAAGTGCGTTGACATCCTGCCCCAGGCAGCCAGGAATATGAGCCAAAGCCAGAAGTGGAGAATGTGGGAGGAGGTCGCCGTTGCTGTCAATAGGGTGGGTGATTATGTCCGTCTAGCCCGGGACGTCAAACGGCGGTAAGTGAACACTTTCCCATCCTATAAACAAACCCCATTGTAAAAAAAAGGATAATGGTTCCAATTTCATTCCACAGATGGGCAGACTTCAAATATCGTCTCAAGCAAAAACTTGCCGACAGGGCTAGGCATGCAAGGGGTACAGGTGGGGGTCCCACCCCTGTGTCATTGGAGTTGAAAGACTTAGAAGAGCTGGCACAGGGGTGTGTGCAGGCTGTGGAGGTGTTTGGCGTGTCCAACATGGATACGGACATGCCAGACTTTGCGGCTCCTCATGTTGGCCAAGGTAAGTCTTGTGATGTCACCAACTCTGAAATGCTATTGTGCCAATATGTAGATTCTAATGTGAGTCTTTTCGCATTTTTCCTAACAGAGACAGAGGCGGATGAGTCTGCTCCAGAGGGGAGCCTTGGCCGCAGAATTTCTGCTGGCTCTGCAGGGGAGGAACCAGTACATCCGGCTGAGGACCCTGCAGAAGCCAGTCCAGGGCGTGCCCCCTCGCAGGCTGTGGGCCTCCTCACAGAACTCAATTTTAAATCGGACTTCCATACGGAGATTCTGCAGAGGATGGACGCCAGTCTGATACGGGTGGCTGAGGCCCTGGAGCAAAATGCTGCGGCCAACGTGACCATTGGTCAGGCCCTGGCGGAAAATACCAGGGCCAACATCCGCATCGCCGATGCCCTGGAGCAGCTCGTTCGCCAGCACATGGTGGAGCCGACCTCCCTTCCTGCCGGAACATCCGGATCCTCCACCTCTGGCACAACATCAGCCAATCCTCCAAATGTGCCTAGCCCTGTGCCTAGTCCAGAGGCCACAACATCTGCCTCTGGACAGGCCAGCCCGATGGCATCCCGGACCCGGTCTGGCGCCCACCCTCACCCAGCCAAACGGGCGAGAAAACAGTGACAGCAATGGCGACTTTTCCCACACTCCTTCTGTGCTTGGCTCATATTCCTTTCTGGTCAAAACCTCCCTCTCCTTTCTTGTGAAATGTTTTTAATTTTGGTATTTACGTTTATGTTACCAGTTATGGCTTTTTTTTTTTTTTTAACAAATATCTTTGCCACAAAAAAAAGGCAACAAAATATTAGGCCAATTTGTTTGTGTTTAAACAATAAATTTAAAACAAAAAACTGACATTGTATTGTGACATTATTGTACAAATGGGTTACATTTAATCCTGGCCCTGAAGGCAAAAACTGACCCTCTGAAAAAAAAAAAAAGGCCTCTTTAAGGAACGTTTAAAAAATCACATAGCGATGCAAATTCCACAGTAAACCAAAAAAAAGGGGAGCTAATTAAAACATGATGACATTATTGTTACAATAGGCCATAACCAACAAATTGTGGCCAAAATAAAACACCAAAAATGTACGCTAATTGATTGTGTAATCATGACATTAGCAGCTCTGATTTCCACCTGCGTACGCTTTTGTGCTATCCCAATAAACTGCTTTCCAAACACATACCAAGCCGGTTTTCAATCCAACACTAATTACTTTACTGACCAGCCGCGATTAATCGCAGCACCATCGTTGAGTCCCGGGACGGAGGAGAAGGCCATCGCCAATGTGGTCGAGTACTCCTGACCCTAAGCTGTGCGAGCATTTTGAAGGGAAAGCGGATGTTCCAGTGACGTATGTGACGGTCCGAACACATTTGACGTTCGCATCTGCTAATGTATGTACGCCCCAAAAACGCCTCGCCACGCCTGCATTTTTTCATCTCCACCCCCGTCAACACCCAAAAACGCCCTGTTCTGTCAATCACATTTGACATGTCACTTCCTGTACGCTATTTTAGGAACGAGAGAAAAAAAACTCGCAATCTGCCGTACGCACATGCGCAGTGTAACACCGACGCATGCGCGGTTAGTCAACATCGGAACGCAACGAGCGTACTGTTGTTAACGTGCGGCTCTGAATGAGGGCCTAAGATCAAATAGTCATTAATGTTTTCTGAAATAGTAAATAGCTAAGTTTCTGTAATTAGCATCAAAAAGATTGAAAGAACAACACATAAGGGGAAAAGGGAGGAGAAGTGGGGGGAAACATAGGCCCTCATTCAGAGCCATACACTCTGAACAGAGCGCACGCTCTGAATGAGGGCCGCCCTCCATAATTATGGAGCGTCCTCCTGGATGCTTGTATAGCTGTGGGTCACCACCCACACCCTATACGAGCGTGCAGTTTGTTGGCCGCGATGGTCTTGACCATCATGACCATCGCCACTGCAAGTCGGAGCCTGCGGTTGAGGTTTTCAACCGCAAGGCCCGGAGTGATTTTTGCTCTATCAGAGCCAAAATCACTCCCACTGACATCACTAGTGATGTCAGTGGGCCGGCTTCAGACGGTAGGCGTTCCCATGGCAACACCCCCATCAGGGAGGCACGCCCCCGGCACGCCCACCAAAGGGGGCATGCTGTAAATCAACATCGACAGCACGCCCCCTTTGATCAGACACAACAAGCGTAGGAAAGTCCTTCGCTCGTCACGTCTGGCGCATGCGCGCGACGAAGCTCCCACCGTCGTGCGCATGCGCAGTGCACAACATCGACCCACTTGCGAGCGGACAGCCGCTCGCGAGTGGGTCTGAATCAGGCCCATAGTTGCTTATTCAGAAGTGAGAGCTTCTTTATCCTGGTAACTATGTAGATTCCAAAAAAATCAGTGGAATGAGTAGGAGAAAAAGGCATTATAACATACTGTACCTGTTAAATCGTTTAAGAGTAGGAAATGCGCCTGAGAAGAAACCAATCCGTGTTTTCAAATTGTTTAATAATTTGGTCATGAATCGATTTGTCAAGTGTATTAATATAGGATTCCCATTTTTTATAGAATCTTTCCACCCCTTTATCTCTGTTAAGGTTGACCAACTGTCATAATATAACAATTGCAACATTTTCTGTTTAACATCCATAAGAGAGGGAGATGACCTATTAGTCCAATTTATCAAGATCACTTTCTTTGCTATTGTGACAATGCTAATAACCAAAGGGAGTTTTAATGCTTTGTTCACTCCTAAATCCCAAGGTTCAAAATTAGCGCACAAACAAGCCAATGGGTCAGGTTATAAATTAAGTGTAAATAGGTTATTAATAATTTGAACAACTTGGTTCCAAAATTTCTGAACTTGTCTGCATTCCCACATACAGTGAATAAAAGTAGCATTTACCATGTGACATTTAGGGCAAACACCATATTCTGATTCAACCATATGTTTGCACTATGCTGGGGAGATGTATGCCCTGTGAATCGCATGCAAATATACTCCTTGCAAATATGCCGATTGTAATTTTCGTAGCGTAGAATCCATATGCATAGTTAAATCAGGAAGGGAAAATGTTGTCATAATATCTTTCTTTCATGCACCATGCAATGAACCCCATTGAACAGCTGAAGAATTACCAACCAAATGTGTGTATATATAACCTCTTAATTGTATAAGGGACAGTATATAATAATTTTAATAGCAAATGAAGAGAATCAGATTCAATATCTACATCTGAATCTAAATAGATAGTTTATATAAAATGTCTGGTTTGTAGATACGTATAAAAATGTTGTTTTGGTAATTTAAAATGTTGTTGCAAATTAGTAAAAGACAGTAATGATCCACCCTGATCAAAAACTTTAGTTATGCTTGAAAGACCTCTCTCTTTTCATCGATGATAGTTACTATTAGTCAATGAAGAAGGGGAAGCTGGGTTGCCCCATAAATGAATATATGGGGAGTGAAGATAATTACTTCACAGCTTCTTGCTAATAGAAATCCATGAATAATTAATTATCTTTAAAAAAAAATATGTAAGATAAATGGAGCAATATCTTTGATTTTAGTACAGTATGTGATAACTCACTAGGGGAGTAGGGTAAGAACATTGCTAAATCCAATTGTTTGGCTATTGGATAAAGGTAATTACACAGATAATCACTAATATATCGAAAAAATATTGAAAGAGAATAACTCTTAAAATTGGAGACCAAATCCTCCTTTAGTACGAGGAGCTGTCATCCTAGCCAATGCTATCCCTAGGCATTTACCCTGCCATAGAAATAACAAAAACATTTTGGTAAGAATTGTTATATATTTTAGGGTAAAACCAATTGGCAGCATTTGAGTTAGATAAAATCTATAATTTTTCCAATTTTTTTATTACCGCTAATCTGCACAATAGTGAAAGGGGTAAATATTTCCAATTATCCAGTAAGGATTTAATTTTAACTATCATAGGTGAATAATAGACAGCATAAAGATGTAATAAATCCCATGTAATATGCACACCTAAATATTTAAGGGTATTGGAAACACCACAAAGTGATTGTAAAATGAATAAAGAATCAAAATAAGCTTTTGATCCACAAATAGGCAATACCTTGGATTTATCCAAATTCACTTTATACTCTGAAATTAACCCAAAATATTATATCCATCACCTCTCGAAATGAAGTATGAGGATTAAAGATGAAGAGCATTATGTCATCTGCAAAAAGTGCAATTTTTAAACTGACATTACCAATTAATATTCCCTCGACTAACTGAGATCTCAAAGCTATAGTTAGTGGTTCAATCGCCACTGCAAAAAGGAGTGGGTAAAGGGGGCAGCCTTGTCTCGTTCCTATATATCTTTGCCAATAGAGAAATATAGATCCATTACAGGAAACCTGTGAGAGTGGGTTTGTATATAATGTTTTTAAAATGTTGAAGGAAGTCCAAACTTACTCCAAGTTGATTAAAGGTGCTTCCAAATTACAAGGTAGAATGCCTTTTCTGCTGCAAAGGAGACAATCATGCTAGGAGTAGTACATTGGGAAGAATGAAGATGTTGCTCCGCAACCAAAACTCTCCTGACATTTACCACAGAATGTCGCACCATTATAAATACAGATTGGTTCACATGTATGATTTGTGGGAGGAATTGTTTTAATCGCTCAGCAAATATTTTTAATAGCTTACAGTCCACATTGAGCAAATATATTGGTCTATAAGATCCCAGGAGTGACAAATCTTTATTAGATTTAGGGAGAACTTTAATTATTGCAGAGTTAAAATAAAGTGGAACAGATTTAGTTTTAATAATATGATTGTTAGAGACTAAAGTGTCCCCAATCTGTGATAAAATGATTTTTATAAAACTCTGTCGATAATCCATCTGGACCAGGAGCTTTGGAAGGCTTCAGCTGCTGTACAACCCTATTAACCTCCTCAAGTGTTATAGGTTCTACTATAGAATCAGCTAAATCTTATGTTATCTGTGGCAATAAGAGTATCCCACCAAATAGGGTTAACATTGTCGGAGTCCACCGAGGTGGTGTTATGTGAGTACAGTATGGCGTAAAAAGTTCTCATAATCTCTGTTATTTGCTCACTAGAGGTGGTGAAAGAGCCATCTACAGTTCATAATGGGTTAACCACCATTGGCTTCCTAGTCCCCTGCAACAGATTAGTTAATAATTTTTCCAGTTTTATTGCCAAATTTGTGAAATTTTAAATTAAAGTCTTCTTTTATTTTTCATATATTTGTGAAGTGTATTTTAGCTTCATAATATTTCATTTTGGCTGAGGGAGTTGAATTGGATTTGAATAATGAAAGGCATCAGTGAGTTTAGTCTGAACATCTGAGTATACAACGGCAAGTGTTTTATTTTCAGTGGAAACATGAAATAATGTAACCTCGAAGAACTGATTTTGCCATTTGCCAAAACAGTGAAGGATTAGAATCTGCATGAGAGAGATTAGTGTGTTTATAATCCATCCATGCTGTCTCCAATTTATCACGAAAAGTGATTGATTGTGAAAGGTATGCAGGAAACCACCAGTGAAGGTACGGACCTCTATCAATCATTGTCCGAAGAAACATCCATAACAATGCATGGTCAGATAAGACTATAGACTCAATATTTGTTTTCAAAACTTGTGGAAAAAGCACAAGGTGGCAAGACATAAGATATTCGTGAAAGGGTATGATGGCTGCAGATAGTCATGTATAATCTTTTTCTATGGGATTAATAGCCCACCAAACATTTACTAGTTGTAATCTAGAAGCTAGAGTAAGGACTCCTAGTTTAGGTAAGGAGATTGTAGAAGTAACATTCTGTGAATTATCTAAAATTGGGGACGATATTAGGTCGAAATCACCACAGAATATCATGGAATTTGAGTTATACACTAATAGCTTATTGAGGAGTACCTGGAAAAAAGATATATATATATATATATATATATATACATACAATTTGGAGCATATATATTATACAGAATATAATTAGTTTTATCAATACAAATCTCAACTAGAATTAAAAGGAGCAGGTGCTACCAGTGTCCAATTAAGCATTTGCAATTTAGTTGTTTCCTCTGCTGTCAAATGAGTCTCCTGAAGACAAGCAATGTCTATATGCTGTCTAAAGAGGTAAATAAGGATTTTAATTCTCTTCACAGGGGATTTAGGGCCTGATTCAGACCCACTCGCGAGCGGCTGTCCGCTCGCAAGTGGGTCGATGGTCTGCACTGAGCATGCGCACGACGGAGGGAGCGAAGTACTTTCCTTTGCTCGTTGTGTCTGATCAAAGGGGGCATGCTGTCGATGTTGATTGACAGCATGCCCCCTTTGGTTGGTGTGCCGGGGGCGTGCCTCCCTGACGGGGGGAACGCCTACCGTCAGAAGCCGGCCCACTGACATCACTAGTGACATCTGGTAAGAATGACATCATGTAAGAAATACATCTCTCAAATTTACCAAGAATCGAGAATCGAGTTGTGAAAGTTGCCCATGAAACACATTACCTCGGGCGAATTTTCCTGATACAAACAGATGTGCCTGGCAGCTGCGGGTTCCAGCGAAGGCAGTGTAAAATAGTCTGAAAATGCAAACATTTGTGAAACTCGCACCTGTTTTATCATAAGTTAGCATGTGTTTCCAATTCCATTAATTAGGCCACTCACAGGGAGAATATTAAAAGGGAGAAGAGAAAGAAGACTCTTTTCATGGGGCAGTCTTGTGTAAAGTTTATTTAGTTAAAATGTAACAATTATTTATATCCTTTAAAATTAAATATCTCTAGAAGGTATCTTGAAAAATGTGCCCAATATTGATAGGGCTACTATAAATCACATATACTTATGACATACACACAAAAAACATTTAAATAAGTAATGGCGAAAATATTTTACTATGATAGACTGAGAACAAAAGTTCTCATGCAGGGTTCTACTCCTAGTTGTTTTAGTACCTATGGCATAAATTGCCCAGATTGTAGTGGTATTCAAGGTACAATAATGAGGATGTTAATCTACAGTGTATAGGTAGTCAACAGATGCTGAAAAATAACCATCCATTATTGGCCTGTGGATGATGATCAAAGATCATGGACGTGTGTGTGTGTGTGTGTGAATATGTATGTGTGTGTGTGTGTGTGTGTGTGTGTGTGTATGTGTATATATATATATATATATATATATATATATATATTATATTTAATGTATGTGTAATTGATAATCATTCTATATTAGAATAAGTCCAAATGTATGATCCTGAAACATATATTCAGGTGCATTTATCATGGCAACAGGTAGCCCACAGCACCAAAAAGGATGTGCAACTGTGATAGTCCCAATATCACCCATCTCTCAAGACAGGATCTGATTGTCTACATGCAAAAAGATGACAATATACAGTGTATAATATTGCCTGTAGATTGCATAAGTATAACATGTGCAGATAATCAGATTCTGTGATAAATGTTATATCTATAAAACAGTTTCTCTTGTTGCATAATCGTCATACCTGGGTGCGGTATCACCATCACCTAATGTAAGAACACATCATAAAATATAATCATAGAATATTCTATATTCATACAAAGTTACTGGCTGCCAAAATAGCCACTGATGAATGAAAAATAGAAAACACTTATTTTGTTACAATCACTTATGCAGAGTATAAAGCATGAGACATGATGCATGAATGTTCTGTAGTTTATATTCATACAGGGTTAGTGGCTGCTGGAATAGCCACTGATAGTTAAAAATAGAGAACACTGTTGTCTTGTTAGTCACCTATGTAGAGTATATAGCATGAGACATAATTCAAGCATTATGAGCAAAATATGATTCCCAAAGGGATGAGACATTTTACCCATTTGTAGATAAATATGGAGGGAGAGGTGGTCGGAATGTGCACCTGCCAGATAGAAACAGTCTATCACCATTGCTATGCCATTCGGGACGCGTGTTTCACTTACAGGGCTTGTTCACCCATGCACAGATAGAGAGCCTCCGCTCTCTGTTTTAAATATGTGCTTCCTGGTCACGTGAGACATAATAGACCATTGATTTTTGGTGAACCGGGACACATGAGTACCAGGTAGTATGCCCCTGCCTATTGGATGGTCAGATCACATGGTGCAGAATGATGTGTACCAGGTAGTATACCCTTGCCTATTGGTTAAGCAGATCACATGGTGTAAACAATAGTGGGATGGTGTAAACAATAGTGGGATCTGTGGTTAATAATCACCGCTGGATCATATGTGGCAGTGCCTAGAGTAGACCCTCGCTAGTCCTGTCAGATATTGCTGAAGGATAGATGATCGATCTCGGCAATGTGTAGTAGTGAAGAGTATTGTATGCTGACAGTGTATGTCAGAATAAGGTCTCATTTAGAGAGTGTAGAGATACCCAGGGCTGCCAAGAGAAATCCTGGGCCCCAGTACAGTAACTTTGCAGGCCCCCCCTATGGAGAGGGTGTGGTCACAACATGTTAGGGATAGGGCAGCATATATATAAATATTTATTTATTATGGGAAGTGCGGCACTCAGAGGATTTAGTATGCAAAAAAAGGATGAAAATTCTTATTGCATTGAAATGTTGACAGAGACTTGCAGTGCTCTGTGTCTTTACTTCACATTAACTGACTGAGTGTCACCTTGACCCCATTGCATACTGTTCCTGCACTCGGGATATCTGGGCGCCGAAGGCACATGTGAAAAGGGGCTTGGCCCAGTGGCACATCCATTTTGCATCACTGCTGTCTTTGATCCCTCAGGCCCCGCCCGCCGCTGCTGAACTGAGCCGTGCTGCCTTCTGGTGATGAGAGCCTCGCAGGATGTAGAAGAAAAAAAAACGTCAGTGTGCTTCCAGTGGCCCAGGCCCCCTGCCATGCCCCGGGCCTGGTTAATCTGTAACCACATCCCGCCCCCCTCCCCTCTCGGCACCCCGGGAGATACCCATCCCTGTATAGTATATTAGATTGCTGATTGCTATAGCATATTAAAATGCTCATATAGGCATTATTCCACAGGGTTACCATCTGAGTCAGAGAGTTGAAGTCAGCCCTCGCTACTCCTACCAGACAGACCATAGCTAATCCTATCCTAAAGGATAGGTATTCAATATTTGCGATGTATCATAGTAAGGAGTATGTGCTGACAAAAATATGTCAAAAGTAGATCTCTTTCAGAGAGTAAAGGTCTATATATTATTTAGATTGCTAATAGCTATAGCATGTTATGATAACCATATAGGTATTATCCTGTAGAGGTTATAAAACCAATATGGCATTCTGGGTAAAGATGTGAGTCATATCATGGATGACTACATTCAGGGATGATTATCATGTACATTAGCAAATACGGAGAGAAGGAGGGTGTTAGAAAGAAGACAGCTGAATTCAATGATAAAACCAACATATCGCTAAGGATTGCAGCTACTGCATGTCATTATGTGAAACATTGGATGGCATGTGAGCATACCTCCTCTGCATTTTAGGGATTAGAATGAGTGAGCTGAGAATCTGCTATTACATTGTATCAGCAAGAGAGGTCCTGATAGAAACATTGCAGGAACCTTCCCTGAAAATCTATAATGAAAGTAGTCATAGTAAAGATCAAGATAAAGGTAAAGATAACACATCACAGGGGTGGATATCTGTGCTACTGCTGATCATATGTTATAAGACATTGGTGATAAGTAAGCAATCGGGCCATGCATGTGATGGTTAAGAAATAAAAAATTGAAGCTGCAAATATAGCAGTACAGATGAATGCTTTGCTCTGTTACCGTAGCATTGCAGAGTAATAGGTCATCCTCCTCCTGCATTATCGCATGCTAGAAATCCAAGATATAGTATGATATAGCCAGAAAGGTCTGGTAAGTGGTTGTTCAGGGATAGAGAGTAAATGTGTTGTAAAAAAAAAAATTTAAACCAAAGAGGCCATATACAAATATAAATATATATTATATTATTGTTCCATATATTAGTTAATCATTAAATAAAAAAACAAACACATGTATCCCATATATTTTAGTGACTGATATATAATGAGTTTTAAATGAGCAATAAACTAAAGGCTCATAAAAAATGCCATATAATAACCCTAAGCTAGTTTTGATTTTTGTTGGTAATGTGTGCCAGCACATATTAGAAAAAAGAGAGAAGTGTCGGTGTTAAGAATTAATATACCTACATGTCTGTATGGACTCAAAAGTGATGGGGTAAATAAGGGATAGTGGAGATTTAACATTGATTAGGCCCATTGAAAATAGACCATAAAAATTGATACATTAATGTAGAAAAATAGTATTGGAAGTGCATCCGCAAATGAAAAGGGATGATGTACAATAGGATTATAATGATAAGTGGTGAAGGTGAAAGTGAGCGAACTAAAGTTTTGCTAATAAATGCAATGATATTGAAAACATATATTGTACTGTAGGGTACCTGTAAATGAAGTACCTATAGGGATATGAGCATGC
Source organism: Taudactylus pleione (assembly GCA_031769625.1). Taxonomy (NCBI): domain Eukaryota; kingdom Metazoa; phylum Chordata; class Amphibia; order Anura; family Myobatrachidae; genus Taudactylus; species Taudactylus pleione. The sequence continues at coordinate 3,236,049 of JAUIMM010000150.1, read as the reverse complement.
TTGATGTTCCTAAAAGTATTCCTAGGACAGTAGGCTGACCTAGGTATTAATATATCAAGCTAGAGATAGTCTATGGAATAGTGGAAGGTATTGTGAGGCTGTTGGTGTTGGCATTAATCCTCATATGAATACATTATAGTTGATGTATTCATTAAGTCCGTCTGGTGCTAATGATCCAAGCTTGAAGGTCCAGGCACTCACTTGTTTCAGTAGTTCCTGAACCAGGTCACCCCCATGTATTCCTAGGTTGACTTTTTCTAGGCCAAAGACTTTGAATTATTTATTAGATCTTTGATGATATTTGAGGAAATGTCAGGTTACTGATGTCAGTTTTTTTATGTTTCATCAGATCTGTAGAGGCATTTCTAATAGAACCAATGTGTTCTAGAATACGATGTTTGAAGGCCCGAGATGTCATACTGACATATTTCATATTGCAGTTGCAGGTTATGCAATAGATCACCCCTATTGCATTACAATTCATGAAATTCCTGATAGATAATTTGACCAAGTTTGTCCTCGACTTTGTTTTCAGGATAAATTGGCATGCCTTACAAGTACAACATGGGAAGGTGCCTGTTAGTTTAGTTTGTCTTGGTGGATTCTTGACAAAATGACTCTTCACCAATTCGTCTTGCAGGTTTTTCGAACGTCTCCAACTCATGGAGACTTTATTTTCAAGAATATTGGATAAATCCTTGTCCAAATGTAGGGTATGCCAATGTTTTTGCACAATATTCTGTATTCCCCTCCACTCATGACATTCACCCACAAAGCGCAGTTTTTCCATTGTTTTCTTCTTTTTGGTTGATTCCTCTGGGAAGATCAGGGATTCTCTTGGGACATCTGATGTGCATTTTTTTGCTCTTCTTCTAATTGCTGTATCCTCTTTCAAGGAGTCTTTCAGTGAGTTCACAACTTTTGTTTTCAAATGTATTGATGTCGGAGCAATTGAGAAAGAGAGAGATATTTATCTCCGACTCAACTACACACAATGTAAATTCATTGACCAATATGTCATATTCAGTATATAACTCTTATACCCAATTGCCTATATAGTCAGACGCTGGAGACTTAAAATAATATGTACATGGTTATGTTGTATAAGTAGGACAAATCGAACATAATAATCTGACACATTATGTCCTCCTTTTCCTTGAAAAATGAGCTGGCAACCAGAAGAAAATTTCCAGAAAATCTAGATGAAATCTTTCCAGACATTCCAGTAGAGGAAACAATACTTGGAAATTGGGGTGAAGACCTCCACAAATTAAAAGCCCTTTTACAGCACAAGATTAGAGTTTCTTGGAATGTTACAAGCTTGGAGAGTTATATAAAACATAAGATCACACCCAGGGGTCTTTAGACCTAAATTATTTCCAACCTTCAAACTCACAACTGAAAACCTGGTCAAAGACTTGGAATCAACTCTACTTAAATGTTCAAATGATTTTATTTCCATTATCATCAAACATAATAATCTTATACTTGACACCTGGGAGATGGAAATTGAGGATCTAGGCATAAAACTCGAAACCTGGGAAAAGGATATCCATATCCCAAAGAATAACTAATACTAACTCCATATCATCGATCGCAAGAAAAACATTCAACAGGGACAAAAGAGATTTAAAAACAGGGAACATTTTCAGATGGAATAAGCTCAAAAATTAGAAACATACTTTCAGACAAGATCTGTACATATCCTCAGAAGCAGAATCCTCAGGAGGAAAAGAGTTTATAGAGGACACTAGATCCAATACCTCTACATACAGAGGGGACCTTTACAATTGGAACCCATCCCTCTCTTTTTTAGGAGTGGGGAGAGGCAGCAGAAGCAAGCATTGTCCAAGAGGAAGACCTAGGAGGGGGAGGAAGAAACCCAACATATGCAGGGTGGGACCCTCTATCAACAACAAGATACATCACAAGGACATGGAAAGGCAATTGAACACCAATAAACAAAACCTTTAAATAATCAATCTCTCAAAGAATTTTGACTGACACTGCCTCAAAAATTTTGGAAAAAGGACTGCCCTTCTCACCGACCAAAACATTTAATCGAGTCCTGTGGGAAAAAGATCTAAAACTCTTTGGGCGCAAATTGCTTCTTAAGAAATTATTTTTCAATAAGGAAAGAAATATGGAGGGGATGGAGGATACCACATAATCACCAGGACCAACCTCACATTTTTGGGAAGAAGATGTACTTTTGGCATTAAAAATCTTGGAGGACCTGGAACAGGAGAGCACACCAGCAACTAAAGCCAAATTATCCAACAGACCTCTCTGTAAAAATAAATCTGATTACTTTCCTCAAGAACACATATGTCCCGAGGTAAAGATATTTCAGGAACTTGTATCCTGCGATCTGGACATATTACAGGATCAGAAGAAACAAACTTAGACATGGCACCTCAACCATAGGGAGAAACTAATCCTGAGGAAAATGAAAGAGTGGCATGATATGGTGATCAAACCTTCTGATAAGGGGAGCAATATTGTAATCTGGCCCACAGACATGTACATAAAGGAAGCCATATGCCAACTAGGAGATGACAAGTGCTATAAAAAGATCTTATCAATCCTACAGATAACTCCAATGACTTTCAAAATCTAATTCTAAAAAAAACCTTGTCAAGCGGGACCATCCTCAAACAGGAATACGACTATCTTATAACACCATATCCTAAAACACCAACTCTTTACCTTTTACCGAAGGTACATGAAAACCTCAGAGAACCACCAGGGAGACCTATTGTCTCAGGCATTGGCGGCATCTCAGAAATAGTGGGGAGGTTTGTGGATCTCCACTTACAACACCATGTAATAGGTTTACCTTTCTACATCCAAGATACAGCAGACATACTACGTAAACTACATGATGTGAAACTGGATGAAAATAATTTACTTGTGACCATTGATGTTGAATCACTGTACACGAGCATTGAACATAATTTGGGAATCAATATCATTAAATACTTTCTTTTGATGGAAGGTTTTAATGATTTCCATCAATTCATCCTGGAACTCCTTGAGTTTGTACTCACGAAGAACAACTTTACATTTGGAGACCACCACTACATACAGATAAGAGGTACAGCAATGAGGGCAGCATGTGCCCCCACCTATGCTACCCTCTTTCTCAGGTGGTGGGAGAGGGAAATAGTATTCCACGATAGCCATGCAACCCTTACTAAACACACCATAGCATGGTGGAGATACATAGACAACATCATTATGATATGGGAAGGTTATGAAGAACTTCTGATGTCTTTTATCAAAAAGCTCAATAATAATTCAGTGAATCTGAAACTAACACATCATATCAGCCATCAATCTGTGCCCTTCCTCAACCTTAAAATCTATAAGGACCCCACAGAGACAGTCCATACAGAGCTATTCCGAAATGAAACAGCAACCAACAGTCTTCTACATCAGACAAGCTCACATTTTCCAAATACCATAGAGAAATTGCCCAAGGGGGAATGCCTCAGGTTAGACGCAATCGCTCTGACAAAAACATTTGAAACAAAAGTTGTGAACTCACTGAAAGACTCCTAGAAAGAGGATACAGCAAACGGTCTAACAGAAGAGCAAAAAAATGCACATCAGATATCTCGAGAGAATCCCTGATCTTCCTAAAGGAATCAAATAAAAAGAAAACAATGGAAAACTGCACTTTGTGGATGACTTCTGTCATGAGTGGAGGGAAATACAGAATATTGTGCAAAAACATTGGCATACCCTACATTTGGACAAGGATTTATCCAATATTCTTGAAAATAAAGTCTCCATGATTTGGAGATGTTCGAAAAACCTGACAGACGAATTGGTGAAGAGTCATTTTGTCAAGAATCCACCAAGACAAACTAAACTAACAGGCACCTTCCCATGTTGTACATGTAAGGCATGCCAATTTATCCTGAAAACAAATGAAGTCGAGGACAAACTTGGTCAAATTATATCTCTCAGTAATTTTATGAATTGTAGTGCAATAGGGGTGATCTATTGCATAACCTGCAACTGCAATATGAAATATGTTGGTATGACATCTCGGGCCTTCAAATATCGTATTCTAGAACACATTGGTTCTATTAGAAATGCCACTACAGATCTGATGAAACATAACATAAAAAAAAACTGACATCAGTAGCCCGACATCTTATCAAATATCATCATGGATCTAATTAAGAATTCAAAGTCTTTGGCCTAGAAAAAGTCAACCTAGGAATACATGGGGGTGACCTGGTTCAGGAACTACTGAAACAAGAGCGTGCCTGGACCTTCAAGCTTGGATCATGAACACCAGATGGACTTAATGAATAAATCAACTATAATGTATTCATATGAGGATTAATGCCAACACCAACAACCTCACAATACCTTCCACCATTCTATAGATGCTATCACCAGTTTGATATATTAATACCTAGGTTAGTCTACTGTCCTAGGAATCCTTTTAAGAACATTGAGCATGCTCATAACCGTATAGGTCTTATGAGAGGTACTTCATTTACACGTACCCTACAATACAATATGTTTTTCATATCATTGCATTTATTAACACAACTGGATATCTATTCTATCATTTCTCTCATTGTCTCTATGCACTCTCACTTTAGTTCGCTCACTTTCACCTTCACCAATTGGGATTATAATCCTATTATACAGCCTCTCTTTTCGTTTGAGGATGCACTTCAATACTATTTTTCTACATTGAAGCATCTATTTTTATGGTCTATTTTCAATGGGCCTAATCTATGTTAAATCTCCACTATCCCTTACTTACCCCGTCACTTTTGAGTCCATACAGCCATGTAGGTATATTCATTCTTAACACAGACACTTCTTCACTCTCTTTTCTAATATGTAATGGCACACATTACCCAGAAATCGAACTAGCCTGGGTTATAATATGGCTTTTTTTATGAGCCTTTAGTTTATTGCTCATTTAGAACTCTATATTATATATATCAGTCACTGAAATATATGGGATATGTGTTTGTTTGTTTTTTATTTAATGATTAGCTAATATATGGAACAATAATATGATATCTATTTGTATGCGGCCTCTTTGGGTTTTAATGTTGTTGGTTTTTTTTTTTTACAACACATAGACTCTCTATCCCTGAACATCCTCTTACCACACCTTTCTGGCTATATCATACTATATCTTAGATTTCTAGCATGCGATAATACAGGAGGAGCATGATCTATTACTCTGCAATGCTATGGTAACAGAGCAAAGCATTCATCAGTACTGCTATATTTGCAGCTTCAATTATTTATTTCTTAACCATCACATGCTTGGCCTGATTGCTCACTTATCACCAATGTCTTATGACATATGATCAGCAGTAGCACAGATATCCACCCCTGTGATGTGTTACCTTTTATCTTGACCTTTACTAGGAGTACTTTCATTATAGATTTTCAGGGAAAGTTCCTGCAATGTTTCTATCAGGACCTCTCTTGCTGATACAATGTAATAGCAGATTCTCAGCTCACTCATTCTAATCCCTACAATGGTATGCTCACATGCCATCCTATGTTTCACATGACATGCAGTAGCTGCAATCCTTTTATATATATGTCGGATTTATCATTGTATTCAGCTGTCTTCTTTCTAACACCCTCCTTCTCTCCATATTTGCTAATGTACATGATAATCATCCCTGAATGTAGTCCTCCATGATATGACCCACATCTTTACCCAGAATGCCATATTTGGTACATAACCTATACAGGATAATACCTATATGGGTATCATAACATGCTATAGCAATTAGCAATCTAAATAATATATAGAGCAACGGGGACCTTTACTCTCTGAATGAGATCCTCAATTTAACATATTTTTGTCAGCACATACTCCTTACTATGATACATCACAAATATTGAATACCTATCCTTTAGGATAGGATTAGCTATGGTCTGTTTGGTAGGAGTAGCGAGGGCTGACTTCAACTCTCTAACTCAGATGGTAACCCTGTGGAAAAATACCTATATGGGCATTTTAATATGCAATAGCAATCAGCAATCTAATACACTATACAGGGATGGGTATCTCTACACTCTCTAAATGAGACCTAATTCTGACATACACTGTCAGCATACAATACTCCTCACTACTACACATTGCTGAGATTGATCATCTATCCTTCAGCGATATCTGACAGGACTAGTGAGGGTCTGCTTTCAGGACTAGTGAGGGTTAATTCCTTAACTCCGACACAGCGGATAACCCCAATCTATTCCCTCTGGGCATTGACACATGTGTGATCCAGCAGTGATTATTAATCACAGATCCCACTATTGTTTACACCATGTGATCTGCTTAACCAATAGGCAAGGGTATACTACCTGGTACACATCATTCTGCACAATGTGATCTGACCAACCAGTAGGGAGGGGCATACTACCTTTTACTCGTGTCCCCGCTCACCATTAATCAATGGTATTTTATGTCTCACGTGACCAGGAGTAATACCCAGAAGCATGTATTTAAACAGAGAGCAGAGGCTCTCTATCTATGCACAGGTGAACAAGTCCTATAGGCGAAATGCGCATCCTGAACGGCACAGCAATGGTGATAGACAGTTTGGATCTGGCAGGTGCACATGCCAACCACCTCTCCCTCCATATTTATCTACAAATGGGTAAACTTTTCATCCTTTTGGGAATCTGATTTTGCTCATAATGCTTGCATTATGTCTCATGCTATATACTCTACATAGGTGACTCTAACAAGACAACGGTGTTCTCTAGTTTTAACTATCAGTGGCTATTCCAGCATCCACTAACCCTGTATGACTATAAACTACAGAACATTCTTGCATCATGTCTCATGCTATATACTCTGCATAAGTGATTGTAACAAAATAAGTGTTCTCTATTTTTCATTCATCAGTGGCTGTTTTGGCAGCCTGTAACTTTGTATGAATATAAAATATTCTATGATTATATTTAATGTTGTGTTCTTGCATTAGGTGATGATGGTGATACAGCACCCAGGAATGACGATTATGCAACAAGAGAAACTGTTTTATAGATATGCAGATAATCAGATTCTGTCATAAACATTATATGCTATACTTATGCAATCAACAGGCAATATTATACACTGTACATTGTCATCTTTTTGCATGTAGACAATCAGATCCTGTCTTGAGTGATGGGTGATATTGGGACTATCACAGTTGCACTTGTATATATGTGTGTTGTTCCTTTAAACAAATATCTAAACATCCTTTTTGGTGCTGTGGGCTACCTGTTGCCATGATAAATGCACATGGATATATATTTTCAGGATCATACATTTGGACTTATTCTAATATAGAATGATTATCAAATATATATATATATATATATATATATATTTATAATATTTTATTATTATTACATGTCCATGATCTTTGACTTATCATCCACAGGCCAATAACGGATGGTTATTATTTTTCTGCATCTATTGACAACCTATACACTATAGATTAACAAACTCATTGCTGTACCTAGAATACCACTACAATCTTGGCAATTTAGGCCATAGGTACTAAAACACCTAGGAGGAGAACCCTGCATGAGCACTTTTGTTCTCAATCTATCATAGTAAAATATTTAAGCCATTAACACTTTAAATGTTTTTTGTGTGTATGCCAAATGTATATGTGATTTATAGTAGCCCTATCAATATTGGGCACATTTTTCAAGATCCCTTCTAGAGATTTTTAATTTTAAAGGCTATAAATAATTGTTACATTTTAACTAAATAAACTTTACACAAGACTGCCCCATGAAAAGAGCCTTCTTTTTCTTTTTTTCTGTCCATACTTAAAGGCTGTAGGGAGCACCACCAACGAAGAAATTGACATATTGTTCTTGAATATATATTAGGATGTTGGTTTAATACTATGGTATAATATATTCATTTTCTGTGCAGAGTCACTCCCACTTTTTCTCATTTAAGACTATAAAAGGGGCTAACTTTTTTTTAAATTTATTTGTAGTGAGGGAAGATGGCTGTGTTTTGTGAATGCTGGTGTTTGGTATGTGGCTAGGATACCAGAGGCTCTACCACCAGGGTGGAAGTAAACTGGAGCAAGAAACTGAGCAGGCAGAAGAGGTTATGCAGGTACCATGGAGACTGCGCAGGCAGCGTTTTTTTGTACGGGGCGTTTGAACTTGAACGCATTGGTCGATGGTGAGGTCTTACAGATGTTCAGGCTCAATTGTTCCAACATATTTTATCTGTATGACCTTGTCAAACTTGACATAGACCCTGAGACAGGTCACTCACACGCTGTCTCAGGAATGCATAAGCATTGAATGTGTTGCACTTTTTTAAAACCGGAAACTTCCAGTCTGTAACTGGGAGGGTAGTAAGGATATCTCAGTCCACATTCTCCAGATGTCTAACCCAGGTGATGGCTTCATTTCAGCCTCTCCTCCAAGTTTCAATCTGCTACCCTAACCAAGAGTCACAATGGCATGCAGTCAATGTAGCTTTTATGGCATTGAAGGCATGCCAAATATCCTTTGTGCAATAAACTGCACACACATTGAGCTGAGACCACCTCTGGATAGGGCAAACATATTTTTGAATAGGCACCATGCCCACTCTACAAATGTACAGGTGGTTTGTGATACAAAACTCAAAATCATGTGTTGTAGTCAGCTACCCTGGCTCATGTCATGATGCCTTTGTCCTCAGTCAGTTATCCCTCCATGACAAATTCAAGGCTGGTCAAATGCCGGAAGGATGGCTGTTGGGTAAGTATTTAGCAATACTGTTTCTCCCTGCTTTTAAAATTAAAAATTTGTTGATTTTTTTTTTTTCATTTCTCCACAATAGGTGACTCTGGCTATGGGTGTTGCTCTTGGTTACTGACTCCACTGTCCTTTAAAATTCTCCAGCAGAGCACAAGTATAATGATGCACTTAAGTCCACCAGATGTGTGATAGAACTTACTTCTGGTCTATTAAAGTCTAGGTTACATTGTCTAGATAAATCTGGTAGAAGATTTTTGTATGCGCCCAATAAAGTGTCAGATATTGTGCTCTGCTGCTGTCTTTTGCATAATATGTGTTTGCAGCAGCCTTTAACCGCTGATTATGTGGAGAGCAGCGAGCAGGCTGAAATTATGGAGGCATCAGGTTACAGCTGGAGCACAGAAACTGGAAGACAGGTGAGGCAGAATCTCATTGTGTAGCACTTTACTGGTAAGTGTCATTCCTCACATGTTTAATGTTTTGTTTGTAAACTACACATTCAAAATGGTTTGTAATAAAGTGTATATTGTGAAGTAAGCTTTCACTACACTTTGATGCATTTTCCATTGTGTTGGCCCTTTGAATTGCCTGAATGTTGCATTCTTAAACATAAACTCTAAACAAACACAATTATTCCATAAAATTTTGTCCATTTTTGCAAGGTTAGTTGTTTTGCCCAATTTTCTGGTGTACTGTACGTTTTTTTTAAATAGTATTGTAGTTCCCTAATCTGTGTTCAATATGTGTATGTGTGCTGCATGTTGTCCAACAATGATTGTTGTACTGTGTATTTGGTTTGTTTTGGGTTTGTGCTGCATTTATTATACCCTAAACTTATCCTTAAAATTACATGGTTAATACCTGGTGTAAACATAAGGACATCCAAATGTATTAAATAAACAATATTGAGCCATGTGTTCTTTCCAAAATGTTTATTTATGTTGTTTAGTATCCAAACTTTGGATATGTATACTTATTATTCAAAATCACATTGTTAATGCATATTTTAACTATAGAAATGTCAGAAATGCACAAGGACATTTTTTTTAATGCTTCAAGAAAAAAAACAGAAAATGCATATACTAATTTTACCATTACATTCTCCAAAATGTGTGGCTCTAGACACACCAAAATATACATCTCCACTTTGCAACTTTGTTGTTCCGCAACAGACGTATAACATTAGATTGTAAAACACATTTGTCCTATTTTATTTATTGTTTCACTTTGAGTGATGTGTCTGCATAGCAAATCTATTTGTTGCTCTTGGAATGCAAACATTCTTGCCAGTATGTTGATTCTGGCTGGGGACGTGGAGGTGGAGGGGGTGGAGTAGGTAGTAAAATGGGTAGAGTGGATGGCACAGTGTTTGTTGTCGGCATAGTTGGCATTGGAGGGATAAGTGTTAATGTATTCTGTTCTTCACTTTTGTATAGGCCTTCAGCATCTGAAAATGTGTCTTGGGTAAGGTCAGGTTGTTCAGATGAATCTATAAGAGACACTTGGGTATGTATTGTTTTTTTTGCATGTTTAAACAATGTACAGTATAGCATTTTCTTGTTTGTAAACATTTTAAAACATTAAACCATTTTTGTTGTTCAGATATAAACGTACTGTGTGACTGTATTCTCAACTACTAATTGTACTAACATGAACTGTTGGCCTGTGGATTTTTTGGTTTGTGCTAGTTGTAAATTTTGGAGTAACCATTTAAATGATCATGGTCCAGGATTGCAGTTTATTTTCCTTTTATTAATGTTGTACTTCATTGGATTTCACCCACCCCCCCAAAAAAAGAAAAAGCAAAACAAAAACAGGGTTATACTTGTAAAATTGCACTGCTTAACCCCCTGTTTTTATTTCATGAATACTATATTTCAGGATGAAGTCTTTTATTCACCTTTAAAAGGACAAACCATCAAACAGCAACAACTCTACTGTTGGAACATGACATCTAGTACTTCATCAACAACAAAACAATGCGTGATGTAGTGTGCGGGACATACAAGTCAATTGCAGACCAACTACTATTCCAACAGGTAAAACAGAACCACCTTAGGCAGGCAATCTGGACAGTAATTCTAGCTTCGAATTTAATCAGACTTATTGTATTTGCCTAAATTTACATTTATGGAATAATGAGACGGGTTCAAAACCATTGCAGATTACATTTAAAAAACAAGAGATGAGAAATTTTCAAAATGGTTCAAAATAGAGTATTAGAGAATAACTCATTAAATTAAAACTAAGTAATATTTTTACTTCAAGGGCCATATATACCTCAAAAGGTCAAAAAAGGAGGATAGTGGTACTTTAAAAAAAAAAATTACCAGAAAAAAAAACACTTCTTTCCGACTGCACCAAAGGAAAATCAACATAACAGCAACTGGACAAAGTCAAAACAAGGTGAGCAAACACACATGTCCTTTTCTCACCAATACCAATATGTAGCTTTTAACACCACAAAGCATGAATGCTAGATGCATAATTTCCTAATCAACACATATCTATCCAATTTCTGATCAACAAAAACTCACCAACCAGATGAGGTGAAGAGGGTCCCTGAGAAAAAACAACCACATCCTGACATATTGGTGGTGTTGTTGGCTGTTTTAATGATTGGTGTAATGTACCTCTTTTTAAGGGGCAGATTAAAGGAATTTACAGAGCAACATTCACAGTGTCTTTATGTAATTTACCTTACTATGTGTCTTCAAAAGACTAGTGGCCCTTTACTTACCAGCCTCCTCTGACTCCTGCTGCTGCTGCTCCCTTTGTGGAAGTGTCCTTTTGTTTTTGTTTCTTAGCTACTATATGAAAGAGAAAAAAAAATAAAAACAATTACACATATATCTGACATTTGTTGAGATCAATTAGCCATGATAAATCTGTTTATGCATAATTAATGACATTGTCATTTACTAAAAAGGATCATGGTTACTAATGTGTGTAGGTGAGGAATGTATATCACCTTTACATAAAGATAGAATAGCTTGTATGCAAACTAAGAAAATTGACTACTCCTCATTTTTGCCCTAAAAAATCATGTTGTATCCAATAAAATACAGTACAAGCTGTGTTGGTAGACTATAAATAAAATGTCCAAAGCCCTGAATATAATCAAAAGATGTTTGAAAAATAAATAACAATTGTGTTTCACATAACAAGAAAACAAAACAGCAAGCATTGTAAAACCAGCTAAAAGAATGTATGTGCTATTGCTAATATAATCCAAAACTAAACATTTGTTGGTGTGGGTTACCGCACAAAATCAAAAATAATTCTAAGTTCTTAAAAAAAGAAACAAAGAATTCAAGAAGTCTGCCCATAACAATGTGTACATACATTAATACACATGATCCATTTCAGTAACTTGAACAACAACACAGGACAGTGATTGTTGAAAACAACTCATTGTTACTATTAGAACACACACCAAAAAGCAAAAAATAAAAACTCACATGTCTGCTTAGGGGCATCTGTGTCCCGAACATAACTCTTGTGCACCACTTCAGGAGGTATGAACACTTTCAGGGGTTCCTCATAATCTAAATATATCTCATATGGTGATCCACTGCCAGTACCACAGGCAGACTTCATCTCATCCACCATCTTCTCTTTAACATGTTGCTTCTTGCAGTGGCACTCATCATGATTAGTCGGCCCCACCACATTCACTGCATTGACACCACCTGCCCAAATAGAACTTTTATACTGGGCAGAGGTGTGGGCAGCCTGTTGGCCAATAGCAAGTACTGGTGCCTCATGACCTCAGTCACAAGAGCAACATTCTGGTCAAATGTAAACATTACATTTCTGCCTGTTTTAGTCTTGCCCCTCTGGCGTTGCTCAACCTCACTCTCCTCACTAAAAGTAACATGAGTCTGGGTACATGACACCTCCACACCCTCAATATCTCCCTGTCTCTCCTGCTCCCCAGACATCAACCTCTCCACAATTAAACAAATTACAAATAAAAATAAAAGACAAACACAAAACAAACCCACCAGCACTAGCAATGTACACACAACACACACAAACACTGACAGGTCCAAATTAAAACAACAAGAGACCAAAAAATAGACACCCACAATAAAATGACAAGACTACAAATAGGCACCAGACAAAATCCACTCACCAATCAACAATCACATATACAGACACCCCCAAAAACTCACCACCAATCTCCTTACTGTCCCTCTCTTCACTAACTCCTGCTGAGCAGAGCAGGGAAAGCAGACTAAATATTCAGCAAGGGGATAAAGTGGTTCAGCTGCGATGGAGCGGCATCCAGGGGGGTTTCTAGGTACTCAGAAGCCCCCCTGCATGCACGTATGGGATATATATATTTACTGTATATATTCCATAGCCAAAACACCTTAAAGTTTCATATGTCCCTTTAAGGCTGCTTAGTTATGATCTGAAAATTCACAAAACCTATTGATTTTATGCCACTCAAACTTCAAAAAGCAATGAAATTATGGGCCTGATTCAGACCCACTCACGAGCGGCTGTCCGCTCGCAAGTGGGTCGATGTTGTGCACTGCGCATGCGCACGACGACGGGAGCTCCGTCGTGCGCATGCGTCAGACGTGACGAGCGAAGGACTTTCCTTCGCTCGTTGTGTCTGATCAAAGGGGGCGTGCTGTTGATGTTGATTGACAGCACACCCCCTTTGGTGGGCGGGGCGGGGGCGGGCCTCCCTGACGGGGGCGTTCCCAAGGAAACGCCTACCGTCTGAAGCCGGCCCACTGACATCACTCGTGATGTCAGTGGGAGTAATTTTGGCTCTGATAGAGCCAAAATCACTCTGGGCCTTGCGGTTGAAAACCTCAACCACAGGCTCCGGCTCGCAGTGGCGATGTTCGCGATGGTCAAGACCATCGAGCCCGTCAAACTGCACGCTCATATAGGCTGTGGGTGGTGACCCACAGCTATATGAGCGTCCAGGAGGATGCTCCATAATTATGGAGGGCGCCCTCATTCAGAGCGTGCGCTCTGCTCAGAGCGTACGGCTCTGAATGAGGGCCTGTGATCATTAAGGCTGATGCCTTAATGGATATGTTCCTTGTGCAATACAGATATGGTATACCCTCACACCCTGTGGTTAATGTGTGTATACCAATGAACACACAATTCTGTGAATTAGCAGCTCCACCATTTTGTGAGTGACAGCAATCTCATTCTGTGAGTGCTGAATCTGCAGTTAATTGTAATCACGATTATTGGTAAATTCCCGAGTTGTATCTTTTTCCCTGAAAGTACTTTCGAGTTTGGTTGATGGCCTATTCAATGGAGTTTGCATTCTCACCCAAGTTTTTCAGTGTAAATAGAGAAATCTCTCCCGAGTATGGCTTTTATTAAATTTGCGAGTTGAAAAAAATGCCTAAACACACCTGAGATTGCAGTCTCAACCATACAAGAATCTTAGTAAATTTACAACTTAAAGTATTTTTAGGAAGCTGTTCAGAGGAGTTTTTACAGTGGGTAGGACTTGCAGCGCCACCTCTGGTGCAGGCCCAACGCCTGGGTGGCATTGGAGCTAATAAGGTATTTAAGCTGGTGCTGCCATAAGTTTGTGGCTCTGCTAACTAGTTCATTATTTCTCTACCTAATGATAACATTCATAACCCTAATTATATTTAATTGAGTTTGGTACATTCTTAAAAAGCACCTTTGAAATATAATGTTTGCATTGGTTTGTGCCTCAAGCACACAGTGGTTGGATTCCATCAATTAGACATTTTGTAAGATTAGAATTAATGTTTCCAACAGTGTCAGCTGCATTATGCTAACATTAATGGCTGTGAGACTGCTGTTCTATTTACACAAATGGCGAATCAATTGTAGCAACTGTCTCATTTGTGTGTCCATTCATTTCACATGACAGCCATCAAATATATAAATAATTGTATTGTTTGTACTGGTTGGTGTGCTGTATTTTGCTCACCTGCATTTATAAGCCCTGTGGATCCAGTACACGAAGGAATAGAGCTGTGCCATCAAAAAATAAATAATTATATTGCTTGTACTGTTTGGTGTGCTTTGTTTTGCTCCCATGCATATATATGCCCTGTGTCTCTTATCCACTCAGGAATAGAGCTGCCCCATCAAAAAATAATAATAATTGTATTGTTTGCACTGTTTTGTGTGCTTTGTCTTGCTCACATGCATATATAAGCCATGTGGCTCCAGTCCAAGCAGGAATACAGATGCGCCATACTAAAAAAAATTGTATTGTTTATACTGTTTGGTGCACTTTGTTTTGCTCACATGCATATATAAGTCATGCAGTGATCTGCAGATTCAAAAAATGGATAACATTCTTTTTAGAGAAGAGCAAACAAATACTGTTGCTGCAGCTGCTGCCACCAGTAATGGTGACAACGCTAGTCCTTCAACATCATAAAGCCGATGCTCGAGCATAGAGTGTCCAAGTCAGGGCATCTAAAATAAGAAAAAAAAATGACAGTGCTAAAGAAAAAAATACATCTAATAAATGAAAAGTGTGGTATAGAAAATCATAAAATTAGCAACATGACATTCACCACATGCAGTGGAAAGGAAAAATTGAGGCCTTGGCCATTATTTATGAGTGGTGGTTCTAAGAGTGTCAGTGAGGCATCTTCCTCTGCCTCTCATGATGATGCAATACCTTATCACTCAGAGTAAAAAGATGTAAATAGAAATGTAAAACACTAAGGCAGCAGAAACAGAAATGTCACAAATCCCTGAGGAGAGTCTAAGTATTCCATGAGTGCAATGTTTGCACCTTACCTGTCTGATACTGTTGTACTTGCAGATAAGTTGCCTTCCACCATTTTTGCTATTTTTGCAAATGTGTGGATGAGCAACACAAATATAGCTGATGCTATAGAAATTTAGGATGCCCCCATGGAAGTGCAAGAGGATGAAGGGAATCTTTGCATAGCTAATGCCGGTGCTAATGAGCATGTTGTGGATGAGGATGTTGTATGTGTAAGTCAGGCACCAGTGGAAGCAACTTTTGGCTATGATAAGAGGAAGGCCATTGTCATGCTTGGGCATAGGACCAATAAATGCACCTCTTATGTGTAGAATTGTTTTTTTACCCAAATCCTGACAACAATTGTCAAGCCATCTGTAGCATTTGTAAAACCATGTTAAGCAGAGGTAGGGACATTAATTATCTTGAAACCTCCACCATGTTATGTCTCTTTCAGCAAACTTGACACCTTTATCCTCAATATCCACTGTAATGATCAGAGGTAGTCCTGCATCCAATTTGTTAAATCTATGTGACCCTTACCCCTATCCAGGATTCCTTAGATTAATTTTTCAGTTCAGGCTCTATAGCTGCTGGGGATGGATTTTCCCTCCAGAAGGGGAACAAGAATACTCATATTTAAAAAAAAAAAAAACTACTGACTGTGAAACAATCCTTTGCAAGGGGAAGCAAGTATGATAGCTCTCAACCAGTCACACAGTGACTAATGCCATCATGGCTATGCTAGTATAAGATATGCATTCAATAAACAACATTTAGCAGTGGGTTTCACACAGTAGATTGAGGTCCTGTGGGCATAATTCAGAGCCACACAAGAGGCTGTATTTGTATGCAGCTGTCAGCTGCTAATATATGCATATGCTGTGATTGCAAGGTAAGACATTAGTATGCCCACTACATCTTAGCGTGTGGTGGCAATGCAATAACAAGTCAGTCTAATGATGGCCCCTTTCCCATTGCAGTACATGGCATCTCCAGGAAGTGTATGCAATATATATAACATCGAATGCCATCAGAGCTGTTCGCAGCACTTGAGGTTGACCATACCCCGCTGCAAGCACTGCAATCGCTGCAGTGTGAGATACAACCATGTGATGTGTACAATGACACTTCATGTTAATTATGCATGCCCATGAAACACTGATATAATGCACAGGCAGGCCCGCCAAGAGCTGTGGAAGGCCCGTATAACAGGGCATGGGCTAAACACGGGAAGCATGGCCACGCTACCTTCCCAAAAAAAAGAAAAAACATTTGCACCACTGCGAAGCTGCGCTGCATGCTGAGCCCCCTCAGCCTGGTGCAATGCCAGGGGGTGCAATCGGTGTGATCGCTCCCCTGCACAGGCATAAGAGACTGCTGTGGCTGCTGCTCAGCAGCCACAAGCTGTCTCCCACTGCAGCTCAGCACATGCCGTGTGCTGGGCTGCTGTGAGGGAGGGAGGGGGGGCAGTGCCAGACCCGGGCCCCTCAGGAAGCCCAGGCCCGGGTAATCTGTACCTGCTCTCCCCCCTTTCTTGGCGCCCCTGTGCACAGGCACACCTGCATTTGCACATCCACACCCCTGTGTTCATTGTCCTTCCCCTGTCACCACAAAAAAATTGCTCGTCCTGTCACTGACTCTTTCAGGCCGTCTGAGCTTAACATGCAATTGCTTCCCATTTGCAGTGACTGGCTTACGCACCCACATTGTGACTTATACACATGCGCTGATAGCAAAAATTGGTCAGCTGCAAGAGAACACAGCCTTGCGAGCGGCTCTAAATTGGGCCCTTTGTTCCCAGTACAAAATTCCATATTGGTTCCATTTTACCCAAAAAGCCATTCCTCGGCAGTACCAGGACGTTAACTATTGGCCTACAAAATTCCAAAGTACCCACTGTCCACCTCACCACAGAAACTATATGTGGAGAAGTGGTAGTGAGAAACTAAAGATTACATGACTATGACAGCCCACTAGGTAGGTGATTTTTCTTTATAAGCAGCAGGAGCAGTATCTAACTAGCAATGTCAGCTCATTCAGAGGAAGGCTACTCTGTGTATTACCAACTTCACTAAGATACATTTTACTGACAACCTCTTAAAAAACTAAGATGCTGTCTTTGGCCCAAAAAATTTTGGATAATTTTCACCATTCAGCCACAGCATGCAGGAGATTGCAGCAGCTGCAAGAACAGTTGAATTTGCCCTCTCACCTACTGAAGTTATAGGTAGTAATCAGATGGAATTCCACCCTTTTTATGCTTCAGCAGATGGCTAAACAATAAAAAGCCATCCACAGTTATACAACAAGCATTGACATTGGGAGAGGAGGGGGGAGTATTCCCAGAACTGACCCTAGCCAATTTGGTGCCCTAAGCAAAATTTTGGAGGATGTCCCCAGCAGATAATTACAGGCTCTACCCTCATAGCACACTGGGACAAGTTTTAAGGAAAAGTCTCTTATACCCCATCTCAGAAGGCATTTTATAAGGCACATTCTCCCTTCACTGCTCTCCTTTCCCATCACTGCACAGCACCCTTCACAATACCTCTCACCCAGCACCCATTTCCCAGTACAGCACCCCTCACTCAGAACTGTACCCCTACATTCAGCAGAGCACCCCTCATACCAAAGATTACACCACAGTACCCATCATCCCTCCCCCAGAACAGCACCCCTCTTCCAGCACAGCACCCCTCAAGTAGCACAACACAGATCACATCACCCCTCTCCCAGCACTGCAACCCTCACCCAATACAGATCACAGCACAGCATCCATCACCAAACACCCCTTTCCAGCAAAGCACCCCTCTCTACTCACCAAGCACAGCACCCATCTCCTGGCACAGCACCCCTCACAGCAAAGATTACAGCACAGCACTAATCACCCCTCACCCAGTACAGTACCACTCACCAAGCACAGATCATAAAACAGCATCCATCACCCTTCATTTGACACCCCTCTCCCAGCACAGCACCTCTCTTCTGGCACCCATCTCTCAGCACAGAACAGTACAAATGACAGAACAGCACCCATCAGCCCTAATGCAGCAACCTTCACACAGAATAAAGTACAGCATCCATCACCCCTGAACCAACACCCCTCTCCAAGCACAGCACAAATGATGGCACAGCACCCATCACCCCTCACTCAGCACAGCACCCCTAACAGCCCAGATTACAACACAGCTCCTGTCAACCCTCAACTTGCACAGATCACAGCACCCATCACTCACAGTACAGGTGGACCCCAACCCCACCTGATGCAATTAAGTTTGCAAGACACCCATGTAGGCAGTTGCAGCACTACTCAATAGAATTGTAGCCAATGGTTGCATCTTGTCATTGCTCCCTACCTCCTTCCATCATGGAGACCATGATCACTAGTCCACATGCTGGCTCCCTTCTTACCAATATGGATGATGGAGTACACCCATGCCCATAGCAATGTCATATGCCGCTGGGCCCATACTCCCAAGTGAGTTCAGACACTATTAGCTTGAGTCAGGTGATTCCCCTAATTAGGCTTTTGGAGAAAGAGGAGATTCTGATAAGTATGTCAGACTTTTATATCAAGTTCTTTGTTTGCTTCACCAGGATCCAAGAGTTGCCAATATCTTCAAATCTGATTACTACATTTTGGTGATTGTGCTTGATAATAGGTTTAAGTCATATGTTATGATTTTCTTTCCAACTGACCCATATCTTAAGTGATGCAAAAAAGCTCCTGGTGAGCAAGGTGGCAGCTCAAGTGGTACACAACATATGACATCTTCAGTTTCTCAGGCAGCTGCCATGAAACAACTGAGCTTTTCCAAAAGACTATAGAAATAAAATTGTTTGTTTATCTGCACCGGAGCTCCATATGTTTAATGTAAATATATTACCCTTTAAATGTAAACTTAATTTACACTTAATTTCTTATTTTCTATGGGGAGGTGCACCTAAGAATACATTTTTAAAGTCATACACAAGGAAAAGGAAAAACAAGTATTCTTATATAGGGCTGTTGATTCCTAATAGTCGCTAGTTGCTATTTAGCACTGCAAGTCTTTTAAGAAAGAATTGCTTTCCAGTCCAATAATATGGTTTCAAAGCACAAAAAGTTATTTATGTAAAGAAAAAGTAATGCAATGGTAAATTTAACAATTAGAGTAAAATGCAATCAATAAGTACAAGCCAATACATACACATGCGCACTGGTCCCAGTATACAGTCATCAATCCAGAAGGCTTTGGTCATCAAAGTGGATGTCTGTTCACTGGAGTCGGGTCACAGCCTATATACCTTACAGAGTTGAATGTTAACAAAGGAACTAGTTGACAGGTTTCCATTGGTCCTTGCTTCAGGATAATCTGGTAATTGGTCAGTTCATACGGTGTCATCAGGGGCATGGCTCAGTCCTCAAACGATCACATTGTGTAGTTTCCCGCCGAACAACTGGTTAATACTAGCTACAACACAGAATACAGATAATATCATTCTAAGCAATAACCCCCTATCATCCATAACTAGCGGACGTAAGATGCGACTACTTTGCTGATAGGAATGGAAGGCTGCAAATAAGCAGGGATTTAGTATGAGACCAAACATGACATGTCCACTATGTTCTAAACCTTAGATCTCATTTAAGTACATATTACATAATAATTATTAGTTAAAAATACCTTTTAATAACTCTGGTTAGTAACTATTGTGAATGGGAACCATTTTATACATATGTGTTCGCATATGTGCGGCTGTGCATTGAATAGGAAATGTTCGTATGTATGTATGTGAATACGCATGTGAGCGTCTATGTGTACACAAGTGGATAAACATACAAGTGTCTATGTGTATGCATATAAGTTTGTGTGTGCGTTATGTGCATCAGGATATGTGTGTGTTGGATTCACATTTCTGTGCATCGGATTGCACCGACGCAAAGTAGCATACGATTTACTTGACATCAGACTATAGATGACCAGATCATCAGATAATAATTGTAAGCGATCATATTCAATTATTTTACTTCGACAGGGCACACACAGATTATATCTTTCTCATACTGTCATACTGTATCAGGATAGAAATCTGGTTAGAGTATTAAAATGTAACTTTTATTAGATAAATTATAACGGCAAAATATAACAAACTAATGTGTATAAAATGATGTCAAATTAAAATTGACTATATACCTCTGTTGCATATTTGTTTGCAATTTGTTCTTCAATAAATATAGTATTATTTGTTTAGAATCTTACTGACCACTATGTTGGATATAAATCATTCCTTGTTGTACATATAAAGCCTAGTGGCATACAATTAGGCATACTCAATTATCACTATTGAGGTTTGTATCAATAATGAGTCCAGATATATCACTGACACTAAAATTGTACATAACCTGTAGGGAGAAGTAAATATAAATATGAAGTGTAATGCTTTGACTCTAAAATATTACCACCAACCTTTGAATTATATATTGATCTAATTTCCTTGAGGATATATCTGTGGGAGTCAATATTAATTTTCTCCTTAATAAAGTAGGAGACTATAATTATGTTTTATTATCTTCTTCATTCCCAATGTGCAATACATCCATCTCTTTCCTGGATTTAAAAATGTATAAAAGCCCTGAAGGAATGCTTGCAACTGATTCATATCATAAAAGCACTTCGACGAACAGTGTATTACATCAAACTAGCTCGCATTTTCCACCAACAATTGAAAATATCCCTAAAGGGGAGTTTCTATGCTTACGACGTAATTGCTCTGATTCAGAATTTTTCAAACAGCAATGTATGGCCTTAACAACTAGATTGAAACAACGTGGATATAGCCATAAGAGTATCAAGAGAGCTAAGTCATCTATACTAGAAATCAATAGAGAGACTCTTATCTTTGGAACTACCATTTGGACTGAAGATACTAGAGAAGTGACAAGATTTGTGCGAGATTTCTGCCAGGAATGGAGAAGTATAAGAGACATTACACAAAAGTATTGTCACATCCTACACCTAGGTAAGGATCTGTCTAAAGTTGTAGGGAACAGGGTCTCGTTAAATTGGAGAAGATCTCCCAACTTATGAGACCAAATAACTCAAAGTCACTACAAACGTACAATACCTAGACCATCCATAATAAAAGGATCATTCCCATGTGGATCGTGTAAAGCCTGTCTATATATGATCAAGACAAAAGAAGTAATGGATAGATATGGTAACGATATGGAGATTACGAACTACATTAATTATAGAACAAAAGGTGTAATCTACTGTATAACATGCAACTGCAATATGAAATACATAGGCATGATGACACGGATGCTAAAAGCGCATATTTTAGCACATGTTGGCAACATGAGAAACGCTGCCTCAAATCTTACCAAATTCAAACAGTTGCCTGTAGTAGCCAAACATTTCCATTACACGCATAATGGAGATTTGAAAAATCTCAAGGCTTTTGGTCTGTAGCAAGTACATCTAGGAATAAGAGGTGGCGATTTGACAAAATAACTCCTAAAAAGTGAGAGTTTTTGGACTTTTAGATTGGGAGTTCTTTCACCGGGTGGACTCAATGAATACATTAACTATAGTCCCACTCTCTAAAACCTATAAATATTTATTGGTTTTGTTTCTTGCAACTTATGTGTGATTTTTTTTCATTGAATAGTATATGGAGACGATATCATTTGGAATTATATGTGTCAATTATCTCATCTGGAATCCTTGTGTATACAGTATGCCCATTGGATGTGATGAATTATCCATATAGATACAAATAGCATAGACAATAGTTTCATACTATTATGGTATTTGTGGATATACCAATCTATATGATGACAGTGTCACATGTTTTATATCAGATATATTCATTATTCAACAATGATTTCAAAAGGGTACTGCAAGATTCTTACTGATAAATGTTTTTTGGGCTTTTGAGGTTGTAAATAATTAGATACTGTGTTTATATGAAACCTGGGTTAAGATATATCTATTAGAATATTCTTAGCACCTAGGATATGTTATTTATACTATCACAATAGATACTCTATTATGAGTATATATTGTTTTCTAATGCATGGCTTGCACTTTTAGCTAATCTACCAATTAGGCAGTGATAATCTTGTAAGACTCATGTAATTATATATGCCTTACCGACACAGAGTGTTTCCACGGCTTATGGGCCACACGTTTTGTGGGCAATGCAGTATATATAATCAGACCCATACAGAAAATAATAAGAATGTATTAGCAATAAGAATGATGAAATATGTGTACTATGTATCATTATAGATAATTACTTTGAACCAGCAATCCTTTAAATATTATCATGTACCAACAACCTACCATGTCCCCTTAATATGGCACTAATCATGTCAATAATATTATCCAGCAACATCTCTTTTTAAAAAAAATTTCCCGATGATTACATTCTTTCTGATGGAGGTGTGTGTATATGTATATATATATATATATATATATATATATATATACCTATACCAAATAACAAAGTGGCACACTCAGTCTGTTTTCAGTGAAAGAAGTACATACTTTACTGTATCAGTGCATCAATGTTACGGGGTCCAACCCCCGTCTTCAGGGCACAAATAGTGAATAACAAATAAAGCAATTTATACTTACAGGTGAGTGGACATTTCCTGCTGCATGCCAACCAGGTCCAAGTGTTTGACGTCTATCTTCTGCTGTGATGTCATCGCAATAACCGGAAGTGACGCTAGCCGGGTCCACGGACTGGCTCAGCTGGTAGGAATAACAGTGCTTATTAAAATAGTGTCAGATGTCCGTTTTTCTAGGACAACACAATAAAAATATAAATACATGTAAAATGGCCTAATCACAGCAATACCTAATGATACCAATTTAATAATAATAAAGTATATATCTTAAACATTCTTTTGAATGAATATTCTCAAAAAGTCGTGATCTGTTATTATTACAAGATCATCATCTAGTGGTAAAAATATAGACTAACATTTTTATATATTGAAAACAGAGTATCAGTTATCAGTTTTACCTTATAATATCATTCTATATTTAATTAATTCAATATATCAAATAATCATGCATTGTTACCTACATATTTCTATTGCATATCAATTTCTACATTCCAAATAATATATCAGTGACATTAATCTCTCTCATGAAGCGGATACATTTTTGTTATCTCCCAATTAAATTTTATAAGAAACAGTTAAGATTAAGCGCCTCATTTATGACATATGGACTCACTGTATTCAACATGAATATCCAATGGTTTTCAATCTGAAGTAGTCTTTTAGCCCTATCACCGCTCCTGATTGTCCAAGGGACATGGTCTATCATGCGATACCTTAAGGTGGCCATAGAATGATTGGCTTCCATGAAATGTCGAGCTACTGCCTGTTCACTATTACCTTGTGTTAGAGCAGCCCTAATTGCTGCTCTGTGCTGGGCCATCCTTTTCTTTAAATTGTCTCTCTGTCTTGCCCACGTAGTTCAACCCACATGGGCAAGACAGGAGATAGACCATGCATTTAGATGTACAAGTTAGGGAACGTTTAATGAAATAAGTTTTGCCTGTATATGGGTGTTTAAATTTATCAACCAGAATTAAAAAAACTACATGTTACACACCCCAAACATTTGTGGAAACCTGCTTTTCTAGCCAGAAAATTGGTGCTTATTGGATTAATTTTGATCTGTGCATAGCAGTAGATCCTTTAATTTAAGGTCCCCGGGTGTAACTAGGCAATAAATGGCTGTCTTTTAACATTTCAAGTTGGGGATCCGTTGTCACTATGGGCCAAAGATGTTTTGTCCATTTAGTGATTTATTACAGCAGAAACACAGAAAGTTCTGCACACACATTGTCCTAAAACTCCATTATTTTACATCATTCTCAAAATCCACAAAAATGTGAAACAACCCCCTGGCAGACCAACAATTTCTGCCAGAGGATCTGTATGTGAACCATTAGCAATTTTTTTTAGATGCATACTTGCAGCCATGCATAGTTAATACGGTTTCCCACTTAAAAGATATGTCATCACTTTTACGTAATTTAGCACAAATTAATTTGGTTCCTGATGATCTTGAATTAGCCAGTAATGATGTGGTGAGCCTTTACACTTGCATCCCTCATCAAGCTGGCCTGGGAGCTATAAGATCATTAATTAAGGATAATGTGCTGTATAAGGGTCATGATATAGAATTTTTTCTGGGCCTATTACAATTCACCTTGACTCATAATTATTTTGTTTACGATGGTAAATTCTATTTGCAAATAGCGGTATGTGCCATGGGCTCATGTGCAGCCCCGGTGCTTGCAAACTTGCATGTACCAAGTCGAAAAATAATTGTTCTTCAGCTCCATAGAAGTCAGTCAATATATTTTCAAATATTGGCGTTACATATAGACTATCTTATTCTATGGACGGGACCCAGTAATGCTTTAGAACAGTTAATTGATACACCCAACTTGACCTGTAGCCCAGCTAAACTCACATTGAAGTTTAGCCATGATTACATTATTTTTTTAGACGTCAATCTGAGTGTCAGAGCTAACAAAATTAATACTAAGTTATTTTCCATGGAAACAGATAGAAATACTATTAAAATATGAGAGCTGTCACCCGAGATCAACAGTGGCTAGTTTGCCTTTTTCACAATTTGTTAGAGTATGCAGTATCAATAGTGATCCCATTGAAAAAGAGGGACAGCTAAACGAAATGGCAAAACATTTTTATATAGAGGCTATCCAATAAGGCTGGTTGAGGATGCTAAAAAGAAGGCTGCTGAGATAGACAGACAGATCTCTGTTGCTGCAAGAAAAAAGCAGCAATCGATCAAAAGAGAACTGCATACCATGGGTTAATCGCTTTACCCATAAAAGCAAGGAAATCACTAAATGGGCAAAACATCTTTGCCAATAGTGACAACGTATCCCCAACTTGGACCCAGGGACCTAATTTAAAGGTTCTACTGGTATGCACAGATATAGCCAAAATCCAATAAGCACCAATTTTCTGGCTAGAAAAGTTTGGGGTGTGTAACATGTAGTTTTCTAACTTCGGGTGATAAACACCCATCCACAAGCAAAACTTATTTCATAAAACATTCCCTAACTTGTACATCTATATGCATGGTCTATCTCCTGTCTTGCCCATGTGGGTTGAACTACGTGGGCAAGACAGAGAGACAATTTAAAGAAAGTATGGCCCAGCACAGAGCAGCGATTAGGGTTGCTCTAACACAAGGTAATAATGAGCAGGCAGTAGCCCGACATTTCATGGAAGCCAATCATTCTATGGCCACCTTAAGGTATCGCATGATAGACCATGTCCTTTGGACAATCAGGGGCGGTGATCAGGCTAAAAGACTACTTCAGATTGAAAGCCATTGGATATTCACATTGAATACAGTGAGTCCATATGGCTTAAATGAAGCGCTTAATCTTAACTGTTTCTTATAAAATTTAATTGGGAGATAACAAAAATGTATCCGCTTCATGAGAGAGATTATTGTCACTGATATATTATTTGGAATGTAGAAATTGATATGCAATAGAAATATGTAGGTAACAATGCATGATTATTTGATATAATGAATTAATTAAATATAGAATGATATTATAAGGTAAAACTGATAACTGATACTCTGTTTTCAATATATAAAAAATGTAGTCTCTATTTTTACCACTAGATGATCTTTTAATAATAACAGATCACGACTTTTTGAGAATATTCTTTCAAAAGAATGTTTAAGATATATACATGTTTATTATTAAATTGGTATAATAAGGTATTGCTGTGATTAGGCCATTTTACATGTATTTATATTTTATTGTGTTATACGTTTTTCTAGGACATCTGACACTATGGTAATAAGCACTGTTATTCCTACCAGCTGAGCCAGTCCGTGGACTCGGCTAGCATCACTTCCGGTGTGATGTCATCGCAATAACCGGAAGATAGACGCCAAACACCGGGGACCTGGTTGGCATGCTGCAGGAAATGTCCACTCACCTGAAAGTATAAATTGCTTTATTTGTTATTCACTATTTGTGTCCTGAAGATGGGGGTTGGACCCCGAAACATTGATGCACTGATACAGTGAAGTATGAATTTTTTTCACTGAAAATGGACAGAGTGCTACTTTGTTATTTGGTATTATGTGGAGGTGTGAGCACCTCAGCAGGATATATTTTGCTCGTTTTATTTATGAGTGCCCATATTTTGAAAGAGATATAGATAGATAGATAGATAGATAGATAGATATTTTTTTTTTTTTTTTCTTCCAAGATTTTAGGATAAATAATTAATCTTTTACCGTTGTCTCACATTAAGTGAATAATGAGTGGCATAACAGAAGCTTTTAACTGTTTAAATCTGCTCACCATTTCCACCTATACTCAGTTGTAATTTAATTGGATTTTTATCTGAACACTTTTGATTGGTCTTGTTTCCCTATAAAGAAGGGGTTTCCCCAGGTGCAAGTCACTATGATTTGATCAAGCACTTTCTGTTGCGAATGTACGTCATCCCTTTGAAATAGAACGAGGCCAGTGGATGGAGCGGCCGGGCACCATCCTGTGAAGCAGCGTGGAAGGAGACTCCCGCTGCTGTTACCACTCCGACTTGTCCCTCATACATACTCACAGACTCCTGCATCTTGAAGCAATTCACTTTGAACAGTAGCTGGAGTGCTGGGTAACCAGTATTTACAACACAAGCTAAGTATATTGTAGCGTGATTGCTACATTGTTACACTGTCATTTATTCTCTGTGCAGATGTGCAATTATGTTGCTGTTTGAGAGTCTTGTCTCCTAGTTTCTTAGGAGGGGATCTCCGGAGGAAAGTTTTATCTATGTTATAACTTGGTATCAGTCTGGATGCATATCTCACTGTCAGTTTGACACTTGGCACTATATACAAATTTAGTGGGTGCTAAATGAACCATATAATTGGCAACTTATTCCTGATGATCAAGTCCAGGAAATTTTCTATATGTTTGCATGAGGCAGTTTGGATCAGACTACAGGTCCGATTTAAGAGACCGGTATTTACATCAGTCTATAAAAAACAATGTATATCTAATCTGTTATGTCCTGCTTAGAATTATACAGCATATATATTGAGCCACTGCTATAACTCACATATTATGGTCAGCAATTATATTGTATGATTGTGAATTTTATTTGTATAATTAAATAATAAGCTGACTCTTGATTATGCATGCCTTATCGCTATTTATTCATTTTAACTATGCATTTTTTTTTCAGGCAATAAAGGTTATTATTTGATTAGAGACTTATTACATATATGAGTACATGTTGAGCTACTTGCTGATTAATGCACAGGTTCGACCTAGGAAGCCGCTGCATATTAGATGAGAAAAAAGTATACTTTATCTCTACTGATCACCCACAACTTACAAGCACATGCACGTATGCTCTGTTTCAGCTCCCATACTACGCTCAGCAATATACTGTATGATTACTAATGTCAATAAGATTGATTGTATATTATGCTGATTTGGGATGGTGCTTAGACTTTATGCTATCGACTTACGGAGTTGTGTGTATTATTATCAAGCTAATGAGGCTAATATTTGAGTTAAAATTCTTGCTTGCACTGACAGATTGAATCTGTTTTGTTCATGATATGATAATTGGGCATTGATCCCATATAAGTGATTGGATTATACAATATAATATTATTTTCCCCTTTTTTTCAAAAGGGTTATTTATGTTACATGTATACTTTGTTTGTTTTTTATTGTCTGTTTAAACCTGTATTTTATAAAGAATTAATTAAAAGTTAATTTTTAAACTGAATTTAACATTTCATAGCAGTGCCCCCAACAAAAAGTCTTAGTTTTTCTCTTTGTTCATTCCCAGTGTGTCAGAATAATCTGAGGATTACCTTAGAAAATATGAGTTTTGTAGTGAATGAACTGGCTCTGATATCAATGCACTATATATGTTCTTTACTATAAAATATCAGGTAACTAGGAATAATGACACTATTTGTTATTGACCATTAAGCTTATTGTTGTAACACAAGTGCTTCAAAATATTTGCATATAATCTCTCTAGAAGCACTATAATAATACAGCCATGCTTATTAATCTCACACAATATTAATTCCAAATAAAAAGTGCATTGCTGCTCGTCTGATTCAATTAGACACAAAAATATTCAAAAGCTTTAATAAGCTTGAGACAATATAAGCACCCTTTTTTTATTTGGTACAGTATTAGTTAAAGCTGGTTTTTGTTGTTAGTTTACACTTGGTAGAGGTCAGTTGCCAGTCATATTCTGTTAGCCTATTAGCTGCCCTGTTGAGGCGGGGTTTAGCACTGGAATATTAAAGCTGGAGGAGGAGTCAACTGCCTCTTTCCAGTTTGTGATCCCAGACTGCTAAGTACCCAGTATCTCCATTGCTGTTGTTTTTTGCCTATATAGCATAAAAACCTTAGATTTATTGTTTTATTTAGTTCACTGCATGTTCTCAGCTCCTTTTCTGTCTCTCTATTCTTCTCACCCCCCTCTCTTTACCTCAATTTCCTTCTCCTCAATTCTACTCTTATATCCTCCACCCCTTTTATTAAATGTGTCCCGTCCCCGCTGTAATGCCCCCCCACCCCACTGCCTTGTTGAAATGGCCAGACCTTTAGTGGTCACCAAGGCCTCTCTTTTGGCCCGGGGTTTGCTCCTGTCAGCAGCGCACGTGGGTCCCCACCCCCCGTCCGCAGCTACAGCAGCAGGTGAACTATCCACTCCCACTCTGCTGGCCCCTTCTCCATCCGGCCTGCAGGTTTGGTTGGCGAGGGGTGCCACGAGTGCACCTGGAACCCCCCACTTTACTAGTTCCCCGAGCATTGGTGGAACTGCATGCCAGGCTTCCCCCGACCGCTAGCCTCACCTCCTCACCTTCAGCGGCCATTTAAAGCCATGAGTGCCCCCGCCTCTTGCCTGATGCTGCAGCAGCAGGCGGGAGCTACAAACTCACCCCACTGGCTCCTGCATCGTCTGTCCTTCAAGCTTTGCCGGCGAGGGGTGCGACGAGTGTGCCAGGCACCCACTGCATGGCCAGTCTCATAAATAATAATGGGGCTGTGTGCCAGGTTCACTGGCCGATAGCAACACCCCCTTGTCTCCGGCATCCATTTTAGGTGCTGGGGAGGTTTTAACCTCCTCAGACTATCTGTCCTAGGAACAAGAGGTATGGGGTTTATTTCAGCACCTAGTGCGCAGCCCCCATGAACTCCCCCACCACAGATCACCCCCCCTGCACCCATTTCTACATGTGCACCTTCAGCTCCTGTTCCTAATGAAATTGTCTCAAGCCCATAGGACGGCCGTTGGTGTCCAAATCGTTTTCTATGGATGTCGTGGCAGATGATTGCCTGTCATCGTGTCAAAGCATGGTGGGCAAACTGCAAACTGAGGGACATGCCTCCACATCCAGGGACGCTCCTGCAATCCTGTCGGCATCTGGATCAAGTGAGATGAGTATTGCAGTTCCTTCCATTTCTCAACTATCGCATTCCAAAAGCTCATGAAATATTTTGTGCAGCAGTTGAAGGGTAAGGGCACAAGTCCTAAAAGAGCAGGTAGTGTAGCGGTCAGCTTGGTTCCGGATGCTACAGGGGATGCAGTACATTGCTCCAACATGGCAATATTGGGGGGCGTTGGGTCCAAGATCAGGGAGTGGATATGAAGAGGTCATTATGTTGACATGTTCACTATCACGCATGATGCTAAGAAAGCGTTAGATGCAGGAAAAAAAGGGGGAGTGGCAGTGGAGGAAGCCAGGAGGAGTTATCAAAATTGGCTTACTGGTATGTATGTGTTTGCTGCCTGATACGTTGAGCCACACCCAACTGAATGCATGAATGTGCTGAAATATTTACATTTGGTGCAGGGCATGCAGGTGTTGGCTAAGCACAATGCTTGGAGGCAGTATGATGAGCTTTATAGGAAAAAGCTGGATGACCAGAACATTTTCAGGATTTAAAGACATAGAGGTGTGGCTGGAAGTTACGCAGCAGGCCCGAACAGTTGTCGAGCCTACCATTGGATGTAAACACCCTATTCCAGCCCGCCCAGTTTTTAACACCGGAGGGAAGAGGTAGTGCTACAGGGATTAATAATGCCCAGTGTAGCAGAGGGGCTAGTTACCACTATCGGCACATCTGCACGCTTTGTGGGGGAAGTCACCCAGCAAAGGACTGCAGTCATCCCGGAAGTTCCACAGCAGGAATGGGGGATCAGCGTGCAGGCACTAAGTAAAGCATTGACACCAATTAAGGAGGAGGTGTTAGAGCATTGGTTGAGGTGGTATCCTCTTAGGGAGGAAGTGGCCTTCTTATTACAGGGCTTTAAGGAGGGATTTAGGTTACCATTGGTTCGTCCAGTTCTAGTAGTGGCCAAAAGGAATTTGAAGTCAGCTAGGGATTTTCCAGAAGTTGTGGCAGAAAAAATAGAGGTATAGTTGAGTTTGGGGTGTATGTTTGGCCCTTTTACCTCCCCACCAGTGGAGAATCTTTGCATTTCCCCGCTGGGCATGGTTCCAAAGAAGGAACAAGAAAAGTTCAGATTAATACAAGACCTATCTTTCCCGGAAAGAGGGTCAGTAATTGATGCTCTAGATCCAGTAGAATGTAATGTCACATACCAGTCATTTGAGGATGCACTCTGTAGTGTGCAGGATTTTGGTAAAGGAGCATTGTTGGCAAAGAAGAACACTGAATCAGCTTTCAGGTTGCTGCCTTTATGTCCTGAGTCATTCAGGTTCATGGGTTTTCGGGTAGGCAGTTCATTTTACATGGATAAGTGTCTACCTATGGGCTGTGCTATTTCTTGTTACTTTTTTGACTGTTTTAGCTATTTTTTACAGTGGTGTCTTCAAACAGGTACTGGCCAGTCAGGCGCCACTCATTACCTTGACTATTTTCTTTTGGTAGGGCCGGCCGATAGCGCAGTATGTAGCGAGCTGCTGTTTTTGGCACAGGCGTTTTTTTGTTCAATGGGGGTTTCCATTGCACACAAAATGACAGGGCCTGTTACCTAGGTTGTCTTACCTGACTATTGAAATTGACACTGATTTGGGTTTGTGTAGGCTCCCATATGAAAAAGTGCAAAAGATTAGCGAGTTGTTATTGGAATTTGAATCAGTTAGGAAAATATCCTTGAAGAAGCTGCAGTTACTGGTAGGTTTGCTCAATTTTGCTTGTTGCATCATTTCCATGGGTAAGGTTTTTTGTCGCAGGCTGAAGCGAGCCTCCGCAGGTGTCAAGAAAGTTCACTATATGATTCGCCTTTCGGCGGACATGAAGGAGGATTTTAAGGTCTGGTTATGATTCCTACAGGAATATAATGGAGTTGGCTAGCTTCATCTGTGGCTAATAGTGAACTTCAGTTGTTCACAGATGCTTCAGGGGCATTGGGGTATAGAGTATTTTTTTATGGCGAATGGTGCACAGAGTCTTGGTCTGATTTCTGGCACTTGGAGGGTTTGGTATGTAATTTACTCCTGTTGGAACTATTTCCAAATGTAGTAGCAGTTGAACTCTGGGCTTCAAGGTTCAGCAATAGGAATATTGTATTTTGGTGCGACAACCTTGGGGGTGGTTCAGGCTATTAACAATCAGTGAATTGGAGGAATACACAGGTGCTGGAATGAACTGTTTGACTAAGCAGCTGCTTGAAAAAAAAAAAGGGTTTGTCAGACCCAATATACAAAATACATATACAAGAGAGCAGCACTAGATGATCGACCCATACAATGTTAGTAAGTAATATGAAAGATTTATTACAATTATATAAAATATCTCAATGAATCATTGACAAGTAATGGAAAAGTTAAAACAAATTAGAGCATATAAAACATTTGGCCTCTCTTTCAATTAAGGTAAAATAGCGTGTACCTATAAATGTTTCCGGATTTTGGAAAGACGTTAATCACACTCTGTCTTTTCTAGGTATAATGTATATGTCCAATGTATATTTACCAATTCTCATCACCATGTAGATGGATTTTCCTATTAGCATACAGTCCTGTATGTGGCACTCGGAATCCTCAGATGTCCATGGTGTTTTTCAAATTCCGTACACTTGGTATAGACTGAAAAATACACAGATAAACCCTGCGCAGAACCTTCAATAGGGGTAATTGTTAAATGGTTTGTTATCATTTAAACCACCATAGAAGATCACTAAAAATTTCCCGAAACAAATGTTCTTGTAGCGATATGTTCAATATTAAAAAATTTTCATGCTTCTAAATCCTCTTCTTAAGAGTATATCGGTCTGCCCAAAAAGTCACAAATGTCACTCGCTGATTTCTTCATATACACTGTGGGATCTCTTTGTTCCTCAATGAAGAAAATGGGAGACAAAAGAGGGCCACAATAGTGTAATACAATTTTTATTTGACAATGTGTTTAAAATATATTGAGGCTGCGTACCAGATTATAGGGTGTATCATAACACCATCAAGCGTGTGTAGATAACAACAGGGTACCTCCTGGGTTCAAGAATCCACCCTCATCGCTTTCCAGTCTGGGATAGCTGGTCCTCAAGATAGTCACCAACGCATTTCAGCTTACTGAAGAGCCTTTGTCAAGGTGTGTTTGGGCTAGACCACAGATCTTCCTTATATCCCTCCCCATGTGTTATGATTGGTTAATACCCGTTTCTTACAGTCAATAGGGGTATCACTTCATTAACAAGAAATACATCATAAGGGACGTTTTTTGCATCCCCCCTTTGATTATTTGGATGTTAAAAACTGCCGTACAATGCCATATCCTAACACAACTAGAAATAAAAGACCTTTGGAATCACATAATCATGAAAGGTATCATAGAACACCCTTCACCAATGATCAATATATCATAAAAGATGAATGGTATTCAAATCAATATCGTCCAGACAAAGGAAGGTCAACCAACAGGTTTAAAATTCTTAAGGACAAGAATTTTTTAGACAGGAGTTGGAGGAGGAACAAAAAACCATAATCAGAGGTATAAAAAAGAAACATAAGAGGGGCTCTAGAGGGAAAGGGACTAACAGACACAGAAATAAAGAAACTCTAGAAAACAGAAAAATCAATATGGAAACATCAACCAGGTAAAAACTAAAATCTACAATCTTAGCACACATACTCTTACCCAAGATGAAAAATCCCACATTTAACCATGGATGTTTCATTGAAAGCTTCCAAAAAGCCATCTGTGAGGATTTAGACAATATCAAACAAGCTTGGAATAATATTAAAAACAATTTAAATAAAAAAGAAAGAGAAGCTATAGAAAATCTGGAGAAAAACGAGGCGATCACAATCAAACCGTCAGATAAAGGGGGTAGTATTGTTATAATGGACATAAAGAAATATGAAAGAGAGATCCTCCGCCAACTACAAGACAGAACCACTTATAAACCACTAAAAACAAATCCCAGTGATTGCATTGAGAAAGAATTGGTGAGATTGGTAGATAGATACAAAGAGAACAATACTATCACGGATAATGAAGCTAAATACATTATCACTGATAATCCCTCTTTCCCAGTCTTCTACATACTCCCTAAAATTCACAAAAGCTTAACTGACCATCCAGGAAGACCAATTGTAGCTGGTACAGAATCCTTGACGTCCAATTTATCACACTATACAGATTTCCATCTGCAACCTGAAGTTACAAAATTTAAATCTTATATTAAAGATACCACAGACATCCTCAACAAAATTAATAATCTGGAGTGGCAAGAGGACTACATCTTAGTAACGGCAGATGTGAGTAGTCTTTACACTATTATCGAACATACAAAAGGCATAGAAGCCACTAAGTTCTTTTTAAGCAAAAGCGTTATGAGTGAGAACAAAATGAATTTTATTCTAGAGAGTATTTATTTTATCTTAACAAACAATTTCTATTGGCACAATGGGACTTTTTATGAACAGAAGAGGGGGACCGCTATGGCAACTCGTTTTGCCCCCTTTTATGCCAATCTTTTTATTGGATTATGGGAAGAAGAAAACATATGGACTAATAATGCATTCATAGAAAATCTAATATTATGGTATAGATTCATCGATGATATATTTATCTGGAAAGGAAATAAAGAAGAACTAACAACCTTTTGCAATAAATTGAATCTGAATGTTTTTAATATTTGTCTTTTATTCAATCATAGTAAAACAGATATTATATTTTTAGACCTCAATATTTATATCAAGGATAATCACATACATACGAAGAACCATACGAAACCCACTGATAGTAATTCATATATAAACATAAAAAGTAACCACCATCCAGTTTGGCTCAAAAACATACAGAAAGGACAAATTAGAAGAATAATGCAAAACTGTACGGAAAAAGAAGTCTTCTTGGAACAAGCAGGAGTTATGCGAAAGAAATTTTATGCCAAAGGTTACTCCAACAAAGAGTTAGAGAACCTGATCAGAGAAATGGAACAAATCAACAGAGAATCCTTACTGGTACCAAAACCTAAAAATACAAATCAAAAGACTTTGAAAATACCGTTCATTACCACCTTTAATGGACAATATAAAACTATTGAAAAATTGATTAGAAAATACTGGTACCTTTTACAAAAAGATCCAGTCTTAAAACCATTCATTCCAGACAAACCGACTTTTATATATAGGAAAGCGGGTAATTTAAAGAATAAATTGGTAAAGAGTGCGATCCCACTAAAAAGAACAAATAGGATTAAATCAAAAGGATTTTATCGTTGTGGTATGTGCCAGATCTGTAAGTACTATCTAACACAACCAAACAAATTGGAACAATACTTTTCAAAAAATACTGGGATCGTACATGATATTTCTCAATTTATCACATGTAACAGTACCAATTGCATATACCTCATTGAGTGTAAGTGCAGTCTACAATATATAGGCTGCACCACTCGTTCCCTGAAAGAAAGATGGTCTGAGCATGTGAGAAACATTAAAAATGGGTTTGACAAACACTCAGTTTCCAGTCATTTCAAAGAATACCACAATAGCTCTATTTCCGGTATTAACAAGATAATGGGTATAAAAATAGTTGAAAAGCATTGAAGGAAAAAGAAAATAGATAATAGTCTAGCAAAAACAGAAATGAAAATGATCTATGAGATGGGAACGCTCCACCCTTAAGGATTAAATATGGATTTTGAGCTGAAGTGGTTTTTATAGTGGTTTTAAAGTTGATTTTTAAAGATGCATTTTTAATTGTTTTCTTTTATATGTATAGTAATCCCTTTTTATTTTTCCCATTTGTAATTTCTTCAGATTTGCATGTATTTTTTATATACTTTTTATATATTTATGTATTTTTGGATATATATTTATATACACTTATGCACTTTATTTAACTATAGTTATGTGTCCCCGATTATTGGATGATATGAGTCACACTAAATCCATTAATTAATTGACCTTGCATGGTATGTGATGGTTCCAAAATTGGACTTATGGATACCGCATTGCTTTGACTACATAGCTGTACTCAGCGGGGAGGTAGCAGAAGTGTCTGCGTTCCATGCAGCAAAGAGATGGAACGCTGTGGACACCACCTACTTCTGGCAGATGAACATCACAGAAATCCTTCCGGCGGAAGCTGGAAGTTGATGCGTTCCACCCTTAAGCATCGGTGGAATGCACAATAGGTAGAGCCCCGGAAGGGAACCCCGGAAGAGTAAGCGTTCCACGTGGAAATCGCAGTGGAACGCATATGGATTTTAATAAATTATACACATTGTATGACAATTATTAACATCCAAATAATCAAAGGGGGGACACATAAAACGTCCCTTATGATGTATTTCTTGTTAATGAAGTGATACCCCTAATGACTGTAAGAAACGGGTATTAACCAATCATAACACATGGGGAGAGATATAAGGAAGATCTGTGGTCTAGCCCAAACACACCTTGACAAAGGCTCTTCAGTAAGCTGAAACGCGTTGGTGACTATCTTGAGGACCAGCTATCCCAGACAGGAAAGAGATGAGGGTGGATTCTTGAACCCAGGAGGTACCCTGTTGTTATCTACAAATGCTTGATGGTGTTATTATACATCCTATAATCTGGTACGCAGCTTCAATATATTTTAAACACATTGTCAAATAAAAATTGTATTACACTATTGTGGCCCTCTTTTGTCTCCCATTTTCTTCATTGAGGAACAAAGAGATCCCACAGTGTATATGAAGAAATCAGCGAGTGACATTTGTGACTTTTTGGGCAGACCGATATACTCTTAAGAAGAGGATTTAGAAGCATGAAAATTATTTAATATTGAACATATCGCTACAAGAACATTTGTTTTGGGAAATTTTTAGTGATCTTCTATGGTGGTTTAAATCATAACAAACCATTAAATATTACCCCTATTGAAGGTTATGCGCAGGGTTTATCTGTGTATTTTTCTGTTATAACTTGGGTGCATTGTGGGTATACATCTTTATAACCTGTTGAAGCATTTCCTTCTTATACGTGAAGCGCTCAGATTATTAATACCTTGTTTTACATACTTGGTATAGACTGGCCAGAAATAAATCCACTTGTATCAGGAAACTGGTTCAGGCTCAATAAATTCTCATTAAAAAAGACCTTTAGGGTAGAGGCTAACCACCTAACGTGTTTCGCTGTGTAAGAGGTACAGCTTTTTCA
Organism: Taudactylus pleione; assembly: GCA_031769625.1. Taxonomy (NCBI): domain Eukaryota; kingdom Metazoa; phylum Chordata; class Amphibia; order Anura; family Myobatrachidae; genus Taudactylus; species Taudactylus pleione. Next base: position 3,198,852 of record JAUIMM010000150.1, on the reverse strand, counting down.
AAGGTGATATTATGGTGTCCAGGAGGGTCTTCTTATACCCCTCTAATTAACTGCTCTTTTTCACATGATTGTAATTAGTCATCAATTCAATACAAGAATTAAAACAAACATACATAATAATATATGGAGGCAGGTCACTTTCCATAGTGTATCTAGTTTATATATACGACCTTATATTATAATCATTTCTTTAGCTAATTAGATTATCCTTACCTTTAATTTCTATGGAACCCACTCCGGTCACGTGACACCTTTGACCGGAGTGAGGTCTGTCTGAGGATTTGCGTCATTCTGTTGTCAAGGGGATCATTTCCTCTCACTGTCTCATTGGACAGGAGGGAACCCCATGACTTCAATCACATGACTGATGATGTTTCCTCAGCGTCTACATAAACATAAGGTGCTGGTTCTCTGGTCATGTGATGTTAGCTGCATAATTAGCTACGTAACCACTGGTCGGAGCATCAAGAATAATGGATATTTTAGTTCCAGCCTTAGATTCTGGTTCTCCGATCACGTGACCTTAGTCACATAATTAGCTACGTAAGCACTGGTCGGAGCATCAAGAATTATGGATCGCATAATTAGCTACATCAGCACTACGTAATTCTTTATCATCTAATCTTTCTTTTTATGTTGATTCGTTTTTGCAACCACGGTTGTCCACTCTTAAGTCACATGTTAAAGACACAACTAATTTTTTACAGCTAATTAAGAATATTGTATGGAATGAATCCTATAGCTTTCTGACTCTGGATGTCCAAAGTCTTTATTCCAATATTCCCCATGATTTAGGCATACAAGCTATTACTAAAAGAATGGATTTGGACAAAGATCTTACAGAGAGACATAGGATATTTATTCTGGACTCTATTACTTATATCTTACATCACAATTATTTGTTATTTTTCGACACTTACTATCTACAGGTGTTGGGGACGGCCATGGGGACCAGGTTCGCGCCGAGTTACACCAACCTATATAGGGGCGAAGTGGAAGAACGTCTAGTGTGGGGCGGGGACTTTGGTGCAAACCTGGTCTTCTATGGCCGTTATATTGATGATCTTTTTATTATTTGAGACGGGGATCACAACACTGCACTGAAATTTGTCACTTCACTAATGAAAATTCTTATAATTTGAAATTTACAAATAAATATCACAAGAACCAAATGAATATTCTGGATTTAACTTTAGAAGTTAGTAATAATAAAATTTGTACATCAAATTATTTAAAAGAGGTAGGAAGGGATGCCTATCTACACTTTAAAAGTGCTCATTACTTCCCATGGAAGAAAAACATCCCAAAGGGACAACTACTTCGCTTAAAATGAAACTGCTCAGAACCAGAAGTCTTTAAGAGCCAAGCAACTGATATTATGGAGTCATTCTCCCAAAGAGAATACCCAGAGAGAATTGTGGAAAAAGCATTTGAAGAGGTTCAAGCCTTAGATAGAAATAAACTCCTAGAGAAGAAACCTAAAATACAAAATCATACAGATAAAGAAAATGACAAGGAAGTGGCATTTATATCTACTTACAATGATCATTATTCGGAAATCAAGAATATTATATGGAATAATTATAATATCTTAAAACAGGATTATGTATTAAAGGAATGCATTCCAGATAAACCTATATTCATTTTTAGAAAAAATAGATCTCTAAAAACTCTCTTGGCTCCTAGCTTCCTAAAACTCATAAAAGAAAAAACAGAAAAGAGTAACACCCACATCTTTCGGTTACAACCCAAACCTAATGGTTTTTACAAGTTTGGAGCAAATAAATGCCTCACATGCAACCATGTACTAAACAGGATTATTTCCATCAATACCAAAGCTGAAAATAAAATCTATAATATTAAAAGCTTAATTAATTGTAATACAAGCTATGTTGTGTACATGATTACATGTGACTGTATATAAATATATTGGGAGGACAACAAGGCCACTCAAAGTAAGATTTTTAGAGCATCGCAGAAATATTATTAAAAAAGTATAGACACATAGAAGTGTATTCAATATGAAACGTTAACTTCACTGTCGAAGTTAACGTTTCATATCGGAGATTTTACCTGCGTTAAAGTATCGGGCGCGCGCCCGCTTATCCCTGTATTCAATATAAAATTAACGAAAACGGGAGCATCCAAAGTTGGATTTGCGTAAAGTTATGAATTTTTCCTTAAAAAAATTGTAAGACCCCCCTAAAGTTGTAAAAACATGGGGGATCACTATGGGTACCCATGTTTTAGCCTTTAAATGAAAGTCAGGGATTTAAATAGCCACAGCAGGTATTTTTTCCCGACATTGAAGAAGTGTTGCAGAAGAGCACTTAGGTTATTTTTTTTTGTTTTTTTAAGTGGTCCCATCAAATTTGGGGTACATGAAAATGGGTACTAGCATATTTTTATGTCCCTAAAGTAAGTTTTTAAAAATTCTGCAATTGTGCACCTGCCGCTATAAATCTATTCTAGAAAACACCTGCTGCATACTTGAAGAATAGCCCTGAACCTATTTCCCTATTGTTAATCATTTTTTTCCAATTTTTTTTTTACCCCAATTTTTTTATTAATTTTTTGGGGTGTCCCTATTGTTTTTTTTGACACAGTTCTTTTTTAAATGTCATTCCCAGGGGTGCAGGCTATTTTTTTAAGCCTGCACCCCTAAACCCCAATTATGCACTTTTTTTCGACACCTATTCAATGGTGAAAAGTTATCATCATTTTTTATCAGACTTTTCAAAACTGCGATAAGTCTTTGAAATTGAATACGGTGTAAAACTAAAACCTGCGATAATGACATCATAAGTGCGATATTAATGCAAAAACAATGTTATCGCTCCCATATTGAATACCCCTCATAGTGTGTCCAGACATTTCTGCGATGCCCATAATGGAGACCCAAATTGTCTCTAATTGATAGGAATTGAATATATGAATATATTCCAGTAACCAAATGAGGGGGTGCTATAAAAATTTGTGAAGTCTTCTGGATGTTTCTGATGAATTCTATATATCCAGAAGGACTAAATGAAGCAGTAGAACTGAATATGGTAATTTAAAGGAATATAAATAAATATTAAAATTACCCCTAATTACCTTTAATGTGAATTGAGTGTCCAATACCTGTTTGGGAATATGACCCCTATTGTGCATGTATATCTTAGGGAGCAAAGAATTGCTGACAAATTGATAATAGGGTATATTTACTGTTAGTATATTAAATATGTTAAGAATAATAGTTTTTGGTCTTTCTTTTCTTCTCTCTTTCTGAAAATCGCATTCAATGTAATGCTTTGTGTTAGTTGTAGTTTGTACTAGATATTGATTTCTAACCTTAATAAATTTTAATAATATGTTTAAATGGTGATATGATCTATAGATATAAAGTGGAGTCTAATGCCACAAGATTGAATTATTAACATTTTAAATTTGGGTGAAGAATTTCCCATACTAGTTATCTCGCTAAGATTTATACTGGTATTATTATTATATATATTTTAAAAAAAGGTTTTTTGGCATTGTTGAAAATTGACTGAGACTACAATACCCATAATTCCAATATTTTGATTGGTTTTTGCAATCAAGTGACTAAGGTCACGTGATTGGAGAACCGGAATCTAAGGCTTAGAACTACAATATCCATAATTCTTGATGCTTCGACCAGTGCTTACGTAGCTAATTATGCGGCTAACATCACATGACTGGAGAACCGGTGCCTTATGTTTACGTAGATGCCGAGGAAACATCACCAGTCATGTGATTGAAGTCATGGGGTTACCTCCTGTCCAATGAGACAGTGAGAGGAAAGGATCCCCATGACAACAGAATGATGCAAAACCTCAGACGGACCTCACTCCGGTCAAAGGTGATACTTAGTGTCACATGACCGGAGTGGGTTCCGTAGAAATTAAAGGTAAGGATAATCTAATTAGCTAAAGAAATGATTATAATATAAGATCGTATATATAAACTAGATACACTATGGAAAGTGACCTTCCTCCATATATTATTATGTATGTTTGTTTTAATTCTTGTATTGAATTGATGACTAATTACAATCATGTGAAAAAGAGCAGTTCATTAGAGGGGTATAAGAAGACCCTCCTGGACACCATAATTTCACCTTTGAAAAGCTGTACCTCTTACACAGCGAAACACGTAAGATGGTTAGCCTCTACCCTAAAGGTCTTTTTTAATGATAATTTATTGAGCCTGAACCAGTTTCCTGATACAAGTGGATTTATTTCTGGCCAGTCTATACCAAGTGTATGGAATTTGAAAAACACCATGGACATCTGAGGATTCCGAGTGTCACATACAAATCTGTATGCTATTAGGAATATCCCACTACCTGGTGATACTATACATGTCAAGTGCAAGGGATTGGATTTTAATGAACACCAAGGACATTTGAGGGCTCCAAATGCCACATACAGGACTGTATGCTAATAGGAAAATCCCTCTATTTGGTAACGAGAATTGGTAAATATACGTTGGACATATACGTTATACCTAGAAAAGACTGAGAGCGTGATTAACGTCTATCCAAAATCCAGAAATTTATAGGGACAGGCTATTTTTACCTTAATTGAAAGAGAGGCCAAATGTTTTATATGCTCTAATTTGTTTTAACTGTTCCATTACTTGTCAATGATTCATTGAGATATTTTATATAATTGTAATAAATCTTTCATATTTCTTACTAACATTGTATGGGTCGATCATCTAGAGCTGCTCTCTTGTATATGTATTAACAATCAGTGGTCGGTCTGCCCCCAAGTGTTGACGCTGATTAGGCATTTAGTTGTCGTCTGTGTCATGGCTGCTGACACTTGCGACTCCTGGAAGGAGTCAGGCCTACTGGGCACTATAAACTGAGGTGGTTTAAGGATTGACCTTTTCATTGAATCTCAGTAACACGGAATAAAGGTAAATAGAATTTATTCACAGGCAAAATATATAGCAATGTTTCACATAAAGTCTCAACAACACAGAAGTTCAAATATGCAGTAGTCAATATAGGAGTAAACCCCCATATGTAAATAAAGTTTCTGATACTAATGTGGTAGGGAACCATGAGTCCAATATGAGGCTAAGACCTCAGGATGTTATAAAGGACATTACTAGGTTTGATCCCTGTAGTGTGATAAAAATCCAGAACAGGGTTGAGCCCTGCAATGTAGTGCAGATCCGGAATAGGGTTGAGCCCAAGACATGGTGAAAATCCGAGGCAGGCTTGAGCCCTGTGATGTGAAGCAGGGTTAAGCCCTGTGATGCAGTGAATATCAGTGACAGGGTTGAGCCCTGCAATGCAGTAAAGATCTGGAGCAGGGTTGAGCCCTGTGATATAATGAAGATCTGGGACAGGTTTGAGCCCTGCAATGGGGATGAGCCCTGCAGCATGATGAGGATCTGGAGCAGGGTTGAGCTCCGCAATGTAGTGTGGGTCCGGAGCAGGGCTGAGCCCTGCGGCATGATGGGGATCCAGAGCGGGGTTGAGCCCCGCGATGCACGAAGGGGCCAGAATAGGGCTGAGCCCAGTGGCGTGACTGGGATCCGGAGCAGGGTTGAGCCCTGCAATGCATGATGGGTCCGGTGATGATAACTGTAATGGTGCAGTTGACAACTGTGTAGTAAAGGTGAATTCAAAGTCCATGGAAGTAGAAGACACCAGGCAGTGTAAATAATCCAGCAGGGGATGCAACCACCAGCAATGGAGCAGAATATCAATACTTAGGCAATGGCAATGCTGAGCTCTGAAAAGTGGCTGGAAACCAGTATCAGAAGCTTAACCGGAACACAGGCAGATATATAGCAAAGTCCACAGCAAACCACAGGCACAGCAGGGATCTGGCAGGAGTCCAAGAAAGGCCTGAAAGTAATGTTGCACAGACACTGAGACACAGTTAGTAACAGGCTTTATACTATGGGTCTGTGATCCATAGGACGTTCAGAAAATGTGACCCAAATGGAATCAGGTTTGAAATAATAAACAATCAGAAATCCCACAACACCTTTGAGACAGATGATCATTTTAACTCTTTATCCCCTGTATGTGGGAAATGCCAGCAAGCAGGTTAGCTTCTCCAACGACCACAATGGAACTTTGGCAAATGTAGTTTATCTTTATGTACTGAGATAGTCACAGTCCTGACAGTCTGCCTGCTGAGGAATATTGTTCTTATGGCCAAGCATGTTCCGGGTGTGGAAAATGAGATTGCTGATGCCTTGTCTCATTTACAGTGGGATAAGTTTAGGTTCTTGGCTCCGGCAGCCAGGACTCATGGATTGCCTTGTGCTGATTTTGTCTGGCAGATCATAAATCTGGCATTGAGGGACTCAATTTGAGAGCTCTGGCTCCAAGTACGTTGAGGTCCTATTCTGCAGCTTGGAATGAATGGCAGGTTTTTTTGTGGCAAGATCAGAGGCAGATAAGGAGCTGCATGTCAGTATGTCTAAGTTTGTATTGCATGGGCATGAGAGCGGGTGTTCAAAGGTTTCTAGGTCTTGTGCTTTGACTGGCATTTCCAACTTCTCATGGCTGAATGGTTTGACTGATCCAACAAAGTAATTTATTATCACTAAAGCCCTTCGAGGCTGGGTGAGGGAGCAGGCAACTTTATGTGATTCACGTAGACCAATAGATGTGGGTATGCTACAGGAGTTGGTTTTAGCATTGTCAGACATAGGTAAGAGTAATTTTGATGCAGCTATGTTTGGCTTGTCCTTTGCGCTGGCATTTTTTGGCTCTTTACAGGTTGGGAAGTTTGTAGCAGCAAGTAAAAAGCCAGCCAACTCAGGGTTGCTTATGGGTAACATTGTAGTTAAGGCTAATTTAATATTGTTAAAAATTCAGAAGTCAAAAACGGATCAGATGGGGAGAGGTGTTGGATTTCTGTCCCCTCGCATCCGGAGCCAAGCATCTGCCCAGTAACTCTAGCCAATAGGTATAATCAGCAGCATCCAAAAGGGGAGGCTCAATGGCTTGTTCATGAAGATCTTAGCCCCCTATCTAAGTTCCAGTATACAAGCGTATTCAACAGTTACCTGGTAGCCTTAGACATGCTGACTGAAGATTACGGCACCCGCTCATTTAGGATTGGGGCTGCAATTTGAGCTGCAGCATTAGATTCTTCTGTGGAGGCAATTAAGCACTTAGGTAGATGGAATCTTTGGCTTACAAGAGTTATTTAAGGGGAGATAAGTTGCAGAAGTAGTGGCGCTCCTGGCTTGTTTGTTCTTTAGGAAACCCAGTGCCTTATGCTTCCCGCCGCTAGGAAGTATTGGAGCTCTTTTCACTTTCCCCCAAATATAGAGGTTTTGTGTTGTTCACCTCCATGGGTCATCTAAACAACTCAGTCCCCCCCTGGTTTTTGTTCCTGGTTAAGATTTGTTAATATTATTATTATATTGTATTAATGCTATGTTATACCATTTTTTTCCACCATAGATTTTTTGAGGAAAGATTTCTGGATGTGGATTGTTGGCCACTCTTTTGTGTACTGGGCTAGCAGGCATATCTGTGCCAGCTTAGCCCCTTTTAAGGTCCAATGGATTGGGTTAAGAGGTTTTAGTTGGAGCAACCTTTTGGACCTTCTTCAGCAGTCTGAGAGCAAATGGGGGATCCCTGACTGTCTAGTATTGCACTTAGGTGGTAATGACCTTGGCACGTGTAAGGGAGTTGAACTGATAATCGCCAATAAGAGGGATTTGAAGTTAATAACCGAGTGATGACCACAGGTTAAGATCTGGAGGTTTTGGCATGGCACTCAAGGTGGGGCAGCCCTAGACAGAGTTAGAAGGAAGCTGAATGCTGCGGTGTCTAAGTTTGTGGTTGGTATGGATGGGAGTGTTTTAAGGCACACTCGTCTTCATTCTGAGGAGGTGCATTTATATAGGGTGGATGGAGTGCACCTCACCGAGGAAGGTTTAGAGTTTTTTGGATTGCATATTATGGCCTCATTGCAATAATATAGAGGGGCTAGGTTTTTTCTTTGGTGGCATTATATGGCCAATTGCTTGACCACGTCATTGGCGGAAAGCAGTGCTCCTCAGTGGGTCAATTTTGCAAAGCAGAACTTGGCTAGCATTCCCCCATTGAGTGAGGTGAGTTGGTTTCTAGTTTAGGGGAGAACCAGGTCTTCATCCTAGGGAGGGACCAGCACTGTGCTAGTTAAGGGGAGGTGGTACTACCCAGGATGGCTAGCGCATTGGGTGGAAAACTCCACCCCATTTTGGTAAAGCAAATAATTAATTACAAGCTGTAGACCAAGGTAGCACTGCTTTTTTGCCACCAGGACTAATGAATTAATTAAATTCTAATTTATATAAATAAATTGGCTGCAACCTCTTTTTCCAATTATATACAGTTGTCTGTGTCTTATTTATTTAGTTAAGTTAAGCTTAAAAGTGGTGTTTAAAATAATAAAACTATGGGTGACTTAAAATATTCAAATGTTTTAGTAAGCTTGAGAAGATATAAGCACACTGTTTTTTATTTGGTACAGTACTAGTTAAAGCTGGTTTGTGTTGTTAGCTTACAATTGGTAGAGGTCAGATGCCAGTCATATTCTGTTAGCCTATTAGCTGCCCTGTTGAGGCGGGGTTTAGCACTGGTATATTAAAACTGGAGGAGGAGTCAACTACCTCTTTCCAGTTTGTGATCCCACCCACCCACCCTTGATATTCAGAAATTGGTTTGTTCCAATATTCATTCGTTCTGAGAAATTGGTTTGTACCAATACATTTTTCATTGGAATATATTGTGTTTCTTGTTCCAGCAGGTGAAGCGCAGCAGGCGGAAAGCAGTGCTCCTCGGTGGCTCAATTTAGCACAGCAGAACTTGGCTACCATTCCCCTTTTGAGACAGGTGAGTCAGTTTCTACTTTAGGGGAGAACCAGGTCTTCATCCTAGGGAGGGAGCAGCACTGTGCTAGTAAATGGGAGGTTGTACTACCCAGGATGGCTAGCACATTGAGTGGAAAGCTCCACCCCATTTTGGTAAAGCAAATAATTAATTACAAGCTGTAGACCAAGGTAGCACTGCTTTTTTTTGCCACCAGGACTAATTAATTAATTGAATTCTAATTTATATAAATAAATTGGCTGTGACACCTTTTTTTCCAAGCCAATACAGTTGTCTGTGTCTTATTTATTTAGTTACGTTCAGCTTAAGAGTGGTGTTTAAAATAATAAAACTTTGGGTGACTTAAGTATCAGTTCACAAGCACCAAATGTAACACCACTGTATTTATTCATTCTGTGTGTCACGGAAAGTCCTTGAGTAGCTATTTTCTCAATATTACTCAAGGACTATTAGTGACATACAGAATGCTCTGCTTATCAACAGCATACCATGTGTAAATGAAGAAACAGTGGTGTTACATTTTGTATTTCTATATTAGATATATGGAGTCTATGTGAATTAAGACGAGCAGCAGTACACTGTGTATTGGGAAATGATACTATGCAAGAATAAGGAGTACAGCTGAATTAGTGAGATTGTAAGCACATATTTTAAAGCACTTGGGTCCCAATTTATACATGAATCTATGCTGTTCCACTAATGAATGAGTAAATAGCTATTTAAGGACTATTCGTGACACACAAAATGCATGCTTATTAAACCGCATACCATATGTGGTTTAATTAATATGGTGGTGTTGTATTTGGTGCTTGTGAACTGATACATTGTGTCTAGTTGAATCAGATGAGCAGCAATACACTCTTTATTTGGAATTAATAGTATGGGCTCTATTTATCAACATTATTTTTACTAAAATAATGTGAAAAAGGGTGTTTTCACACCCATTTCACATTATTTTAGTATCACCTATAGTTATTACATGGCAATTGGAGTAGAATTCGTAAAATTCTACTCCAACCCCTAAGTATCACTTATTTTTAGTAAGCAGATCGCATTTCCCATAACTGTAATGGGAAATGTAATCTGACCATAGTTACTAAAAATAAATGTGAAAAAAATACCGGGGAAAGCCCTGTGATAATATTGCCACCAGGAGGCGGTGTTATCCAGGGTCTCCCCTGGTTACCGGACTCCTGCTCTACTCTAACAGGGAGAGCAGAGCCGGGAGTCGGTCCCTGTAATCAGCTGTGTGCTCTAAACAGACCGCAAGCTGATAACTGTAAAAAAAAAAAGAAAAAATAATAATTAAAAAAAAAATTACTTACCTGACTCCAGGGACCGGTGATCGGGCCTCCGGTGATGTCTCCCCTCCGGTCAGCTGGTCTCCCACAGTGCACTACTGCCCGGTCATCAGGTGATCGGGCCCCAGTGCAGTATGGGAGATCACCTGACCGGAGGAATGGAGAACATCACCGGAGGCCTGGAGCATGCAGGTAAGTGTAAGTAAGGGAGGGGGGGTCGTGGGGGGTCCGAGATCGTGGGGGCGGGGCTTAGGGCCAGGGGGCGGGGGGTAGCTGTGGCAATCGGTCGGCGCATGCGCGGGCTCTTAATCATGGTGTTGTTTCCAAAAATACCGTGATAAGGCACCGAAGGGGATTATCAGGGACAGAGCTTTATCGCAAGCTTTGTCCCTGCAAGGGATTTGTAGTAAATCCCTGTGATTTTGCATTAATTTGCAATGCGAATTCACTCGGTAATATCACACTACAATCTGCATTACCAATGCGGATTGTAGTAAATAGAGCCCTATGTGAGATTCATAAGCATGGCTGAATTACTATAGTGCTTCTAGGGAGATTTTTAAGCAAATATTTTGAAGCACTTATGTTGCAACAATAAGCTTAATGGTCTATAACAAAAAGCGGCATTATTCCTAGTTACCTGATATTAATTTTATAGCGAAGAACATACATAGTGCCATTAAGATCAGAGTCAGTTCATTTACTACAAAACTATATATATATATATTTTCTAAGGTAATCCCCAGATTATTCTGACACATTGGGAATGAAGAAGATCATAAAACATCATTATATTCTAATACTTTATTAAGGAGAGAACTGTAATATTGACTCCCACAGATATATAACCTCAAGGAAATTAGATCAATATATAATGCAAAGGTTGGTGGTATTAATATTTTAGAGTCAACTCTTTACACTTTATATTTATATTTACTTCTCTCCAGAGGTTGTGTATAATCTTAAACTGGGCATCCACTATACAGTTTTCTGTCAGATAGCTGTACAATCTTGCTGTTTGGAATGAAAACCTGATAATGTATGGGAGATCATATGGTTTTAAACACTGAAAAAAGGACAAAAAAATTGTTCAAATTGGTAAAATTTGTGTGTTTTAACCAATTTGTCTGAACAACCATTTTTGGCTATTTCCCAGTGTTTGTGAGCAAATGGACGATTGTCATTTGCTCCCATATATTACCAGGTTTTCATTCCAACCAGCCAGATTGGACAGAAATCTGACAGAAAATTTTATAGTGGATGCCCAGCTTTGGCGTCAGTTATATATCTGGACTCATTATTGATACAACCCTCAATAGTGATAATTGAGTAAGCCTAATTGTATGCCACTAGGCTTTTTATGTACAACAAGGAATAATTTATATCCAACATAGTGGTCAATAAGATTATAAACAAATAATACTAAATTTATTTAAGAATAAATTGCAAAATAACATGCAACAGAGGTATATAGTCATAATTTTAATTTCACATCAGTTTATACTCATTAGTTTGTTATATTTTGATGTTATAATTTATCTAATAAAAGTTACGTTTTAACACTTTAACCTGATTTTTATCCTGATACAGTATGTCAGTGTGAGAAAGATATAATCTGTGTGTGCTCTATATAAGAATACCTGTTTTTCCTTTTCATTGTGTATGACTTTCCCAAAAGACCCAGTGGTGATACAGAGGAGTCAATTTGTGACATCTGGTTGGGTCTAAAAAACATTTAGAAAATGAGCTACAATGATACCACAACTCCATCTGAGTGGGTCACCATCCAAAGAATAGTGGAGGAATATTTTAATTACACCAGAAACATTAGCATATCGCAGAGTCCCGTTAACTACTGGAAAGACAAAAAGTAATTTGGATGCCCTTGTACAGACCTTTTTTTGCATTACCTAAGCTTCCCACCCTCTAGTGTGTATTTGGAAAGGTTTTCTACACAGCCAGGAACCTTATCATTGATTGGTGTAGAAGGCTACTTCTTCAAAATGTCATAACTGAACAGCCACAACCACTGAAATCTTCTACTGTACATGTGGTTGATGAATGCCACAATGTAAAAATGTTTATGGACAAAGACAGCATCATCTGCATGCCCATTACATTTCTAAAACAAATTCTGAACTACCAAGTATATTGGGTGGGCAGAACATGGGTCATGTTCACCCAGGTGTAATTATTAATTAATTTCTGCCCTGACAGTCTAGTGTAAACTCTTGTTCCAGTGGTCCAGTGTGAAATGTCACCCAAATGCACACAAGAGGGACTTATATCAAATCCAAAACCTGTGAAATCCAATGCCGGGATGATGGTGTCTTGCCTCTATTTTTAATCCGAGCCTGGCCAGAAAGTTCCACAGAGGCAAGTACTGATGTGAATGAGTAAAATATTTTTTGTAAAAGCCTCCCCTTCTCCCTCATAAATTTGTCTCCAAATCCAAAACTTAAATTAAATTTACTATGAATTAACCCTTCCTTTTTCTGTCTTATACTATATACATACTTCAACTCCCTTAGGCCTCTTGATTAATAAAAACATTTGTTTCCTGATGTGCCATGTTGGAAGATGATCAATAATAAAATAAATTATTAAAAAAGTGTGGAAAATATAGTTATTGAGGTTATTAATACTCTTCTAACAAAAAAATACTCAAATTATGTGATTTTATCTTTTTTATAAAGTTTTGGAAAATTCCCAAACCAGTCATTGCATTTTTGCAAAACCAAAACAGGATGACTAAATAGAACCAAAACCAGCAAAAATTGTCCAGCACATAAATTTACTTTCTATAGCCATAAAATATACATGGAATTACACCTTTTCAAATACACTTAGCTGAAAGACATGCAAGTGGATTTTGCACACTTTTTAAAAAAAAAAAATAGTCCTATATTGTACTTTGATGAGTTTGCAAAAAATGCAAAAATAATGGTGCAAAAAATATTATGGTTGTGTGGATTCCTAAGTAACATTTCCATGTTTACAAATAACACAGGCCATTGTTTGTATGTTTGTACAGTACTAAGCATATTTGGAGAAAAGGTGTTTAACATCAGTATAAAATCACATTATGTAATTTTACTAAATATTTATCTAACAATACAATGGTTATCATGACGACATTACTCACTCTTTTTGGGTGTAGCATCAGAGTCATGTACATCGGTAACCTGCACAACTTCTGGTGGAATAATGCTATGTTGTGGCTCCTCATATTCCAGCCATTCCTGCGATAATGGGGAACCACCCCCAGTGTGCCAAATTAGTGACTTTTTGCCAACACTTGCCCTGGAGGCATATAAGCCAAACATAACTTCATAGGTTTCCATAACTTCTCTCACAAGGACCACATACTCCTCAAAGGAGAATGGCATTTAGAGGCCACTCGTAGGGGTAAATTTACTAAGAATCCAGTTTGGTCTAGTTTGGATAACATTAAACTCGATCAGGTTTGCACAAACTCGCTCAAGTTTTTTTTTTTAAACTCGCAAATTTACTAAAGAAGTGTGTTTGTTTACCCTCATGTTTTTTGATGGGGTTGGACTTCATGTTTGTTGTGAGTTTGCACCCAAACACGATACCAAACTCATATGATACGTATTTGTTAAACTCCAACAAGTGTAAACTTGCGTGAGAATGGAAGTGAGAATGCACTCATGAGGGTGGAAACCTGTGTTGATTGGTTGAATTTGTCACATGTTATGTCCTGAATCACAAAGCACATATAAACAGGCCAAACTGCTGGATCATTGTATGGTTGTCAGTTTGAAGTCTGAAGAGGAAGAGTGTACAGTAGGAGCTTGTGAAATTGTGTGGAAGAGGCATATAGTGCTTGTTGCTTGGTGTGTGTAAGTTGTCCTGTGTTTTTCTATGTTTGTGTGTTTTGTGAGTAGGCAGACTATGCCTAGGGGATGTGAAGGTCAGGGAAAGAGTGAGGTGGAAGAAGTGGCTGGGTCTCAAGCCCAATTGAGCTATGATGACAGCATTAATGATGCACCCAGGCAGAGGGGGACGACTAAGACTTTATTTACTTTTGAGGAGGATATAGCCCTCATGGAGACAGTGATGAGGTTGCACCATCTCCTTTTTGGGTGCAAGTCTCTCAGCATAACTGCACGACGTAAGAGTTCCATCTGGAGTGCTGTTGCCAGTGCTGTCAATGCAGACCGGACCATTTAACGCACCATGGATAAATTAAAAAATTGTTTTTCTGATATCAAATGGAACGTGAAGGACAAGATGGCTGAGAGGCAAAGGCAGCCCAAAAACCGGTGGTGGATCTCCATACTAGCCAGACTACCTGGACTACGATATACCAGTTCAGGCTATGATCCCACCGGAGGTAATATCTCACATCAATGTGCATGAATACAGATGCCCCAAAGCCGCATGGTCATTTTTTTTTCTGTTTTTTTGGGATTCAATGTAAAATATTTACTTAATGTTAAAATTATCCATGTCAAACTAGGTTGATGTTGCAGGAAGGGGGGGGGCTTACATGTGAAGGGCAGCTGGTTAAGTGTTATTATTTTAGTTATTTTCAGTTGAATTAGTCTCTGGATAATCCTCATCTTTGCTTAGCCAGATTACCTGTATCTTGTTTGAGTTATTTTTATTCGTACAGTTTAGGATCTGCCTTGCTTTCCTCAAGGCCTTAAATTTTTATGTTATTTGTGCTTTGTATGCTTAAACCACACATGAAACATTTGGGTTATACTTTATGTAAACACATAGGGGCTGACTACTTGCAGTTTTAAGATGTGAAGATGTTGTTCCTCCAATACCATTCTTTTTTTATTATTTAAGTGTTGCATTTGTAGTTTTTTTGGTCAGTGTAATTCAGTGGCATAAGTTCATCCCAGATGCCCAGAAGCAAGTTCTAATTTGGTGCCCCCCCCCCCCCTAAAAAAAGGGAAAATAAATATGGTGCATATCTATCTATCTATCTATCTATCTATCTATCTATCTATCTATCTATCTATCCGCACAAAAACACTAATATAGAATATGTGAATTTGTTTCTATTAGGCTTATTTACTTAAGTAAATTTGCAGGATATCCCCCCCCTTTTTCGGGTATATACAGCTATGCATTCATCACAGATAAGAAAGTGACCTGTATAGTGCAATTAGCATGAGGCTCAGAGTCCTTATGGAGGTGAAAGCCAACTGGTATGGGGTGGGGAGCCCTCCTGATACCCCTGATAGAAGAGAAAACCAACTGATGTGAGGACTTTGAGAAGAGGTGCCATGTATTCGGTGGCCATGACGGTACACTCCAGGTACATATTTACAGCCCAAAGTGGGGTGAATATAATGTGGGCAATGGAGGAGCTGCCCCTTCAGTACTGGCGCCCGGTGGCAGGTGCCTCCATTGTCTCCCATAGTTCTGCCCCTGGTGTAATTGTTTGTTTGGGTCAACCTCTATACTTTTATGGGATTTCAAGAATAGAACATTGTTTAGCTAATGATTGCTGATATTTTCTAAAGTTGCTTGTTTTTCATTTTTCATGAATAACAAACATATTAACACACATCATTCAATGGTTTGCTCCTCTTGAACCTTGTAATTCTGTGTTCCTGGACATCCCAGCATGGCCTTGTCAGAGTGGTGTCATTATTCCATGTTTTTTGGTTTGTCAGTATATGCTGGTACAGTATGTGTTGTTTAGTTAAATCTATTTTTGGCCAACAATTACTCATCAGGTCTGTGTCTTGTTGTGTTTCCATGTTTCCTAGTTTAACATGTATTTCCCATTTGGAATCCAATGTAAACATTATAATATTTTTGAAAAATGTATGGAAATTAAATGTTACATCATTTTGTAAGTATTTAATCCTTATATTTATTAGCAATCCTAATTTTTGAAGAATATGTATGGTTCCAGTGTCTGCATTTTTGGAAACACATAATAAATACAAAGCCTTTACTTTTACACAAGATTAATTTTAGTTTGCATTATCAATTATTCACAGCACAACATACAGCAGGCCAGATGAATCAGGCCAGGTTGCAAGAGTCCTCTAATTCTGAAGATGCAGGTATTAAAATATAACATAACTTTGTCCTTTCTCCCAATGTGTCCCTACATTTGTTTTATTATAAATGTTTGTTTCAAAGGACCCTCTCGGACTCAGTCATCAACAGGCCACAGGAAGCATGCAAGGATGTGTGAGGCCTCAGATTTGGATGATGCAGGTAATTAAATATTACATGACCTTGTCCTTCCTTCAAATATGAACATACATTTAATGGATTAAATAAGTTGTCTCCAAAAGTCCCTCTAGTACACAGCTCTCCAGAAGCCACAGGAAACAGACAAGGGTGTGTGAGGCCTCTGAATATGTTAATGCGGGTACATAAATGATCAAAGTTTTTCACCTGCCTCAAAATGTGTCCCTTCACTTGTAACCACATCGAATACATTTTCAAAGGTACCTCCAAAACACAATCCACAGCAGCACATCAAAAGTGGACAAGGGTGTGTGAAGGATCTTTAACAAAGGAAGCAGGTACATGCATGTTCTTTGACTTTGTCCAGATTCAAAGATGTGTACTTTTAGTTCTTAGGTTTTTTTTATGTTTCAAAAGAGGATCCTCCAGGAAACAGGCCTCAGCAGGTTATCGCAGATGGACATAGGAGCGTGATGGCACTGATTCAGATGATGCAGGTAAATAAATGTTCTCAATTTTCGGGGCTCCCTTCACATATGTACCTACAATTGTAATAATTAAAATGTTGATTACCTAGGAGCCAGCAGGACACAGGCCATAGCAACACTGGCAAAGCATTCAAGGGACCATGACCTGTCTTATTCAAAGGATTCAGGCACATGCATCTTACAATACTTGGCCCAGCATACACGATGTGTACTTACATTTGTTAGTGCTGTATTTTTTTTGCCAAGTATCCTCCAGGACACAGGCACCAGCAGGTCATCACAAAAGGACACAGGGGCATGAGGCCTCGGATACTGAAGATGCAGGTACATAAATGTGCTTAGTCTTTGTGCTGCATCCACATGTGTACCTTCAATTGGAATGACAAAATTGTTGTTTAACAAGGAACCAGCAGGATACAGGCCATAGCAAAACTGCAAAAATGTTTAGGGGTCATTACATGTCTTATTCTAAGGATGCAGGTACATGCATCTTACAATACTTGGTCCTGTATACAAGACATGTACTTACCGTTGTTATAGATGTTTTGTTTTTGTACAAATAGCCTCTAGGACACAGGCACCAGCAGCACACCAATAGCTATCAGGGGGGCATGAGGCCTCAGATACAGAAGAAGCAGGTACCTAAATGTACAAAGTCTTGGGGCAGCCTCCAAATGTGTGCCTACAATTGTAATGATACATTTGTTATTTTGCAAGGATCCACAATGACAGAGGCCACAGCAGCATTGCAAAAGTATTACATGGGCCATGAGGGGTCTGATTCCAAGCATGCTGGTACTTTCATGGTACAGTACTTTGGCATGCATACAAAATGTCTACTTACCTACTTTTGAGATCTAATATTTTGCTCCAAGTAGCCCCCAGGACACAGGCACCAGCAGCTCTGGGTAAGTTGACATGGGTGCGTGAGGCCTCAGATTCTGATGATGAAGGTAAAGAAATGACACAAAGTTTTGTTTCAATCTCCATATGTTTGCCTCAAATTCAAATTAAAAAAACTTGTTTACCAAGGATCCGCAAGAACACAGGCCACAGCAGCACAGCAAAGGCATTCTAGGGGCTGTGAGGGGTCTGATTGCGAGGATTCAGGTACATACATAATGTCTGACTTTTTTTGACAAACAAATGTGTATCTACAGTATTAATTTGTTTGTTTCATTAACAAGGAACCTCCAGGACCTTGCCAATAAATGACCTAAGGAAGCAGATAAGGCTGCGTGAGCCATCAGAATCAGAGGATCAAGGTAGATCATTTGGAATTGCTATGGTTGAGCATGCAACATGGGTAGATACACTTGTTAGCAATGTTGTTTTGATTTCCTTTAAGGACCATCCTTGGCCAAAAATTAATCTAACAAACACCCAAACATTCAGAATTGATTCACAAACAACATTGTCTCCATCAGACGCCCCTGAGTCGCCTCTTTTTGCAGGTGAGTCTGTGTATTAACTACTCAAAAATACACATTTTGATGTTGATGCTAGTCCTTAACAACGTCTAACTACATTTAACGCAAGATAGATCTTCATCTTGTGAGGTGTGTGAATAAAAGCAACTCCATTTCACTATGCTAAACATTACCTAAGTACATTTGGTGATTTCTGTGTGTCAGTCAGTGTTGGGCAACTGCGTCACATATTTGTTATTTAAAAATAACTTGCATGTGTATACTCTTTGATTATCCATTTTAAAATTAAAATGGCCAGAGTGCATGCACAATGTGGTACCCCAACTCTGAGCTCAAGGTACAGCCCCCCAAAGGCAAAACAAAGAACTTTAAACAACACAAACAATGTTTTTTACTTAATTTTTTTGCCTCATTTTAATCTGGGTAATTTACATCTAAGTACGTGTCCAAGGCTTTTGTGGGTTGGGGGGGGGGTACTGTATTAAACTAAACAAGCTCGAAGGCATTAAAACTGTGTCAAAGATGTTAAGGTCAAGATAAGCATATTTACCATAGATCTTACATTTGAAACATCTTTGGAAACACAATAGTCAGTTGCAGAGTTTAATTGACTTTTAAGTATGTGACACCCTCATTGATGTTATTTTGCCCTTTTTATGACAATTTGAGGCTTTATCTTGTGTCATACAATCTAATGTGTATTATTATTATTATTATTATTATTATTATTATTATTATTATAGCAGCAGCCACAATTGCCTGGTACATGCCTTTACAGTATTACCAGAGTTGTTGGAGATGTGTGTATGGATGTTGAAGGATTTTTTAAGAACATTTGAATATCACTAAACTGTCTGCATTTCCTATAGTATTTACCACCCTAAAATATTTGAAGTTTAAAATTTCTATAAAAACTTAAAGCCTATAAATGAATTCTACACAATAAAACACTCACATCATAATACTTACTGGAAAACATTAAGGTAGCTTTAGAGATGAACAACCATAATCAATATAACAGCCGGAATGAACCATCTAGGGACAATCACGGCTAAATTTAAATACAAACACAATACTCTTTCCAATTTACAGTTACGTTGGTGCCTTCTGTACGTGCCACACATTTATACCGGGATTTGTTAGGATAAAATCCAAATTTAGATCTAATCAACAAAAAAGGGAATTCTGTTTGTATGACATAGCTAGACCCTTCCATGGTAGAGCATAGTTGCCAAATTTAACATTGTATGCATTTGGGCATGAACCAGGTGTACATTTAATATATTTGTACAATGTAAAATATGGCCTAAAGATTAATACCAACATCTTTATCAATGTATTACCAAACTTACCAATGCTTTCCATGTAGGTTTGGACGAAACACCATTTCAAAATGTGGATGCCAGCTTTGATGAGAACCCTGTGGAGGCAGAAGAAGATTTAAATTCACTTAACATAATACCCTTCATTCCAACCATGCCAGCTCACCACTCAGGGGATACAACACCACCACTACTCGGTCTTACCCCTCCTCCTCCTACATAGCCAGATCGGGATTTTTTAAATAGTATGGCTGGCTTTCAAGAGCAGCAAATAAACCTCCTGACATCACAAGTGCAGCAGTTACATTTAATGAATACATTCTTTTACAGGCGGAATCGCTCCATGTCTGCACAAACATTACAGCAGACCAGGATGGCAAACAGTCTGGAACAGATTTGGGCGACAAATACTTCACACCATCACACCCTACAGTAATTACGATGTTTGAAGGCCAGAATTGTTTTCATGAAGCAAATGGAAGTTTTCAAACTTTTTTTGGGACACTTATTACAGCAATAGAATCAAGCATTTTTTGTGATCTTAATGGAACCTTCGGCACCCAGATGTTAGCTAGGATTCTTGACACTAATGCCAATACTTCTGGTGCCAGCACATCCCAGGCCAATACTTAGGTCACTACTCCACATGGCCGTGGCAGAAAGGTTGGGCCAAGGGATAGTTTATAAATAGCTACCAAGATGATATTCTATATTTGTAATAATGTGTTTATTTACCATTGTATTTTCCTTCCTTAAATTGCAAAAAACAACAACACATTTTAACTATTTTAATTACCATATTTGCCTTACAAATACTAACTAGGTATAGTTTTTGGAATGTTAATTTGTACATTGCCAAATTTTCAAGTGTACACTGTATTTGTATATTATAAACAAACCAACTGTTTGCACTAACAAATAAAAACAAAGATATGTGTTTGAGAACGGACTAAATTTAATTTGTGAATGAGGCATAGTGCCCTCCATAACATTTAACCTGGTATTTTGACCTTAATGGCACACCTGGGCTAGTATTGGAAGTAGGCTAAAGAACCATCCTATCTTCAAATGCTAACTAAAGGACTAGTGGGTGAGTTTTTTATTAAAATAATGTGCTTAATTATGAACAACCAATTTACTTTGCAGTTTAGAGCAGTACTTGTTTAAACTGATGTTTCCCATAACAACCAATCTAATATAAAAACAAGGCACCTATCACCATCGGATCTTTAAAACCAACCAAACAGATTGTTGGATATGGACAACATCAATATCCAAAAAGACTTCTGTAAACTGACAACATAGTATCCAAAAACATTAGTATGTGTGAAATGTTTAGTAATAACACTTGCAAATTAAACTACAACCATGGGAAGATGACAGTGAGCGTGCACATAGTGTCACCTTACGATGCTGGGTGGGGGACTGCAGTAGAGTTTTTTATAGTGCACTTTCCAGCTTATGTAGCCCACATAGACTTACAGCAGTTTCAACATGTGTTTTTTTTGTGGCAAACACAAAAATAAAAAGGTGCCTATGTATCCTGAATTTACCTTAATTGTTGCTTTTTAATTTAGAAAAAAACAATTAAATATATTTGTTTAGATTAGAAATGGGCAATTCACTAACTTATAAATTCTAATAAAAATAAATTATAAAAAATGTCTTATCATACCAGACCCAATGGATCTATATGGGTATAAAGTTAGGACTTTCATGTAGAAACCTAAAAAAAAAACATATTGCCCTTTTCCCCAAGAATAATACAACATCTTCTGATGCTGAAAACTCCAGTTTGTGTATGTGGTGTCCAGGACCCACAGTAATAGCTTTTGTTTATTTACCTTTCAGTGCACCTCCATGTCTGGAAACTTCCACTACGCACATGCACAGTGCCATATTCCTATGTTGTAGACTTCACATTTACAAGGTGTCTTCTCCTAAATGGCAAGGATATAACTGTGAGGTATAGCAGTTACCACTGGCCAGTAGTACATAGGCATGATTTTCAGAATACAAATTCTTAGATAAACACACAGTTGTACTGGCCCCCAAAAAATATAAACCCAATATAGGATACATAACCCCGCAAATACCATTTTTAAATACAAATTGTGATTTGAGGACATCCAAATACTAGATTCATTAAAAAAATTGTGCTAACCGCTAATAAAAGTCAGGCCACAAAATAAGCCGCAAATTAAAAGAAACCTCAATGTGTATGACTTAAAAGGAGAAAATAGTTTTGCCAAACTAAAACATGGCAGGAGAGAAATCTTGGGGAAGTATGGACTTCCTATGGTAAAACCCAAAGTAAACGTTTTATGCCAAAAATAAAAAAAACAGTGGTAACAAACATGTGCAAAACCAAATGGTGAGTAATGTACTTTACATTAACTAACACTTTCTAAGATAAATTAGAGAACCCAATTGCTATGGGGAACATCCTATTTAAATGACACTTGATTTTAAAAAAAGGGGGCACAAGTCAAAAAAACAGACAGTACTGCTGTGGTAAAGGATACTTACATCTAAAATGATGTCTGATGACCTGCAGCCTGATCTGCCTCCCACTATCTGTTGTCAAATTGTCACCAGATACAACAGAGTCCCCTGCCTGCTCACTGTCTAAAACAAATTCAGCCATGATTGGCTGCTGCAAACACAAACTACGCAATAGACAGCAGCTGAGCACAATATCTGAAACTTTAGCAATAGAATATAACAAAAGACCACCAGATTTATCCAGACATCAGAATTAGATTTAAGCAGGCCAAATGTACGCACTGTCACAGATCTAATGGACTTATGTGCTCTATTACAATTATGCTCAGCAGGAGAAACTGGAAGTGCCAATGAAGTCAGAAGCCAACTAAGACACCCCATACCCAGCATCACCTGTAAATACATTAAAAATATACACTGCTCAAAAAAATAAAGGGAATACTAAAATAACACATCCTAGATCTGAATGAATGAAATATTCTTATTAAATACTTTGTTCTTTACATAGTTGAATGTGCTGACACCAAAATCACACAAAAAATATAATTAGAAATCAAATTTATTAACCCATGGAGGTCTGGTTTTGGAGCCACACTCAAAATGAAAGTGGAAAAACACACTACAGGCTGCTCCAACTTTGATGTAATGTCCTTAAAACAAGTCAAACTGAGGCTCACTAGTGTGTGTGGCCTCCACGTGCCTGTATGACCTCCCTACAATGCCTTGGCATGCTCCTGATGAGGTGGCGGATGGACTCCTAAGGGATCTCCTCCCAGACCTAGACTAAAGCATCTGCCAACTCCTGGACAGTCTGTGGTGCAACGTGGCGTTGGTGGATGGAGCGAGACATGACGTCCCAGATGTTCTCAATTGGATTCAGGTCTGGGGAACGGGTGGGCCCGTCCATAGCATCAATGCCTTCGTCATGCAGGAACTGCTCACACACTCGAGCCACATGAGGTCTAGCATTATCTTGCATTAGGAGGAACCCAGGGCCAACTGCACCAGCATATGGTCTCACAAGGGGTCTGAGGATCTCATCTCGGTACCTAATGGCAGTCAGGCTACCCCTAGCGAGCACATGGAGGGCTGTGCGGTCCCCCAAAGAAATGCCACCCCACACCATTACTGACCCACTGCCAAACCGGTCATGCTGGAGGATGTTGCAGGCAGCAGAATGTTCTCCTTGACGTCTCCAGACTCTGTCACATCTGTCACATGTGCTCAGTGTGAACCTGCTTTCATCTGTGAAGAGCACAGGGTGCCAGTGATGAATTTGCCAATCTTGGTGTCTCTGGCAAATGCCAAACGTCCTGCACGGTGTTGGGCTGTAAGCACAACCCCCACCTGTTGACGTCGGGTCCTCATACCACCCTCATGGAGTCTGTTTCTGACTGTTTGAGCAGACACATGCACATTTGTGGCCTGCTGGAGGTCATTTTGCTGGGCTCTGGCAGTGCTCCTCCTGTTCCTCCTTGCACAAAGGCGGAGGTGGCGGTCCTGCTGTTGTGTTGTTGCCCTCCTACGGCCTCCTCCATGTCTCCTGATGTACTGGCCTGTCTCTTTTTAGCGCCTCCATGCTCTGGACACTACGCTGACAGACACAGCAAACCTTCTTGCCACAGCTCCCATTGATGTGCCATCTTGGATGAGTTGCACTACCTGAGCCACTTGTGTGGTAGGTAGACTCCGTCTCATGCTACCACTAGAGTGAAAGCACCTCCAGTATTCAAAAGTGACCAAAACATCAGCCAAAAAGCATAGGAACTGAGAAGTGGTCTGTGGTCACCACCTGCAGAACCACTCCTTTATTGGTGGTGTCTTGCTAATTGCCTATAATTTCCACCTCTTGTCTATTCCATTTGCACAACAGCATGAGAAATTGATTGTCAATCAATGTTGCTTCCTAAGTGGACAGTTTGATTTCACAGAAGTGTGAATGACTTGGAGTTACATTGTGTTGTTTAAGTGTTCCCTTTATTTTTTTGAGCAGTGTATTTAATAAAAATATCTAAGCATGCATAACAAAAGTAAAGTGAGACTGTCTAAGGTACTGACCCAGCAACCATGCCTCTGACCTTTGTCTGGCATCAAAATGATCATGAAGGGATGATTGACTAAGGATGAAGGAATCATGAAATGAGCCAGGGTAGCCGACTACAACTCTCATGATTTTCATTTTTGGATCACACACCACCTGCACATTTGTAGAATGGGCATGGTGCCTATTAAGGTATACATGTGCCTTGGGCCTAGGTGGTCTCAGCTCAATGTGTGTGCAGTCAATAGCACCAAAGTCATTTGACATACCTGCAATGCCATAAAAGCTATCCTGACTGCATGCCACTTTGTATCATGGCTAGGGAAGCAGATGCAGGAATCCATAAGTGGCTGAAATGATGCCCGTTCCTGGGTGAGGTATCTGGAGAATGTGGACTGGGATATACCAAGAACTTTACAAGTAACAGACTGGAA
This sequence comes from Taudactylus pleione, assembly GCA_031769625.1. Classification (NCBI taxonomy): domain Eukaryota; kingdom Metazoa; phylum Chordata; class Amphibia; order Anura; family Myobatrachidae; genus Taudactylus; species Taudactylus pleione. Next base: position 3,174,276 of record JAUIMM010000150.1, on the reverse strand, counting down.
ATTCCCAGTAGCCAGAAAGTTCAACACAGCCAGAAGCTTATGTAGGCCTGAGATGGAGTGGGAATGTGCTATGTCAGGATCTAGGTCCAGTTTGACTTGGTCATATAGATGGAAGATGTTGTTATGGATCAGCCAGAACATCTGTATGACCTCGCCATAGGCCAATGCATTCAGGTTCAAATGCCTTCTAAAAAAACTTGCCCTGTGCAGGCTTTGGGGAACTGACATTACCTCCTAAGCTTGCTCAGTTTCTTGCTCCTGTTTGTTTTCAGCCTGCTGGTAGAGCCCCATAAATAAAAAACAAAAAATATGGTGGTTGCTCATATCAGCTTATTGACATAGCACAGGTGCTTGTAAAGGGTGGGGTTTACACTGAACATAGAAAGAAGGGGATTTGTCCTCTAGCACACTGTAGCAAAATAAAAAAAAATACTTAAATCCTACATGATAATAGAGATTCAGAGGTATTAGTTACATACATTTGTAAATATATGAATAAGCGCCAGGTCAATTGTCAAGGCTCTTCTATACTGGTGTCCCTAACATTAAGGAACCCCATGTGTTTGCAAATGTATGTAACTAACACCTCTGAATCTCTATTATCATGTAGGATTTAAGTATTTATTGCTGATTTTGCTACAGTGTGCTGGAGGGAAAATCCCTTTTTTCTGTGTTCCGAGCTCCATAAATCCCAGCCACATCATATTCATATCTGTGCTGCAGAACTCTGCCATTGTAACTCCAGACAAATGTATGCTGCAGCTTTAGCAACTTTTATAGCATCATCATTGTGTTGCCAATAAGTGAAACTACAAACACCTGTGAACACTTGCAAACACATGAAAACTCTGCCCAAACGCTCATCTCAGGGGGTTGTCTATTTGAAAAGTTTATTTATTTGCGAGTTTGTTAATTTCTTAAACGAGTTTACAATCTCGATTCTTGGTAAATTTGCGAGTTGTATGCTTTCCTATGGGAAGTATTTGAGAATTTTGGCGATGGTGTACTTGGGTGAGTTTTGAAAACTCATGCGAGTTTTGATGTCAGTTTTGTTAAAACACACAACTGTTTGGAGTTAGTAAATTTGCAAGTTTTAAAAAAAGGCTAAACTCACATGAGTTTGCAAATACAACCAAACTCACTCAAACTCGATTCTTAGAAGTGGGATAAGACTCAGGGGTAAATTTACTAGCATCCATGCACAATGTAATACTGATTGTTATGTCCTTATACATAGGCTTACCATACTATGCTTTTAAACCAGGGCAAGTTCTTTGACTGGCTGACTTCAAGCCTAGATTTCATCTGGTTTTAATCAGCCACAGAACCTGTGTGATTCATGAGTGTTCTGGTTTAAAGGGTTAGTATGGTAAACCTACTTATACATCTAAATTGATGAAGGTTAAGTTGGTTTGAGTTTGCACAGGACAAATCTGACAGGGGGTTTAAGTATAAAATTAGTTACCACCCTAAAATATCACAATGATATGAGAAAATTGTGGTGAAGTAGTTCAGGAAACCAACTAATAGAAGTTGTAACACCCAAATTGGGTATAGTACCTTTTTGGAGTTGGTGGTGCTCCCCAGAGTCAGAACAGGTTAGTATATATATATATATATATATATATATATATATATATATGTGTGTAGAGAAAAGAAGACTCTTTGTTGGGGACACTCAGTGTAAATATTAGATATTAAAAGTTACATTTTAATATATAATATTTACACTAAGTATGAGACTAAAATATAGACTTACACACAAAAAAGACAACAAAAATAATATATAAATGCAAACAATGGTAACCAAATTATGGAAACCATGAAAAACAAACATTCATAAGTAGGTCTGAATGAAGGCGAATATTGAAAGAACAAAGTACTGATCCATTACAAATATACCAACAGTACCTGCCTAATTAGTGTTAATATATTCAATACTTGGTTAATAAATCAGCATAGTGTCGATATCTAATGAAAGTCCAAAATTGAGTCTGTTTAGATACCAATTTGATGTTTACTATTCGCTTGGGAGAGTGAAAAGAGGTTATAAATCCAGATAATATGTCTTTGAGTTTATCACTTCTCACTATTTACTGTATTAGATGTAATTTACATTAGCCTAGTATCTTGGTTGCTAAATCGGACATCTTGTAGCTCTTAGAACATAATCCAAGGTTTCCTCTCCCCGCTCTTTTGCGAATTTACCTTATCAGGTCAATTTACATGCTGTACCCTATATCTCTTTTCACACTCTCTCATCAGCTAACCAGCTCTGCCTGTCCTGCAATGTTTTTAAATATCAGGATAGCCAGGATTTGCGCACACTGACAGCAGAAGTGCTCTTACCCCTTCCTTCCCACCAGCTGCCAATTCCACTCTCTCATCCCATGTCCTCTGTCTTTTCAACACGTGGCGAAAGCTGAAGTGGGGGAGATAGACTCTGGGTCCTTTTTTTTTTTTAATCTTATGGTCACTCTGATAGGGCATACTGTCACAAGCTGACATATTGTGCTATTTACCATTTATTGGATTTTTTTGCTAAAAGTGTTCACTACTAATACTGATATTGTCATATCTAACTAGCCAATTCTTATAGGTGACAATTTATCATTAATGCCTCAATGTTAAGGAAGGGGATGTATAAAATGTACTTCTAACAAAAGAGTTATTGGACTATTAGGTATTAGAAATTCTTGCATATGATTGGATAATATGATTCCTATTATGTATTGATTAACTGACACTATTAAGGTGACACTATTTATTCAATTCACTCTTATTGCAGTTAAACTGTTGGTATACTTTACCCTACCATTGTATTTCTTTACTTGCAGTATGATATGACGAGTTGTCTCTCTTCCTAATACTAACTCTGTATAACCAGGATCATTTAAAGTGGGAAAACATTGTACTTTTTATGTGTGTATGCCGTCTCTCTAAGAGGGTTTTTTTTCTGATATACAGTAGAGATACTATTATATATATATATATCTATGTATCAAATTGGTATCTAAACAGACTCAATCTTGGACTTTCATTAGATATCGACACTATGCTGATTTATTAACCAAGTACTGAATATATTAACACTAATTAGGCAGGTACTGTCGGTATATTTCTAATGGATCAGTCCTTTGTTCTTTCAATATTCGCCTTCATTCAGACTTACTTATGAATGGTTTCCATAATTTGGTTACCATTGTTTGTATTTATATATTATTATTGTTGTTGTCTTTTTTTGTGTGTAAGTCTATATTTTAGTCTCATACTCATTAAAAGTTAACTTTTAATATCTAATATTTACACTGAGTGCCCCCAACAAAGAGTCTTCTTTTCTCTACACATACATCTAAATTGATCCAAGCTTGCATTATCCCTATGGTAGGTTATGGCTACTCCATCTGACTTTTGTTTTCTATACCTGCAGCTGTGCATTTGACTATGCGGTCGCTTGTTTTCACATGCCTGTGACACTCCCATAAAACACCCACTGAGTGGACCTTTTTTCTTGTCATCCCCTGTCACTACCCAGGAATGCCCAGAACTTCTCCACAACACTGTCTGTCATGATCACAATAGCAACTGTGTGTATACACTCTGTGTGATGCATGCACCATTAGAGCTTTTAGAAGTTTTAGTGCATTTGCAAATGCAAAACTGTTTTGTTCAAATATGTGAACATTGGCTTTGTGTGCATCTCTGAATCAGGCACAGAAGCAGGGTATTAGTGATGCCATAGGAGCATTATAAGACGAACCAAAAGGGAATAATAAACATGCATTACTATAATTTACACATGTGTTACTACACCTAATGGTTTGGTTTTGGACAATCTTGGGTCTTTTGAGATATGCAGATTTGTACTGAACATGAAACATGCAGACCTCCTTCTAGAATTATCGTAACTTACATTTAAAATAGAGTAGGGGTATCCATCAGTGGGTTAACCATCGAGGATCACCAGCAATATTTAACATCTATGGCAAGTTAATAAAAACTCATTGGGGAATAATTGATGGTTTTCACTTATCCAGGGACATGTCTGCTGTGGGAAATAGCAGGTGGCAGTACAATCAGGGAACAGAGCAGGTTTAACAGGTCACTGGGAGCAGGGATAAGCTCTATGCCTCCTGTTCTAAGTAGAAAAAAAATAATAGAAGCCCCACATCCATCAATGGCAGAGAACCATTGGATCTCTAATGGCAAAACCATCAACCATTGGTGGAAAACCAATAATGGTTGTTATCCACTGATGGTCAATTGTCATCCCTATAATAAAAGATATGTAAAACTAAAAACAGACAAGACAATGTTGCCTTGTGCTCTGAAGGCCTCAGACTGCAATTTTCCTGCACAGAAAAAAGTCCAGCACCTGACAATTGTGTTATTTTACTAACAGCAAAACAGAGGAGCAATTTAATTAAGTGCACACCACTTAGTTTTTCCAGTACCAGGGGGAGAAATTAATATTAAATGTGCTATGTCAAAATTACAGTTTATATTAAAAGGCAAACACATAAGAACAGTAAGCGGAGATTCATCTGCCAGTCCACACACATTATACATTTGGAGAAAGTATATAATAATGTGATGAATGAAAAAGAGTAGAACAATAAATAAGAACAGTGAACAATATCTTCCTAGAACTTAAGCTCATATTGCTCAATGTTGGCAGTAACGAGAACCTGAGAAACCAAAGTCACTTGTGAGCAGTAGTACATTGTAATACAGGCAGAATGGTCAATGTCCCAAGGCAATAGGGGGACCACAGTTTCAGCCTATTTATCTTCAGGGCCTACAGCAGAAATCTACTTCTTTTGATGTTTACTTGCATTAGTTTTATTATCTGGCATGAGGTGGAATATACGGAGCAGATTGCATAGAAATTCGCCTGCAGAGGACCTGACATTCTTGTCCTTTATGATGGCTGGCTTCTCACCATGGTCCTGCTGCTGGTTATTTATCCCTTGCCCTGATAGGTGTAGCAGGTATAGCTCCATGACATATATATATATATATATATATATATATATATATATATATATATATATATATATATCCATATCCATCCACTGTTTGATGCTCTACCAGGGACTCAAGCAGAGATGAGGCCAGCACTCTTTTTCCAAATCACCATTTTTACTTTGCAAGTGATCATTTACATAGGCACAATAAATGGCAGCATGTCAGTTATTCCAGTATATCATACATTACATTTCTCATATGTGTAAGCATAACTGGGGTCCCATCTAATTCCCAGTGCATGATCCCAACAGTTGTTTCAGTTTGTACAAACCGAAACAGCTTTTGGGATCATGCACTGGGAATGGAGGCCAGTGGCAAACGCAGGATTTCTAGAGGGGGGTTTCCAAATGCTTGATTTTAGAGTGAGTGTGGCCAGTCCATGAAGAGGGTTGGATTAGCACTTAACCAGCTTTAATATGCATCATACAAAGTGTATTGTGTGTCATAATATCAGCATATACAGGATCAGCAATCACAGTAAGCCATTAAATGTGGCAGTAGAGACATCCTGCCTGAGCTGAATGTTTTTATTTGAGATGTGGGCACCATTCCTTAGCACTGGAGCAAGTCTGGGGGAGCAGCAGAATAACCTAGCACTGTCCTGGACATATATGTACGTATTGAGCTCTATAGCAGCACATCCCTATCAGTGAATGTTTTCCAGATCTACTAGTTAGTGCACAGGTTATTTATTACTGACTAAAAGAATCACAGGTGGTGCTAATTATTTCATTTGTGATACTGTGAAGAACATGCAGCACTAGTAAAATTCTATTACATTACTATTTCTATTGTGGTCATGGTGTGGGCTGGGGAGGGGGTTTCCAGGCAGACGGAAAACCCCCTGTGTTTGCCTATGGAGGCAACTGGATGGACACAACACAGCCCCCTGGATGGACAGCACAGACCTTAGATGGTCACAGCACAGCCACAGAAGAGCACCACAACAGTAAAGCAAATGGTGCTGGTCACTGTGGGGAGGGACTAATATGCAATCCAAAACCCATGAGAATTCGAAACAGGATTGCTGACAGTTGGCCTAATTTTTGGATCCGAGTCAGGTACTGTAGGAAGATATGAATAATACACTGCGGTTCCACTTAGTGTCACAATATTTTTTATGAATGAAACACTGCTCTATACCTTACAGTGTCACAATATTTTTTATGAATAATACACTGTGGGCCTGATTCAGAGCCAGATGCTCTGAATGAGCGCCCGCTCTGAATCAGGGTGTGTTTATTTTTTTTTGGCTGTGTCCTCCTGGATGCTCGCATAGCTGTGGGTTACCACCCACAGCTTATGCGAGCGTCCATGATGCGCACTAGGGCACCATCGACCCGCTTGCGAGCGCTCAGAGCTCACGAGCGGGTCTGAATCAGGCCCTGTGTTTCCTCTTACAGCATCACAATATGTTTTATGAATATATTGTGCTACAACTTACAGTGTCACAATATTTTTTATGAATATTACACTGTGCTACCACTTACAATGTCACAATGCTTGTATGGTATTGCTGACCAACAGTGTCACAATACTTGAATTAATAATATTACACTGCAGTATTACTGAGCAACACCGCCACTCACAATACTTTACAAATTACACACTGCAGTATGATGAATCTATAGCATCACTCGCAATATGGGCAGCAGCATTATAGTGCTTTGGATACACTGGAGGGTTACAGCATACAGCATCACAATTTTTTTTTACTTTTTTAACTTATTTTTATATTTTAAACTTTTAGTAACTTTTATTTTACAGCCTCTGTATACACAGTACACAGCACACTGGATGGACAGCATGCCCCTTAATGGATAGTACAGTGTTAGGCATGGAATAACATTTCTCTTTCATCCACTAGGGGACACTGGAGGTGCCTATGCTGGGGTATATAGGCGTGGATAGCTGGAGCCGGCACTTTAAAAAATTTAGAAGTGTGAAGCTCCTCCACCTCTATGCCCCACCAGCCCTCAGTTTAGAAAATGTGCCTACGGAGCTGGTCACAACCTGCTGTGCTCCAGCAACACATTTATTTTATTGAATTAGTTTTATTATTTTCTAACATCTTTTTTAACACCTTTTAGGTACCCTTCGCCACCTCTCTAAAGGTGGGGTCTGGGTACCTGGCGCCCTGTCCTTAATCGAAGGCAGGAAGGAGTGAACAGTGCTTATACTAAAAGCACTGACAGCTCCTTACCGCTGCACACACAGCACTTCTACAAAGCCGGGCTGCCGGGCAGTCTACAGAAGCGGCTGCCAGTCAGGTGACTCCCCCTCAAGAAGGAAGTGCTGTTCTGAGGGAAGCCGTCCAGGGAGCGCAGTGAGTAAATCACCTGCGCATCCCCCATCTCCTGCCCCAAGGCCAGCGTGGGATGCAGAGAGCACTATGGCACTGTTAATAGAGCTTCTCCCCTCTTCCCACTGCTGAGCGGCTGGAGGCTCCTGTTCAGCGGGGCTTGAACAGCGGCTACAGCGCTGCTCATTGAATTGCATCTCCCCTCTCCCCACTGCTTAGCACAGCGGGGGCTTGCAGGGGGAGATGATTGCTTAGTGTGGCAACCATATTAGAGCCCCTGTGGGCTTGAGGAAGGGGGGCGGAGCTTAACAGCGTGGGCTCCCTGTCCCATTTACGTGGCAGTGGCTGTGAGAACAGCATGTCTGCTGTTTGTTTAACCCACTGTTGCCTGCATCTCTCCATTATAGGTAGGGTGCAGCACATGCAGAAGGCTGATTCTCCTGACTACATCCCTGGCAAGAGGCTGTGAGTAATCACTGGGGTGTAAGTGCAGGGAATCTAATCTGTGGGAGGGGGTACCTCTTCCTCTGTGTCCCAAACCAGCCTTCTGTTTTATTTCTAATTCACTTCTGGTGTACCTCTGGGTGACTGTGTGTATCTATGTCAAACAGAACAAAAGCGGCTCAAAAGATGTTTGTCTGTTCTAAGTGTAACAACAAACTATCCAAGCCTCATGCCGCTGGATCCACGTTATGTGATGCTTGTATAGCATTAGATTCACCGATGGCTATTAGGGCCAGACCTGCTCCTCCATGGGCCGCTGACATGGTAGGAGTAATGATGGATTTAACGTCAGAGTTAGCTGAGGCACATAAGTCTCAGCCTTACTAGGTGGCTGATTTAACCAAGTCTTTTTAGACACCCTGGTACAGCTTATGGGTACAGCGGCATCCGCACCCTCCATGACACAAAAGCGTACTCTGATGACTGTTCTCCAGTCAGAGGAGTCGGATGAAGAATTCCTCACTGCGGAGGATACAGAAGAGGAGAATTGGAGGACACGTTACAGGACGGTACCTCTCAGGAGTTGGCGTCCACTTCTCCCGGGGTGGAATCTCCAATTTTGGCAGTTAGAAAAAAAAAAACACTGAATTTACCTGAGGATGTAATTCCTGCATCCCAGGAGTGTGAATTATTTCATGAACAAAGAGCTCGGTGGTTTTTCCGTTCTCACAGCAACTTCAACAGCAGCTCTCAGTGGCCTGGAAACAACCAAATAAACGGTTCCAAATTCTGTGCCAGTTTCCGTCTAGCTACCCTTTTTCATCATCCATGATGGACAAGTGGGAAATGCCTCCTCCAGTAGATGCGTCCGTCTCCCGTCTCTCTAAGAAAACAGCACTCCCAGTACCGGGGCTACAGTACTAAAAGATCCTTGGGATGTTAAGTTGGAGACAACGCTAAGATGTATTTATACTGCAGCGGGTGCTCAACTTAGACCCACCCTTGTTTCTGCTTGGGTTAACAAGGCGGTGATTTGCTGGGCTGACCAGTTGATTACCGGTTTGGACTCTGGTACCTCCAGAGCAGAGTTACGTCTACTTACAGAACACATATGTGTGTCTGCAGTTTACTTGGGCGAAGCTTCAAAAGATATCAGTCAGATTAGTGCTCGCATATCCGCTTCTGCTATTTCAGGGTGCAGAGCCCTCTGGTTCCGCGCTTGGCATGCGGACGCAGAATCTTCGCGTGCGGTGGAGGGTTTACCATTCACTAGCAATATGCTCTTTGGCCTAGAATTATCCAAATGGATATTCCAGTCCACGGGGGGTAAGTCTTCCTTCCTCCCATCAACTGCTCCGACCCCTAGAAGATCTTACAATGGATCTTCATTTCATTCCTTTCGTGGTAGAGCCAGAGGAGCTCCCACACAACCTAGATGGCAGGGGTAGAGGTTGTCCACACATGGTTGCACATAGACCAGAGCCTAAACCAGCAAAAAAAAAAAAAACAGGTGGCATGACGGTCTTCCGTCCCACCTGGTACCTTCTGCAGTGGGAGCCCATCTGCATAACTTTCAACAAGTTTGGAACAACCAGACCTCTACAGACCAGTGGATCCGCAGACTAATTTCTCTGGGGTTCCGAATAGACTTTGAAGTCCCCCCTCCACCTCAGTTCTTCACTACAAGTCTGTCAACACCTGTAGACAGGGTTCTACAGAAGGCTATCCAGTCTCTAGTGGTATCGTCTGTGTTAGTTCCGGTTCCGGAACATTAAAGAGGTATGGGATTTTACTCAAGCCTGTTGGTAGTACCCAAGCCGGATGGCTCGGTCAGGGCCCATTTTAAACCTTGAACCTCTTTCTGAAGATGTATCTTTTCAAAATGGAGTCTCTGCAGTAAGTCATAGCGAGCTTGGAACCAGGGGAGTTCCTATTATCCCTGGATTTCAAGGATGCCTATCTCCATGTTCCCATCTGGGAACCACACCTGACCTTTCTGCATTTTGCCATATTGAAAGATCATTATCAGTTTCAGGCATTGCTGTTTGGGTTATCCTCGGCTCTCCGCATATTCACCAAACTCATGTCAGTCATGATCGCTCTCCTTCGGTCATCAGGAGTGAACATAATCCCTTATTTGGATGACCTGTTAATCAAGGCTCCATCGGTGTCTATTCTATCAGATCATGCCTTACTGACATATTACACTCTAATCCAACACTGTTGGATAATCAACATCAAGAAGTCGAATCTCAGTCTGTCCCAGAAACAGAAGATTCTGGGCGTGATATTGGATACGAAATCACAGAGGATTTTTCTTCCAACAGACAAGGCCAGGGATATCCGGTTATTGGTTCAACTGGTCCTCAGACCAAAGAAGGTGTCAATGCTTCTTTGTCTGCATCTCTTGGGGAAGATGGTAGCTGCTTGCGGAGCACTACAGATTGGCCGGTTCCACTCCAGGGTATTTCAGCTGGACCTGCTAACACAGGAGTCAGGGTCTAATCTGCTTCTACATCGACAGATCCATCTGAGCCCGGTTACCAGAGTAGCCCTTCTTTGGTGGACACAATCCAACAATCTGTTAGCAGGCAGAAGATTTGGAGTGTGGGACTGGATCATTGTAACAACGGATGCCAGTCTTCGAGGATGGGGAGCAGTAGTCCTCGATTATTACTTTCAGGGTCGATGGTCCCCTCTAGAACAGAAGTGGCCCATAAATGTATTGGAACTCAGAGCGAATTACAATGCTCTGATAGACAGAGATTTTAAAGACTCATCCGGTAAGAGTTCAGACTGACAACGCGACGGCCGTCACTTACATCAACCGCCAAGGAGGGACTCAGAGTCGCATGGCTATGCGAGAAGTAGCTCAGACCCTCCGGTGGGCCGAGAACCAGTCAGAATGGCAGCTTCATCCAGACGTGTTCAACGTGCTGATATGTCAATGGGGATGTCCTCAGGTGGACCTCATGGCATCACGATTGAATCATCAGCTCCCATTATATGTGTCAAGTCAAGATCCGCAGGCGGAAGCAGTAAACGCTCTGACAAGTCCGTGGATCTACGACTTTGTTTACCTTTTTCCTCTGATTCCAGTTCTTCCTCGTCTTTTAGAAAGGATCAAAGAAGAGACAGCCTCTGTAATTCTCGTGGCTCCAAACTGGCCTCGGAGAAGTTGTTGGACGATCAGTGGCTCCTTCCTCTGCACCCGGATCTTCTACAGCAGGGCCTTTTCATACACCACAACTTAGCGCAGCTGCGTTTAATGGGTGACTCTTGAAACCGATATCCTAAGATGCAAAGTTATCCCAAACATGGTTATTCCCACCATGCTACACACCAGGAAGCCCGTTTCAGCTGCGCATTATCATCGCATCTGGCATGCTTATATCTCACGGTGCTCCAGTCAGGCTCTTCCATCTAGGACTTTTAGTTTGTCCCAGTTTTTGCTTTTCCTTCGGATGGGTCTGGATTCTGGCCTTCGTCTGGGAACCTTAAAGGTACAGGTTTTCTGCCCTCTCCATTTTCTTTCAAAGGAAATTGGCCCTCATTCCTGTGGTGCAGATGTTTCTTGAAGGGGTCTTGTGCGTGCAGCCTCCTTTTTGTACCTCCAATAGCTCCCTAGGACCTTAACTTGGTGCTTCTGTTTCCTCAGTCACCCATGTTTGAACCTTTGGAGAAGGTTAATCTTAAGTACCTGTCTTGGAAGACTGTCCTCCTCTTGGCTCTCACTTTGGCTCGTAGGGTTTCGGAATTGGGTGCTCTTTCCTATAAGCCACCTTACCTTGTGTTTCATGCCGATAGGGCAGAACTCCGGACAGTAGCCGCCTTCCTTCCCAGGGTAGTGTCGGCTTTTCATATTAATCAGCCTATTGTGGTACCATCGTTGGTGGAGGACTCTGGTGGTCCTTCTACCTTGGATGTGGTTAGGGCTCTCCGGATCTATGTTGCCAGGACAGCGTCCCTCCGTAAGTCCGAGTTGCTTTTTGTCCTCTATGATGCTATTCGCATGGGTTGGCCAGCATCTAAGCACGTTGGATCCGACTGACTATTCATCAGGCTTATGTGAGTGCCGACCGTTGACATCCTTAGTCTATTTCAGCTCATCCCACACGTTCTGTGGGTGCATCATGGGCGGCCGGTAGAGGAGCCTCCACGTCACAATTGTGCCGTGCGACCATTTGGTCTTCAGTTCACACGTTGTCAGATTTGACAAATTTGATACGTGTGCTATGTCGGCATCCCATTTTGGCCGCCTGCAGCTGCCGCTGAGCGCTCCCACCCATAGGGAAAACTTTGGGACATCTCCAGCATAAGCACCTCCAGTGTCCCCTAGTGGATGAAAGAGAAAATGGGATTTTGGTACCTACCGGTAAATCCTTTTCTCTGATTCCACAGGGAACACAGGACGCCCACCTATGCGCTCTTAGCCTGCCTGTTCGGCTTGTTCCGTATGTTGTATGATTCAGTTATTGAGTGTTCTTCTCTCCCTTTTTTACTCCGCTTGTTCTCCATCTCCTCTAGGCCTTCATTTTCTAAACTGAGGGCTGGTGGGGCATAGAGGGCATAGGGAGGAGCTTCACACTTCTAAATTATTTAAAGTGCCGGCTCCAGCTATCCACGCCTCTATACCCCAGCATAAGCACCTCCAGTGTCCCCTGTGGAATTTAAAGCCTACTTCTGGTTTGATAAATAGGGGGAGCCCCAAGCAATTTTTCCCTCCTTTTTTAAAACCAGGACTATCTTAGTAGCCCAGTGCTGGTTCCTAAAATATGGAGGAACCCTACACATTTTCCCCCTGTATTTTTAGGAACCAGGAATGGCTAAGATGCCCATGGCTGGTTAAACTGTTTGCGGGGGTGCTCTACATAATTTTTTTTGTTAAATTAACTCTTTAGGTAGTTTACATGCAGAAGCATACACAAATCACACTGATCTATGTATGTGTCTGCCAAACTCGCTGCTCAGGAGGTAGTCTATTTGAAACTTATATTTAGGTTTTAGTTTGCTACAATGACAACCTTGATTATAATCACTATTGTTGGAAAAATTCCCAAGTTGTACCTTTTTCACTGAAAGTACTTTCGAGTTTGGTCAATGGTCTATTCAATAGGGTTTGCATTCTCACCCAAGTTTTTCAGCGAAAACAGAGAAATCTCGCACGAGTTTGTCATTTGTAAATTTGCGAGTTGAAAAACATGCCTAAACACACCCGATATTGCAATCTCGATAAACATGAATCTTAGTAAATTTACACCTTAAAGTATTTTAGGAGGCTGTATAGAGGAGGGTGTACAGTGTGTAGGACCTTCAGCACCACCTGTGGTGCAGGCCCCACTCCTGGGTGGCATTGGAGCTAGTGAGGTATGGTGCTGCCACTAGTTTGTGGGTCTGCTAACTAGTTCATTATTTCTCTACCTAATGATATTATGTTAACATTCATAACCCTAATTATATTTCATTGAGTTTGGTACATTCTTAAAAAGCACCTCAAGCACATGGTGGTTGGATTCCATTATTCAGATATTTTGTAAGATTAGCATTAATATTAAAATTAATGTTTCCAACAGTGTCAGTTAGCTGCATTATGTTGACATTAATGGTGGTTAGACTGTTGTTCCATTTATGCAAATAGCGAATCAATTGTAGCAATTGTCTCATTTGTGTATCTTTTCATTCCACATGATAGCCATCAAATAAATAAATAATTTTAATTTTATTTTTTGTACTGCTTGGTGTGATTTGTTTTGCTCACCTGTATTTATAAGCCCTGTGGCTCTAGTCCAAGCAGGAATACAGATGTGCCTTAAAAAAATTAAAAATTTGTATTGTTTATACTGTTTGGTGTACTTTGATTCACTCACGTGCATATATAAGTCGTGCAGTGATCTGCGGATTGAAAAAAATGGATAACGTACTGTTTAGATAAGAGCAACTAAATACTGTCGCTGCAGCTGCTGCCACCAGTAATGATGACAATGCTAGTCCTTCAGCATCATCTACTAAAGCTGATTCTCGAAAGCATAAAGGGTCTATGTCAGGGCATCTAAAATAAGAAAAAAAAATACAGTGCTAAAGAAAATAACACATCTAATAAATGGAAAGTGTGGTGCATAAAACAATACAATTAGCAACATGCCATTCACCACTCGCAGTGGCAAGAAAAAACTGAGGCCTTGGCCTTTATTTGTGAGTGGTGTTTCTATGAGTGTTATGATAAGAGGAAGGCCATTGTCATGCCTGGGCATAGTACCAACAAATGCAGCTTTTAATGTGTGGAATTATTTTTACACAAATCCTGACAATTGTCAAATCATCTGTAGCATTTGTAAAACTACAGTAAGCAGGGGTAGGGACATTAACCATCTTGGTACCTCCTCCCTGTTATGTCACTTGCAGTAATGATCAGAGCTAGTACTGCATCCAATTTCTGAAGGCTAGGTGACTCCTCCTCTATCCAGGATTCCTAAGACGAATCCTTCTGCATAGGCTCTGCTGCTGCTAGGGATGGATTTTCATTCCAGATAGGGACAAAAAAACTACTGACTGTGAAACAATCCTTTGCAAGGGCAAGCAAGTATGACAGCTCTCACCCAGTCACACAGCATGATTTCTGATACAATCATGGCTAAGCTAGTATAAGGTCTGCATCCAATATACACCATTAATGCAGTGGGTTTTACACAGTTAAATGACGTCCTGTGTTCCTAATAACAAATTTTATTTTACCAAAAAACCCATTCCTCGGCAGTACCAGGACATTAATTGTTGGCCTACCAAATGCCAGTATGCCCCCTGTCCACCTCACCACAGAAACTGTATGTGGACAAGTAGTAGTGATACTATATCCTTTACTCTCCCTGCAGCTCATCCTTTTGTACATATTGCTGCCTCATTAATCCATTCCCCTCTTACAAACACACATGAGCTTTTATCTTATCTACACGCATTGACAATGACATCCACAACCTGTCAGCATAAACATCTATCATACAAATCCCGCCAATATATTTATATCTCTCTCCTTCTGCTTCTATTAGCTGGTGACATAGCACAAAATCCAGGTCCAACACACATGCCACACCCACAACGAGCTATAAATCCAGCTAACCTTATAAATATTGCGTGCCTCCCCTCACCCTCCAAGTCACTAAAATGTGCCTTATGGAATGCACGCTCTGTCTGCAACAAACTAACATCCATCCATGACCTCTTTATTTCAACTAACCTCAACCTTCTGGTGATAACAGAAACATGGCTCATGCAATCAGACACTGTCTCCCCTGCTGCACTTTCATATGGTAACCTACACTTCTCACACACCTCCAGGCCTGGTAATTGTAAAGGAGGTGGGGTAGGACTATTACTCTCCCAATCTTTTACATACACAGTTCTCCCACAGGTACCTTCACTCACATTTACATCATTTGAAGTACATTGTATTAGGACTTTCACCCCTTTCTCTCTGCGAGTTGCTGTTATCTATCGCCCACCTGGGCCACCTCAACAATTTCTGGAACATTTTTCTGCCTGGCTCCCTCACTTCCTATCTTCTGACATCTCCACCATCATTATGGGTGATTTCAATATCCCCATTGACAGTCCACAATCTCCTCATGCCTCCAAACTACTCTCTCTAACCTCCTCTCTTGGCCTCTCCCAATGGACTGACTCCGCTACTCATAAGTAGGGCCACTGCCTTGATCTTGTATTCACCCAACTATGCTCAGTCTCTGATTTAACTAATGCTCTTCTCCCTCTCTCAGATCACAACCTTATCACCTGCACACTCTCCTCAATTACATCAACCTCAACGTCAGTGAAATCAACCACACCTCCTAAAACCCGCAGAAATATTAATGCTATTAACTTTCATCAACTATCTACCTCTCTACAACAACAACTCTCACCAATTTCTACATTCACTTCTCCAGAGACTGCTGCATCACACTTAAACCAGATTCTAGAAAAAGCCCATGATGAAGTAGCTCCAGCTACCCATCACACACCACGTAAACTTAGACGTCAACCGTGGCATTCTAACTTTACAAGGCATCTACAAAAACTCTCACGTAAAGTAGAACGTCAGTTGCGAAAGTCTCATACTCCAAGTGACTTCCTCACATATAAGACTATCTACAACTCTTATCGTACTGCTCTGGACACTGCCAAACAAACATATTTCCAATCTCTTATCTCTGCTCAAGCCTCTAACCCCAAGCGACTTTTTAATACATTTAAACTGCTTCTTACCCCTCCCTCACCCAAACCACCTGCTACTATCTGTGCACAAGATTTTGCTTCCTATTTTAGGGACAAGATTGATGAGATTCGAAATGAAATGGTATGCTCTTCCTCAGCTAGTGACCTGCTCAAATCGCTACCTGTATCCTCTGGCACATTCTCTTCATTTGATCTCACAAATGAAGATGAAGTATCTTCTCTCTTCTCATCCTCCTACTCTATTACCTCTTCTCTAGATCCTATACCCTCACAAATCAGTAAAGCTCTGTCTCCTGTGCTTATCCCAACCCTAACTAAAATCTGTAATCTCTTTCTCTCTACTGGCATTTTTCCATCACTGTTCAAGCATGCAGTGATTACTCCTATTCTGAAAAAGCAAAACTCTGACCCCAACACTCTCTCAAATTACCTTCCTATCTCCCAGCTCCCATGCCCCTCCAAGCTACTTGAGAGACTTTTCTACACTCGCCTCACACACTTTCTTAACTCACACAACCTATTGGACCCACTTCAGTCTGGCTTCCGTTCCCAACAATCCACAGAGACAGCACTGACTAAGGTAGTAAATGATCTGGTCACTGCCAAGGCTAAAGGCCATTACTCACTCCTAATTCTTCTAGATCTCTCTGCTGCTTTTGACACTGTTGACCACTCTCTTCTCATACAAACACTACAATCCCTGGGTTTTAAGAACACTGCTCTTTCTTGGTTCTCTTCCTACCTATCTGATCGCTCTTTCACTGTTCGTTTTTCTGATTCTGCCTCCTCTTCGCTACCTCTATCAGTTGGAGTACCTCAAGGCTCTTTGTTAGGGCCTCTGTTATTCTCAATCTATACCTCCTCTCTTGGCAAACTAATCAGCTCTTTTGGATTTCAGTACCATCTGTATGCGGATGATACTCAAATCTACCTATCTTCCCCAGATTTATCACCAACTGTACTAGTCCGTGTCACTGAATGTCTTTCTGCAATTTCTTCTTGGATGTCATCTCGCCACCTGAAACTTAATATTTCTAAAACAGAATTAATTATATTTCCACCAGCCAACAACAGTTACCAACATGATCTCTCTATCACAGTTGATAAGTCGACAATCCACCCTGCCCCACAAGCTCGCTGCCTTGGTGTCATCCTTGACTCTGAACTGTCCTTTGTTCCCCACATTCAATCTGTCTCTAAATCATGTTACATACATCTAAAAAACATATCCAAAATTCGACCATATCTCTCACAAGACACTGCAAAAACTCTAATCCATGCACTTATTAATTCCCACCTTGACTATTGCAATTGTCTCCTTACTGGTCTTCCCAAAAACAGGCTATCGCCATTACAATCAATTATGAATGCAGCTGCAAGGCTTATCTTCCTTGCCAAACGTTCATCGTCTGCTGCCCCGCTCTATCAGTCCCTCCATTGGTTGCCGGTTTTCTACCGTATTCAATACAAAATACTCTTACTTACACATAAGGCTATTAACCAAACCACACCAACATACATCTCTTCACTCATCTCAAAATATCGCCCTACCCGACCTCTCCGCTCAGCACAAGATCTGCGTCTCTCATCCCAATGCATTACTTGCTACCACTCACAGTTACAGAACTTTTTTAGGGCTGCACCCACTCTATGGAATGCCTTACCATGCAAAATACGACTTTCCTCTAGTCTCCAATCCTTCAAGTGATCCCTGAAAACTCACCTCTTCAGGCAAGCTTATCAGATCCCAGAACCGCCCTCACAACCTTCATAGTTACCATATCTAATTACATCCCCTCTTACAGTCCACACATAACCTCACACATTGTCTTTCTCTCACATCCTCATGACATTTGGCCGACATTCCTGTGTGACTGGATCATGCCGCCAATCAAGAAACTGTGCATTGTGGCTGGACCAAGATGCAATATATAGCACCTATCCTTGTGTATCAATGCCTATTTCCCTATAGATTGTAAGCTTGCGAGCAGGGCCTTCCTACTTATATATCTGTCTGTTATTACCCAGTTTTGTTCTATCAATGTTGACAATTGTACAGTGCAATGGAATATGCTGCGCTATATAAGAAACTGTAAATAAATAAATAAAATAAATAGTGAGAAACTAAAGATTACATGTCTATAACAGCCCACTGGGGGTGATTTGTCTTTAGCAGCAGCAATATAAAACAAACAATGCCAGCTCATTCAGAGGAAGGCTGTGTACTCTGTATACCAAATTCACTAAGAGGCATTCCACTGACAACCTCTTAGAAAAACTAAGGCCCTCATTCAGAGCCGTACGCTCTGAGCAGAGCGCACGCTCTGAATGAGGGCCGGGCTCCATTTTCATGGAGCGTCCTCCTGGACGCTCGTATCGCTGTGGGTCACCACCCACAGGCTATACGAGCGTGCATTGTGATGGTCGCGATGGTCGAGACCATCGCGACCATCGAATTTGCGAGCCGGAGCCTGCGGTTGAGGTTTTCAACCGCAAGCTCCAGAGTGATTTTGGCTCTATCAGAGCCAAAATCACTCCCACTGACATCACTAGTGATGTCAGTGGGCCGGCTTCTGACGGGAGGCGTTCCCGTGGGAACGCCCCCATCAGGGAGGCACGCCCCCGGCACGCCCACCAAAGGGGGCGTGCTGTCAATCAACATTGACAGCATGCCCCCTTTGATCGGACACAACGAGCGAAGGACTTTCCTTCGCTCGTCGCGTCTGGCGCATGCGCACGACGGAGCTCCCTCCGTCGTGTGCATGCTCAGTCCATAACATTGACCCACTTGCGAGCGGACAGCCGCTCGCAAGTGGGTCTGAATCAGGCCCTAAGATGCTGTCTGTGGCCCAAAAAGTTTCCATACATTTTCACCATTCAGTCACAGCATGCAGGAGATTGCAGCAGCTGCAAGAACAGTTGAATTTGCCCTGCCAGCAACTGAAGTTATAGGTAGTAACCAGATGGAATTCCACCCTTATTATGCAGCAGATGGCTGAACAGTAAAAACCCATCCACAGTTGTACAACAAGCCATGGCATTGGGAGAGGAGGGGGAGTATTCCCAGAACTGACCGAGCCAATTTGGTGCCCTAAACAAGATTTTGGAGGGTGCCCCCAGCAGATAATTCCAGGCTCTCCCCTCACAGCCACTGGGACAAGTTTTAGGGGAAAGTCACTTATATCCCATCTCAGAAGGGATTTTATAGGGCACATTCTTCCATCACAGCACTCCTTTCCCATCACTGCACAGCACCCTTCACAATACCCCTCACCCAGCACCCCTCTCCCAGTACAGCACCCCTAACTCAGAACTGTACCCCCACATTCAGCAGAGCACCCCTCATACCACAGCTTACACCACAGTATCCATCATCCCTCCCCCAGAACAGCACCCGTCTTCCAGCACTGCATCCCTCACCAATATAGATCAAAGCACAGCATTCATCACCCAAAACCCCTTTACATCACAGTACCCCTCTATACTCACCAAGCACAGCAACCACCTCCCAGCACAGCACCCATTACAGCAAATATTACAGCACAGCACCAATTACCCCTCACCTGGTACAGCACCCTCACTTAACACAAATCAAAGAACAGCATCTATCACCCCTCACTTAACATCCCTCTCCCAGCACAGCACCCCTCACCCAGCACCCATCTCCCAACACAGCACCTGCCACACAGCATAGTAAAACTTACAGAAAGGCACCCATCAGCCCTCACTCAGCACCCTTCACACAGATTACAGTACAACATACAACACCCCTCAACCAACACCCCTCTCCAAGCACAGAGGAATATTTTCATTATACCAGAAACTTAGGCATATAAAAGAGTTCCGTTGACTACTGGAAAGACAAAAAGGCAATTTGGATGCCCTTGTACAGGCTGGCTTTGCATTACCTAAACTTTCCACCCTCAAGTGTGCACTCAGAAAGAGTTTTCTGCACTGACAGGAACTTTATAAGTGATTGGCATAGAGGCTATTTCCTCAAAATATGGTAATTGAACAGACACAGCTGCTGAAAACTTCTACTGTACATGCAGTTGATGATGTAGAAAAGAGGGACTTATATCAAATCTAAGACCTGTGCAATCTAATGCCAGGATGATGAAGTTTTGCCTCAATTTTTAATCCGAGCCTGGCCAGAAAACCCAAGAACTGAAAAGTTACTGCCACTCTGTTTCCTAGATGCACTATGTTGAAAGTTGAACTGAAATGTTCTACCTGCATTTGATAAATACAAAAATGTCCAGAAATTTGTATGGCCATAGACAGATCTCCTGTATGCCCCTTTCATTGTTTTAAATCAGGAACACCGAAAGTTCCACAGAGGCAAGTACTGATGTGAATGAGTCAAATATTTATTTGTAAATGCCTCCCCTTCTACCTCATAAATTTGCCTTAGATTCAAAAAATGTAATTAAGTTTACTACAAATTAACCCTCCTTTTACCTATCTTCAACTACTTAAATACTCCAACTCCCCCAGGCCTCTTGATTAATAAAACATTTGTTTCATTATGTGCCATGATGGAAGTTGATCAATAATAAAATAAATTATTAAAAATGAGTAGAAAATAATGTTATTGAGGTTATTAATACTCTTGGAACAAAAAAGATTAAAATTATGTTAGAACCAAAACTAGCAAAAATTTTCGGGTGGAAATCTTTACTTTGTATAGCCATAAAGTATACCCTTTACAACATGGAAACATACCTTTTTAAATTCACTAGCTAAAAGAAATGCACATGGATTTTGCACACTTTTTAAAAAAAAAATAGTCCTATATTGTACTTTGATGAGTTTGCAAAAGATGTAAAAATAATGTTACAAAAAATATTATGGTTGTTTGGATTCCTAAGTAACATTTCTATGTTTGCAAATAACACAGGCCATTGTTTGTACAGTACTATGCAGATTAGGATAAAAGGTGCTTAAAATCTGTATAAAATCACATTATGTCATTTTACTAAATATTTATCTAACAATACAAAGGTTATCATGACAACATTACTTATTTATTGTGGGTGAAGCATCAAAGTCATGCACATTGGTAACTTGCACAACTTCTGGTGGAATAATGCTATATTGTGGCTCCTCATATTCCAGCCATTTATGTGATAATGGGAACCACCCCCAGTCTGCCAAATGAGTGACTTTTTGCCTCCACTTGTTCTAGAGGCATACCAGCCAAACAAATCTTCATACAGTAGTTTTCCATAACTTCTCTCACAAGAACCACATACTCCTCATTTTGTGGCCACTCTTCGTCTTAGCCCACTTCTACAATCCACGCACAATGTAATACTGATTATGTCCTTATACGTAGGTTTTCCATACCATCTTTTTAAACCAGGACAGGTTATGTGGCTGGCTGACTTCAATCCTACATTTCACCTGGTTTTAAAAAGCCGCAGAACCTATGTGATCCATGAGTGTTCTGGTTTAAAGGGTTAGTATGTAAAACTTACTTATACACCTAAATTGATCCAAGCTTGATCCAAGCTTGATCCAAGCTTGCATTATCCCTATGAAAGGTTGCGGTTACTCCATCTGACTATGGTCTCTTATGCCTGCAAATGTGTGTTTATAAATGCAGCCGCTTGCTTTCACCTGCCTGTGACACTACCATAACACACCCACTAAATGGACCATTTTACCTTATATTTCTTGTCATCCCCTATCACTACCCAGGAATGCCCACAACTTCTCCACAACATTGTATGTCTCGATCACAATATCAACTGTGTGTATATACTCTGTGTGATGCATGCGCCATAGGAGCTTTTAGAAGTTTTAGTGCATTTGCAAATGCAAAAATTTGTTCAACTATGTGAACATTGGCTTTTTGTGTGCACCTCTAAATCAGGCCCAGAAGCAGGGTAATAGTGATGCCCAGAGCCATAACTAGACTTTTTGGTGCCCTGTGCCAGAGGGAGCATTGCCCCCCCATTTTTTAAAAAGGGACATAAGATAGTGCACCTGAAAAAGGGTCATGGCTTCATGGGTAAGGGCCAGGGAAGAGATAGGGGAGGCCAGGAGATGCTGGGGATGAAATAAGAGAAAGTTATAAGTGAGAATGATAATAAACAGAAATTTTACAGGCCCAAACAGCGGCGCCTGACCTGTGGTGCCCTGTGCGATGGCACCGGCCACACTACCCTAGCTATAGCCCTGGTAATGCCATAGGAACATTATACAAGGAAACAGAAGGGAATAGCAAACATGCATTACTATAATTTACACTGAAAATGCAATAACATGTGTTATTAGACCTAATGGTTTGGTTTTGGACATACTGGGGCCTTTTTAGATATGTAATTTTGAAAGAAAGATGAAACAAGCATACTTCTATCTAGAATTATTGTAACTTACATTTATAATAGAGTAGGGGTAGCCATCAGTGGTTTAACCATCGAGGATCACCATTGACGATGCCAGCAATATTTAACATCTATGTCAAATAAAAAAAAAACTCATTGGGGAATCACAGATGGTTTTCACTTATTGATGGACATGCCTGCTGTGGGAAACAGCAGGCGGCAGTACAATCAGGTAACAGAGCAGGGTTAACAGGTCACTGGGAGCAGGGCTAAGCTCCATGCCTCCTGTTCTAAGTAAAATAAAATAATAGCCCCACATCCAACAATGGCAGATAACCATTGGATCTCCAATGGCAAAACCATCAACAATTGGTGGAAAATCAATAAAGGCTTTTAGCTACTGATGGTCAATAGTCATCCCTATAATAAAAGATTTGTCAAATTAAAAACAGACAAGACAATGTTGCCTGTTGCTCGGAGGGCCTCAGACTGCAAATTTTCTGCACAGAAAAAAGTCTAGTACCTGACAATTGTGTTATTTTACTAACAGCAAAACAGATGAGCAATTTAATGATGTGCAAACATGATGTGCTATGACAAAATTACAGTTTATATTAAAAAGTAAACACATAAGAACAGTATGTTAAGATTCATCTGCCAGTCCATACACTTCATACATTTGGAGAAAGTACATAAAAAGTGGAACAATAAAAAAAACAGTATACAATATCTTCCTAGAACTTAAGCTCATATTGCTCAATGTTGGCAGTAACGAGAACCTGAGAAACCCAAGTCACTTGTGAGCAGTAGTATATTGTAATAGTGACAGAATGGTCAATCTCCTGGGACACAAAGCAATAGGGAGACCACAGTTTCAGCCTATTTATCTTCAGGGCCTATAGCAGAAATCTACTTCTTTTGATGTTTACTTGAATTAGTTTTATTATCTGGCATGAGGTGGAAGGATAGGGAGCAGAGCACATAGAAACGCACGTGCAGAGGACCTGACATTCTTGTCCTTCATGCTGCCTGGCTGCTCACCATGGACCTGCTGCTATCCCTTGCCCTGACAGGTGTAGCAGGTATACATTGCATTATATATTTATATATATATATATATATATACATATATATAAATTATATATATATATATATTGTGGCAGTATCACTAGAGATGTTGCCGGTGAGCAGCAGATTTTGTGTGTGGCAGGAGAGATCCGCCCACACAGAGTACAAAAGCATTGTGGGATGATAGGTGTACTGCCTGCCATATGACCAGAGCTCAGGTGAGGCCACTGGTGGACTCAGTCAGACAGTCCAGGTGGGCCTGCAGTGTGAGTGAAGCAGACCAGGTGGTCAGGATCATATCTGCAAGGAGGCAGGCAGATCCATATACCTCTGACACTGTCCGTGTGAGAGGCAGCAGCCAGCAAGCTGAGAAAGCTATACCAGGCCAGGGTGCAGTCCTGCACGTGGCAGGAGGGACCACAAATCTCAGAGACTTGAAAAACTTTCACACAGATTAGCTGCTTTTACAGAGAGGGTTTAAGATGTGAGCGAGTGCCCTAATAATGGTCTAGATTGTTTATTATTTTATTTCTGTTTACTGGTTTCCATGCTGGAAGTAAAGCACAATTTTCATTTATTTCACTGGAATGCCATGTGTGGACTCTAATTCTGCACCTACTCATTGCACCACTGAAACCAATCTACAAGGCTAATTACCCCAAGTCGTCACATGTGGTAGAGAATGCGGACATACAGAGTCTACACAAAAAGATCTATGCTGCAGAAAATGTGGAATACGAATGGAAATATGGACGCTTATTGCACTGCATAATTGGACTCTCCTAGAAAGCCAAAAGGAGACTCACTGCACCTACATGGTGGAATGCTCATCAAGCTGGTGAGTGGAGATAAGTCTGTTGTTTAAACAACAAAAAAGTTTGCAAATGTGTACTTCCTCAGCATTGGAAGGGTTAAAAGAAATTGTGTGGTTTATCCTGGTGAATTGCTCATGCTCATTAAGTCAAGGTGTGGTACTGAGGGAGCAGAGGTTCCTATTGAAAGGCTATTGAGACTGTTTGATACATGCCTGTAATTGTAGTGCCACATGAAGAAAAATGTTTTGCCGTGTTGAAAATACTTTTGAAGTCAAAGTGTGATACAGTGAAAAAAAAAGTTATTCCAGTGTATTTTGTGCCAAGAATCATGGGAAATAAAAAAAAATTCTAATGGCAAAATTCTTGCTACAAAGTTTCATTCTCAGTCTAGAGAGATAGAAAACCCGGGGTGGAGTTTATAATCTATATATAAAGATGATAGTGTGTAGGTCAAAGGTCCATCCAGATACGACTATATCAGCCTGGAAGAATTTGACAGTATGTGTAAAGTCTTGAATGAAGGTAATGCGTATTATGCTGGGAAGATTGATGACTTAATGGAACGATTGGCTGATGAGATAAATTTTCATGAGCAATCTGCAAGGAAATTATGAAGTTAATTGTCCTCTTTGAAAATGGCATTTGAGCAGGATAAAATAAAAATACGTGAAGTTCTTAATGAGACAGACCTTAAATTGGCAGCCATGTCTGAACGCCTTGAGGAAGCTAAACTTTTCAAATGTGTTACAAAGTGTGAGAATGATGTGCTGCTAGCAAAGAATTACATATTACAGCAAGGTATTGTTGAATTGCAGCAAAAGTGTGTGGTACTTCAGCAGGAAGTGGAGGAATTGCAAGAAGGGGTGCAGAGACATCGGAGTGATGCAGAGCGCATGCAAGTGAAAGTGGCTCTGCTGTTAAAGGAAAAATACTCTTTAATTGCCTCCACTCAAGTAAATTTAAAAGATTGTGAATTGGAAAAAAAATTCTCTGGCTGGAAAGTTTTGTGAAGTAAAAGAGAAGTATATCCAGATGCTGCAGACTCACACTCGCACTCAGTGGGAAATTGATCTTGATGGAAAAGAGATGGAGGTGGTCAATCTTAAAGTCAGCTGTAAGGAGCAATTACAAACTCTCCACTCCAATTTAGCTGCAGCTAGAACAGTTTCAGAAGGTCTGACAGAAAGAAATGTATTCCTGGAGGAAAGTCTTCATAAAGCAGCAGAGCACAGTGAATATTTGGAGAGGGAGCTTAACCTTGCTCATTGCAGGGCTTGGAAGTTGCAATAACAGAGTGAGAACCTTGAGAAGTGTCTGCTAAGTACATGGGACCAGTTGAAATGATTCCAATTTTAGAGGAATAGCAAAGAAATGGAGTTGCAATCTGAATTAAACATGGCAGAGTCTGAAGTAATTGTACAAAAGTTGAGAGTGGCTGAATTTGAAGTTGTGGAGAGCAATCTGCTACAAGCTGAGAGTAAGTTGGAAGGCACCATGGAGAAATTTGCCCAGCTGGAAGAGCACATGTCTATGGCTCAGAAACAGTTCCACAGGGTGGTGGGAAAGTAAGAAGAGGAAAATAAGTTAAATAACATTCTGAAGTTGTATTCGGGACCCAAAATGTCATTCGATGTCTTCGCTGAAGCCAGTGTGGTAGAAGTTCCAGCTAGATAGTATTTGAAAATAAAGACCTCTGTGGAGAGTGAACTTCAACCTGTGCTGGTGGAACATGTTGAAATTGTTCATCATATTTTCAAGGCTCAAATAGCGGGAGCACAAGAAAGTCCAAGAAAACTATGCTTTAATGAAGTGGCAGGTAGCCATCAGAGCCATGAGATCAAGTCTGTGGATCAATGGAGTAAACACTTAATTAACTTATGTGGACATGAGGGTCCAGAGTATGAGGGTGACAGTGCCAGTACATGGTATGTTGACATAAATACAAGGTCCAGAAGTTGTGATGCTGGTGACTCTCAGGGTACTGTTAGCTCCTCTTCTTCCAAGGGGCCATCAGTGAAGTATGCCAGTAGCCAATACAGGGCTTCAAGGCTGCAGGTTAAAGATGGGTCAAGTAGAAGTTGGCCAAAAGATGTGCCTTTAGTAGGTTTAAGTGGCAAGAGTAAAGAGGAAGTGTGTTGCTTTAGGAAATGTTATCTCAAGTTCTTTATGTCTGTTGCAGTAACCAAGAGTGAGCCTCAAGTACAACATAAAGAAAGCAAGTACCACCATTGGTACCATAAAGTAAGGAGAAAAATTACCTCCGGAACTTGAAGGATGTGACCCCCAGAACTTACCAGAGTCTGGATGATCTTGGATCCGGTGGATGGTTCTGAGAATAATGAAGAGGGACTTTGCAATGTGA
This sequence comes from Taudactylus pleione, assembly GCA_031769625.1. NCBI lineage: Eukaryota > Metazoa > Chordata > Amphibia > Anura > Myobatrachidae > Taudactylus > Taudactylus pleione. Next base: position 3,147,699 of record JAUIMM010000150.1, on the reverse strand, counting down.
ATGCCTCATCCCATGTAGCTGAACCCAGGGGTTTCAAGCTGGGGAGGGGGATATGTGGCAGTATCACCAGAGATGGTGCTGGTGAGCAGCAGATTCTGTGTGTGGCAGGATAGATCCACCCACACAAAGTACAAAATCATTATGGGAAGATGTGTAATGCCTACCATATGACCAGATCTCAGGTGAGGCTGCTGGTGGACACAGTCAGACAGTCCAGGTGGGGCTGCAATTTGAGTTAAGCAGACCAGGTGGTCAGGATCATACCTGCAAGGAGGCAGGCAGATCCATATACATCTGACACTGTCCTTGTGAGAGGCGGCAGCCAACAAGCTGAGAAAGCTATACCAGGCCAGGAGGCCAGTGTCCAGTCCTGCATGTGGCAGGAAGGACCACAAATCTCAGAGACTGTAAAAGACTTTCACACAGATTAGCTGCTTCTATAGAGAGGGTTCAAGAAGTGAGCTAGTGCCCTAAGAAAGGGCTAGGTAGTTTATTATTTTATTTCTGTTTACTGGTTTCCATGCTGGAAGTAAAGCACCATTTTCATTTATTTCACTGGAATGCCATGTGTGGACTCTAATTCTGCACCTAATCATTGCACCAATGACACCAATCTACCAGGCTAATTACCCCAAGTTGTCACAATATATATATATATATATATATATATATATATAGTATATATATATATATGGTATATATATCCACATCCATCCACTGTTTGATGCTCCACCAGTGGCTCAAGCAAAGATGAGGCCAGCACTCTCTCCAACTCACCATTTTTACTTTCCAAGTGATCCTTTACATAGGCACATTAAATAGCAGCATATCAGTTATTCCAGCATATCATATACATTACATATCTCATATGTGTAAGCATAACTGGGTTCCCATATCATTCCCAGTGAATGATATCAGCAGCTGTGTTAGAACCTGATTTTGTTGTGGACCTGGGATAGTAACAGGAGCAGACACCTGAACATACTTAAACTGAAAAGTCATTTTTTTATTGGGTGAAGTTTAAGACATGTGCACTGATAATATAAAGTCCAGAATATAGATGGGGAAGTGATGACTTGAAACTGAAGTGAAGCAAGAGTGGGTAATGTCCAAGTAGTGACAGAAATAATAAAATGTATTTATAATCCAAATAGTTACTGTGAGGCTGCAGACAGGATATCAGGTTACAAATTGATACTTGTATGATGAAATCAAGAGAGGTTATGGAGTAGTTGAATAACTGATGAGTAGCACTGAGATGGCTCAGTGTAGAAACAGGATAGCTGCAGAGAGCTACGTAACAGGAGGCAGTGTAGGGATAGGGTTAACTGCACACTCAGGTCTTTAGGCAAGGAGAAGGTTAATGGAAGGTGCAGGGTGGTTCCAGCAGGATACTGGGAGTAGGCAGAACAATGCAGGCTGCTTGGATGCTAGGATCCAGCAAGAGCACAGGTGAGCATGGAACAGACAGGTCTTAGGAGAACAGGAACTCTCTCACAGCATATGCTGTGAAACATGTTGCACTGGCAACTATGGGGAGCTCTGAACTACCTTAAGTACTCAGTGCAGGATTGTGAATGGTTGGAGAGAGCATGAGACATTCAAGGATTGGAGCAACTAAGTCATGTGACCAGAAGCAAGATGGCGGCGCCCATACCAGAACAGAATGGAAACACCACCAGTCTAACCCCAGACAGAAAGACACAGTGCCTGCGGAACTCCTTGCACAGCCAGCGCATGCCACCAGATGACACTTCCTCTGCCGGAAGGACCACGCCACAGCACCCTCACAGGTAATACCCATCATCTCCTATGCCGGGAAACCCTGGACATGACAGTACCCCCTTCCTGATGAGTGGCCTCAGGAAACTTACCTGGTGTCACAGCTGCCGACACTTGAGACTCCTGGGAGAAGGCAGGCCTACTAGGCATAATAAACTGGGGTGGCTTTATAAGTTACCTTTTCATGAAATCTCGGTAGCACAGAATAAAAGTAAATAGAATTAATTCATAGGAGAAATATAAGAGCAACATCTCACATAAAGTCTCAACAACACAGAGGTTCACATAAACAATAATGAGTATAGGAGAAAACCCCCCATATAGTCTTTAACACAGAAGAGCTACGGTAGGGAACCCTGAGTACAGTATGAGGCTAACACCTCAGGATGGTATAGAGGAGATTCACCTGGGTGGAATCCTCTAGTGATGGAGATACAGAGCAGAGTGAGCCCTGTGATGCGGTGAAAGATGAAGCAGGGTTGAGCCCTGTGATGCTGTGAGGTTGAAGCAGGGTTGAGCCCTGTGATGCAATATGGTCGGAGCAGGGTTGAACCCTGTGATGCGATGAGGTCGGAGCAGGGTTGGGCCCTGTGATGTGGTGAGGTCTGAGCAGGGTTGAGCCCTGTGATGTGGTGAGGTCGGAGCATGGTTGAGCCCTGTGATGCAATGAAGTTGAAGCAGGGTTGAGCCCTGTTAAGTGGTGTGGTTCCAGAACAGGGTTGAGCCCTGCGGTATGACTAGAATCTGGAATGGAGTTGAGCCCCATGATGCAATGAAGGTTGAAGCAGGGTTGAGCCATGTGAAGCAGTGTGTTTCTGGAACAGGATTGAGCCCTGCAGTGTGACTAAAATCAGGGTTGAGCCCAATGATGTGGTGATGATAACTGTGATGGTGCAGTTGACAACTGTAATGAAGATAAATTCGATGTCCACAGGAGTAAGAGACAACAGGCAAAGTAAATAGTGCAGCAAAAGGTGAAACCACAGCAGTGGAGCAGAAAGCAATACTTGGGCAATGGCTATGCTGAGCTCTGTAGTGCGGCTGGTAACTGGCATCAGAAGTTTAGCTGGAAAATGAGTGGAGATTTAGCAAAGTCTACAGCAACCCACAGGCACAGAAGGGATCTGGCAGGAGTCCAAGAAAGACCTGAAAGTAACGTTGCACAGACACTGAGACACAGTTAGTAACAGGCTTTATACTAGAGGTCTGTGATCCATAGGATGTTCAGAACATGTAACCCAAATGGAATCAGGTTTGAAATAATGAGCAATCTAGGAATCCCACAACCTGACAACCCCTTGGAAACAGATGATCACTTTAACTCTCTATCCCCTGTATGTGAAGAATGCCAGCAAGCAGGATAGCTCCTTGAAATGACCACAGAGGAACTTGGAAACAAGTAATCTATCTTTATGTACTGAAATAGTCACAGTCCTGACAGTACCCCCCCCCCCCTTTTGGGTGGTCTCCGAACACCGACCAGGTTTTAAAGGGAATTGAGCATGAAAATTTCCATATCAACTAAGGAGCATGGACATCAGAGTCTTTATACCAAGATCTCTCCTCCGAGTCATAACCCTTCCAGTCTACAAGGTGTTGTAATTGATTTTGATGCTTACAAGAATACAGAATCTTATCAATCTCAAACTCCACACCTCGAGCAGTTGTTATGGGAGGTACTTTAGGCAAGCTGTCATGAAATCGATTAAGAATCAATGGTCTCAGCAAGGAGACACGAAAGGAGTTAGGTACACGCATAGTTGGAGGTAACTGTTACTTACATGCCACTGTGATGATAATTTTTATAAAACGAAAAGGACCAATATACCAGGGAGCAAACTTCATAGTAGGTACTTTAAGTCATAGATTTCTAGTAGACAACCATACACGATCCCCAACAGAATATTTAGGAATTGCCGAACATTTTCTATCAGGAAAGACCTTATAATTATGAGAGGCTTTCCTAAGACACTTATGTACCTGTCTCTTAATTCCAGAAAAATGTTGGAGGGTAGCTTTGGCTGCTGGAATGTCCACTGTAGGAATTGATTGAAGCTCAGGTACTCGAGGATGCCGACCAGAATTGGCAAAAAAAGAACTTACACCTCTAGCAGACGTATAATCAAAGTTATGAGCAAACTCAGCCCAAGGCAAGAAATCCATCCAATCATCTTGAGAAGAAGAAATATACATTCTCTCCAACTCCTGGTTCACTCTTTTGGTTTGTCCATTTCACTGAGGGTGATATGCAGAAGAAAACTGTAATTTAATTTGCAATGATGAACATAAAGCCCTCCAAAACCGAGCAACAAACTGGACACCCCGATCAGACACTATCTTAGTAGGAAATCCATGAAGATTAAATATCTCTTTGATAAATATTTGTGCTAATTTGGGGCCTGATGGAATTCGAGCCAAAGGACAAAAATGAGCCATCTTGGTAAAACGATCCACCACTACCCAAATAACTGTACAGCCCCTAGATTCAGGAAGATCTGTAATAAAATCCATGGAAAGATGGGTCCATGGTTGGGTGGGAATGGGTAGTGGATGAAGAGGACCCACTATAGACTGCTGGGAGGACTTACTGTATGTTGTACACATTTAGAGCAAGAACGTATAATCTCTTGGACATCTTTTTCATGGAAGACCACCAATAGGAACGTTGCAAAAATGAGTACATTTTATGAACCCCTGGATGTCCAGAGAAATGAGAATTATGAGCCCAGGAAAGAAGTTTACCTTGTAACTCTGGTGCCACAAATATATTCCCAGGAGGATGATCAGGAGAGATGGAAATTGAAGAAAAAGCCAGAGGGTTTATTATAGGGTACCTTTGATCCTCATTTTGTTCTTTCACTTCCAACATTGAGCGTGAAAGTGCAACTGCCTTTTTATTCAATGAACCTGGACGAAACCTGAGGACAAAATCAAAACGAGAAAAAAATAGTGCCCAACAAGCTTGTCGTGGTTTCAGACAATGGGCAGTTTTCAAATACATTAAAATTTTTATGGTCTGTAAAAATAGTAACAGGATGCTTTGCGCCTTCTAATAAATATCTCCATTCCTCCAAAGCTAACTAAATAACTAACAACTCTTGGTTCCCGATGGAGTAACTACTCTCAGCACTAGAAAACGTTTGTGAAAAGAATCCACTGTTCTCCCATCTACAGCCACTTGAGAGAAAATAGCCCTAACTCCATAAGTGGAGGCATCCACTTCTAGCATAAATGGCTTCTCAACAACAGGTTGAAATAGAATGGGGGCTGCAGAAAATGCATCTTTAAGATTCTGGCAGGCATCCAATGCCTCTGGGGACCACACTTTGGGATTAGCCCCTTTTTTTGTCATAGCAGTAAGTGGAGCTACAATCGTTGAAAATGCTTTGATAAACTTTATGTAATAATTGGCACAGCCTAAAAAGCTCTGATAAGACCTTAATGAAGTGGGCAAAACCCAGTCTTGAATAGCCTTTAACTTCTTAGGGTCCATCTGAAGTTCGGAACCGGAAATGATATACCCAAAAAAGGGTATCACTGGGACTTCAAAAACACACTTGGAGATCTTACCATAAAGCTTATTATCTCGAAGATGACTTAATACCTCTTTAACATGGGTACGATGATCAGAAAGATTTCTGGAAAAAATCAAAATATCATCAAGATAAACAATAATAAACTTATAAAGTATATATGGGAAAATTTTATTCACAATCTCCTGGAACACCGAAGGAGCATTACGTAAACCAATAGGCATGAAGAGGTTCTCATAATGGCCATCTCGCATATTAATTGCAGTTTTCCACTCATCACCCTCTTTAACTCTGATCAAGTTGTAAGCTCCCTTTAGATCAAGTTTGGTAAACAGTTGAGAACCCTTAGCTCTGTCAAACAATTCTGTAATGAGAGGCATAGGATATTTATTTTTTACCGTGATCTCATTTAGACCTCTAAAGTTGATACATGGATGAAGACCACCATCTTTTTTCTTTACAAAACAGAAGCCCGCTCCAGCGGGAGATGAAGAAGGCCTGATAAACCCCTTTCATAGGTTATCTTGTACATATTGCAACACGGCTTGAGTCCAAGAAACAGAGAGAGGGTATACCCGAACTTTGAGTGGCATTTTACCAGGAATAAGTTCAATAGGACAATCCCAGGGACAATGTGGAGAAAGTTCATCTGCCGCCTGCTCAGAAAAGACATCAGCAAATTCATGATAAGGCTGTGGGAGAGAAGGTGAAACATCTGCTTTCTCTTCAGCCAATCGTACCACAGGAGTCAAAAAATTTAATTTGCATTTAGGACTCCAAGAAAGAATTTGAGAACAAGTCCAATCAATATGAGGTTTATGAAGAGTTAAACATGGTAAACCAAGAACTATATCATACATAGAAATGGGTAATACCAAAAACTCTAAACTTTCTTCATGCAAAGCTCCTACTCTCAACTTCACAGACTTTGTTTGATGTGTAACTTTTCCATTAGAAATTCTAGTCCCATTAACTGCAGAAATGGAAAAAGAACGGGTTAAATTGACAACAGGATTTTTAATTTCTGAACCAAAGACAATGAAATAAAAATTGCCAGCTGCTCCAGAATCTATCAATGCAGAAAACTCTTGACACAAAGAACCAAAATCAGGAATGCTCACAGAAATTAAACAATCCTTTTTGGGGGAAATTTTAGAAAGTACCCCTAGTTTGACTTCCCTTCCATCAACTAGGGATGATCGTTTCCCGGCCTTGTTGGACATTTAGCCAAGAAATGTTCTGAGGATGCACAATACAAGCAAAAATTAGAACGCCCCTACATTGCTTCTCAACTTCAGACAATTTAGCTTTATTAATTTGCATAGGTTCATCAGATGTACTATGAAAAGAGCGAGACTGGGGAAGAGAAATTTTAAGTAGTATAGAGCACACTTTCTGTCAAACTCAAAAGTGACAGGTGCCCTGCCCACGTTCCTCCCATGACACGCCCACTCTCAACCCACACCACACTCACTCTCCTCCCATGACATGCCCACTCTCTGCCCTAAACCCACCCATATAACTACTCCTGACACTCCCTGTTTTATGCCCCTTTTTTATATAAATGTCATATAAATTTTATATCCTATTAATATTAACTGTATATAAATGTTATATGTGGTTGATAATAATGGGTTTTCAAATTAATATAGCATAATATATGATGATATTAATGGGGTATTAAATTAATATGGTATTTATATAAAATGTGTAATTTGTAATGCATTATTGACATTGTATAATGAATATTATTAACCCCTATAAGAGTAATAAGTGGATTATGTCTACAATCAAAAACCTCGGCTTGTAACGCCACGCTGCTAGCCGGAAAATGCGGATGAAAAAAGCGTATTACACGGTATTAAATCGGGTAGTTATAGTGGCGTTGATAAGTTTTATGCTGCAAATAACAGCTGGTTAAAAGAACCTATTATTAACCCTTAGAAAAACAAAGTATTTAAAAGGCCATATGAACATTTGGTGTGTAACTATAAAAGTAAAAAGCAGAAGTTGCCCACAAACAAAAACCTCAGCTTGTTACACCGTGCAGCTAGCCAGAAAATGCAGATGAAAAAGGCGTATTATACGGTATTATTTCTCTGTAGTTATAGCTGAATTGATAAGTTTTATGTGTCAAATAAAGGCAGGTTTAAAAGGTCTGATATTCAAAAAAAGTTTAAACAAAAATGGTTGCATACATGGATATAGCATTATTTCATAGCTCTGAATACGTACAGCTGTATAGACATTTTACAGGACTTCATGTACAGCCGTAATAACACATACCATAGAACGATTAAGTGTACGCTGTGTGAAATTATTCCCTCTATCGTATTGTGCATTTTCAAGGCCAATGCGGATGAGAAAGGCATATTACACAATATTAAATCTGGGTAGTTATAGCGGCGTTGATAGGTTTTATGCTGCAAATAACGGCCTGTTTAAAAGAACCGATTACTAACCCTTAGACAAACAAAGTATTTAAAAGACCATATGAACATTCGGCGTGTAGCTATAAAAGTAAAAAGCAGAATAATACAGATATATAGACATTCTACAGGACGTCATGTACAGCCGTAATAACACATACTGCAGAACAATTAAGTGTACTCCGTGTGAAATTATTCCCTCTAACGTAATGTGAATTTTCAAGGCCATGTACGGTGAATACTTAATTGTTCTGCGGTATGTGTTATTACGGCTGTACATGAAGTCCTGTAGAATGTCTATATATCTGTATTATTCTGCTTTTTACTTTTATAGCTACACATCGAATGTTTATATGGTCTTTTACATACTTTGTCTAAGGGTTAGTAATTGGTTCTTTTAACCGGCCGTTATTTGCATCATAAAACCTATCAACGCCGCTATAACTACCCAGATTTAATATTTTTCCGCATTTTCCGGGTAGTCGTGTGTCGTCACACGCTTAGGTTTTTGATTGTAGACATAATCCGCTTATTACTGTTATAGGGGTTAATAACATTTATTATACGCTGTCAATAACGCATTACGAATTACACATTTTATATAAATACCATATTAATTTGATACCCCATTAATATCATCATCATAGTGCCGTCAAGCACATGTGTATGCAACCACTTTCACCGACATGCTATTAAAAAATTATATTTACTGTTCTACATAAGTGAATCACAGGTAAAAAATACTCATACTCACGAAATTTCCTTTAACAACATTAAACGGTCATCAATCTTTTAGTAAAGTAATGTGGGGACCATAAATTCCACTAGCAATACATTGTAAAGTTACAGTTTTGTGCATCAAAATGGATATCAGTGATTGCTCAAGTTTAATGGGAGGACGAACTAAAATACAAACCAAATTTTTATTTAAAAGCTTTCATACATTTTTTTACCCTAAAAGTTATTAGTTTGTCATTTGAAAAAAATGTGATTTCATGTGTACAGTAATAGAATGATATACGAGCTAATGAACAAATTATTAATAAATGTCGACAACAATAGACAATACAATGTTAAACAAGAAGAAATTAAATATGTTTTTGAAAACCATACAGAAAGGAAAAATCACTTTGGCTAAAGGTAATTATTATTCAATCTAAAATACTTTACATTGAAAACTATATAGTACATATACTGTATGAACATTATGATAATTGGTGGCACAGATGTTGTAGTGGTTAGCATTACTGCCTCACAGCACCAAGGGTTTGATTCCCAGTACGGCCCTAACATTGTGGAGTTTGTACAGTATATTCTCCCTGTGCTTGCATGGGTTTCCTCTAGGTATTCCGGTTTCCTCTCACACTCCAAAAATATACTGGTAGGTTAATTGGCTCCCAACAAAAATTACCCCTAGTGTGTAAATGTGTGTGTACATGTGGTAGGGAATATAGAGGCTGGGGCAGGGACTGAAGTGTATGGACAAATACTGTATTCTCTCTGTAAAGCACTGCGGAATATGTGTGTGCTATATAAATAATTGGTAATAAATAAATAATGAAACCACAAAATATTATAGTAGCTTCTATAATATTTATTAAAAATACACTAAATCAGTGAAAAATGTGCATACATTTTAAATCGAAAGAGGCTATATTCTATATATATAATATATATATATATATATATATAATATAATTAATCTGACAATTCAGCATCCTGACCCTGCTCTTGAAATGCCTATAGTTATTGTTTTTTTCCCCACGTGTCCAATTTCACACACACATCCCCCATCAATACATACACCCTGTGAAGCCCTATCTGAGCACAAAATTACACAAGCAACTGGGCCAATGGTTGTATTGTCTTATACCACCCAAACAGCCACCAAAGTCCAGTGGCATTCTGCAATGTTGGTCTGCTTTGAAGCTCTTCGGTGTAAAACTGCCTGTCATAGCTTAACTACCCTGTGTATTACAAACATCTCCCCAGAATAATTCTTATTGAAGCCTTTCTGAAATATATCCCTATATTTGGAGATGCGTACATGTACACCGATGATTAAACACAGATTTATTGGCTTTAAAGTATTCATGGTACATGGTCTTGAAAATTCTCAAAACATTAGTGGGATTTACTTTACACGGTGTATACTTAATCACTCTGCGGTGTGTCTTTATGGCTGTATATGAAGTACTGTAAAACATCTATTTATCTGTAAGTATTCTGAGCTGTGAAATTGAGACACATCCATGTACAGTATGCAACCATTTTTTTTTTTTAATATCGGACCTTTTAAACCTGCCTTTATTTGGCGCAGAAACTTATCAACGCTGCTATAACTGCCGGGAAATAATACCCTGTAATACACGTTTTTTCATCAGCATTTTCCGGTTAGCCGCGTGGTGTAACACGCTGGGTTTTTGTTTGTGGGCATATTCTGCTTTTTTACTTTTATACCTACACACCGAATGTTCATATGGCCTTTTAAATACTTTGTCTAAGGGTTAATAATATGCATTATACACAGTCAATAACTCATTACAAAATACAAATTTTATATAAAGGGTTTAAATACATCTTATTTTATAATAATTATCAATTGAAATCAAAGGTTGTTAAACTATATTGATCTGGTAATCAGGGCCGCCATCAGGGGGGGACTGCAGGGACCGGAGTCCCGGGCCCAGAGAGAAAGGGGGCCCGGGTGGCAGCAATGTCGATTTCAGCTGGTCCGCTAGCTGCGTTCCTCCTGCTGAGTGAGTCATAAACTACCTGGTTGTCCAGGCAGCTAGCAGCAGCGTTTTGAATATGCGGTGCCTGGCTGTTGTCCGCAAGCCAAATGGAGGATCGGAGCTAATGGACCGGCAGCCAATTAGGAGAGACTGCAGCGGCCGCTCCTGATTGGCTGCCGGTCCGTGAGCTGTGATTGGCTCGCGGCCAGCACTATATGCAAAATGCCGTCTCTATTCTTCCATGCCTGGTTAGCTGCCAGGGCACCAGCTGCAACCAGGATTATGACTCACTCAGAGGGCTGAGTGCAGTGGTAGTGGGAACATAGCAACTAGAACAAGGAAGGAAGACCAGATCACCAGAAGGTAGGAGATGCATGCCCTGTACTTTCAAACCCCTGGTGATACGAAGAGACTCCCAACATCCCAAGCAACAAAGGGATTGTAGTACCTGTTGGAATACTTTTTTCTATGTACACAACCCCTAGCAAAAAATCTACTTTTTAAAATAACTTTTTTCTTTTAAAATGCATAATTATTATTTATCATTTTATCATCATATTTGTAAATAATCTTAATTGAGAGGTCCCAAATGCAGGTCTATACAGCATTATAGAAACATACATTTTGCATTATTGAGACACTGTACTTCTATGCATGTAATACCTTAGTACTTTCAAACATCTTTTCAAATGTTTTTTTTTATAAATAAACTAAGGACAGATTTTTTGTGCCAATATATACTTTTTATATTTTTATTTACATGGATTATGACAGGGTTCCCTCAGTCCAGCCAGCCTTCCATGTGCTCTCCTATATTTATGTATTTGTATAGTTTCATATATTAGATGATAGATTGATATGTTATATAATAACACCAACCCCCACAGCCAAAACTTTGAGAATTTTTAAACTGGTTTATGGGCCAATTGATGCCCCACCCCCACTGTAGCTCAACCCGCATTATACACAGCTCTGCCTACCTTGCCCCCCCAATCCCCTCCCTTCCCTGGGGGGCCCTGCCTTTTGTGTCAGTACCGGGCCCCACAATTCCTGATGGCAGCCCTGCTGGTAATAAACAAATCAAACAGTTTCTTAAATAGTTGTTATAACAATTATCATTTGAAATCAAAGGATGTTAAACTATATTGATGTGGTAATAAATATTTCATTCAGTTTCTTAAATAGTTAAGTTATTTTGTTGCTTGTTATTTGAACCCTGTTGAATACAGTATGTACAGGCATTCTTATCTACTAAAACACATTTTCTAAGGGTGTGGTTAGTTTTGCATGAAGATGTTTTAAGCAAGTCATCGAACGTAACCCTTCTGAAATCCTGAATCATCTACCGACTGTTCATATGGTTTTTAAATGTTCGGTTTGTCTAAATGTCAACAATATTCATTATACACAGTCAGTGCGGGGTGTGTTTACTGACTTTAAAGTATTCACCGTTCGTGGCCTTGAAATTTCACAATACGTTAGAGGGAATCATTTCACACAGCGTACACTTAATCGTTCTGTGGTATGTTTTGTTCTTACTGCTGTACATGAAGTCCTGTAAAATGTCTATATATCTGTAAGTATTCAGAGCTGTGAAATAATGCTATATCCATGTATGCAACCATTTTTATTTTATTATTTTTTTGAATATCTGACCTTTTAAACCTGCCTTTATTTGACACATAAAACTTATCAATGCCGCTATAACTACAGGGAAATAATACTGTATAATACCCCTTTTTCATCTGCATTTTCCGGCTAGATGCATGGCGTAAAAAGCTGAGGTTTTTGTTTGTGGGCATATTCTGCTTTTTACTTTTATAGCTACACACCAAATGTTCATATGGCCTTTTAAATACTTTGTTTGTCTAAGGGTTAATAATCAGTTCTTTTAACCAGCTGTTATTTGCAGCATAAAACTTATCAATTCCAATTTAATACCGTGTAATACGCTTTTTTCATCCGCATTTTCCGGCTAGCAGCGTGGCATCACACATCGAGGTTTTTGATTGTAGACATAATCCGCTTATTACTCTTATAGGGGTTAATAATATTCATTATACACTGTCAATAATGCATTACGTATTACACATTTTATATAAATACCATATTAATTTGATACCCCATTAATATCATCATATATTATGCTATATTAATTTGAAAACCCATTATTATCAACCACATATAACATTTATATACAGTTAATATTAATAGGATATAAAATTTATATGACATTTATATAAAAAAGGGGCATAAAACAGGGAGTGTCAGGAGTAGTGATATGGGTGGGTTTAGGGCAGAGAGTGGGCATGTTATGTGAGGAGAGTGGGTATAGTGTGGGAGGGGAGTGAGCATGTCATGGGAGGAACATGGGCGGGACACCTGTCACTTTTTCGTTTGCTGGGAAAGTGTGCTCTATACTACTCTTTTAGAACACTCAGAGTGACTCTTCTGAACCCCTCATTATCGCCTAAGCAGATCAATTTTAATAGTCAATGAAATTAATGCATCCAAATTCACAGGAAGATCCCAAGTCACCAACTCTTCTTTAAGTCTCTCAGAGAGACCATTCCAATATGCTGCCTCATTATTCCATTTAAGTTCTGTGGCTATAGTTTGAAAACAAACCACATACTGACCAACTGGAGCTGTTCCTTGCTTTACTCACAAAATATCCACAGATGCAGCCACTGATCTTCCAGGTTCGTCAAATATCCTTTTGAAAGTAGAAACAAAAGCTTGGTAATTAGACATTAAGGCATCATTTCTCTCCCATAAAGGAGAGGCCCACTCAAGAGCAGCACCAGACAATTATGACATATAAGCCACTTTAACAGGAGAGGTGGTAAAACTTTGAGGTAGTAATTCAAAATGAATCTCACATTGGTTGAGAAATCCTCTACATGTTTTTGGATTACCATCATAAGAGGTAGGAGTCGGTAAACGTAAATGAGAAGCAGAAACCCCTGATGTACTTGCAACAGGAATCTTAAGTGTATCAAGACATGTGGAAAGATCCTGTAGACATTGCAAAACTTGAACTTGGGTGTTTTCCTGTACTTCCAAATGAGCAGTCAAACCCTGAAGCAACTGTACCCCAGTAGCCTGTTCCAGATCCAGATTCATTTTTAGTTTTGTGCACACTGTCATGGCTGCTGACACTTGAGACTCCTGGGACTTAGGCAGGCCTACTAGGCATAATAAACTGGGGTTGCTTTAGGAATGACCTTTTCATGAAATCTCGGTAGAATGGAATAAAAGTAAATAGAATTTATTCACAGGAGAAATGTAATAGCAATGTCTCACATAAAGTCTCAACAACACATAGGTTCACATAAGCAATAATGAGCATAGGAGAAAACCCCCCATATAGTCTTTAACACAGAAGAGCTAATATGGTAGGGTACCCCGAGTCCAGTATGAGGCTAACACCTCAGGATGGTATAGAGGAGCTTTACCAGGGTGGAACTCTTTAGTGATGGAGATCTGGAGCAGAGTGAGCCCTGTGATGCAGTGAAAGATGGAGCAGGGTTGAGCCCTGTGATGCTGTGAGGTTGAAGCAGGGTTGAGCCATGTGATGTGGTGAGGTTGAAGCAGGGTTAAGCCCTGTGATGTGGTGAGGTCAGAGCAGGGCTGAGCCCTGTGATGCGGTGAGGTCAGAGCAGGGTTGAGCCCTGTGAAGCAATGAGGTTGATGCAGGGTTGAGCCCTGTGAAGCGGTGTGGTTCCGGAACAGGGTTGAGCCCTGCGGTGTGACAAGAATCCGGAACGGGGTTGAGCCCCGCGATGCAATGAAGGTTGAAGCAGGGTTGAGCCCTGTGAAGCAGTGTGGTTCTGGAACAGGTTTGAGCCCTGCGGTGTGACTAGAATCTGGAACAGGGTTGAGCCCCATGATGCGGTGATGATAACTTTAACGGTGCAGTTGACAACTGTAACAAAGATGGGTTCGATGTCCACTGGAGTAAGAGACAACAGGCAAAGTAAATAGTGCAGCAAAAGGTGAAACCACAACAGTGGAGCAGAAAGCAATACTTAGGCAATGGCTATGCTGAGCTCTGTAGTGCGGCTAGTAACTGGCATCAGAAGTTTAGCTGGAACATGAGCGGAGATATAGCAAAGTCCACAGCAACCCATAGGCACAGCAGGGATCTGGCAGGTGTCCAAGAAAGACCTGAAAGTAACATTGCACAGACACTGAGACACAGTTAGTAACCGACTTTATACTAGAGGTCTGTGATCCATAGGAAGTTCAGAACATGTGACCCAAATGGAATCAGGTTTGAAATAATGAGCAATCTAGGAATCTCACAACCTGACAACACCTTGGAAACAGATGATCAATTTAACTCTCTATCCCCTGTATGTGAAGAACGCCAGCAAGCAGGATAGCTCCTCCAACGACCACAAATGAACTTTGGAACAAGTAATTATCTTTATGTACTGAAATAGTCACAGTCCTTACACCAGGTTTCTCTGGATGGGCAGAGTGAAACTTCCTGATGAGTTTACGAGCGTGGATGTCTTGGGAATTAGTCCAGCAGTGTTCTTTGGGGCCATAACCTTTACAATCTAGAAGATACTGTAACTGTCCTCGTCAAACATGGGAATCCATGACTTGGAATACTTCAAATTCCACACCTCTCTCAGTTTAGACAAGGGGAGGAACTGGCAGGACTTTGAGGAACTTGCTGAGAATCAACAGCTTGAGCAGGGATATGTGGAAATAATTTGGGATTCTTAGGTAGGAGGGAAGTTGGAGACAGTAAGAAACTGGGTTAATTATTTCAGTAATGGGAAAGGGTCCAAAGAATCATGGGGCAAACTTCATTGATGGAACTCTGAGATGCAAATTACGGGTGGAAAGCCAAACTTGACTCCCGACTTGCATTTGAGGCACTTTCATTCGCTTCCAGTCTGCCTGAATTTTGTAACATAGGGAGGTCTTCTCCAAAACTGTGCATACTTGATCCCACATAGAGGTGGTCTTCCGTACAGTGTTTTCCACAGCCGGTACATCAAATACAGGCAGACTCTGAAATTCAGGGATTGGAGGGTGAAGGCCGTACACAATAAAAGTTTGATTCATGAAGGAATGATAAGAAGCGTTGTGCACAAACTTAGCTCAGGGAAGAAATTCAGACCAATTATCTTGAGAGGAGGACATGAACATTCTTAAAAAGGTCTCGAGATCCTGAGTTACTCTCTCTGTAGATCCATTACTTTGCGGATGATAGGCTATAGAGAAATTCAACTTCACTTGTAAAACAGAACAGAGAGCTCTCCAAAACTTTGCTACAAACTGAACACGACGATCCAAGACAATCTCGGCAGGAAGTCCATGGAAACTAAATATGTGATGATCAAAAAGATGAGCCAGATCCGATACAGTAGGTAATTTCTTCAGATGAACATTGTGAACCATTTTTGAAAACTGGTCTATCACAACCCAGATGGTGGTATAGCCATTAGAATTTGTCAAATCCATCACAAAATCCATGGAGAGATGTGTCCATGAGTGGGATGGTATGGGTAGAGGTAATAGTTCACCAGCTGGAGATTGCCGAGGAGACTTGAAGTACAGGAAGATATGAACTCTATTATGTCACTTTTCATTGATGGCCACCAGTAAGACCTTTCTAGGAACTCCAGAGTTTTCTGAATGCCAGAGTGTCCTGCAAACCATGAAGAATGAACCCATGTAAGTAGCTGCTTCCTTAACTCCGGGGCCACAAAGGTTTCCCTGACAGGAGGTTGTAGTTGAATTGTAGCAAATACTTTTGACTCTAGCACAGGGGTACTTCACAAAAAACTCAGAATTATTATAACAGGATAGGGACCCTGACAAGGCATCAGCCTTTTGGTTGAGAGTTTCTGAGTGGAATGACAAAGTAAATTGAAAATGAGCAAAACATATTGGCCAGCGGGCCAGATGAGGACTCACGCACTGGATATTTTTTAAGAAAAGATTCCTATGATCAGTGAAGATGGTAAAGGGGAATTTAGTGCCTTCCAAAATGTACCACCTTTCTTTTAATGCCAACTTAATGGCTAACAGTTGTTGTTCACCTATGGCATAGTTCCTCTTGGCTGGAGAGAACTTCTTAGAGAAGAACCCGCATGGATGAATTCAATTATCCTCAAATAGTTGAGAGAGGACAGCTCCCACAGCCTCTGAAGATGCATCCACTTCTAATAGGAAGGGTCTATCCAAGTAAGGTTGTTTTAAGACTGGAGCTGTTATGAATGCCTGCTTCACAAGTTGGAAGGTGGTTTCTGCCTCAGGAGACCACAGAGCTGGTTTGGCATTTTTGCAAGTTAATGCTTTAATGGGAGCCATTAAAGATGAAAATAGCTTATGAAACATCTATACTAATTGGCACATCTGAGCAGCCTCTGAACATCCTTCAATGTCTGAGGTCGAGACCAGCCCAGAATCACTTGAACTTTTTTAGGATCCATTTCCAAGCTGGAACCAGAGATGATATATCCAAGGAATGGTAAAATTGAAATGCTGAAGACACATTTTTCCAGTTTACAGTAGAGATGGTTCTCCCTCAGACAAGACAGGACTTCTTTTACTTGCTTGTGGTGGTCCTCTAGGGATGAAGAAAATATCAGAATGTCATCTAGGTAGACAACAACGGAGATGTATAACAGATCTTTGAAGATCTCATTGAGAAAACCTTGAAAAACCGCAGGTGAGTTGCACAACCCAAAGGGCATGACAATTTATTTGAAGTGTCCATCCTTTGTATTGAATGTGGTCTTCCACTCATCTCCGGCACATATATGAATAAGATTATAAGCCATGCATAGGTCTAACTTGGAGAATATGATATATTCCTAAACTCTATCAAATAATTCAGTAATCAATGGGAGTGGATAGCTGTTCTTAAACATAACATCATTAAGGCCTCTGTAGTCTATACACAGTCTTAGCCCACCATCCTTCTTAGCAACAAAAAAGAAACCTGCTCCAGCAGGAGAAGTGGAAGGTCAAATTAAACCTTTTTCCAGATTCTCCTGGATATACTCTGACATGGCTTTGGTCTCTGGCAGGGAAAAGAATAAGTATGACCACAAGGAGGCATCTTGTAAGGTAATAAATCGACTGGACAATCCCATTTTCTGTGAGGCGGTAAAACATTAGCTTGTTATTCAGAAAAGACATCAGCAAAGGATTGATATTCTTTAAGTATTGCTGGAGATACTAATGATGCTATTTTCCTCCCAGGTCGTACTTTGGGAAGACAAGGTTCCTGACAATTTGTACTCCAAGAGAGGACCTGCATTGTGCACCAGTCAATTCTGGGATTGTGCTGTCATTAACCATGTAAATCCTAGAATAAAAAGAGAAAAAGCAGCTGGAAAATCAGGTTGTGTAAACAATGTAACAGGTTCGATAATTTTAAACAGTGTTTATTATCAAATATTTAAAATATATCAGAACATAAGTTCTTATGCCTATAGTATTGCTTATAATATAAAATGAACATTAAAACAAAAATTGTTGCAGAGTTTGAACATATAGTACTGTGACTCACACAGAGTCTTCAATTATTTCTAGTGTATTAGGAACAAGTTCAAAATGTATAGATATATACTTGAGAGCCAAATGGAATGTTGAAAAAATAAAGTCCTGGAAAGATGTTAAATATCACTGATAGCCAGAGTCCTTATATAGGGAATTATAGTAGAGATCACGGGGTCACTATGAAGGCTCAAACCTAATTGAAGGGAGCCTGGATCTCCATGAATCTTCTGTACCTGCTGCAGTTGCCCTGATTAGGGACACTGGGCTCCTCGTCCTGCAACAGCCCCCGTTGAAATCAGCGGGAGTATAACGCTGTTATGCAGTGTCCTCTGTTTAGAACAGCAGAGTTCACTGTGTCACTAGTGGGGCTCAGACCTTGTAATGGGAGCCTGGATCTCCGTGTAGAGTCTGCAGCAGCGGCAGGTTCCTGTGAGGTATACAGTGAAGCTCATCTAACAGAAAACCCCGGTGGATTCAGGGGGAGTGGAGCACTGGTGTGCGGTATCCTGAAACAGGAAAGTGGTCACATGTGTTAGTCAGCAGGTGGATTAGCCGGCTATTGAAGCGGCAGATGGATGTATGCCTGTAGGCTTAATCAGTGAAATATTCCATGAAGACATCCATAAGTAAAGGTGGCTGAATAAATAGGTGTGTCATTTAAAAGTCAAATCTCTGCAGCAATCAGGGAATCTTGGCAGAAAGTTCACCTACGCGTTTCAACGCTATTCTGGCGTCTTTGTCACGGTGTCACACCTGACTGCTGGGTTTCCTTAGAGACGGTTGCATTTAAGAGAGGTCACCCATCTACAGAGGTCAGGGAGTTAGAGTGTTGAAGAGATGTACAAAGAATTTGTAACTTTTCCACAAAACTAGAGGTCATGAAGTTTCCTGCTGCTCCAGAATCTAACAGAGCAGTGACAAAAACCGGTTTATTCATCAAGTCTAAAGCTATGGTTAAAACTGAATCTTTAAATTTTGGGGACGGACTTGTTACTCCTAACTTGATGTCCCTGGTGTCAGTTAGGAATGGGTATTTCCTGACTTACAGGAACAGAAGGCCACCAGGTGACCTGAATCTCCACAATATGGGCAGAGGTTTTTTACTATTCTTCTCTGTCATTCGTCTTTGGAGATATGGGTATGGTTCACATGCATGGGCTCTTCATCTGTTGGAGAAGGAGGAAGGCGGGTAGGAGAGGACAGTGGGAGTTGAATGTAACAGTCAGAACTATGCTTCTCATCCTAATGTTCTCTAAAGCATAGGTCTATTTTATAGCAGAGAGAAATCATATCATTAAGATTAGTAGAAGTAGTAGTAGAAGCTCGCAGGTGATCAGATCATCCTTTAATAATTCAAAATGTCTGTGCCAAAAAGCTGAGGTAAGGGCTTCCTCATTCCACTTGAGCTCTGATGCCACAATCTGAAACTGTACAACATACTGGCTGACAGGACAGGTTCCCTGTTTAGAGTCATAATAGTGGATGGGGCTGAAATGGCTAATCAAAAATCCTGCTGCATGATATTAGGAATTCAGTATAATTGTCCAGAAGGGGGTCTGAATGCTCCCAAAGTGGATAAGCCCAATCCAAATCTGAGCTGGACAATAAGGATACAATATAGGCCACTTTTGTTTTGGCAGAAGGAAAGTTATCTGGCTGCAAAGTAAAATGTACACCACACTGATTAATAAATCCGTGGCAAAGCTTGGGACTGTCATCAAATTTGCTTGGCAAAGGTAGGTGCAGCCAGGGGAATGTCCTGTAACCTGTATAGTCAGAAGGAGGAGTAGGTGTAACCACTGTTGCATTTGAAGAAGTAAAATAATTTTGTAGAATATCTTGACATTTAGTTATTTCTTGTAAAAATTCAGCCATTTGGTGCTGCATAGCTTCCAGGTTTCCAAACAGCCTGCTATGCACCAAATAAAATCTGTTACAGACTCCTGTTTCATGGCCAAGTCCATTGGGCCAGTGTAAACTGTCAGGATCTGGGTTTGTTGTGGACCCGGGGTGGTAACAGGAGCAGACACCTGAACAGACAAACTGAAAAGTCATTTTTTTAATGGGTGAAGTTGAAGACATGTACACTGATAATATAAAGTCCAGAATATAGATGAGGAGACGATGACTTGAAACTGAAGTGAAGCAAGAGTGGGTAATGTCCAGGCAGTGACAGAAATAATAAAAAGTATTTGTAATCCAAATGGTTACTGTGAGGCTACAGACAGGATAACAGGTTACAAATTGATACTGGCGTGATGAAATCCAGAAAGGTTGTGGAGTAGTTGAATAGCTGACAAGTAGCACGGAGATGGCTCAGTGTAGAAACAGGATAGCTGCACACTCAGGTCTTTAGGCAGGGAGAGGGTTAATGGAAGGTGCAGGGTGGATCCAGCAGGAGACTGGGGGCAGACAGAGCAATGCAGGCTGCTTGGAAGCTGTGATCAAGCAAGAGCACAGGTGAGCATGGAACAGACAGGTCTCACGAGCACAGGAACTCTCTCACAGCATATGCTGTGAAACATGTTGTACTGGCAACTATGGGGAGCTCTGAACTCCCTTAAGTACTCAGTGCAGTATCGTGAATGGTCAGAGAGAGCATATGACATGCAAGGATTGGAGCAACTAAATCACATAACCAGAAGGAAGATGGCGACGCCCATACCAGAATGCAATGGAAACACCACTAGGCTTACCCCAGCCAGAAAGACACAGTGCCTGTGGAACACCTCGCACAGCCAACACCTGCCACCAGACACCAGCTCCTCCACTGGAAGGACCACGCCACAGTACCCTCACAGGTAATACCCACCATCCCCTATGCCAGGAAACCGTACTAACCAAAACAGCTGTTGATATCATGCACTGGGAATGATATGGGACTCCAGTTATGCTTACACATACTAGATATGTAGTGTATGCTATGCTGGAATAACTGACATGCTGCTATTTATCGTGCCTATGTAAGATCACTTGGAAAGTAAAAATGGCAATTTGGAGAAAGAGTGTTAGCCTCATCTTTGCTTGAGCCCGTGGTGGAGCATCAAACAATGGATGGATATGGATATACGATGAACTGGCCTTGCACCTACATTTAATCCTTGAGTGAAGTGCAATTATTCTTTTATATATCCATCTCTTGATCTTTACCACTGTTTTTGGGCATGTCCTCTTATTAGATGACTCGTGTTGGGGGTTTGGTATTTTGCTACTATACACTTAGTGAATTCTATCCCACTAACAACCTTGGGCATCATACCATCAACAATACCGATGTCCCTGGTGGTCTAGTGGGTAAGATCCAGCATCTCTCTGACGAGACCCAGGTTTGATTCCCTGCCATCTATTCATATGTCAAGAGATCTACTCAGGCCTGCCAGCTTTGCATACATACCTCCCACTACTCAAACAGACATTTACTTGACCCTGGTTTCACAAACACAAGCATGACACACAGGCCCCCTGGATGGACACAACACAGCCTCGCTGGATGGACACAATACAGCCCCTCTGAATGGGGAAAGCCTCACTGGATGAAACAGTACAGCACCTGGACGGAGAACAACCCTGTATGGACACAGCCTAGCCCATGGATGGACACAACACAACCCCCCTGGATGGACACAGCCCCCCTTGATAAATAGGTACAGCCCCTGGATGGAGCAAAGCCATAGATGGACACAGCCTAGTTAATGGATGGACACAGCCCCTTGGATGGAACAGTAAAGACCCTGGATGGAGCAAAGGCATGGATAGACACATCCTAGCAACTGGATGGAGACAACCTAGACACTGGATGGACACAACACAGCCCTCCTGGATGGACAGCATAGCCCTCAGATGGACACAGGACAGCCACAGCAGAGCACCACAGCAGTAAAGCAAATGGTGCTGATCACTGTAGGGAGGGACTATTATGCCATACAAACCCATGAGAATTTGAAGCAGGATTGGTGACAGTTTGCCTCATTTTTGGATCCGAATCAGGCACTGTAGGAAGACATGAATAATACACTGCGGTTCCACTGACAATATCACAATATTTTTTATGAATGAAACACTGTGCTCTCTCCTACAGTGTCACAATATTTTTTATGAATAATACACTGCGTTTCCACTTACAGCATCACAACATTTTTTATGAAAACATTGCGCTACCACTTACAGTGTCACAATATTTGTATGGTATTGCTGACCAACAGTGTCACAAGACTTGTATTAATAATATTACACTGCAGTGTTACTGAGCGACAGCATCACTTACAATACTTTACAAATTACACACTGCATTATTATGAACCTATAGCATCACTCGCAATATGGGCAGCATTACAGTGCTTTGGATACACTGGGGGTTAAAGCATACAGCATCACAAACATTTTTAACTTTTTTAACTTATTTTTTATACTTGAAACTTTTATTTTACAGCCTGAGGATGCACAGCACACTGGATGGACAACACAGCCCTGGAAAGCATGCCTCTTAATGGATAGTACAGCCGTAGGCATGGAATAACATTTTACTTACTATGGTGTGTGTGTCTTGTTGTTTTTTAACTATTTTTTTTACAGCAAGGGTATGGGTTCTAACTGCCTGCTGGCACTTGTAGTTCCACTGAAAAAATAATAGTTTAATTCTATTTTCCAGATCATTATCCCTGCACTTCATGGCCAGAAGTGCTCGGAAGAGGGAGGGACCCTAAATTGGGGGGAATCCACCTCCCCTTAAATCCCCTGCTTGGGCTGACCAGCTTGGAGTAATAATGCTTTGGCAGGTTTCAAACCTGTGAAACGGTCCCCTGACTATGGCATTACACCCCGGCCAAATTTAAGCCTAGTTCTGAATTGATAAACAGGGGGAGCCCTACGCAATTTTTCCCTCCTATTTTTAAAACCAGGACTAGCTCAGCAGCCCAGTGCTGGTTCCTAAAATACGGAGGAACCCTACACATTTTTTCCCCCATATTTTTATGAACCAGGAATGGCTGAGATGCTCGGGGCTGGTTAGACTTTTTGTAGAATTTTTTTAAATTAAGTCTTTAGGTAGATTATATGCAGAAACATATACAAATCACACGGATCTGTGTATGTTTCTGCCAAACTCACTGCTCAGGAGGAAGTCTATTTGAAACTTCTATTTAGGTTCAAGTTTGCTTCAATTATACCTGGGATTGTAATCACTACTCTTGGTAAATTCTAGAGTTATAGCTTTTACACTGAAAGAGTTTGGTCGATGGTGTATTCAATAGGGTTTGCATTCTCACCCAAGTTTTCAGAGAAATCTCTCCTGAGTTTGTCATTATTAAATTTGAGAGTTGAAAAAAATGCCTTAACACACCCGAGATTGTAATCTTGACCAAACATGAATCTTAGTAAATATACACATTTGAAATATAATGTTTGCATTGGTTTGTGCCTCAAGCACACGGTGGTTGGATTCCATTAATCAGACATTTTGTAAGATTAGCATTAATATTAGAATTAATGTTTCCAACAGTGTCAGTTAGCTGCATTATGCTGACATTAATGGTTGAGAGACTGCTGTTCCATTTGCGCAAATGGCGAATCAATTGTAGCAATTGTCTCATTTGTGTATCTTTTCAATCCACGTGACAGCCATCAAATAAATAAATTATTATATTTTTTTGTACTGATTGGTGTGCTTTGTTTTGCTCACATGTATTTATAAGCCCTGTGGCTCCAGTCCAAACAGGAATACAGATGCACCATAAAAAAAATAAAAAATTTGTATTGTTTATACTGTTTGGTGCACTTTGATTCACTCACGTGCATATATAACTCATGCAGTGATCTGCGGATTGAAAAAATGGATAACATACTGTTTAGAGAAGAGCAACCAAATACTGTCGCTGCAGCTGCTGCCACCAGTAGTGATGACAATGCTAGTCCTTCAACATCATCTACTAAAGCTGATGCTCAAGAGCAGGAAGGGTCTAAGGCCCTCATTCAGAGCCGTATGCTCTGAGCAGAGCGCACGCTCTGAATGAGGGCCGCCCTCCAAAATTATGGAGCGTCCTCCTGGACGCTCGTATAGCTGTGGGTCACCACCTACAGCCTAAACGAGCATGTAGTTTGATGGCCGCGATGGTCTTGACCATCGCGACCATCGCCACTGCGAGCCGGAGCCTGTGGTTGAGGTTTTCAACCGCAAGGCCCGAGTGATTTTGGCTCTATCAGAGCTTAAATCACTCCCACTGACATCACTAGTGATGTCAGTGGGCCGGCTTCTGACGGTAGGCGTTCCCTTGGGAACACCCCCGTCAAGGAGGCATGCCCACCAAAGGGGGTGTGCTGTCAATCAACATCGACAGCACGCCCCCTTTGATCGCTCGTCACGTTTGGCACATGCGCACGACGGAGCTCCTGCTGTCGTGCACATGCGCAGTGCACAACATCGACCCACTTGCAAGCGGACAGCTGCTCGCGAGTGGGTCTGAATCAGGCCCTAAGTCAGGGCATCTAAAATAAGAAAAAAAATACAGTGCTTAAGAAAATAACACATCTAATAAATGGAAAGTGTGGTGCAAAAAAACATACAATTAGCAACATGCCATTTACCACTCGCAGTGGCAAGAAAAAACTGAGGCCTTGGCCTTTATTTGTGAGTGGTGGTTCTATGAGTGTCAGTGAGGCATTTTCCTCTGCCTTTCATGATGATGCAATACCTTATCACTCAGAGTGTAAAAAAGGTATAACAAGAAATGAAAACCACTAAGGCAGTAAAACAAAATGTGTTGAGAAACAGAGATGTCACAAATCCCTGAGGAGAGTCTAAAGGTGCATACATACGTAATGATTTTTTGAACAAATTGTCGATAAGGATGTCATTATAATTACATCATTCAAAAAAATCATTCAGTTTATAAGTTATAACGATGAACGATAATCACATATGCGCACTCTCATTTGTAGTTTGTTATCGTTCAATTTCAGACTGTTCAACATGACGATATTCATTATGGGAAGGAACATTATTCATTCATCATTCAAAAAATTGTTCTTTACAATTCAAAAAATTGTTTACTTTTCAAGGGAAAATCTGACAGAAAATCTGAAAGAAAATCGTTGGTTACAGAATCGTTACATGTGTATGCACCTTAAGTGTGTCCACAAGTGTGATGTGTGAGCCTGACCTTTCTGATACTGTTGTACTCACAGTTTAGCTAAGATAAGCTGCCTTCCACCAATTTTGCTCCCTATGCTAATGTGAGGATGACCAACAAAAATATAGCTGATGACATAGAAATTGAGGATGCCACAAAGGAAGTGCAAGAGGATGAGGGGGATATTTGTATAGCTGATGCCGGCACTAATGAGGATGTTGTGGATGAGGATGCTGTTTGTATACTGTAAGTCAGGCACCAGTGGAAGCAGCTTTTGGCTATGATCAGAGGAAGGACATTGTCATGCCTGGGCATAGGACCAACAAATGCACCTTTTACGTATGTGTGGAATTATTTTTAACCAAATCCTGACAACAATTGTCAAGCCATCTGTAGCATTTGTAAAACCACAGTAAGCAGAGGTAGGGACATTAAAAGTCTTGGAACCTCCTTCCGGTTACATCACTTGCAGTGAACTAAAAAATGTTTTAAACCATCATACTGAATATCCACAGTAATGATCACAGTTAGTCATGCATCCAATTTCTAGGTGACTCAGATGAATCCTTCTGTGTAGGCTCTGTTGCTGCTGGGGATGTATTTTCATTTCAGATGGGGACAAAAAATCCTACTGACTGAAACAATCCTTTGCAAGGGGTAGAAAGCATGGCAGCTCTCACCCAGTCACACAGTGGATCACTGATACCATCATGGCTATGCTAGTATAATGTCTGCATCCAATATACACCATTAATGCAGTGGGTTTCACACAGTTACTGTAATTGATGTCCTGTGTTCCCAATACCAAATTCCATCTTGGTTCCATTTTACCCAAAAATCCATTCCACAGCAGTACCAGGATGTTAATTATTGGCCTACAAAATGTCAATGTACCCACTGTCCACCTCACTACACAAACTGTATGTGGAGAAGTAGTAGTGAGAAACTAAAGATTACATGACAATGACAGCCCACTGGGTGGGTGATTTGTCTTTAGCAGCAGCAGCAGCAGTATCTAACAAACAAGGCCAGCTCATTCATAGAAAGGCTACTATGTGTACTGAAGGCCTGATTCAGAGCCGTTTGCTCTGACAGAGCACTCATTCTGAATCAGGGCCGGGCTTTTTTTTTTTTGGAGCGGCCTCTTGGCCACTTGCATAGCTGTTGGTGACCACCCACAGCTATAGCGAGCGGCCATGATGATGGTCGCGATGGTCAAGACCATCACGACCATCGGGCTTGCGACAAGACCCTTGGGGTAGGGTCTCTATATCGCAAGCCCCAGAGAGCTTTCGGCTCTAACAGAGCCGGAAGCTCTCCACTGACATCACTTGTGATGATGGTGGGGCCACCCCCAAATGGCAGGCATTCTCATGGGAACGCCTCCATTTGGGCAGCCATCCCCCCGGCTTGCCCACCAAAGGTGGCAGCTGTCACTCAACATCGACAGCTCGCCCCCTTTGGTGTGAGACCGGGGGGCGACATAGTGACCATCACGAGCCGGCTCCGTCATGCACATGCACTGTGGGCCACCATCAAACCAGTTGCGAGTGCTCAGCGCTTGCGACCGGGTTTGAATCAGGCCCCAAGTTCACTAAGAGGCATTCCACTGACAACCTCTTAGAAAAACTAAGATGCTGACTGTGGCCCAAAAAGTTTCCAGACATTTTCACCATTAAGCCACAGCATGCAGGAGATTGCAGCAGCTGCAAGAACAGTTGAATTTGCCCTGTCACCAACTGAAGTTATATGTAGTAACCAGATGGAATTCCACCCTTTTTATGCTTCAGCAGATGGCTGAACAGCAAAAATCCATCCACTGATAAACAACAAGCATTTACATTGGGAGAGGAGGAGGAGTATTCCCAGAACTGACCCGAGCCAAGTTGGTGCCCTAAGCAAGATTTTGGAGGGTGCCCCCAGCAGATAATTACAGGCTCTCCCCTCACAGCACACTGGGACAAGTTTTAGGGGAAAGTCTCTTATACCCCATCTCAGAAGGCATTTTAGAAGGCACATTCTCCCCTCACAGCACTCCTTTTCCATCACTTCACAGCACCCTTCACAATACCCCTCACCCAGCACCCCTCTCCCAGTACTGCACCCCTCACTCAGCACTGTTCCCCCCACTCAGCACAGCACCCCTCATACCACAGATTACACCACATTACCGATCCCCACAGAACAGATCACATCACTGCTCTGCCAGCACTGCAATCTTCACCTAGCACAGATCACAGCACAGCATCCATCACCCAAAACCCCTTTACAACACAATACCCCTCTCTACTCATCCAGCACCCATCATCCAGCACAGCACCCCTTACAACAAAGATTACAGCACAGCACCCATCACCCGTCAACCAGTACAGCACCCCTCAACCAGCACAAATCAAAGAACAGTAAACATCATCCCTCACTTGGGGTGGATTGGGATTGAAAACCAGCCCAGGAAATTTCTGGAAGCAGCCCTAATGGGGGAGGGGTCTATTGAGGGGGTGGGGTTTGTCAAGAGGGAGGTGGTGGGTTACTCTGAGTTAGATGCAGTGGTGGCTTTCTTTGCATCTTTTGCTGTAGTTGCGCAGGCAGCATAATGCTAATGCTGCTATAGAGCCCTTCCCTGGTGTACATCCATGCATCTGAATTTGCAAGACTGAGACAACCAATTTTAATGTCTACAGATGCTGCAATCATGCTTTGTGCATTTTAGACCCCCCATCAGTCGCACTGATGACATAAGTTACAGCGTCATTCATGTCTCTGTACAAAAAAACTATCAACAATATGCAGTGTCACTCTAATAACACCCTCACTCACCTACATCTGATTAGCCAACCCTCTGTAACCACCCAGGTATAGAAGGCCAAACACATTTTTAATATACTTCTTCATGCATGCGCCAGATTCTGTACTGTGACTCTGTACAAACATTATCGGGATGCATGATGGAAAAAAATAAAAAACACATTGGCCCCAATAGGAATAGACAAACATTGGCCCCCAACAGGATAAAACATAACCCATTAGCAATCACAGGAAAAAACAATATACACATGGGCTCCCACATGGGAAAAAGATCACTTTAGCCCCTCAAGAAAAAAAACTCCAGCACCCAATAAGTTTCCCAGCTCCCATTACTAAATTCACACATAGCACCTATTATTACATTTACCCACAGCACCCATTCATTTTCCAAGCACCTATTACTAAATTTGCACCTATCACCTATTAAGCACCCATCACCTATTACTACATTAATACCAGAGTTGATGGCGCCCAGGACAAATAAGAAAATGGAGCTCCTTGAAAACTGTTCCGTAAAATTCTTACATTTATATTCAAATAAAAACGTACTGGAAACAAAAAATAGGGAAGCTTAAGGGCAATGTGAAAACATCAATATTATAGAAATGAACACCACATTCATGAATGGAATATTTAAGGTAACAGATAGGGACCTGGGGGCCACCTAGGCCCCCAGAAACTATAGGGATATTGATAGTGTGAAATACATTTTAGATGTATTCAACATTCCTGTCACCAGTTGAGACTCAAATGTTCTTCCACTTAAAATAACTTTCTACGCTTATTAATCTATCACCCTCTTCAAAGAGTAAATTGTGCTGATCTTACCCTGTAAAGAAGGGAGAAGTATAAGACAAGGGAGGAGGATGTGTGTGGCAATTGGACAGTGTGTTGTGGGAGCAGATGGGAGAAAAAGAAGGGGAACATATGGGATGGGGAGACAATGGGAGACATACACACAAAGGGGGGGACAGAGTAGCTCACATATATGTTGCTGACAGAAAAACATAAAAATGGTAACAAACACATAGGGAGAGTGAAGTTAATGACAGGATGAGACAAACATGGAGGGTGATGTAATAGAAACATAGAATTTGATGGCAGATAAGAACCACTTTGCCCATCTAGTCTGTCCAGCACATGCAGATGTACACCCTAGGATTATCTGAAGCCAGGTAAACAACCACTATATTTTTGGATTGTGGTAGGAAATCTTGCAAGCACAGGGAGAATATACCACACTGTTTAGGGTCATGGTGGGAATTGTGCCCATGACCTCAGTGCTCGACACATTCCTGGCAGAGTCCATCTCCTACAATCGCAACACATTCCTCAACTCCTACACTCCCCCAACTACACTCCTAATGCCCATCTCTTGTAGTCCCCTCTAACTCCTGGTGATACCCTTCTCTTACTGGATACACTCCTGATAGTGTCCATTTCTGTAACTCTCACTTCACCCACATAACTGGTAGTGCCCAGGTACCCCTGTGCACACTCCTGGTGATGTGTATCTTCTACATCCCCTCCAATACAATACAATTCTGGTGGTGCCCATCTTTTACATACTACTCTCCCCTCCCCCCCACACACACACCTGGTAGTGCCCTTATTCTTCATAACCCCCCTACACACACACACTCCTGGTGGTGGCCATCTCCTACATACCCCCTCACCAACATCACACACTTTCCTGGTGGTTGCCATCTTCTGTATGCACCACCCTGATCTTGGTAGTGCCCACATTTTGCATATCTCCCCCTACACACACACTCTCCCTCTCCTGGTGGTGGCCATCTTCTGCATACACCCCCCATGGTTGTGCCCATATTCTGCATAACCCCCCTTACACATACACACTCACGCTCTATGAGGGGAATTCAATTGCAGGTGAAGAGTGCAAATTTGCCATTGCCACAACATTTAAACACCAGCAGCAGGAGCCTGTCCCGCACCCTTCGCCAAATCAGCTGAATGCCCAATTCCCTCAAAACAGCTCACTACCCTATGGGGTAGCAAAGAGTTTTGAGCAAGATCCCGCTGTCATAAAGTGGTGCGGATGCCGCGCAGATTATGCCAGGCGAATGTTTTCACTCCTAATTGAATTCCCCTCTATGTCTCCTGGTGGTGTCCATCTTCTACATTCACCCTCCCTCTTCACATATACACACACATCTGGTAGTGTCCATACCCCCCTATACACACACTCCCCCTGGTGGAGGCCATCTCCTGCAGATACTCCTGTGTGTGTGTGTTGTGGGTGCCACACACACACACATACCTGGTAGTGCACATACCACCCCGCTCCTCCACCACATACACACACACACATGGTAGTGCCCATACCCCTAATACACACATGCATGCACACACACAGTCTCTTTCCTCTGGTGGTGGCAATCATCTACATAAACCCCCACACACACACACATCTTGTAGTTCCCATATTCTCCCACCCTACACACACACTCTCTCCCCCCTCTGGTGGTGGCCATCTTCTGAATACACCCCTTCCCACACACACACACCTGATAGTGCCCATACCCCCCTTACACACACAAACAGTCTCTCTCCCCTGGTGGTGGCCATCTTCTACATACACCCCACAGCCAACCCACAGTGGCTGTGGTGCCCATACCCCTCCCCCCATACAAACACTTTCTATCCCCTCTGGTGGTGGCCATCTTCTGATTTAACCCCCCAAACACACACACCTGGTAATGCCCATACCCCCCCATACACACAATAAGGATACTGAATTTAAACCTCTATATGCTCCTGCCTATACCTTCTAAAACCTGCCTATACCTTCTAAAATGTATGCTATTTGCGTAAGCAGTCATACAGTAAATAAATACACTCAGACTTTGAGAAAATGTGTTTACAATGCACAAGGTACATATAGTTACATGCTGTGATATAAATACAATTTAGCGCAAATAAATTATACAGACCCAAGGAACAGTTATACATATGCACATGCTCTGGGACCAGATTCTGGCATCAACAAGAAACCTCCATCAATAGCATCAGCATGAAGACTGTAGAGTGGGGTCAGAACACACATATATATGCCCTTACAGAAATAGACTATACAGTAGAGAGGTTTGTTGCAATCCCATTGGTTCTCCATCAGGGTGCTTCTGTTACAGGACATTTAACAGGTTGATTCAAATGGGCACAGACCAGCCTCCGACAGCCTTTTGTCTCCGTTTTCCCACCTCATGCAAACCTAAGCTGTTAATTTTACAAAGTACATTGTGGTGCTTTAACTTTCTATGGTCCATAAGTTGAGAATGCATGTTGCGATCTTCACACCGAAGATACCGGAAAGCTGTTGAAAAAGTGCAGATCAGTACAACACCAAACACAGTTTACTTATCATGTGTTATACCTTAGATACCAAATAGTCTCTATTTCACAGCAATAGTGCTAAATGAATAAAACTTGAATTTAATACTGTACGTTGAAGCTATGGAACCTTTTATGTGAGTGTGCATTGTGTAAGTATTAGGGGTTTGGGAAAAGATGCTAGTTAACTTGGGGCACATGCATATGCATAAAGCTAATATACAGCATTCACATGCGGGGTATTATGCATTCGCTAATGTGCGACATGTTAACAGCACAACTGTGTGTATTAATGTGTGTATGGGGAATGGTAAAATATGCGATCGGATGATACTAATAATAGCATCGCCATATGTACTTAAGTGTGAGTTTAGCTAAAATGGTGCTGAGTGGCCATTCGCAAAATGGCGTCGTTTCGATCTAATTTTAAGCTGATCTTGTCTCAGCCAATTATCCAGCTTCGACAGTCCACCCTTTGATAGTGAACAACATGCTATCACACTCTGGTGTTAAACATATTGATTTAGGCTTACATTTATATAAATTATTTAATGTTATTATGGGATGGCATAAGGTGGTTCTTAATACATCAATAATGTGTCTCTGGGAGGGGACATAAAAGTACCATTATACGCACATCACGGATCTTGGAAGATCATGGGAGTGATGTGGGGATGCATCAATCCTATATAGGCAGTCTTGAGGGAGAATAGGGACTTACATTATTTAATCAGGTATCTCACTACAACCTTTTAATCCTCCCAGAACAAGCTTGCAATCGACAGGTCCACGTCATCTGCCTTGTCTCCTACTTGTTTCTCCACCGCTTGGTTGTCCTTTTTGCAGTGAGTTGAATGGTCCCAGGATAGCTCTCTCAGCCACCTTCAAGGATGTGGTACTCATTAGCAAAACCTGGTACAGGCCTTCCCACCGATTAGTCAAACAACCTGAACGCAAGAAATTTCTGATCAGAACATATTCTCCAGGTTCAACATCATGACAGTTAGTTTCAGGCATATCATGGGACAACAATTTCAGTTTCTGCTGTTGCTGTTGCTGTTTTAACTGTTTACTCATTGATATAAGATACCTTACAGTTACCTCGTTGTTACCCTTCAAGTCTTCCTGTGGACTTATAATCAAATGAGGTTGTCTACCAAACAGTGTTTCAAAGGGGGACAGATTTAGAGGGAGTCTATGAGTGGTCCTTATACTATGTAGGACCAACGGTAATGCTTCTGGCCATCCAAGTCCTGTGTCTGCCATGATTTTACTTAACTTATTTTTAATAGTCCCGTTCATTCTCTCTACCTTGGCGCTGGCCTGTGGTCGGTAAGGGGTGTGAAGTCGACAATTAATACCCATCAGTTTACACATATTTTGAAAACATCACCTGTGAAATGAGTACCCCTGTCACTCTCGATAATTTTAGGGATACCGTATCTGCATACAAACTCCTGTACAAATTTCTTGGCAGTAAACGCAGCAGTATTAGTGGCCGCTGGGTAGGCCTCAACCCAATTTGAAAACACATCAGTGCACACTAATACATACTTGAGATTCCTGCAGGGTGGTAATTAGATGAAATCAATTTATATTACCTGGAAAGGTCCATCAGTTGGTGGAATGTGGGATGGTTCAGTAGGGATCGCTTTCCCTATGTTCTTCCTCAAGCAGGTCAGACAGGACATTGCTCTTTTCTGCTTGTGAAGATAACCCGGTGCACACCAGTATGCTCTCACCAATTTGCACATACCTTGCTTTCCCAGATGAGTCAGACCATGTGCTGCCTCAGCCACACTGGGGTAATATGCCTTGGGGGCTACTGGCTTACCTTGTCCATCCCTCCAGAGCCCAGAGGACTCATGCCCACATCCCTTGGACTTCCAGACTGACTTTTCCTGGATTGAACACAAATTTTGCAGGTTAATTAATTTCAGCATATCAATTGTTTGGAAAGACATAATTTGTTCCGTTGGTATGTTCATTTTTAACCCTGCTGCCCATTTTGCAGTTTCATCTGCTCTGTTGTTGCCCAGTGACACCAGATCATCCTCACATTTATGGGCTTTACACTTAATTCCTGCCACCGTTTTGGGCAGTTGGATTGCTTTTAGTAATTGTTTTATATGTCTGGAATGTGCAACTGGTGTGCCTGCTGCTGTCATAAAATTTCTCAGATGCCATAAAGCTCAGAAGTCGTGTACCACTCCGAACGCATACCTAGAGTCAGTGTAAATTTTAGCAGGTTTGCCTGCTGCCAGTTCACACTCTCTTTTTAGTGCTACTAACTCTGCCACCTGGGCTGAGTGAGGAGGACCAAGGGGTTCAGCTTCTATGATGTCTGTGTCATTTACAACAGCATAACCTGTACATAATTCACCTGTGTCTGTTTGTCTATGACAACACCCTTCAGTGTAAAATGTCACATCCACATTCTCTAAAGGTGTGTCACGTATGTCAGGTCTAGCAGTAAAGGTCTGATTCAGATATTCCATACAATCATGTGTATCATTATGTCCGCTGAACTAACTTCCCGCCAGCAACTCATCTCCTTCCACCCTTTGTACATCATGTTGTACATATGGTAAATACGTTGCTGGATTCAGTGTATTGCATTGTTTAACAGTGGTGTTTGCAGGAGCAATTAGAGCTAGTTCCCATTTGGAAAACCTAGCTGAAGAAACATGTCTGGCTTTGGTGAGTTCAGCAGAGCAGATACAGTGTGGGGAGTATAGACAATCATATCATGGCCCAATACTACGTCCTCACTTTTACTCGCCAATAGAGCTGTTGCTGCCGCACTTCTTAAACATGTTGGGAGTGATCTTGCCAAAGTGTCCAATTGGGCACTGTAGTATGGTATGGGCCTACTGGCATCACCATGTTTTTGTGTGAGAACACCTGCAGCACAACCAATGGCTTCCGTGCAATACAAATCAAAAGGTTTCTCATAATCAGGTATTCCCAATGCAGGTGCTTTTGTCAGACTATCCTTAAGATTAAGAAAAGCCTGCACTGATTCCTCTGTTGTACGACATGATTGGGCTTTGAGGAAGAGACTAAGAACCTGATTCAGACCCGCTCATGAGTGCTGAGCGCACGCAAGTGGGTTGATGGTGCCCTAGTGCGCATGTATAGCAATGGTCAAGCCATCACTATGGGTCTCGCACCAAAGAGGGCGTGCTGTCAATGGTGAGTGACAGCACGCCCCCTTTGGTGGGCATGCCGTGGGCGTTGCTGCCCAGACGGAGGCGTTCCCATGGGAACGACTACCGTCTGGGGCCGGCCCCACTGATATCACTAGTGATGTCAGTGGGAGTGCTTTTTGCTCTGAAAGAGCCAAAAGCACTCCTGGGCTTGTGGCAGCGAGACCCTACCGCAGGATCTCGTCACAAGCCTGATGGTCGCGAGGGTCTTGAGCATCATGACCATCTTTTTCGCCGCTCGCATAAGCTGTGGGTGGTCACCCACAGCTATGTGAGTGGCCAGGAGGCAGCTCCAATGTTAGGTAAGAGGGCCCTGAGTCAGAGCAAGCACTCTTGTCAGAGTGTCTGGCTCTGAATCAGGCCCTAAGTCCTGTAATGGCAAGGCCAAAATAGAAAAACCTGGGATCCACATTCTACAGTATCCACACAGTCCCAAGAAGGTACGGATTTGCTGTGGTTCTGCGGCAGTGTCATGTTCTATATGGCTTAGATTCTATCATTTGTGAGATGTCATAACCACTGAGTTAGGTAGTGTCCCAAATATTTTACTCTGGATTGGCACAGCTGTAGTTTGTCCTTAGCAACCTTGTGTCCTGTGTGCGAGAGGTGAAGCAACACAAGTTTAGTAACAATTAAACATGACATAAATGAATCAGAACATAGCAATATATCATCCACATATTGAATTAGAACAGACCCATTTGCAGGTTGAAAAGATTGTAAACGGTCGTGCAAGGCCTGGGAGAAGATACTGGGGCTGTCTATGAAACCCTGGGGAAATTGTGTTGATGTGTATTGTACACCCCTGTATGTGAAAGCGAATAGGTACTGACAGTCAGGATGAAGAGGCACAGAGAAGAAAGCAGAACAGAGGTCAATGACAGTAAAATGGGTTGCATTGGGTGGGATCTGCATGAGAATGACAGCTGGATTTGGCAATACGGGAAATTGGCTCTCTACTACCTTATTAACACCTCTAAGGTCTTGTACCAGCCTATAACCCCTCCCATCACTCTTCTTTACCGGAAAGATGGGACTGTTGGATACACTATATGTACGAACTAAAATTCCCTGCTGTAATAATCGCTCAATTATTGGATAAACCCCTAATTCTACCTCCTGTTTTAGTGGGTAGTGGGGAATTTTTGGAGCTTGCCTACCGCCTTTTAAATTTACCATTACGGAGTTTATGTTTGCCATTATTCCAGTGTCCTGTCCATCCTTGGTCCAAAGTGAATCTGGAATTTGGGATAACATTTGATCTATCTGGGATGGATTTTCATTTAAACTGGTAGAGTGATACATTATCCTTTGGGGAGTGTCCAGCATATCCCTCACCTCATGTGCAACTCTCTCTGGGATATCTAAAAATACACCATCAGGGGTACAATATATGACATATCCCATCTTACATAACAAATCTCTTCCCAGTAGGTTAGTAGGCACTGCTGCTGCCAGGAGGAAAGAATGCCTGGTATGCAATGGCCCAATAGTAACCTCTGTGGATTTTGTTAAAGGATAATGTTGCACTTTACCTGTTATGCCCATTGCTGGTACTGTCTCATTGGTTACCTGTAAATTAACGGGAGATTTTATCACTGACCTGGTCGCCCCTGTGTCTACAAGAAAAGGATATTAAGTACCAGCTACATCAACCATCATGACTGACTCTTCCCTAGTAGTTCCCATTAACCTGACTATTTGTAGACTACAGGTATGACCTGTTTATGTTACCTTTAACAGGTGTTGTTCCATAATAAGTAATATTCTCCAAACCATGATACTTAAGAATTTGTCATTTTATTAATTAATTAAATAATTAGATCAAGCCCATTTAACTGGGACATATTCTCCCAGGGTTATAATGCAGGAATAACAATGATTGACATTGTCACACAGTACTTATACATTATTACAATATTCAGATTATACACTCCTTATACACCCATTACCATTATCAGATAATAGACAAAGCTTGTTCTTTCTAACTCCTCCTTAGGAATCAGACTCGAAACTGAATTCCTTTTGAGTGATACTCATGGCGTGCTGCATCCCATATTTAGTCAAAATAGTTTCCTCAGCACAAGCAAACATATATAGGCATGATTTTGTTCACTTTGTTAGATAAACAGTTTCCCTAGGGTGCGGCCTTAAAGACATCACACTAGTTTCCATTTAAATCTGAGTTTGGACAGAGAAACAAAATGGAAGTACAAATGCCCTATTAAATCTCATGTACTGCTTCATTATACAGCATAAACAATATGTAAATATGGAATTATGTAAATTAGTTTTCGACAGCTCCACCCTTAGATAAGCACATTAATTACATGTGCTATATCTCATCTCCATCTCTTGTATGTTTTCATTTTTAAAGTAGCCATCTGAATACAGCATAGGCCAACTACAAAGAAAATCAGGATTAATATTTCAAGAATAAACTTTGTCTGTACATAAAATATGTTAAAAAACATTTGTAAACCTGAAATTCAACAATTAGTATCTAATCATGATCATCATAAATCACTTTAGAGTCTCTATCACAATGCATTCATAGAAATTCTTCTTTTATAATATAAGCCTCATTTATGTAATTGATAATAATGGTTTCTTCATCTGTGGTATTATTGGTCAAATAACTTCAACATTGAATTTCAAGATTTGTATAAAAAGTTCAATAATATCCTCCAGTCTGTACAATTAAGCAATCAATTATGTCCGGTGTTGTAGTAATAGTTCATTCCGGAATATTTAAATAAATGTCCACCATATATAAATGTCTTATCATATAAAGTCCAGTATCATTGTCAATAAATTTCTCCAGTTCAATAATTTCATGTTGATTATTCAAATATCCCCAATTATCATACGTAAGGATGTTAGCAAAGTTGTTTCCAACATGATGTCTCACTGAAGTATCAATCAGAGAAATGTATTTTTATTCACTGGATCAATATCTCTTGTAAAACGTCTGGCATCTTGCAAAAGAACTTATCACAAATTATTATGAGTTATAACATAAAATTGTAGTATCATTTTGCCTAAAAAGGAAATATCTTCTAAATTAATTGGCAATAATTTGTAAGCATACTTTCCTCATAGGTAATAAAGATTATATGGTAACAAGAATATAACATCAAACCCAAATATGGTAGTAATATGATCTGTATCACTATTTGGAACACTCAACATTGGAACTAATCCATAGCAGTGTATAATCAAATGCCTCATTGTAAAAATACATTGTACATAATAAGCATTTAGTCCTTTTAAAATCTTCCTTACATTGTTCATTATAGCAAGGAATTTAAGGTTTGTACACAGTAAAGAGTTTATTACAATATTATGACTCATCATTTTCTACTTGTATTGGATTAGTAAATATTCCTGTAGTTATTCAGATCTGAAGTGTAGTCTGCTTCATATTTCCTTATTAAAACAAAATGGAATACTTTCACTTACATATGAAAATAACATAATTATTAGTGGTTTTGTCAAGTTATAGTTATCAGTAACCCCTTTTCCTGTTTACAACCTTTTTTCACAATTCTCACATGGTTTTATGTTAGTTATCTTAGTATTTTCAGTATATTTCAACTCAAGAATGGTTCTGGCACAAATTCAACAATTAGTAGCATTTAATACTTTACCCATCAATTAATATTTTTTGTAGAATTGGATACTCTTTTGAATAATATCCATACACCATAGTATACATCTTTCTTCTGGTTTAGTACAGTAAATGCAAATGCACTTTTCAATAGACGATAAATCAGATTTCTGATACAGATCATTTTCCCTGCTTAGAAAAGAGGAAGGAAAGGACTTATTAGAATAACCCCATCATCCACACTACTGGATGTGTAGTCTTACCAGACCATGAACCCTTGCTCGCCCTCTCTTCAAAATAAAAATAAGTCTCAATGTTGCAATAAACACGATTGTTTCCATCACGCAGCTAAGAAAAATTATGGTTCCTTTGTCATCAGTCTATATCATAGTCTATTGTGAGCAATAAACTCCATCTTGATTGAAGAGTTCTCATAGTCTTATATCACAGTCTTTATAGCTCAGTCTCTATATCAGCACTTGAATCTGATAATAAGTCCCCTTTAAGCTCTGATCTCTCTCTGACCTTTTTCACTGTGAGCCATGGATCCAGGTGTCCTTCTCAGCAATCTTTATTGCTGTATCTGCTGTCAGCATCACTTTTGCCATGACAAGGACCATCCCATTGATCTGTAAGGGAACCAGAATGTATTAAATTTCTAATCATACCATCATAGTCTCTAGACTGTATTTCATCTTCTGCATCAAATGCTGATGTTAGTTGAATATCCTGTTGAGCTTCCCCAAAAGTCTTCTTGTTGTAGCTGCTTAGACAATTGTATAAAATATTGAACAGTCAAATCATGTTGTAATCTTAAATCAGTCTTTGGTTTAGTAACACATCTTGATTGTAGTTAAAAAAAAATTAATAATAAGGAGAGATTGAGATAAGTTTCAGGTGTGATTCTATTACTATGAAGCACCAAATGTAGGCCTTCAAACAATGCCATTCCTGTCTTTTTTGTAAGTTTAACTCATTTGTTTTTTATAACACCATTGTGTGTAACTTTCATTTTATTCCCATCATTTCACTTACTTGAAAAACGTCCCCTGTATCTTTCAATAACACTTACAGTAAGCAAACTATACTTTACATACAAATTCCTCCAAAATCTCTTCTCTTAGCATTATGGAGCTATAAATTCAGTAAACTCCACGAACATGCAAACACTATATTTTACAACATCCTAAAACCTTAACAAGAACATACTTTAATCCTCTTAAATGACATGCTTCAATCCTTCCTTTTTCTTCATTGGTAACTGAATAATATCAATTATCAATAGTACTTTGAAAATGTTTTAGTAGGTATCATTTTCTCTTCATTATTTATCATCTGAATTACATAAACATTCACATTTTCACTTTATCTCTGGCTCGAGCATACCAGTAAGATTCTACAATGTGATTCATATTATCTGCTCTTAAATGTACTAACCCATGAACAACCTCTATAAGGCTTGTAATAATTTCAATTCTACTCAAATACCCATTATCATCTTCTCTTGTAACAATGCTCTAATTTCCAGACATTGACCTTATTGTGAGAAGTATTTTCCTGATATTGTCTTAATTGATCAAATGTGATATCCTTAAACACCATCAACTGAGTTTCTATAACTGATTCATCATATGTACTTAAAATTACCTCTCATACTACCCTGTCATATGTTACCCATGAAAATAATATCAATCTCTTTAGTTTGTATCTGACACTTAATTACTGCAACTTATTATTAGTAAACATATTGCTTCTTTCAGTTCTTTAACTGTTTGTACATGTAAAATTGTAGTTCCCAGAAGCTATGCTGTAACCCCTATGCTTCCAATTGCTATAATCAATACTGTAGATTACATTCAGCTAACTACATTGAATGTGGTAGTCACTGTAATGCATTCCCTATAACCAAAAAAAAAACATTATGTATCTGTCAGTAACAGTTATCATCAGTACAGAGAACTATGTCAGGATTATCTAATGAAACTTCCCATTACTGAAAAATATTTTTATATTTCATTATTGCAAACATGTTCATTGTCTTCCTTTTTCCTCACCATTAACCATAATCAACCATATCCCCCCCTGTTGAGGATAAAGAAGATCAATGTAGCACAATTGAAATTATGACCTAAGTAAGATTGATATGAGTCTAAGATATTATCCCCCATTGAGAAAATCTGACTGTAGGAACATGTTTAAGTTGAGCATTATTAAATATCTGCATAACAATATGTAAAACTAATAGATACTATTCAACACTTTACAATTAATGCCACCCTTTAAGGATATAAATGTCTTCGAGATTGTGGAAAACAATGTCCTGTATATTTAAAATTATCAGTATACAGTTGGATTTTGTCCCAATAAACTTTTAACTTGCTTCTACAAAAGAAACATAATTGTTTGTTAGCAGCTCTTAATGAAGTTTAAAATAACATTGAATATAACCACAGATCACTGTGAGATAAGGACTGCGTCATCTGGAAGAACATAAAAAATTGCAGATTATTTTGAAAATATTGTAAACTGTTTGTAAA
This sequence comes from Taudactylus pleione, assembly GCA_031769625.1. NCBI lineage: Eukaryota > Metazoa > Chordata > Amphibia > Anura > Myobatrachidae > Taudactylus > Taudactylus pleione. The sequence continues at coordinate 3,107,051 of JAUIMM010000150.1, read as the reverse complement.
CTTTTTCAGAATATATCCTTTTGCTTTATTAAAACATTATGTAGATACTACGTATATTTACTAAAAAGTATGTTTCATAACTTTCTTTTATTAGTACCCTAGCTGAGGTACAAAAGAAACCTATGATGCAAGAATACAGACACAGTTTCATGCTCTGAGATAGTTAAAGCATTTGTCTGAAACAAAACTTATTTATTTATTTTTTCTTCTCCTTGGTGCAGCTTCTCGATCTGGGAGGGGTATACACAGAGAGAGAGTTAAACTCACACTGACGCACAAACTTACACAGGCAGACAGTTTCTCACTCTGAAAATACTGAAAGAACAAGTTAAACAGATTGTCATTACAAAAGTTTACAATCCTGCTCTGAACATAGGAAGTATATAGGATCATGTTTATTAGACCCCTCTAATATAGATGAAGTATTTACACTATTTTCATCTCATTCCTAACACTCCTCAGAAACAGCATTCTCTCAGCATATGTAAATATGGAATTATGTAAATTAGTCTTCGACAGACCTGACCCCTAGCGTTGGCTCCCACTCTCCAATAAAGCATTAACGGACACAATTGGAGCTGGTGACTGTGTATATCATTTATGGGCACGTCCAGGTACTCCCTGGTTTGGGGGTCCTACCCTTTTTGCCGTACAGTTTTTACTTACATGTCCTGGCTAGTTGCAATTAAAACACTTTTGTGGAAGTGGATGAAAGGATTGTTGTGGGGGTTGAGCAGGAGAGAAAGGTGGTGGGTATGGGTAAGGATATTGAGGAAAAGGATATTGTGGGAGGTATGGAGTTTGTGGGTAGTATGGGACCTGTGGTTGTGTATGATAAGTGGGGTAGGGCTGTGTTTGCTGTGGTGTGGGATTAGTGAGGATGTGTAATTGTTAAGGTGCAGGTGTGGATGTGGGTGCAGGTGTGGTGTTTGGCTGTGATGTTACCATCATTCCTTCTAGAGCTTGAATACTGACAGCCATTAGTTTCTCACTCTGGGTCTCTCTCTTTTTAGAGATGTTTTTGTCATGTTCTCTGGTGGATTCTATGAGGGTATCTATTGTGACTCCTCTCCAGCCAGGCTGTGATGTCAGAACCTGGGTCTTTAGGTTCTCTTTAAGACCATCCATGAGTACAGTGACAATCATTTCCCTGTAGTGAGTGCTATCTTTAATATCTTATAAACCAGTGTACTGGGTGATAGCCTGCAGAGCCCGGTCACAATAATCTTCTGCAGATTCACTCTCTTTTTGTTTTATGGTGAATATTTTGTTCCAGTTAACTACTACTGGAAAATATATACCCAATTGAGTTACAATGCGGGAAATGTTATCTTGATTAATTCGGTCTGTTAAGGGAACGTCTCCATCCAATAATCAATCCGTGATAAATTTTGTCACATCGATATTGCATGGAAGACAAGCCCTTTACATTACTCACCAATCTTTGTTATTTGGCTCGTGAGAACTACCCAAATTTTTCACAAATCTTTCAAATTTTGCTAATTCCTTCTTGGGATTGGGGAAATCATTCATTATGCAATTTTGCTCCACTTTTGTCCAAGGACAGTGCATTACTACTTCCCTTGTGGGAACTACTCCGTTCGCATCTGCATTCCCATTTGGAACAGTTATTGTCTGGATAGGATGCAGACCGGCCGCACTGCTTCCTTTGACCTTATTACCTGGCTGGGGTTTTACTCTGTTGCTGCAAAGTATAGTATTAACAACTTCCTCTACGGGTGCAGAGGATGATAACACTTCCCGTGCTGTTAATGATGGAGATGGTGGCACCACTTGTGCTTGTCGTGGTGCAGCATCTAACATGTGTACAGCATGGGAAATGGCAGACATGACAATAGGCTCATTATCCACATCATAAACATTTTCCTTATGGTTGCTTAAGAGAGGGTACAAATTGCTTGTTACGTTTTTATGGGTTTTTTCAATAACTGTACCTGCACCCCCATCCAAATAAGGTGGTGGTGGTGCGTGTGAACTACTGGCAATACCTTCCACAACACTACCTTGCCGACTGTGTGCGCCATTTTGGGGCTCGCACGCATTGCGATTTAGTGCCACGGATGTACTTTCTGGCAATGCATTTGCAACGCTAGTTTGCTTTGCTTGCACATTTTTAAGCCACGCATTCCCTTCATGCTGCCACAATTTTAAACATTCGTTATGTTTTACCTTTTTTACTCGAGAATGCATCAGGCTGATGTGATCTCTGACATTATTCAATACATCTTTATCAAAACTACCAATTCTGGGAAATAGCCTAACACTCTTCATCATTATCTTAAACCATATGTCACAATACCTTATTGCATAAGCACCATACTTAGTATGCATAATACGACGGGCCGATCCAAGCCGTACTTCCATTAGCAGCACATCCTTGTCTAACATCTCTATTGTGTGCGTGGCTCCCATCTTGGGACAACTCCTATGATTTTCAATAAAGATTTAAGCTGGTGAAAGACATTCAAGATACTTTCACTTACCTGCGGTCGCCTTGGAAAAAGGTTGTATCCACGAACCCTGTGGAAGACCTCTAGATGCCTCCACTCACCTATGGAAGAAAGGCCGCTTCCACTCAGCAATCCCTTTTTGAGTACTTTCCAACTGCAAGGAGGTAGTTGATTTCATCCACCCACTCATCAGTTCACAATCATAGTTTATCCCAAAACTATGCGGTTCAATTATAGTGCTCAAATAAGCCTAACAGATCACACACACTGATTATTGAATACTATATTCACACTGGGAGCTGAACCCTAACAAAAATAACAACCCATACTCCTGCCTTGTGTAAAGTAAATGGTAAGCTGCTACCGAGTTACTAGGCCAACTCCTGCACCTAGTACTTAAGGGTCCTAAGATACCCTTAACATTTAGGTCCCCTGTTACACCCTAAACAAATACTCACCGTTCCACAATTTTTTCCAGTGCAGAAAAATACACGTTAACCCAGTTATTGGCAACAGTTAATAATGTAAACTCAATGGCTTTGTTTAAACACGTGGCAGCACAACCGGAAATACGTATATGCTATTGTACGACTAGTTGCATACACAATAATGCGACTAATATACACAACCGTATGACTTACCCTTAGCTGTGTATGCAAAAGTGCGTCTCTACTGCGCGCACAAAAATGCGACTCAGCCGCGTGCGCAATTCTGCACCATCCTTTTTAGCGTGAAATTCTATCAACAAAGGAAAACAAACTTTTTCCTTTCTTGTCCCTGGATTCTAGTCAGTGTACCTTGACTCACACTATAACGGGTAGCGATTTCTCAGCATCAAGTGGTTGCAGGTAAACTGCGTGTGGCCACACTCCACTCTTAGTTGAGATATCGATAACCATATGTTTATCATGTGAATAGGTAAGTGACCTCACTCTACAAGCCCCCAACTTAGGATACTGAATTTAAACCTTTATACGCTCCTGCCTATACCTTCTAAAACCTGCCTATACCTTCTAAAATTGACGCTATTTGCGTATGCAGTCATACGGTAAATAAATACACTCAGACTTTGAGAAAATGTGTTTCCAATGCACAAGGTATATTATCCAAGCAAAGTACATATAGTTACATGCTGTGATCTAAATACAATTTAGCGCAAATAAATTATACAGACCCAAGGTACAGTTATACATACGCACGTGCTCTGGGACCAGATTCCGGCATCAATAAGAAACCTCCATCAACAGCATCAGCATGAAGACGGAAGACTGGGGTCAGAACACACATATATATACCCTTACAGAAATAGACTATACAATAGAGACGTTTGTTGCAATCCCATTGGTTCTACATCACGGTGCTTCTATTACAGGACATTTAACAGGTTGAATCAAATGGACACAGACCAGCCTCCGACAGCCTTTTGTCTCCGTTTTCCCGCCTCATGCAAACCTAAGCTGTTAATTTTACAAAGTACATGTTGGTGCTTTAACTTTCTACGGTCCATAAGTTGAGAATGCATGTTGCGATCTTCACACCGATGATACCGGAAAGCTGTTGAGAAAGTGCAGATCAGTACAACACCAAACACGGTTTACTTATCATGCATTAAACCTTAGATACCAAATAGTCTGTATTTCACAGCAATAGTGCTAAATAAAACTTGAATTTAATACTGTACGTTGAAGCTATGGAACCTTTTATGTGAGTGTGCACTGTGTAAGTATTAGGGGTTTGGGAAAATATGCTAGTTAACTTGGGGCAGATGCATCCGCATAAAGCTAATAAACAGCGTTCGCATGTGGGGTATTTTGCAGTTGCTAATGTGCGACATGTTAACAGCGCAACTGTGTGTATTAATGTGTGTATGGGGTATGGTAAAATATGCGATCACATGATGCTAATAATAGCATCGCCATATGTACTTAAGTGTGAGTTTAGCTAAAATGGCGCTGAGCGGCCATTCGCAAAATGGTGTCTCGCAGATCTCATTTTCAAGATGGTGTCTTGTGGCCATTCGCAAGATGGCGTCGTTTCAGTCTAATTTTAAGCTGATCTTGTCTCAGCCAATTATCCAGCTTTGACAACACACAAACAGTCTCTCTCCCCTGGTGGTGGCCATTTTCTACATGCACCCCCCCAACCCACACACACATATCTGGCAGTGCCCATACCCCTCCCCCCACACACACACCTGGTAGTGCCCATACCCCCCCTGCATGCACACACAAAACACACACACAGTCTCTCTCTCCCCTGGTGGTGGCCATCTTCTACATACACCCCCCCAAACACATGCACCTGGTAGTGCCCATACCCTCCCTGCACACACACACACAAAACACACACACACATTCTCTCTCCCCTGGTGGTGGCCATCTACTACATACACCCCACCCACACACACACACACACACACCTGGTATTCTCCTCCCTACCCACACGCTCTCTCTCCCCTGATGGTGGCCATCTTCTGGGTACACCCCCCACCACACACACACTTCCACCTGGTAGTGCCCATACCCCCCCTACATGCACGCACACACACACACACTCTCCCCTGGTGGTGGCCATCTCTGCATACACATCCCCACACAAACACAACCTGGTAGTGCCCTTATTCTGCATCACCCTCCCTACACACCCCTGGCTACCTGGTGGTGGCAATTTTCTGCTGGGTCTGGATCTTCATAATTCAGCAGTTGAGCTCCCAGGACAGCCCACCCCGCCTCCAATATACGTGGCCATGCCCCCTCCCATGCTGCCTACTGTACTCACTCTGTGCACAGTGGGAGAGGGTCTGATTTCCTTGTATGTAATAACTGAAGCCAAGTGTTTGTCAGAAAGTACAGAGGGCAGCTGTAAGTACACAATCATGTGCGTCATAGTATTGTTATACTATGTAGCTCATGGTTGTATACTGTCGGCTGAACTGTCCCCACCCTCTGTCTGACAAATCCCTTGCTTCTGTTACACATAATAATGGCATCTTACTAGTGCAGGAGTGTGACGGAACATGGTGCCCTCCTCCCAGCTAAGCTAGCTACTTACCGGCTGTCGAGCTTCTGCTCTTGCTGTGATGCTGCTGCCTGCTACTACCCAGAGCCTCAGCAGCAGTAAAATTCCAAGTCTTTCAGCATCCACCCACCTAGCCCCACCCCCCACATCAGCATCATGATAACTTCCAAGAGTGGCTGCTGGTACAGGCAATTTTATAAAGCAGCCTGGATGTCAGACAGGGTCAGGCCTGCCGGCCCGGCAGAGGAAGGGATGGGACCGGCCCAGTGGGTACCTTCCCACTGTCCCAGTGGCCCAATCTGCCCCTGCCCCTAACCCAGCACCCATCTCCCAGCTCAGCAACTGCCACACAGCACAGTACAAATTACGGAGAGGCACCCATCAGCCCCCACCCAGCACCAACAGATTACAGTACAACATCCATCACCCCTCTCCAAGCACAGCACCCATCAAACAGCACAGCACAAATTATGGCACAGCACCTATCACTTTTTTTAATGACATAAGAAATTACATCATCCACACAGGTTTGTACTTTAAAGATCAAGAAATTATATGTATACTGATTTTCCCTTTATGTATCAGATCATTTCAATTATTCAGATATACTCAAGTATGGGTCAGGGGGTGCTACCTTTCAATAAAGAATGTAATATATCAAAAATAAAAATAAAATAATTGTTGTTGTTCGATGCACTTAATTTAAAACATAACCTTTATTGTTTATATAATAAAATATTGGTATTTATTTGATTAAAACAGTGAAATAAAAAAAGATAGAATAGTGTTAAGTAGGAAGAAATAAGTGTAAATAAAATTACATTTAACTATAGAACGTTTAGAGCCTCATGTATTAACATGTATTACTCTTAATTAAAGCGGTCTTAATGTTCCACACTGATGAATTGATATTTACAGTATATTTAAGCTGAATCGTCGTGTATAAATGTTTTTATCCCAATAAATATGCTTATTCCTGTTTCTCTATAGTTGTATTCCTCATAAATGCCATGTGCAGAGAAAACAGAGTATCAAATGTATTGACAAGTGGATACTTAGTATTCCTTGTATCAGATTTTTAACAGGAATAAACAGTAGTATCAAGTCATAGATCAAGTGATTGTCTAACACAGAAACAATATTGTGTTTAGTTTCAGATGTAGTATGATTATTCCAACAACTTCATGAAGCATTACATGTGAGACTTAGCGAGATAGGTTCTGCTATGTTGGATATGTTTCGGGATGCACAGCGGCGCTGCACTAACATAAGGAGAGCAGCCTATGAGAACGTTCTAGGTCTACCCCAGACCTTAGTGGTAAAGCATATGAATTGTGGTGTGAATGTAGTCACTAGGCGCTACCTTTGAAACTGATGGACAAGTCTTGAAAATAGATCACTTAAAATTACATATATACCACTCCTATGTGGTGCCACCCTGGCAAAGTTTTATTCATTTATTTTACCATTGTCTTTATTATAATAAAATGTGCATGTTTTGATATCTATGACACTGGTCGGTTCATTGACATGCTAAGTATAACCACATAGGAGTGGTATATATGTAATTTTAAGAGATTTATTTTCAAGACTTGTCCATCAGTTTCAAAGTTAGCGCCTAGTGACTACATTCACACCATAATTCATAGGTTCTGCTATGTATTTCTGAGTCACTATATGTTAAAATAGAAACTAAAAGAAAAAACTATAGATACTGCGCATAGTGATATGGAAAAATCACAATCAAATTATGAAATGTATGTAGATTGATGTGTGGGTGGATGATGTAGAGTGACTCCTGACCCACTGGGCATGTGCAGTGCTTTGATTTTCCATACACCATGGCATAGTGCTACATTGCGTATGGCGTGGCTCCACTGGGCATGTGCAAGATATTCCATTGCATCCCTTCGACTGGGCATGCACCAGAGATCCCATTGTAACCCCCTGCAGCTGGCTGCCACCACACCACCGGCGTGCTGACATTGGTGCAAGTTTGCATTTTTAAATGCACAATCAGTTTGTAATACAGAGACCTCTCTCTCAAACAGAGCCCACTACCAGTTTCTGAAGTCATGAAATCACTATAGTGTAAAAGTCTGGGGCAGTGCTGACAGTGTCGCAAGGGTGTAACTTCAACCGCAAAGTCAGTATGTACTGTAATACAGCCATCCCACTTTCTCTTTGTGATTCCCAATCCACTGGGCATACACAGTGCTATGATCTTCCATACACCATGACATAGCGCTTCATAGTGTATGGAGTGGCTCCACTGGGCATGCGCCAGATATCCCATTACAACCCCTCCACTGGGCATGCACTATAGATCCCATTGTAAACTCTCAAAGTGGACAGCCACCACAGTGCTGACGTGCCGACATTGGCAGAAGTTTGCGGTTTTAAACACATCAGTTTGTAGTGCCTCACTTTTAAACAGCCCAATAGTGTCCAGAGCCGACAGTGCCAAAAAAAATATATTTTCCAGGGCTCGAACATGAAACAAGAACTGTTGCAAAGCGATCACCTAACCTCTAGTCCACAAGCCAACTACTGTATATTAAGAACCGCACATAGCAGACTCGTCCTTGTGCACTCCACCCACCCGCTGCTGTTTTTAATAATAAAAAATGTGTCTTCCTTTCAAAATATTATATTAGTACACACAGTACCCCACCATTAGAGAACAACTCATCCCATCTCATTGAAAGCTGTGCATGCATCTCATTAATCTAAAGTATCAGTTATATCATCATAACAACTTGGGCAACTACACTACCGTACAGTTATGTACAGTATGTGTACTGATTTGCGTCCCATTCTAAGAGCTTATGTAAGTGATATTAAAAAGATTGGTTGGGCAAACATGCAAATACTGTACAGTGCGTGAATGTGATATCCAACCAATTTAACAGTATGGTATTCAGTACAAATTACAACAGTGGAGTACTCGCCACCCAGCGGTTAAGCACTGTATTACATGCTCTAGCGTATCCTTAGTTTAAGAATACCATTGTATGCCAAGGTCCAGCCATCACATAATGTTCCATGGTGCGACACAGAGGCCTGAATGCTGTGCCATGAACATCAAACTATCTGGGCACATCTGTTCTGAACGATTCTTTGGAATGTGGGAGATTTATATTATGTTCTCCCTGCCTCCACTAAGGAGGCAATCCATCACTGCTTTGGTAGCACTTTGTGGTACAAGACTTATAACCTGCTGGACCCTGAATATATTTTTAATATACCAAGGTTGTTTGGTCCAGTTCCAGAGCTCTTCCACATTGTCTTCACTTTTGTATTGTAAACAAATATATGATGTTATAATTTACTCTAAAATATCTCGTTCATATTTTTGTGTTACTTTTGAATTTATTTACTACTAGCTGGAGTACACAGCGTTGCCCATTATTTTAAGAATGTTTGTTTACACATCATCCTCCAACCAACCTCTCCTTAGGCAGGCCTCACAAAAAGTGTGACAAACTTCCCCATCAACAGTCCTAAGGTCTTCAAAGGAAGTAGGACCTGTAACAGTGTAAAGCAAACTTTGGAGATTGAAGCATTCAAAAATTTTAGTATGTACAGTGTAAACACAGCCAAGAGCTTCTGTTGCTCTGATACCAGGATGACCATCTACAGCGACTCCCTGTTTTCTGCGCAGAAAGACTGGGAGAGGCATTCCATGTGTAAAATGTTGGCAGCTCACAGTACAGCAGGGTCCTTGCAAAGTCATCATTTTGACACAGTTGGAAGAAAGAAGTCAATGTTGTTGCATAATTTGGTATAGTCAGAGAGCTAAGAATGCTGGCAAAGCCTGCTAAAGCTCTCTTCAATAATAAACATTAAGAACATGACAAAACATGACAACACAAAATGCTTGACAGACTGTCACAAACAGTGTGTGTCACTCACTTGCAATGCAGCCAGTAGCCGTGCCGCTGCAGACCTGAATTGCATCATCATCATCACGCAAGGGGGGGTTCTGGCTGTCATTTTCTGGCATATATATTTTTTTAATTGTAATTGAAGCCGGGCAGCTGTGGCTACAGATAGCTGGATCATCCGGATAAATAGCAGCAGCAGCGTGCTCAGGTCCTGAGCCTGAGAAGGTCTGCCTCCTTAAGCTCTGCTTTGGGAGCTTCCTGTTCCTGGGCATGGCTGCTTGTTGTGACACGTGTGTGCTAGGCTGAGAGCAGTACAGCCTAGTCCTACAGAGCCAACCCGGACTGGAAGACCAGCATCAGGTAAGGAAGTTTGTTTTTTAACTAGTGTACTGCCGGTGTTGGTAAGGGGGGAGGTTTGTAAGTGCTGCTGGTGTTGGGGTTTTGGTAAGGGGGGGAATATGCAACTGGTGCTGCAGTGTTGGTAAGAGGGGTTAATTGGTGTTGGTAAAGGGGTGGGAGTGTGTTACTGCTTCTGGTGTTAGGTGGGGGGTGTAACTGCTGGTGTTAGGTGGGGGGTGAAACTGCTGCTGCTGGTGTTATGTGGGGCGGGTGTAACTGCTGCTGGTGTTAGGTGGGGGGTGTAACTGCTGCTGGTGTTAGGTGGGGGGGTGTAACTGCTGCCGGTGCTAGGTGGGGGGGTGCAACTGCTGCTGGTGTTAGGTGGGGGGTGTAACTGCGTCTGGTATTAGGTGGGGGGTGTAACTGTTGCTGGTGTTAGGTGGGGGGGTTTAACTGCTGCTGGTGTTGGGGTGTTGGTCAATGGAGGGAGGGCAACTGGGTGCTGTTGGGGTGTTGGTAGAGGACATAAGTGTGTCTCTGGGTGCTGCTGGGGTTGGTCATAGGGGTGGGAGTGTAACTTTGTGTGCTGCTGGAGTGTTGATAGGGCTGATATTGGTGTCTCTAGGTCCAGTTCTTCTTCTACTTCATCTCTGGCCAACCACTAATCAACTGTGTGTTTTCTAGCTCAGTCCCTACTGAGTGAAGCTCAACTGTGCTCCAGTTACATTCATTTGTTATCATGCTGATGCAGTTCTGTTGTATTTGCAGCAATAGTTTTTTATACCATTCTACTCCTGTGTAATCAGCATCTCAAGTTGCACAGGTAATTCCAGCGCACTCCTGTTTTCTGAATCTGTGTTACACCTGTGCAAATATCCACTTGTCTACTCAGGTATATTAGCCACTTCTGCTTCTCTGTTTCAGTGCCAAATTGCTGTACAGCTACCATCCATTTTGATTTTCAGTCTGTATCCATCCCTGTCATTATTAGAGTGCTCCCAGACAGCAGAGAAAACCCAGTCCAAGCCTGATCAATACTTCTGCCAAGATCTGACACTCAAGTGTCCTGGACTACAGAATCAAGTACTGTAAGTGCTTTCATTTTCAACTAACAACATAGTTCAGCCTGTTACTCTTGTCTGCTGCATATATCATACAATCAAAAACACCAATGTCTCTGGTTGTCTACTGGGTATGATCTGGAATCTCTCTGTCAAGACCCAGGTTTGATTCCCTGTCAAGGAAGCATCCATTCACATGTCAAGAGGTCTCCTCAGGCCTGCCAGCTTTGCATACACACCTCCCACTGCTCAAACAGATCTACCTGACCCTGGTTCCATAAAAAACACAAGCATGGCACACAGCCCCCCTGGATGGACACAGCCAGCCCCTGGATTGATAAAGACTCGCCCCTGGATGGATAAAAAACAGCCCCCTGGATAGAACAGTACAGCTCCTGGATGGAGCAATGCTGTGGATGGACACTGCCTAGCCCCTGGATGGACACAGCCCTCTGTATGGAACAGCACATCCCCAGGATGAAACATAACCATGGATGGACGCAGCCTAGCAACTCGATGAACACAGCCTAGACCCTTGATGGACACAACACAGCCCCCCTGGATGGACAGCACAGCCCTTAGATGGAAACAGCACAGTCATAGCAGAGTACCACAGCAGTAAAGCAAATGGTGCTGATCACCGTGTGAAGGGACTTATATGCAGTCCAAAACCCATGAGAATCCAAAGCAGGATTGGTGACATTTTTTCTTGTTTTCAGATCCGAGTCATGTAGGAAGACACAAACCTGTCTCGGAACCTATTCAGATTCGCTATGTTCCGGTGGGTCTGGTTCTCAGAGAAACAGACCTGCTCATCTCTAGTCCTCAATAATATTTTGAATTGAAAGCAACAGTATCTCATGCCTCTTATATTTGTATGCAGCATGAGGCATGAGGATACAAGACCCTAATCATATGCAAGTAAGACCATTTTGAATACTTAAGGAATAGTAAAATTAGAAATAGAATCTTCCAGTGTTGTTTGGAAAGGATGGCTGCTGCACATAATTTGTCAGTGATAGTGAATGATGTGTGAGCAGATCCTATACCTGGTAGATAGAAGAAAGATAATGACATCTGCTTTTGGAAACACCCCCAGGTCTGGTCTGATGCTTGCAGTGCAGACTGGCACTCTAAGGCATATATTTACTAAAGTGTGGGTTTTTAAAAGTGGAGTTGTTGCCTACCTCTAATTCCTAGATTCACATGTTCTAAGCCAAAAACGTTCAGGTCTTTAGATGATCCTTTTTTGTGTGTTCAAGAAATGTCTTGTCACAGATGGAAATTTGTTACATTTTCATGTTAGAGGATTTTTGATGTTGCAAACCTGTTTAAGGGTGCTTTGCTTCAAGATACATGACGTCATACCCACATATCTTAATCCAACTGTGCATTTGAGACAGTAAATCATGCCCATGGTGTTGCAAATGAAGAAATACTTTATCTCGATTGTGTTTCCGAATCGATCTCCACTACCATGTTTTCTTCATAGTGAATATGCACGCCTTGCAGTTCTCATACAGTTAGGTACTCTTTAGTTTCCTTCTTTGAATTATTTTTAAAATTATCCAGGAGATTGTTAGCTCTCCCCCAACTGAAAAAACATCCTTGAGGTCAGCATCTATTAGGAGCATATGACAATGTCTGTTTATTATCCTCTGCAGTTCCTGCTATTCTCTGCAAAACTCTCCTACAAGCATTTCTTTGTATCCTTGTTGTTGTCCTTCTTGTTCGTGGTGAAATTTTATGATTATTAATCAGGGCCATAACTAGGGTGGTGCAACCTGTGCCATGGAACAGGACACCGCAGGGCAGGGGGCACTGTTTGGACCCTGTCAATTTTCCTGTTTATATTCATTCTCACTTGTAGCTTCCTCTTCTTTTATCCCCAGCATCTCCTGGCCTTCCCTATTTCTTCCCTGGCCCTTCCCCATGAGGCCATACCCCTTTATCAGGTGCACTATCTTATGTTCCTATTTTGAAAAAGGGAGGGGGGCACCAATGCTCTCTCTGGCACACGGCACCAAAAAGTCTAGTTGCGGCTCTGTTGCTAATATACTATTGATATGAGATGCATGGTATTTGACTTGCTTCATGGACCTCTTACTATATCCCCTAGTTAAGGAGGTGAGTGGTTAAATTGTCACAACTTTTTTCAAAGGTCTCATCATCAGAACAGTTACGGATCAGCCTCAGAAACTTTCCATTATGTATGTTCTTGATGGTGGGTGGAAAGTGGGGATTAGAGGACACTGGCCTTGATTCAGAGCTGGACGCTCTGACCAGAGCCTCGCTCTGAATCAGGGCCCACCTCCATAATTATGGAGCGTCCTCCTGGATGCTCATATAGCTGTGGGTCACCACCCACAGCCTATATGAGCATGCGGGTTGATGGTCGCGATGGTCTTGACCATCGCGACCATCGCCACTGCGAGCCGGAGCCTGCGGTTGAGTTTCTCAACCGCAAGGCCCGGAGTGATTTTGGCTCTATCAGAGCCAAAATCACTCCTACTGACATCACTAGTGATGTCAGTGGGGCCGGCTTCTGACGGTAGGCGTTCCCTTGGGAACGCCCTCGTCTGGGAGGCTCGCCCCTGGCACGCCCACCAAAGGGGGCGTGCTGTTAATCAACATCGACAGCACGCCCCCTTTGATCAGACACAATGAGCGAAGGAAAGTCCTTCGCTCGTCGCGTCTCGCGCATGCGCATGACGGAGCTCCCTCCGTCGTGCGCATGCGCAGTGCACACCATCGACCCACATGCGAGCGGACAGCCGCTCGCGAGTGGGTCTGAATCAGGCCCACTGTTAGTAGCTAAGTCCCTCACATAAATCCTAAGATCCAGAAACTTGACAGACTTGTGGCTGACAGTGTAGGTCACTTAGTTTTTCCAGTACCAAGATCAGAAATTAATATTAAATGTGATTTGTCAAAATGACAGTTTATATTAAAAGTAAACACATAAGAACAGTACATAAACATTGTGATAAATGAAAAATAAATAAGAACAGTATATAATATCTTCCTGGAACTTAAGCTCAAATTGCTCTATTTTGGCAGTAATGAGAGGCTGTGTATGACTTGTTCATAGCATGAGAAACTCAAGTCACTTTTGAGCAGTACCACATGTAATAGAGGCAGAATGGACAATTTCTTGGCCTAAGGCAATAGGGATACCATAGATTCAGCCTAATTATTTCCTAGGGCCCACCACAACAATCTGCTACATTGGTTGTTTGCTTGCACTTTGATTACAGCAGCACTAACACAGAGAAGATGCCAGCAGCATAGTGGTGTGCACAGCAGGGATGGTGGAGGTTCGAGACTAACAGCAGACTGAGGGCCTGATTCAGAGCCGGACGCTCTGACAGAGCGCTTGCTCTGAATCAGGGCGTTTTTTTTTTTAGAATGGCTTCCTGGCTGCTCGCATAGCTGTGGGTAACCACCCACAGCTATAGCAAGCGGCCATGATGATAGCCATGATGGTCAAGACCATCGTGACCATAGGGCTTGTGACAAGACCCTTGTGGTAGGGTCTCATGGCCGCAAGCCCCATAGAGCTTGTGATATCAGTGGGGCCGCCCCCAAATAAAAGACATTCTCATGGGAACGCTTCTGTTTGGGCAGCCACCCACCGGTCCACCCACCAAAGGGGGCAAGCTGTCACTCAACATCGACAGTTCGCCCCCTTTGGTGCGAGACCCGGAGCAACGGAGTGCCGGTCGCTATCCGGGTCTCGCGCATGCGCACGATGGAGCCGGCTCCGTTGTGCGCATGTGCACTGGCCCACCATCGACCCAGTTGCGAGCGCACAGTGCTTGCGACCTGGTCTGAATCAGGCCCTGAGTACCAACCACCTGCCTTAGCCACCGCTCTATCCCCACTACTAAAGGACAGACTCCCCTGCATTCAGTGCTACATCAAGGTCCCACAAATTAGTGGAGAACTGGTGCACTATAAGTACTTCCCTACCACTGGTTGTTTGATGAGGCTGACCACTGTACTGGACATGCTGGGAGCACAATCTCTCAGTTAGAGGAAACTGAGGCCCTCATTCAGAGCCACTCGCAAACAGCAGTACGCTCGTTGCGTTCCGATGTTGACTAACCACGCATGCGTCGGTGTTACACTGCGCATGTGCGTACGGCAGTTTGCGAGCTTTTTATCTGTCGTTCCTAAAATAGCGTACAGGAAGTGACATGTCAAATGTGATTGACAGAACAGGGCGTTTTTGGGTGTTGACGGGGGTGGAGATGGAAAAACGCAGGCGTGGCGAGGCGTTTTTGGGGCGTACATACATTAGCAGATGCAAACGTCAAATGTGTTCGGACCGTCACATACGTCACTGGAACATCCTCTTTCCCTTC
Organism: Taudactylus pleione; assembly: GCA_031769625.1. NCBI lineage: Eukaryota > Metazoa > Chordata > Amphibia > Anura > Myobatrachidae > Taudactylus > Taudactylus pleione. The sequence continues at coordinate 3,091,908 of JAUIMM010000150.1, read as the reverse complement.
AAAATGCTCGCACAGTTTAGGGTCTGGATTACTCGACCACATTGGCGATTGCCTTCTCCTCCGTTCCGGGACTCCACGATGTTGCAGCGATTAATCGCGGGTGGTCACAAAAGCAATTAGTGTTGTATTGAAAACCGGCTTGGTATGTGTTTGGAAAGCAGTTTATTGTGATAGCACAAAACCGTACGCAGGTGGAAATCATACCTGCTAATGTCAGGATTACACAATCAATTGGCGTACATTTATTGGGGGGTTTTTTGGCCTCAATTTGTTGTTTATGGCCTATTGTGACAATAATGTCATCATGTTTTAATTAGCTCCCCTTTTTTTTTTTAATGTGCAATTTGCATCGTTATGTGTTTTTTTAAACGTTCCTTCAAGAGGGCTTTTTTTTATACAAATGAAATGGTTTTTGGTGTCCTTTTTTGCCTTTAGGGCCAGGATTAAATGTAACCCATTTGTCCAATAATGTCACAATACAATGTCAGATTTTTTTCATAAATTTATTGTTTAAACACAAACCAATTGGCATAATATTTTTTTTTGTTTTTCTGCCAAAGATACTTTTTATCAAAAAAAAAAAAATCAATAACTGATAACATAAACGTACAAAAATAACTTAAAAACATTTCACAAGAAAGGAGAGGGAAGTTTTGACCAGAAAGGAATATGAGCCAAGCACAGAAGGAGTGTGGGAAAAGTCGCCATTGCTGTCACCGTTTTTTCGCCCGTTTGGATGGGGGAGGGTGGGTGCCAGACCGGGTCCGGGATGCCATCGGGCTGGCCTGTCCAGAGGCAGATGTTGTGGCCTCTGGACTAGGCACAGGGCTAGGCACATTTGGAGGATTGGCTGATGTTGTGCCAGAGGTGGAGGATCCAGATGTTCCGGCAGGAAGGGAGGTCGGCTCCACCATGTGCTGGCGAACGAGCTGCTCCAGGGCATCGGCGATGCGGATGTTGGCCCTGGTATTTTCCGCCAGGGCCTGACCAATGGTCACGTTGGCCGCAGCATTTTGCTCCAGGGCCTCAGCCACCCGTATCAGACTGGCGTCCATCCTCTGCAGAATCTCCGTATGGAAATCCGATTTGAAATTGAGTTCTGTGAGGAGGCCCACTGCCTGCGAGGGGGCACGCCCTGGACTGGCTTCTGCAGGGTCCTCAGCCGGATATACTGGTTCCTCCCCTGCAGAGCCAGCAGAAATTCTGCGGCCAAGGCTTCCCTCTGGAGCAGACTCATCCGCCTGTGTCTCTGTTGGAAAAATGAGAAAAGACTCACATTAGAATCTACATATTGGCACAATAGCATTTCAGAGTTGGTGACATCACAATACTTACCTGGGCCAACATGTGGAGCCGCAAAGTCTGGCATGTCCGTATCCATGTTGGACACTCCAAACACCTCCACAGGCTGCACACACCCCTGTGCCAGCTCTTCTAAATCCGTCAACTCCAATGACACAGGGGTGGGACCCCCACCTGTCCCCCTTGCATGCCTAGCCCTGTCCGCGAGTTTTTGCTTTAGGCGATATTTGAAGTCGCCCCATCTGTGGGGAAAAATGGAAGCCATTATCCTTTGGTTTAAAATGGGGTTTGTTTTTAGGGGGGGCAAGGGTTTACTTACCACCGTTTGACATCCTAGGCTAGACGGACATAATCACCCACCGTATGGACAGCAACGGCTACCTCTTCCCACATTCTCCACTTCTGGCTTAGACTCATATTCCTGTCTGCCTGTGGCAGGATGTCCACACACTTCTGGATCAAAACCTCCATCTCCTTTCTTGTGAAATGTGGCTGCCTTTTTTTTTTGGCCGCTTTGGCCGGAATACTGGGCCCAGCAGCCTCTTCCATGTCATCCTCCTCACCTATTTGTGTAAATTTACAGAATTCACAAAATCACAACTTGCCTCATCTTATGTTTCAAATTAATCGTTGATAGAAAATGCATGAAAGACTTACCGCCTGACTCTTGGGCATTTTTTCCCTGGTCTGTCGCCATGTCTGCGGTCCAAACAAGAAATACACCAGAATTTGAATGTGTTTTTGTGACGTATTTATACATGCGTCCTTATTTTGCGGCCGCATCATTGATTGTGCGGCCCTATGATCCCTCCTTAATTTGTGCGGGAAACAAAACACTATTTATGGCTTGGTGTGTCTCAAGTCGAGGTGGCGTTTTTGGATTGTTGGAGGTTATCTTGGCTGGAGTTTATTGATTGTGTAGAAAGGAGTTGGAGGTTGGAGAATCGTTTGTTGGTTAGATTTGCGTTTTTTTTTCCGTTATCTTTGTTGGTTTATATTTTTGGGACCTCGTTTGTTGATTTGGTAAGTTTTGTGAAGTCTAACTTTTGTTCAATTGTTGTTTCATTGTGTTTCGTATATTTTGTAATTTTTGGATACCTAATTTATTCTATTTTAGATTTTGTTTATTTTCGACCCCAAAGACCTTTTGATTTTGCATCTTAGATATTTGCTCTTGGTAAGTCCATTTTTTATCTTGTATTAGCGAACTAATTAGCACATTTTTAGTAGTTACTCTTGTGACTTGTATTAGCGAACTAATTAGCACATTTTTAGTAGTTACTCTTGTGACTTGTATTAGCGAACTAATTAGCACATTTTTAGTAGTTACTCTTGTGACTTGTATTAGCGAACTAATTTGCGCATTTTTAGTAGTTACTCTTGTGACTTGTATTAGCGAACTAATTAGCACATTTTTAGTAGTTACTCTTGTGACTTGTATTAGCAAACTAATTAGCACATTTTTAGTAGTTACTCTTGTGACTTGTATTAGCGAACTAATTAGCACATTTTTAGTAGTTACTCTTGTGACTTGTATTAGCAAACTAATTTGCGCAATTTAAGTAGTTACTCTTGTGACTTGTATTAGCGAACTAATTAGCACATTTTTAGTAGTTACTCTTGTGACTTGTATTAGCGAACTAATTTGCGCATTTTAAACAGCTTAATAATCATTCTAACTTTTTGATGGTTTAGCTTTCGCTTTTTGAGCCAACATTTCGACCCGTTTTGATGTACTGTGTTAAATGTCGCTTTGCGGTTTTGCTAAATGGGTGTTTGGCATATTTGAACTTTGGTCTAGCACAAAATGTATCCACAAAAATGCACAGAGTGAAATGTGTCAAGTAATTTTGTTGTTTATTTTCAGTTTGGACGTATCATGACAATACCCCGGCATGTAAGCAGCAATGGATGGTATCATCAAGCTAAGTTGTTTTAATATAGTTTGGGGGTGGGTCAAAAGCCTTACTTTTAAATTTTGGAATTTCAGGTTGATCTGGGGAGGATTGTTCTGGCCATGCTCCCGGAAGCCGACCAACCTCAATCTCATCCCAGGCGTAGGCATCGTAGGCATGCAAGGCCCCAGATATTTCGATCACGTGTCACCCTTTTTGGAATGCCAGATGATGAGGTTTTAAGACGCTACCGTCTACCTCCCAAAATCATCATAGACACTCTCTCATTAATAGAAAGTGATCTTGAGCGGCAAATTGACAGTCCAACAGCAATACCACCACTGACGCAATTTATGGCGGTGTTACATTTCTGTGCCTCAGGATCGTTTCAAACAACGGTGGGAATAGTGGCGGGCATCTCCCAATCCTCCTTTTCCCGGATCCTGAGGGCAGTGATGGAGGCACTTTTCAAGCACCTCCATCATTTTATTCAAATGCCTTTGGATATGGGTGCCCTTAGTGTGGCCAAGGCCAATTTTTACCAAATAGCTGGCTTCCCACACATCATAGGGGTTGTGGATGGTACTCACATACCACTTCAGCCTCCAGCACGGCTGGAGGCAATATTTCGAAACAGGAAACACTATCACTCCCTGAATGTAATGGTGGTATGTGATGCCTCCCTCCAGATCCTGTCCCTGAATGCAAAGTTACCAGGAAGTGCACATGACTCCTTCGTCATCCGGCAATCAGGGATATGGCAGAAATTAACCAACCTACAAGCTGGTGATGCATGGCTTCTGGGTAAGTGGAGACCTTTAGTACATAACAATGTTAAGCTTGATACACAGTGTTCCTGATGTTGTCTCTTATTTTTCACAGGAGACAGTGGATACCCTTGCATGTCCTGGCTGCTCACTCCTTATTTGGCTCCCACACCAGGCCCACAAAGTGAGTATAATTCCGCACTTACAGCCACCAGGCAAGTGGTGGAGTGCTGTATCGGCCTTTTAAAAGGCCGATTCAGATGCCTCCACCGCTCTGGTGGCGAGCTCATGTATTTGCCGGATATGGTGTCGAAAATTGTGGTCCTGTGTGGGATATTTCACAACATCGCCATAAGGAGTGGTGTCCCAATGCAGCCAGAGGATGCCTTACCTGAGGATGGCCCCCCCGAGGTTGGTCGGAGGTCAGTATGTGGGGGGGCCATACGCGATGATGTGGTGGCCAGATTTTTTAGGTAAGTTTGACCCAAACTACAGTGTTTATACCTAATGTGTTTGTGTTTGTTTGCGAACATCTAATTTATTTTTATTTTTTCACCATCTTCTGTTTGTTCACATAATCTTTGCCACTCCAACGCTCACTACTTCCTGCTACCCTTACCAAACCTGGATCTGGTGATTTTGTCCATATATTCTGGAACCCATATCGCAACGCCATGTTTGTGGAATCATGTTGGCATGGTCCTTCGTCAACCAGTTCTTGATTGTTTTTTTTAATTAAATATTTTATTTGTATGTGTTGTATTTGAGATTATCACTGTTTTTTTGTTTTGGAACTGACCACTTTGATTTCTCATTTATGTTGTGAATAAATGTTTGGAGAGTGAAATGGTCTTCCTTTTTTTGGACGTTAACAGCAAGTGGAACCAGGTTAACACACCTTACAATTGACTAAGGGGTAATCCAGTACTGACACCAGTTGATGTAAACTGAAATATGTTTGCAGGTTCCCAACCCACACCAAAAGGAAGCCTGTCCAAACCTTTGGATTTTGAAGATTGGCCTAAGCAGCTTGCACACCAACTAGGAACCTGTAAAATGGCGAAATATCTAATTGACACTACACCCAAAAAGGGAAATGACATTGTTACTGTTATGTGTTTCTTGTGGCTGTTTAACATACAAATACAAAATACAATCTAACTTTTAAAAAATGGAAATCCGTGCAGGAACAGTCTACTTATGTCAGGGAAAACTATTTGTGTTTTAGAAAAAAAGAATGAGCCAGAACGTATATTAGAACTACAAAATTTATTTACATAACGAAAAAAAACAAAAAAAACTACTGGCGAAGGATGCCAGACAGCCGGTCAAGGGCCACAAGAAGGCCAATTACATGTTGCCGCATCTGGCCAACACAATCCTCCACCTCTTGACGACGCCTCTGTTCCTCTGTGGGTGAGAAAAGTGTGTGGATTAATAAAACAATAGGGAATCCACAGTAAAAAAACAAAAACACAACGAAATCACTCCTAAACCGAAAAAAAAAAACCAAAACAAAAAGGGGGTGCTGGCAAAAATACAAGGCCTATGTACAAATTCACACAGGTGTGATATGTGTATGTTGAAATCAGCAGGAAGAGGTAAAGGCAAACTGCTAAATCACCAAAAGTAAACCAAACAAGCACGAATAAAGGCACGACACATGATTACATACAAACAGTTTGTGGTTAAAAAAAATGAGAAATAAAAACATACCGGGAGCCAAAACGGGAGCTCCTGAAGTCCCTCCATGTTCCTCCTCGGAGGAGCCTTCATTCCCCAAAGAACGGGGAGGGGTAATGATGGACTCCAGGGAGGGGGTAATTGGAAGAGGGGTGGGTGGAGGAGAGGGGGAAGTGGGACGGAGGGGAAGGAGGCCCGACAGTTCCGGGAGAGGGTCTGGGAAGGCTGGGAAGGAGTGGGGTATAGGGGAAATATTTGGGGTGGAGTGTTGGCTGGGGGTTGGGGATAGTGGCCGGGAACGTCGTCTGGCCGGACGGTGATGGCGTAGTCTTGGCTGTCCTCCTAAAATATGTCAAACAAATTGAGATTAGTTTCTGGGCAAATCCGGGGCCCAAATTAAAAAAAAAAAACCAGCAACAAAAAACATGCAAAAAGGAGTAGAATGAAAAAAACAGAAATAGAGGGAAAACAAGCACACGCTGATATGAGGACAAATAATTAATAGGACAGACAGGAAAACATGCACACGCAGATATGAGGACAAATAATTAATAGGACTGACAGGAAAACATGCACACGCAGATATGAGGACAAATAATTAATAGGACAGACAGGAAAACATGCACACGCAGATATGAGGACAAATAATTAATAGGACAGACAGGAAAACATGCACACGCAGATATGAGGACAAATAATTAATAGGACAGACAGGAAAACATGCACACGCAGTTTGCCCCACAAACACAAACATGGAAACCACAATACATAACACTTACTTTCAACGATCTGCATGCGAAAGCATGCCAGCAAGCGGGGCGTTCGCCGTTGCAGGTCTGACCACCTGCGCTCAAGCTGCCCGATGTTGCGGCGTGAACCCATCGACCGCAGGCGGGACCGTGCCTCCGCATACGCGGAGCGCTTCTGCCGGTTGGTGATGGGTGGAGGCTGGCTGGTGATCCGCCTATCCATCACCTCCGTAAGCACCAGCAGCTCGCGCCTGGTGAATGCGGAGGCTCTCATGATGGCAATGGAGTTTTTCATACAAAACATTTTTGATAAAGTGTGGCCAAAATTTCTGATTGGCTAATGTATTTTGGAAATTAACAGGAGCAATTTTATTGGTTAGTGTATGAGTCATGTGTTCAACAGGGCCACAAATCTCTGGAGAGTTATGATAGGCTTGATGCAGTGACATGCGTTTGCAAATTTAAATAAAGAAATGAACCCCGGAAAATATGCGGGGATCCACAGCAATAGAACAATTGTTTAATTGTGATTCACATGTTTTTTGAACAATAAAAGCGAATGTTCCATCCGTACGTATTCTGCGGGTAAACACAAACACGGACAAGAGTAAAGTTTCTTGCATTGTGTTGAAAAAAAAAAACAATTAAGCTAATTGATACATTGATTGGCATGATACGATTGAGGGAGGTAGGCAGAATAAAGGAGCAGGTAATCGACATCTGACAAGGCCACTTCCGGTTTCACTTGTGCGTGCGTTCCCTTCAAGCCATTTCGGGGATGTACGCTCGCTATTTCGCACGCTCGTTAGTTAGAGGAGGGGTCGCCGGAGTTTAGGGAGGAATTTTAGATGCGAACGAAAATACGAGCGAGCCATTGAATTTAAATATTTTTGTACGTACGCCTAACGTACGTGCGCCCGCTTGCGAGTGGGTCTGAATGAGGGCCTGAGTCGGGTAAATCTAACCTAAATTATACAGTGAACTTGAACTTGGTGAGCATTCAAGTTTAGTCTGTGACCATGGTTTTTGGGTAAAAATACTCTTAAAATAGTTTTTTTTTAATGTTTGTGATTTTTTTTGTGTGTTTCTCTTTTTCAGTTGGTACTTATTGATGATTTGTTATCATCTTTGGATGATTATTATAGCTACAGTGACCTATGGTATATCTTACTGAAGTGCTTATTATATCTGCGCTGATTAGCTAACATCAATTGTTTGGTCTAATTAGTAATGATAATGGGTCACCATGGGAACGCGTCATACTGCATTCCATAGCAAAGTAAGTAGAGGCTGGTGTACACGCACCAGCGCTGTATAGCCAGTATTGCGATTTTTAATCTATCAGGAAATGCTTGTTGGTAACTATGGTAACGCGCTACATTGCGCTCCAGGGCAAAGGAAGTGGATGCGGGTGGATTGCACACCAGCACTCAGCGTGGGTCCTGTGATATGCTTGGTCTCCTAACACATGAACCGTTCTTGGGCCATTTTAAAGGTGATATACTGTGGCTAATTATCATTATGTGTATATGTTAATGTCTGTCTTTGATCATTAATGTTGTTTTAGTTATTGGGGTGTGGGGTTTAATTGATTGGGGTGGGTATATACAGGGGCGGATTGGCCGTTATATTCAGCGGGATAAATCCCAGTGGCCGATTGGTCAGTGGGGCCGCTTGTGATCTGTGCCCCCCCCTCCCCCGATTCACGTCACAGGCTGTCCCTGTGTTTGCATGACAGGCAGCCCGTCGGCTGCCTGTCACAGCTAGTAAAGCAGCAGGCCAGCCAGCCTCTCTCTCATGTGAGGCTTTCCTTTTAGTCCCCACCCACCCAGGGAAGGTGCTGCTGCTGCTTCATCACAGACAGCAAGCACCACAAAAGAGGAGCTGGTCCATGGCCGGCAGCGGTAAGTGAATCACGGAGGAGGAGGGGAGGGCCACCCTGCCTGCCTGCCTGCCAGCCCCGATTGTCTCCTCACCACTCTGTCCCCTCCACAGGTTGTGAAGTTAACTGTAACTTCACAGCCTGGGGAGGGGACAGAGTGAAGAGGAAACAATCAGGGCTGGCTGCCTGGGAGCCTCAGGGACCTGGTTAGTACAATTAGAGGGGAAGCCACTAGCCAGGAGAGGAGACAATCGGGGCTGGGGGGGAGGGAAGGCCTTTTACATAGTACCAGCCCCGGCAGACTGTCTCAGCAGTCTGTCTCTTGGATAGCAGACTGTCTCAGCAGACTCTTGGATAGCAGACTGTCTCAGCAGACTGTCTCTTGGATAGCTGTCAGGATCTGCTCTATCTCACAGCCAATACTTATGGGCCAGTGCTCTGGACTTTCCCCCCGAGGCTAAAAGTTGCTAGCCAGTCGCTGGTTGGGGAAATGCAGAAGTGCCAGTGTATTTGAACGCTATTGCAGGGGCATGCATAAATTAACCACTGTGATGCCGTACACAGCTTGTGAACTCATAGTGGGCAATGAAGTTAGCAATTCCTGAGTAAGGTCAAACCTTGTGCAAGAGTGCATGAGGCTGCGATGGTACTCAATTGTACCAATGGTTTTGCTGTCTCGCTACACATTACGGATGTGTGTATGGTAACGTGGGCATCCCTGTGTAGTGCTGCAATGGCATAGCAATAGCAATGGATTAGCATACTATCATAGTTGAACTGCATGCGTAATTGCTATTGCATTCGCAATTTCAATCCATAATGAATCAGACCCAGAGTCAGAATTCAAGAGCATCAACAATACCCAGAATTACATAGAAAGCAAACATATAAAAAATGCTATAACAACTAACATATAGGAATGTGGATTTTAATTAAGGGAACAGTGTAATGCAGCATTTCTCAAACTGTTGGTCATGATCACAGATTGGGTCGCACCCATCTCAGCATGTGCTCTCAACCCAAGTTAAATACCCTGGACCCATCCTGTGTCCTTGGTGCCCACTGCTATGATGATCCACAGTGGCGTTTGCACCAGCAGTCCCCCGCCGGCTCCTACTTCCTTCATGGCGATTAACATGCATGTGACATCATGATGTCCGAGCATAATGACATCACCCCGTTTCAGTCACAGTAAAAGGAGCCTCAGCGCAGTCTGCATTACTGTGCAGTAGTAGGTCCAGAGCTGGTTCTCTGCTGCCCCAGCTAGTGGCAGCTTTAAGTATTAAAAAGCAAGAACATTTATTTTATAGTAAGTAAAATGGAGAACTATGGTCATAATTTAAAGTAAGGTGATATGTATAAAATGTATGCACATTACTCCCATTGTCCATCTTCCATGTATTTGTTTCATGTCCAACATCTTTCTTATATATTTTTATGCCATACAAATATCTAAGGAAGATGATGGCCAAGGAGGGGTAAAGTGCATACTGTACATTTTATACACATCACCACCTCACCCCCATGCCCATCATTTTATATATTTTTATGCCCATCATCATTCTTATATATTTTTATGGCATACAAGCATATAAGAAATATGATGGTCTTAAAAATATATAAGGAATATAGGGGCAGATTAATTATAGCGGCATGTATTGTACTGCTATAACTCTTCCTGCTTTGCCTCTGTAATGACAATGAGATGCAAGAACATCTTATCTGCCAGAGTGAAAACTCCCCTCTCCAGTGATTCCTTCCTGAGTACACAGTGCATCAGCTAAGTACTGATGTACTGTGTCTCACTCCCAGCTGGCTCCAATGGGCATACGCACTGATAATGCAAGCATCACAAGAAAGCCGTGTGCAGTCCCTGAAGCTCCCAGCGCCTGCTGCCTGGGACAGTGCTGTCCCTGCAATGGTGATAGGGCAACCACTTCTTCCCCATATTGTCAGTTAATACATGTACCCCATAATGGCATAAAATAGGAGGGGGATTTTGAGGTATAAACTATATTTGTGTATTACCCTCCTCTCCCTCCTTGTCCGTCATCCTTCTTATATATTTGTATGCCATTATATAAGAAAGATAATGGATATAAATATATGTAAGGAAGATGATGGGCAATGGGGGGGTGCACATACATTTTATGCCTCACCCCTCCTTGCCCATTATCCTTCTTATATATTTGTATGACATAAAACTACACAAGGGTGGTACAATAAGTTAGGTAACAATACCTCTCACGTGTATAATGTTCACTATTTTAATTTATCACCAGGTCAGAACAGGTAGGCCACTGTTTCCCTTCATGGCCATTAGACTGCGCCTCATTTCAATCATACTGTTCCAAACATTAGTTGTAAGATGTCGGGGCTGGGGGAAACATGGTCAAACATTGAGGTGCATAGTGTGATCAGATTTCTGCATCCAAAGGTCCCATGAGAAGCGGTAACTCATCTCCAACTTGTGCACCGTGATAGCGTTATGTCACGGAAACAGGTATGGGTTTGGTGCACTGCCTTTGATAATGGCAGAACTGAACTTAAAGATGAGCATTTCTGCCATTGGGAAATACTGGACCATTCTCCTTATAGCCCTGACCTTGAACCTAGTGATTTCCATCTCTTTGAACCATTGAAGAAGCACCTGGGTGGAAGGCATTTTGAAACCAACAGTGAAGTTCTTTAAGCCGTCATGTCCTGGTTTCAGGCATTTTACACTGATTTCTACCAGTTCGGGATAGATGCCATGGTACCATTGAAACAAATGCTTAGACAAGTATGGGGACTATGTGGAAAAAATAATCTCTACCAAGGCCATACTATTGATTATATGTATGAATGAGTTGAATGAAATTATGCAATGAGAGGTTGTTGCCTTATTTATTAAACCACCCTCATACAAGGAAGCATAAAATACATATATACAAATATATCTGGAAGATGATGTGCATTCATCACCCCCGCCCATCATCTTATAAGGAAGATGAAGGACATGGGGGGATGAGATGGCACAAAAAAGAACCAGTGAAATAAAGCGCATTAAGGGCCTGGTTCAGAGCCGGACGCTATTTGCGGATGGTCATTCTGAAAAAGATGCCCGATATTTAAATTAAGCGCTCGCTCTTTGCGGTCTGTTGACGCCTCTATGTCTGAACGAGCAAACGAAACATGCGCTCGCTATTTTGAAAAAAACGCCCCCGGCCACTCGCATCATACGTCATCTCCGCTATTTATTAGATTAATCGAGTACATCGAACAGCGTATGAACTGCTCGCTATTCTTGTGGTAGCATTTTCCTACCGCAATCATGCGAGCAGTTCAGACTAAAAGACAACCAAGTGACGTGGTCAATGACGCTTCTTTGTTAATTATGCACACCCTTTAAACGGCCGTTTTGACCATTTGGCATGCCTGCGTTCGGATCTCCACTCCCCGTTTTCAAGCACCTTCCCCTGTTACCACCCACAAACGCCTCATACTGTCACTCAAATTAGCAGGCATTCGCTATTTTGCGAGCACATGATTTCCAACCGCACTGACTGGTTCGCGCATGCGTATTACAACCCATACCCATGCGCAGATGTGCGAACATCGCTCGGAGCGAATGAGCGGCCGCTTATGAGCGGCTCTGAATCAGGCCCTAAATCCAGTTTTTTCTTTGCCAGTTGCACATCAGTGAGTGAAATTAACCATTTTCTTCAAAAGAGTGGCAGAAAGCAGAGCAATGATGGCGAGTTGGTTGCCAGTAGCAGCAAAAGATTTGCTGCCAGCAAAGATTCAAGTAGTCGTAAAAAGGCAAGAAACCGGAAATATGATCCAAAATATTTGGAATATGTTTTTACTTAGGCTGGCTCGGAGGAAGCACCACATCCACAGTGTGTAGTGTGTGGCAAAGTTCTTGCTAAAGAGAGCTTAAAACCATCCAAAATGATCAGGCACCTATAGACAAAACACAGTTCCCTGCAAACCAAACCACTTGATTATTTTAAAAGGAAATTAAGTGAACTATGCAGCCAAAAAACTGTACTAAAAACAGCAACTACACTTAATGAGAAATCACTTAAGGCCTCATTTGTGTTGTCATACTTGATAGCCAAAATGGGTAAACTGCACATTGGAGAAAGCTTTCTTCTACCTTTTGTCAAATAAATGGTTTCTATTATGCTTGAGCAAAGTGCTGCTACTCAGCTTGATTTGATCCCCCTGTCTAATGACACTGTTGCTAGGTGGATTCACAGCAAGGCAAGAGATGTGACAGAGCAAGTCACCACCAAAATTAAGCAAAGTTTTATTTTTTGCCATTCAGATTGATGAAAAGATAGATGTGCCAGGGGTTGCTCAGATGCTGACCTACCTAAAATTTGAGAATGATGAAAAACTACATGAGGAATTTCTGTTCTTTCAGCCACTATCACAACATGCTACTGGGGACCAACTTTTTTCACTTTTGGATGCTTTTGTCACTGATTATGGCTTGGAATGGCTCTGCTTTGTTGGATTTTGCAGTGACGGTGCTGGGGCAATGACTGGAAACAACAGTGGGCTAGTGACCAGAGTGCAAGCTGTTGCACCAGAAGCAGCCTTGACTCACTGCATTATACATAGGCAAACCCTAGTTGCAAACAAAATGCCTCCTGCTCTAAAACAAGTTCTAGATGAAGCTGTACGCACAGTCAACTTAATTAAGACCAGTTCAACAAGTGCACATCTGTTTAGAGTTTTGTGTGAGGAGATGGGAGCTGAGCACAATCAGTTACTTTATCACACAGAAGTTCACTAGTTATCATGGGGAAAGGTGGTTAACCATTTGTATGAGCTTAGGGAGGAAGTAATTTTTTTTCTTTCAGACAGAGATTCTCTGCTGGCTAAAAATGTTTTAGATGCCAAGTGGCTTGCTATGCTAGCTTACCTAGCAGACATTTTTGAATGGTTAAATGCGTTAAATATTGTACCTCCCTCCAAGGACAAGAAATGACAGTTTTTTTCATCCACTGACAAGATTAAAAGTTGGATCAAGAAGCTGTCCTTGTGGTAAACTCGTGTGAAAAGTGGCAATTTTGAAGCAATTCCTTTGTTGGATGATTTTTTGCATGACAATGATCTTCCAAAACATGATTTGCAACCTATTATCAGGCATTTGGAGAGCCTTATACAGCAAATTCATCAGTACTTCCGGAGAAGGATCGTACAGCAGACAGGTAGATTAGGAATCCATTCAGTGCTAAAGCAACTGCAAGTGCTTTTTTGCCACTTTCACTGGATGAAAAATTAATTGACCTCTCCTATGATGAGACATTGAAGCTGAGATACTCTCAACAACCTCCTGCAAACTTCTGGATATCAGTTCAACAGGAATACCCAGAGCTGTCATCTGCTGCACTGCGGGTGCCTATGCCCTTCATGTCTACTTACCTTTGTGAAGCTGGATTTTCAGCTTTGACTTTCCTGAAAAATAAGTACAGATCCCATCTCGCTGTTGAAGATGACATTTGCCTTTATCTGAGTCACACAAAGTCCCGTTTCAAGGATGTGTTCAACACTACAAGCTCACCCATCTCATTAACTTTGAAATATTTTGTTTTATTATTATTATATAAATATGTTCTAGTCTTTGAAAAGTGTCATGTTACACCAGGACACACCATGCTATTGTACAATTATTTGTCTGCCTTGATCTACTTATCTTGCAGGCTTGATGTTTTTACTTGATGTATAATTGCCTGACCATTCAAAATAAATAATTATTATAAAAAAGAAAAGTGTCATGTTTTATCCATATTTATTTTTCTTGGTGAGAAAGTCACAATCACCAAAAAAGTGTTCTACTTATAAATATATAGGGGCATTGTTGCTGGGGTCCTGTAAAAAATGTTATGTCAGAGCAAAACCCCTGGTGTAATGAGAACCCCTGGTGTAATGTGTACTTACCTTCTGGCATTTGTCCAACCTCAAATTCTCCTGCAGGTATGACCGACTGATACTAAAGGCATCGGGGCATTAGCCAGGATGATACACCACAACTCTCATTAGTTTCATGTTTGCCTCCCATTTTGATTTGTATATTTGCTGACTGGCTCAAATATTCATGAACAGTAGCGGGTTTTAAAAATGTTTCTCTAGAAGTTATTTGCCCCAGGAACTGTGGGCCTGATTCAGACCTGATCACGAGTGGGTCGATGTTTGGCCACTGCACATGCACACCCCAGAGCCGGGTCCGATGTGTGCATGCGCCAGACTCGGCTAGCGATGGGCGCTCCGTTGCTACAGGTCTTGCACCAAAGCGGGGCAGCTGTCACTTTTGATTGACAGCTTGCCCCATTTTGGAAGCAGACAGGGGTGGTGGCTGGCCACATCAGAGCTTTTCCTAGGTATCGGGCACGTGCCCACTTTATTTAAAACCAGTGAATACGGGACCCGGCGAATTGAGATTGGCAAAAAAAACAGGAATTTCGGGAAATAATTGTAAGACCCCCCCTAAAGATGTCCAGACCTTGGGGATCACTATGGGTACCCCCGTTTTTGCCTGCAACAGAAAGTCAGCTTTTTAAATAGATGCTGCAGGTGGGGTTTTTTCCTGACATTGAAGAAGTGAAGAGCACTTGGGAACACTTAAAAAAATGAAAAGAAAAACCTATCAAATTTGAGGTACATGAAAATGGGGGTAAGCATATATTTAAGTCCCTAATGGTAATTTTAAAAATTCTGCAAAAATACATCTGCTGTTACTCTGCGCAATGAAAAAAACACCTGCCACATACTTGCGGACTCCAACAGAATTAATTTTCATTAGTTATGCTTTTGTTTCCCAATTTTTTTTTTTTTCACCCCAAAATTTGGAAAAAGATTTTGGGGTGTACCAATTTTTTTTTTTTTTTGCACATTTAATTTTAAGGGGGCATTCCCAAGAATACAGGCTATTTTTTTAATCCTGCACCCCTAAATCCCCAACTCTGCACTTTTTTTCACCTGCTATAGGTAATTGAAAAATTATCCCTGTATTCTATAAATGACCCTTCACCCCATTTACGAAAAAAAATGGGAATTTTCGGGAAATATGACTGGGAACCCCCTAAAGATGTCCAGACATGGGGGATCACTATGGTTAAATTAGCCACTGTGATGCCATATGCAGCCTCAGATCTCATAGCATGCATAGAAGTTAACAATTTCTGAGTAAGGTCAGAGCTTGTGCAAGTGTACGTGAGGCTGCAATGGTACTCAATTGCAGTCTTGCTATTTAGTACGTATGTGTGCTTAATAATGTGGGTGTCCCTGTGCAGTGCTGTGAGGGCATTATAAGGACAATTGATTCACAAAAAAAATTATAAAAATCTAAATCAGGTGCAACAATATTAAAAATTAACCAAAGATTTATCCTAATTAGCAGCTCCCAAAAGTATTTCTGGAAATACTCAGTTTTGATTATTTTATCCAACAAGATATGCTGGAACAGCATCTAGCTGAATATAGCAGTAATAGAGGAAGTCCACAGTGTATTACGCTCCTAGTTAGGTGGAATCAGGCTACACACTTGTAGTAGTACTAGACATTGTATAGTTGGAGCAACACTAGTGAAGCCAAAATCACGGGGAGGGAAAAAGTCACTCATGCTGGGATATTAAACATTCATGTTGTAATCCATAAGGTCTCAATCATTAGCAGGAGCAGCAGATACTATTAGAATTCCTGTATAATCGCGTCTCTCCATTTTCCCAATACAATGGACGTTGCTCCAACTAGATGATGTCTAGTACTACTACAGGTGTGTAGCCTGATTCCACCTAACGAGGAGCGTAATACTCTGTGGACTTCCTCTATTGCTGCTATATTCAGCTAGACGCTGTTCCAGCATATCTTGTTGGATAAAATATTCTAACATATGGAGATCTTAAAGTACTGAGGATCTCGCCTACCGCTACCACCCTGTCACTGAATCCAGGGACTGTCATCTGCGCTAGAGTTGAGCTGGTTTCCTAATGGAGGAGGTTGAGATTTATGTCTGTTTCCATATTTATTGTTGCTGTCAAGTGACTACTACATTTGGATTTCTTTTCAATAATCATCACACTGTGGTCCTCTTTAGCGGAGCTAAATAAGCAGAATAATATTTTGCCATTGGAATTTCTGATTGCCAATATACTAAAGTTTTTAAGCATTAAATATTTATATATATGTATGTATATTATTGTATAAATTTTATGTGTTATTTAGAACATTAATGTTGAACTAAATATATTAAATAATTAGTTTTAAGGGCTCCCTTTGTGCCTTTATTGTTTCTTAGGTTGTATAAAGAATCTATGATGATAATAACATGTAATGAATTACCTGTGTGTTCATCACCAATTCAACAGGGAGTTATATATAGAAGGAAAATTAAAAGGTGTCAACCTTTTAATATAGATAATGATCACAATATTTTCAATATATTATTAAAAAGATATAAAATATATCTATGTATAAAAATAAGAGCAGGACCTAATAAAAATTATTCTGTCTGAAAATCACCAAATGAAGATAAGTCAACAAATTAATCCTAAATGCGAAAATATGCTAATGAATGCAATTGCACAGCAACCGCAACACTATACCAAGACACCCGCCACTGTATAAAGCCAACCACTTCCCATCACATGCATTTGCAAGTCAGCGAAAACATTGTTGACATCAACCTATATGCACATTTGTGGTTGACCATGACCTGTCGCATTAACTGCTAAACTTCCTGTCTCCAACTAAATCTCTGGCTACCTATACAATCGCAGGGGCTAATTATGCACACCCCTGTAATGGTGTTCAAACAAACAGCCACAACTGTGTTCACCTGACCACCACCCTTCTCCACTCTCAAATGGTCACTTCCTTGTCAATCACTGTGTAATGGGACTGGGTGCTTACTGCGATTGATTCCTGATTGCAGTGGACAGTTCACGCACACGTGCACTGCAATGCATTCGCATGTTCAGAATGCAAACATTGTCCAGCTGTATGCGTACTCAGCCTTGAGAAGCAACCTGAAGCAGGGCCTTAGAGCGAACATTGAACAAGCTATGACCCATCTCTATCTATATACCAATACTGCTGTTTATTTCAAGCTCCTCCTTTCTATACTTTTTGATACACCATCGTCATCTAGTGGATATGCAGAATATTACATTTACCTGTTAAAATACAGTTCTGCTTGATTTTTGCTGATCTCGGACAACTACCCATGTTCTAGTTCTCTCATCTGCTGCTCACCCGGAATATATCTCTCTATACCTGCACTCTATTTAGTTGATTATCTCCTATATCATGCATAAGACCTTGACTAGAGGCAGAAGAAGAAAAAGTACCCAACAGGGCATCATGCAACACCTCTCTCACTCTGACTCCTGGCAACCATCAGAATCTCCTCCAGCTTCCGCTGTGGGCTCACGATATCCTGCACTTTCCCCTGGACACACTTTTGCCACTAAAAGTGACATCCAAACCAAGATAAAAACACATTTCCTCCAACTTTTTTTGTACCTTAAGACTGAGTTTGCTACACTTAATGGCCACATTTCTAAAGTGGAGACTAAATTAGAATATAGCACTAGAGGGCTGCAAGAAGTCTGTCAGGACATGGATTTTCTATATATAGAGCTTGCTTTTCTTTGCAAAAAAAATTATGACTTGGGAAACAGACAACAAAGAAATGACCTTAGGATTACCAATGTTCCTGAGACCGTGTCCTCCCAGCAATTGGAACACTATTTGCAAAGATTCTTTATGATGTTGGTCCCTAAACTTATAGAGTAGTCTCTCCTCATTGAAAGGGCTCACAGAGTCTTGCATCCTAAACCTAAAGATGCTGCTCTACCTAGGGATGTTGTTTGAAAATTCTTATCCTTTAAAATGAGCTGATTGTTAATACTAGTAGGAAGTCTCCTCATATTTACTTTGAAAATAGCCGTCTTCAGATTTTTCAGTACTTAGCACCCGATACCATTCTTAAATTCAGAGACTTTCGGGATGTCACCAAGACCCTGTGGGGACAATGGCTATAAATACAAAAAGAGTTTCCCTTTTCATCTGATTGTGTTAGGCAGAGGTCGCTCAGTGTCGGTGTGTGACCCTGAAGAAGACAAAGAACTTTTACATAGGTTGAATATTGGTGCTACTGCGGTGCATCTCTCCTACCGCAACCAAGAACTTTCTCCTACTTGAATTCTGCCTCTATATCTCTGTTAACACTGTTACATTATTAGAACTGCCCTTTCTGGGGCTTACCACTAGCAAGTTTTAGTCTCTGGGCTTTCTGCAAATGCCTTTACCCCCATAATGTTTCATTATTACCTTTGGAGTCTATTTTGTGGTTCCATCTACACTTATTTTTCCTTTTGATGGAGTTTAGGCCTGGCAGTGGATACCTTGATTACACACTTGATATGTTGTTTGGACATGTTTACATTTAATTCCATTTCTTAAATGTAATGGATGCTGGTATTTGAACCTTTAATTGATGCGGCTTGCATTTCAGTTCTTTTCCGTTACTCTGTTTCAATATTGTTGCGTGGGTATCTTGGTCACCTATATTTTGGTTTCCTTGGCAACTTCTAAGACTTGGGTTAACGGTGGAGACCGGAACCTTGCACTTTCTTTGGTTATGTTGGTATTACTTTTTATTATTTTTAATAATTGCTTTTATTATTAGATTATTTGCACTTGTTCCCTAGAGCTGGTGCTGTGACTTGATAAGTTGATAATTTTAGTTCTATTATTTATAGGTGGTTGGTATGTAGACGTCCTTCTTTGTCCACTCCCCTTACTCGATGGGACTAGTGAGAGTCTGTCTGTAGTCATTAACTCTTACTTTCCTCTTCAAGTTAAGCTTTGTTTTTTGCGCTCCAAGATTATTGAGCCCATGTGATCCATTCCTGTCTTTGAGGGCTATTGCGAACCTTGATCTCCCTGTTGGGGAGTGATTTGTCTGCAATCCCCTAGTCTTTTCATTTTTTATAACCTCATACCCCCGCCCGTACACCAGACAGTATTGTCTTTGTCTGTCTGTCCAGTTTCTGCCCCTTATTCTGTCATTATGCCCTTTCCGTGCTCTTGCGTAATATAAAGGGCATTAACACCCATCATAAATGATCACTTATGTACAAAACAATTTGTGCTCACTGGGGTGACCTTGTTTTTTTTACAGGAGACTCACTTCAAAAAAGGTTTTCACCTTTCCCTGGTATCTCATAGATTCCCAATTGTTGAATATGCCTCACACTCTACTAAAAAAAATGGTTAGCCATACTGATTACCACTCTACTCTTTAAAACATCTAAGGGGGTATCACCACTTTTGTGACAAAAACACCTAAGGGTTGAGTATTATCACCCATTTTTGATAAAAACTCCAAAGAGAGGAGTATTACCACTATTGTGACAAAAAAAAACTAAGAGGGGGAGTATCACCACTCTACTATTTAAAACTCCTAAGGTGGGAGTTTTACCACTTTTGTGACAAAAACACCTAAGGGGGGAATATTATCACCCCTTTTAAGAAAAAAAACACCTAAGGAGGGGAATATTACCACTATTGGGACAAAAACACCTATGGGAGAGTATTACCACTCTTTTGTTTAATAAACTTAAGAGGGAGTGTTACCAGTCTTCTGTTTCAAACACCTAAGAAATGAGTGATGCTTTTTTGTGACAAAAAAAACTTAATGAGGGAGTATTACGACTTTTGTGACAAAAACACCTAAGGGGGAGCATTATCACCCTTTCTTTGATAAAAACACCTAAGGGGGAAGTATTACCACACTTCTGATAAAAACACCTAAGGGTGGAGTGTTACCACTTTTGTGACAAAAACACCTAAGAGGGTGTATTGTTGCAAATTAGTAATCTATTAGTGCAATAACTAACAAAAATGTTTGACTATGCAAAAAATAATATCCCCAATGCCCCCAAAATTGCAGGCCATATTAAAATGAAAAGTGGTACAAGATGGAATTGTCCTTGAGCCCTGCCACCCACCATTATGTTGTATATTAAAAAAGGCATGCATAGTTTAACAAACCAAGCACATTAAATGACAGGGTCTGACAATTTTGTGGCTTAAGTGCTTAATTTGTTTGGACCCCACAAAACGGCAGCTAATTGTGTTGTTAATGATCTCTACAGTGGTGAAATGACATTATTATCATCCTTATCCTCAGCCTCATCAGTGTTATCATCATCTTCATCATCACCACCACCATCACCACACAATAATAACTCATCCCAACTGGATTCCACCATTACATAAATCTCTGTATTTGACATAAATGGTGGGAATGGTCTTCCTCATGGAATTTGTTGGAACTCTTTGCATCTCTTAAGATTTGTGTCTGTGAAAGACATTATGTATGACTTTCAACTACAGATGTAGCCACACTCATCTATACTGTGATGCTAGCACATCGCAACATGGATGGCATGACTAGTGTGCCTGCTTCTATGGCATGCACGTGTGTTTGGACATGCACACTATAGAATAAATTGGGTGATCGGCAGCTGTGAGTGCTTGAGCCTGTTGAAAGCTGTCCTTTGCCACGATACATGCGCACGTGCAAGCGGATAGTGGCAAAGATGAGCATGGCTACATCTGTAGGATTAAGTATGGTCACCAAAATGTAGTGATCCAATATAAAGATGTTAACAACCCGATGGTTCTGGTGAAGTGAATAAAGAAGTTAATCTACAAGTCCACCATACTTAGTGGAGTTGCTGTGTTTCATCTCATCCTTTAGTTTCTTGTGCTTCTTTTCCATTAGTTTATTTAAGGCAAAGGTTCCCAACCATGGTCCTCTAGGCACACTAACTGTCCAGGTTTTAGGATAGCCTTACTTGAGCACAGGTGTCTTAATTAGTAACTTAGTCATTTTGATTTAGCCATATGTGCTCAAGCATGGACTGTTAGTGTGCCTTGTAAACTGATGTTGGGAAATACTGAATTAAGGGATTCACCTAACTCAAGCTGGCAATGTCTGAACTAACTTCATACAGTAGTTTACTACTTTGAATGGATTCAATACCTTGCATAAAACAGAATGTATTCTCCACTGTGCGGACTAAGGTACATTCCCTCTTCTCTTCCTATGTCATGACTTCTTGTATAGGCTTGCATGGCTTGTTGCTGTTCCACCATTCTCTGAACCATATAAAGGTTAGAATTCCACCTTCTTACTACTTCTTCCTTCAGTTGGTGGCATGGCAAATTAAACTGTTTTGGAGCTGCTGCAACCTTTTACATACTGTTGCTGAATGCCGAATATGTCCAGCATTTTTTCTGGTCACAGACAGCATTTACTGCACACGCTTGTCATTTGTTTTTAAATTATGTAAAACCAATTGATGGTGTGCTCAAATGGGACATGTTCAAATTCTCCCAGTTATAATGATCTCACAATATACAGATGTATCCACCCTTATCTATCCTGTGATGCAAGCGCATAGTGGCATGGATGGCACAACTAGTGTGCCTGCGTCTATGGCATGCACATGCATTTGCACTTGCACACTATAGACTTCAAATGATGTAATCGCTGGCTGTGAGTTCTTGCAGCCAGTTGAATGCAGTGCTTTGTCGTGATACGTGCACACATGCGGGCACATCATGGCAAAGATGACCATGGCTACATTGTATGTTGTGTTATCAGAAATGACAAATCTTGAGGAGAGTCTCATCGGGGTAAGACACTTTGCTTTGACGTCCCTTAGCTTTTTTAACAGGTTGACATACCTATATGCCTTTTAGTGAAGAGTAGATTACCAGGGAATAAGCTGGCATTTTTTGCTATCTACTGCTGCTAATGGTGATACACCCACCCAGTGGGCTGTCACAATTATGTAATCTTTAGTTTGACCACTATCACTTGTCCACAGATCTATGGTTAAGTGGATAGTGGGTACAATGGCATTTTGTAGGCCAAGAATTAGGGTCTGTAAATGTCCTGGAACAGGCAAGGACTTAATTTGCTGATAAAATGCAACCAATCTGAAATTTGTTAGCAGGGACAAAGGAGCACAATCAACTGTCTAAAACCAGATGCATTAATGGCAGATATTGGATGCAGATCTAATACTAGCAAAGCAGTCATGGCTTCAGTAATCTGCTGTGCAAATGGATAGCAGCTGTCATACTTGCTTCCTCTTGCAAAGGATTGTTTCATAGTCAATTGTTTTTTGAACTACAAGAAGTCTTCTTAGTTCCCTTCTGAAATGAAGATTCACATCTAGCATCAGCAGGTTTAGTGCTCAAGTATTAGTCTAAGGAACCTGGATACGGGAGAGGAGTCAGTTAGCCTTATCAATTTGGATGCAGGACTACCTCCGGTCCTAACTGAGGAGATTGATGATGAAGGTGTTGGCAGTGAAGATTGCAGTTGCTGGTATCTAGTTGAGAGAAGGGAGCTAGCTGATGCTGAACTGCTTCTTGTTATTACTTTAGCTTACCTTTCAAATGTTGCCAAAAACTTTACATGAACTTGCTGCAAAATAAGTAACAGCGATGAGGAGGTTCCTAGATGGTTAACATCCTGACCTCTACTTACTTTGGCTTTACAATCACTATAGATGGCTTGATAATTATCAGGATTTGGGTAAAATAATTTCATCCTTAAGATGTGGATTTTTTGATCTTAGGTCCAGGAACAACAATGGCCTTCTTCTTATCATGGGCAAGAACTGCATCCACTGATGCCTAATGTACACAAGAATATTCTCATTATCAACATGGTCATTAGCACCAGCATCAGGTACACAAATATACCCCTCACACTGTTGCAATTGCTTAGTAGCATCTTCAATTTATATATCACCTTACATGCTTGTGCTGCTCATCCCCACATTTGCAGAGGGTACATAAATGGTGGAAAGAGGCTTTTCAATGAGTATAGTATCAGGATTGTCAGGCTCACACATAGCACTTGTGGATACCCTTAGACCCTCCTTAGGGATTTCAACATTTCTAAACACACAGTTTGTTCTGCAGTCTTTTTTATTTCTGCAATAATTTGCCTGTTTTAATTTTGACACCTCTTCTAGACTCTGAGGGGTAAAATTTACTAAGAATCAAGGGCCTGATTCAGAGCCGCTCGCAATTTGCGGTCATTCGTTCAGGAAAAGGGGGTGGCTATTCAAATGAACCGGTTGCTATTTGCGGTCTGTTGACGCCTCCATGTCTGAACGAGCGAACAAAACCAGCGGCCGCTATTTTGATAAAAACGTCCCCTGGCCGCTCGCATCATACGTCATGTCCTCTATTTAATAGATTAATCGAGTATATCGAACAGCGTATGAATTGCTCGCTATTCTTGTGGCTGGTTTTCCCTACCACTATATTGTGAGCAGTTTTGACCAGGTGACGTGGTCAATGACGCTGCTGTTTTAATTATGCACACCCATAAAATACCCGTTTTGACCTTTAAGCACGCCTGCGTTCTTAATTCCACTCCCCGTTTTCAAGCACCATCCCCTGTTACCATCCACATACGCCTCCTCCTGTCACTCAAAATAGCAGGCACTTGCTATATAGCGAACAAACGATTTCTGGCTGCACTGACTGGTTCGCGCATGCGTACAAAAATCCGTACGCATGCGCAGAAGTGAAAACATCGCTCCGAACGAGCGAACGGCCGCTTACGAGCGGCTCTGAATCAGGCCCCAAGTCTGATCAAGTTTTTTTTTTTTTACTTGATTTGCATTACTAAAACTCAGGTGATTTGATGCTCCTGAAATTTGCAAATTTGCAAAAACATGAGTTTAGCTGAGAGTGAGTTCGCTGATGATAAAGAAGATCAAGATTTCTCCCCAAGTTGCAAGTTTTAAATAAAATAATAAAAAACCAGCAACAAACACACACACACACTATGCACAAGCATAACTTTATTACATACACCTACCTCACTCACACATACTTACCTACCTGCTGCCCATCACTCTGTCTGCTTCTCCAAGTGGAAATCCACTGGGAGTACCTGAAAAAAATACTCTCCTTCCTGGCACTGGTCTGCAGAGCATCCCCATGTCTTGGCTAAAAAAGAAACTGGCACCTGGACCAGACACTTACATTAGTGATGTATGCATGTGACCACATACACTACTAACCGGCTCCTGACTGCTCAACACACATGTGAACTGTGAGAAGCCAGCATCCAATCAGCGGCCGGTAACTGTAGAACTGCCACTGATTGGCTCCGACTCCTGACTGACCAGTCCATGTGGGAGCAGTCAGGAGCCATGGCCAATCAGTGGCCGCTCTACAGTTAGTGGCTGCTGATCGGCTGCCATGTTCTGACAGTTCACATGTTTGCTGAGCAGTCAGGAAAGGAAAAAAGTTAATTAAAAAAACAGCACTGTGAAAATGAAGAAAGAAATGTATCCACAAATTAATAAAATGTAGTTTAATAAAACATATATGTCAGCACTCAGTTGAAAAAATATTAAATACATAAAAGACATCACATTAAAGTCATATCAATACAAAATATGTAGCAATATTTAAGTGTATTTAAACTGCAAAAGCAGTAACAGTAATTGTATCCAAATCCTCACAGCTCCACAATTTAACCAATTGAATCCTCACAGCTGCATCCAGCTCAAAAAGAATGTCTCTGTGTGCAAATTATTGCTAGATCTACACACATATTATATATGCTTCGTTTTTTTTTATAAAGAATTAAAAACTATAAATAAACTCACCTTATAGGAACCATACTCAATTAATACATTGTTCAAGTAGCCACCAGAATAATAGTAACTCTCCACTACAGGTATACCTGTTCTATTTACAGCTGATATAGCTGGTCAACAATATTGCAAGCTCAGTCAATTGCCAGTATCTGTAGTCCACCAAAAAACAGCCTCCTCAATGCGGCAGCCAACACAGATTGCTGATTAGCTTTGTGTAGTCATCTCCATAAGGAGCAGGTGATGGGTGGCTAGTGGAGCGGCATCCACAGCAGAGTGATGCCAATGCATTGGCATAATGAATCCCACATTCTCTGCCTCTCAATGTGGGTAGTGACACTGCCAATTAGCGGGTCTCGCTCACAATGGGACTCAGCCTGCAGCTTGTCCTGTATGAACCCAGCGAATCCAGATAACCATACAGCATCTGCAGTAAAGACTTTGCGGAAGATAAAGTCTATGCAAACATAACTATATAGTGGAGGTGGTTCTGTGTAGATAGTATCCAATAACCTTAATGCATTTCATCCCATATGGGATTTCTTCATCCCTATGAAGAATCTTATACGGGTAGAAACACACTAAGGTGCGACAGTCTGCTCTGCTCTCTATATGCGTTATATAGATTATTTGTTTTATGTTTGGATAGGGAATAATTAGGAAGCTTTGCATTTTGTTGAGCACCTTAACCACAACCAATACAATCTCACTTTCACAAGCATAATACACCACCATGTGATTCATTTTCTTGACATTACCTTAGAGATTGTTGATAGGAACATAGGGCCTGATTCAGAGCCACTCGCTAGATGCGATCGCTCACACGATGTGTATGCAAATTGCGTAGGCACTGCTTTCACACAGCAATGCATTAGCACGTCAATAATTAGAGAGCAATCACATAGTGTATGCAGACACTCACCAGCCTGTTTTAAGATGCCCACTTGTGCATGTCATGTCCAGGAAGTGTATGCAACCATCGGTACATCGGATTCTATCGCAGTGCTTCAGATTGACCATACCCTGTCGCAAGCACTACGAGCACTTCAGTGTAAAAACAAGCCAGGTGACATGTACTATGATGCTGTCATTTACTTACGCACACCTCTAAAATGCCATTGAGATGCTCAGGCATGCCTGCATTTGCACCTCCATTTCCCCATTTTTAATGGCCAGCCCCTGTTACTACCTACAAACGGTTTCCGCTGTCACTCACTCTGCTGGGTGTCTATGTGCAGCGAGCGAATGCATTGTGAATTTTAGCTAAGGTATGCGCATACACACTGCGATGCATGCGCACAATGCATACACACACACTGCATACTATCGGTAGCAGCGAGAGTATACACCTTAGCGAGCGGGTCTGAATGAGCTCCATAGTCACTTACATCTAGCAAAAGGAAGTAGACAATTTAGATTATACCAGCAATATTCTAAGGAGCTGGATCAATAATATTCTACGCGGAAAATTGCACAGGTAGAGACGTAATTGCCCAAAACGAATAAATTTAATGAACAAGCATTAAAGATGATAGGTTCCTTTAAGGATAAAGCTTATTCAGATGAATTAATTAATGCAGAACTCGAGGATACCTTAAAGCTAGATAGGTCTGATTTATTACATCCCCTTAATCATAAAAATGGGAGAGCAAATGAGAATAAAGGTAAATTTGAGGGTTCCATGGTTGTTGTTTCCAAACAAAATAGTGCAGCATATAATGTTATAAATATCCGAATTTAAAGTATAATTTGGATGACACTGCTATTGTATCTTAAGAAGGCAGCCTACAAAACAATTTAATTTCAATATCCTATACAAAGGAGAACAGAACAGTTTGATTGCTCTGTCGAACTGGCTCAGTGCTAAACCCTGTGATTGCTTTAAATATAACCATAATCAGTGTATCACTTGTAAACATATCTGTCACCGACAGATCAATATATCCTCTTTTATTACAGGACAATGGACCTCATTCAGACCCACTCGCTAAGGCTCGATCGCTCGCTCTGAGCGATTTTCGACCATCTGCACCAGAGCCGTAACTAGACATTTTGGTGCCCAGTTCCAGAAAGAGCATTGGCGCCTCCCTCATTTTTCAAAGGGACATAATGCACCCAAAAATGGGCCATGGCTTCATGAGGAAGGGCCAGGGAAGAGATAGGAGAGGCCAGGAGATGCTGGGGATGAAATAAGAGGAAGCTACAAGCAAGAATGATAATAAACAGAAATTTGACAGGCCCAAACAGCATCCCCTGACCTGTGCTGCCCTGTGCAATGGCACCGGC
Source organism: Taudactylus pleione (assembly GCA_031769625.1). Lineage (NCBI taxonomy): Eukaryota > Metazoa > Chordata > Amphibia > Anura > Myobatrachidae > Taudactylus > Taudactylus pleione. Next base: position 3,064,641 of record JAUIMM010000150.1, on the reverse strand, counting down.
CACACCACCCTAGCTATGGCCCTGATCCGCACATGCATATAATTCTCAGTGCGCGTGCGCAAGCCATTCTTGCGATCTGATTTTGGTTGCTCGTAAGCCACTATCAGGTTGCTGCTTTGAGTGACAGATAGTGCCATTTGTGGGTGGTAACAGGGGAAGGTGCTTGTGAATGGGGGAGTGGTGCTGCGAATGCAGGCATTTCTGACCGTCAAAATAGAGTTTTAAGGGAGTGCATAATTTAAAAGCTGCGTCATTGAACATGTCAGTCCGCATCCATTATGATGGAACTACTAGCAGAGATATCTTCTGAATATCCACGATTCTTAAAATTATCCATCATTTTATTCATATTCAATTCCAGTTCTGTTGGAGTGCTGGTAATCTGTTTGACCTGTAATTATTGTGAATAATGTGGTTGTGATCTTGTTATTATTAATATAGATCAAAACGTCCGTCCAAAAAGGGTATAGACTCTAAACTCTTTGAGTGGGTAAGTTGATAGGGCAATCCAAATTTTTGATCTTCCTCATGATGGTTGTGAATTCATCAAAGTTGCCTCTCCAGAATAGCAGTATATCGTCTATATATTGTGAATAAAACAATATTTTGTCCCTAATTTCACAATTAAAGAACAAGTCACATTCAATTTCAATCATGTAAGCAATAGCATACGAGGGTGAAACGTTAGAACCCATTGCACACCCCATATGCTGCAGATAAGTGCCCATTAAAGTATAAAAAATTCCTCTTCAGGGTAAGTTCCAGTAGTTTCAAAAAGAAAGTAATATCCGGACCCATATAATGCTGACTATTTTCAAGCAATTTTTTGGTCGCTTTTAATCCTCCCTCAGGGGAATGCTCATGTATAGACTTGAAATATCCAGGGTACACAACCAAGTATTATCAGATATATCACCCAATTGTTCTAATTTATTTATACGAAATGTAGTGTCCTTCAAGTATGTAAATTCATGTTGAATACATGGTTCTATATAGTGATCCAAATACTTAGAGATGTTACTGTACAAAGACTCCCAAGCAGATATTATATGTCTGCCAGGCGGCTTATTAAGATTTTTGTGTATCTTTGGCAGACTATACAACACCGGCACTTTGGGAAATTCTATCATCAAAAATGTCAGAGCGCTGCCTCTTGCAGAATTGTATCCAATTCCGATTTATATTCCAAAGTGGGGTTGTAAGGTAGTTTATATATATATCTATCTATCTATCTATCTATCTATCTATATATATATATATATATATATAGTCAGACATTTCCTGCTCATTTTCATGTGTATAAGGTATACTTATTGGTTACCAATTATTTGTTCTCAGTGTGAGGGGCTGCTCTTGCCTTTGTTTTTTACATTGACCCCCTATCAGTTTAGGTTTGGCTGTTGCTTAGTGATACTATGGGTTACAGCATAGGTATATACTACTTGTACATTTCTCTTTCATGGAACATTTGCTATTCATATACATTATTAGACACTAATGTGACTAAATATTTCTACAAATAATAGTACCTCACAGCACCTACTGTTTTAGTAATTAAATTTTCAGAAGTTATAGTTTGCTGTCACTTAGTGCCAATTTTTTTTAATAACACACATTTATGTTGGTTGAGAATATCCTACTCATTGTGCTAATTATTGCTACTTTCTGGAAATATTGTCAAATATCTAGTAGTGGCAATTCAATTGAATTATTCTGGTGCAGTGTACAACACCAACATAGGAATTTGACCACTGTTGGCAGCTATGTAGCCCCCTTTGTAATAGCCAGGAGAGGCCACATTTTTGTGACCCATCTCATAAGGACCAATTTCTAATTGTATTTATATTACATTGTATGGAAAAGTTCCTCTATAAATCTCTGCCTCCATTGCTGCTTAGGCTTAATACTCACAATAAGGTCAAACCTAACAAAATGCCTGCGAAAGCGGGTGCATCTCAATCTTCACCTCTAAAGACCTCATCCTCAGAGACGTCTGACTCTGGAAAGGGTGATTCCACGTTAGTTAGCACTGATATGGTGACCATGCTTTTAATGTAATAATGCCCAAAATTGATGACAAGTTTGACTTATTTATGCCTCAGATTGATGAAAAATGTCATACATTTTTGCCTACAATAGAAGAAACATTTGATTAACTTGTGCCCAAAATAGTTAATAGACTGGACAAGATTCAATCCTCTATTGATTATGCACTAGCCAATTTTAGCAGATCATACCAACAGATTAGATGCTATGAGTTATTAATATTGAGGACAATATGAAATCACTGCAAACATGCCAAGCCTCTTATACAGCCTCTTATAAATCACTAGATGACAAAGTGGATGATTTGGAAAATCGGCATGGGCGTAATAATTTAATTTTGTTGGCATTTCTGAGCAAATCAAGGGGCAGCCTTATTTGATTATTTGGGTAAAACTCTGGTCTCTGCTCTTCTCCTCCAAACTTGGGAATCCCACAAATTGAAAGGGGCACATCGCTTAGGTCGGGATTGGGAGGGCACTAATAGCAGACCTTGCCCAGTGGTAGTCAAGTTTTTGAACTATTAAGAAAAACTCCTGACAGCCTATAAACCGTCAAAGGGAATTGATGCTAGATGACCATTGGATTCTCAATTTTCAGGATTTTTCAGTGGCAGTGGCTCAAAAGCAAAATTAATTTTCCTCAATTTGTAAATATTTGGCTGATAATAATCAGTTTGCTTTTCTGTATCTAGCTAAATCGAAAGTAACTGACTATGAACAAATTCTCATTTTTGATAACCCTGATGAGGCCCACACTCATTTTTTTCAACATAGTCTCTCAGGGAGGTCACCATCCAGAACACATACAGACCCTTCTTCCAGGTCATGAGCCTCTAAGGCTCTTTTAGTTAAAAAATAACTGCACTCCTGGTTTTATTTGTTTGACAGTTATAGTATATTAATACATGTATACAAAGCAAAATGGTACTGTTGTGTTTGTCATTTTTATTTTATTATATTTTGTAAGGACTCTTACAATTCCTGGGCCACATGCTAGGACTCTGCTCGGACTTTATTTGGATGGAAAAATATTTTAAAAACATTATTGGAGCATGCTTATTTGTTATGGTTTTATTTTTGTACATTGGTGGTAGATTGGGTGAACCCGGATCCATGTTGGCTAGCAATACTTTGGACTGCTTCTGCATGCTGGGACAGAGGGACTCTATATCTGAGGTATACTGCACTGCTGATTCACTACAATTAACTGGTATAGGATGATTACATCAATATCTATATTGGCTCAACCCCTTACACAGACCATGTTCTATCAAAGTCACATCTTGGAATGTGGGGAGTCTGAACACCCAAATCAAACACAAAAGGATCTACTCATTCCTTAAAATAGTTATAGATATAGTTTATCTACAGGAAACTTATTGGAAGGCACATGAGGATTCCACCTTGCATGATGGCTGAATCGACAAATGCCTTTCTAACATTCCAAATCTCGTGGCATAGCAATTATTTTTGCCTAGCACCTTCCTATTTTACATACTATTTCAGACTCAGAGGGTCGACATATTTTAATGGATGTTCAAATTTATGATGATTCACTTTGCTTAACATATACACGCCTAACAGCAATTCTTAGAATATATTGCAACTTTTACATAATGTGGTAGAGTGAACTATAATTTAATATTTGGTGGGGATTTTTACACTGTTTTACACCCTTCTATTGATAAGTTCCCAATACTGCAAAACCCCACGTTATTGGCAAACTACTCTCTAGTGGATCCTTGGAGATTGTTCAATCTCACCAATAATCCTACAGATTTCACTTGGGGGTTCATGGGTCCCCCTCTCGCATTGGCTACGTTTTACTCTCTACAACACTTTTTTCAGATGCTACAGATGCTTTAAAGATAATAAAGCAGTATCTGACCACACCCTGGTCTCGGTTTACTCATACCCCTCCTTTTGACGCTTCCCCCATACCTTTATTATTCTGAGCAATTTCAAAAGTTCTATAATTAAAATTGGCAGAACTTCTGGATGATAATCTTGTGCAGTGGGCCAACCCCGTCTTGTTTTGAGAAACATCTAAGGTGGTCATGAGGGGAAATATTGTGTCATACATTGCAAAATGAAAAAAGGAAATATAGACTCAACATAATGTACTGCAACAATCTATGCAGACTTGCCTAAGGAATTATACATTATACAGCAAAACCCCCAATGATACAACCAATACTAAATACATACAAACCCGTAAACTAGTGGACAGCTTTCTTTTAGCTCAGGCCCAGTTGAAGATGGACTACACTAGATAAAAATATTTCCACTGGGGTAACAAAATAGGCACCTTATTAGCTAATACTGTATGACTAAATCATTTAAACGTAGACACCATGTAACAGCCCTTCAGAATGGTCAATCCTCTAATCTACTTAAAAAAACTTCAGCCATTTGTAAGGCATTTCAAAAGTATTATGATATCCTTTATAAAGCTACCCTGCATGACCCTTTACTAATTGCTAAATTACTGGTTGAGGTGACCCTTATAGAGTGAAGCATTAGAAGCTGAAATAACTGAGGAGGAGATTGCTGGCACTGTAGCTAACATGCATTTAAGTAAATGGCCAGGACCAGATGGTTACTCCATGGAATACTACAAACTTCTAAAGCATGACATGGTGCCAGCACTTATCAGGGGTGCTCTTCACCCCCAGTGTGAAAAAAGTGTTTTTTTATCTGTGTGTGCATGCGTTAGCCGCACTTATCAACAAATTAGCTGTGCCAAGCGTGCTGCCTGTGTTGTTAATCAAGGGGCTGCTGCCTTGTTCAGGTGTGCTCTCCCCCTCACAAAAAAAAATATATTAAGTGTTTTTTATGTGTGTGCATATTAGCCACACTTATTAGCAAAGTAGATGCGCAGGGGTGCTGCCTGTGTTGTTTATCAAGGGGATGCTGCCTCATTCAAGGTTGCTCCCCCCAAGTGTATTTTTTTTTTATAAAAGTGTTTCTTTTCTGTGTGTGTGTTAGCCACACTTATCAACAACATAGATGCACAGCGGTGCTGCCTGTATTGTTTATCAAGGGGCTGCCGCCTTTTTCAGGGGTGCTCTTCCCACCAGTGTAAAAATAATAATAATAAATTAATTAAATGATTTTTTTTCTGTGTGTGTGCATTAGCCACACTTATCAGCAACACAGCTGTGCAGGGGTCCTGCCTCATTTAGGGGAGCTTTCCACAAGTGTAAAAATAAAAACCCCAACAAATTAATAAACGTGTTTTTATTTCTGTGTGTGTGTACGTTAGCCACACTTATCAGCAAACATAGCTGCTCAGGGGTGCTGCCTGTGTCGTCTATAATGGGGTTGCTGCCTCATTCAGGGGTGCTCTCCCACCAGTGTAAAACAACCCCCAACAAATAAATAAAAGTGATTTTTTTTCTGTGTGTGGGTGTTAACCACACTTATCAGCAATGTAGATGCACAGGGGTGCTCCCTGTGTTGTTTATCAAGGGGATACTGCCTTGTTCAGGAGTGCTCTTCCCCAGTTTTAAAAATATATATTTTGTGTGTGGTTGTGTGCGGTACTCCGTGGAATATTACAAACTTCTAAAGCATGATTTGGCGCCAGCACTTATCAAGGATGCTCTTCACCCCAGTGTGAAAGTTTTTTTTCTGTGTGCACGCATTAGCCACACTTATTAACAATGTAGCTGCACCAAGCGTGCTGCCAGTGTTGTTAATCAAGGGGCTGCTGCCTTGTTCAGGGTTGCTCTTCCTCCTCCCAAGTGCAAAAAATAAATATATTAAGTGTTTTTTTTCTGTGTGTGTGTGCACATTAGCCACACTTATCAGCAATGTATATGTGCAGGGGTGCTACCTGTGTTTTTTATAATGGAACCACTGCCTCATTCAGGGATGCTTTACCCCCAGTGTAAAAAATATAAAAATAAATGTTTTTTTTTTCTGTGCGTGTTTGCCAAACTTATCAGAAATGTAGCTGTGCAAGGGTATGGCCTGTGTTGTTTATCAAGGGGCTGCTGTCTCATTCAGGGATGCTCTCCCCAAGTGTAAAAAAATAATAATAAATTAAAGTGTTTTTTTGTGTGTGTGTGCGCATTAGCCACACTTATCAGCAACATAGCTGTGCAAGGGTGCTACCTGTGCTGCTGCCTCGTTCAGGGGTGCTTTCCCATCAGTGTAAAAAAAATATACAAATAAATGTTTTTTATGTGTGTGTTTGCCAAAGTTATCAGCAATGTAGCTGTGCAGGGGTGCTGCCTGTGTTGTTTATCAAGGGGCTGCTGCCTTGTTCAGTGGTACTCCCCCATTGCAAAAAAAATAAATGAATAATAAAAGTGTTTTTTTTCTGTGCATGTGCATTAACCACACTTATTAGCAATGTAGCTATGCAGGGCTGCTGCCTGTGTTGATTATCAAGGGGCTGCTGCATCATTCAGGGGTGCTCTAGCTCAGTATTAAAAATATATATTTTTTGTGTGGTTGTGTGTGTTAGCTGCAACTTAGCTGTGCTATAATTGCTTGGTAACACTGCTGGAAGACTGCAGTGAGTATGGAGGACAGTCACATGACAGGAAAGCAGGATCCACATACCATTCTTATAGCTATCGGCACCAGTAATGATAATAATGCAAGGCTGTTAACATCACCTATGAAGACCGATACACCAGGGCTTAAGTCAGGCCATGTAAAATCAACTTTTACCCTGTTAATCTAATCTAAAGCTAAGTTAGCTTTAAAGAAACAAAAAACTGGCAAATATGCCATTAACTACATGAAGTGGCCAGGAAAGGGTAAGGCCTTCACCTTTAATTATGACTGGTTGCTCTATTTGTAATTATTTTAGCCCTATAGCTTGTAGGAGAGGTACAAAAAAATTAGAATTGTTAAGACGAGTAAGACAGCAGAACCAACTGTGTGCTCCGAAAAGTCACATATCCCCAAGGAGAGTCCAAGTGTGTCTGCGGCTTCCATGTGTGAGCCTGACCTTTCTAATACTATACTTGAAGAGGATCCTCCTTCCACCATTTGTTTGCCCTCTGCAAATGTGGGGATGAGCAGCACAAGTGAACATGCTAATGTAGAAATTGAGAATGCATCTGTGGAATTTCACCAAGAGGATGAGAAGGATAATTATGTAGTTGTTGATGATGCGGAGGATGTTGATGCCAAGGAAGTTTGTGTAAAAACTATAAATCAGGTGACAGTTGTTGCCCATGGTGGTAAAAAAACTCCCATTGTTGCCTAGGCAAAGGACCAAAAATTCCACTTCTCATGTGTGGAATTATTTCCACCCAAATCCAAACAACCTTTGCCAAGCCATTTGTAACCATTGTCAAGTAACAGTAAGTAGAGGAAAGGACCTTTACCATATTGGAACCTCCTCCCTGTTATGTCAATTGCAGCACGTTCATCAAATTGGAAAGTGTTTTTCAAATTTAGAAACTTTGGCTGAGAAAAAACATAATAACAATCAGTCCAGTGTCACCAATTTGCTCCCTTCTCTCTGGACCCAAGTGCCTGTAATTTCTACCACTAACACCTGCATTATCATCAACCTCTTCAATCATGATTGGAAGTAGTTCTGCATCCAATTTCATAAGCATGACTGACTCCTCTCCTATCAGTATTTCCTTAGAAGGATCCTTGAGTGCTATGCCTATTGCTGCTGCTGGGGGTGGATCTTCATCCCAGAAAGGGACCAAGAAACTACTACTAGTAGTAATTTAAAAAAAAATGACTATTAAACAGTCCTTTGATGAAGAAAGTAAGTATAACAGCTCTCACTTAGTTTTACAGCAGATCACTAACGCCATGATGGCTGTGCTAGTATTAAATGGTGAAATAATAGAAAAGGAGGATGACAGTATGGAGGAAGTGCAAAAGGAGGTTGAGGGGGAAATCTGTGTCATATCTGATGCTAATGAGGATGTTGATGATGAGGATATTGTTTGTGTAAATCAGCCACCAGTGGCAGCAGTTCTTGACCATGGTAAAAAGAAAGCCAGAAAAGCAACATCTTGGGTGTGGAATAATTAAAATTTAAATTCTGACAACAGTTGTAAAGACAAAGTTAGCAGAGGAAGGGACGTTAACCATCTAGGCACCTCTTCCCTGTTATGTCATTTGTAGTGAGTTCATGCAATTTGTTTAACAAAATTATTATAATTTGTAAATTCATAACAAGCAGTCCAGTGTTAGATACCAGCAGTTTGTACCAGCACATGCAATATTCACCACCAACTCGCTCATCATCAACCTCCTCCTTAATAAAATAAGGTAGTCCTTCCAAAAAATGTTTTGTGGGGGCCCAAACAAACCAAGGAGTTCAGCCATGAATCAGTCCCAGTCACTAAAGTGCTTGGTTTGTTAAACTGTGCATGCCCTTTTTAATATCCCGCATAAGAGTGGGTAGGTGGGAGGGACAATTCCATCTTGCACCTCTTTTCTTTACATTTTGCACAATTTGGGGCATTGCCAATTCACTTTATTATAGTTTATTAAACTGCAATCCTGTCTGCCACAGCTGTGTGGCAATATTTCATAGATGCCCTGTATTTTTTTTAACTGCTATGCGTTTGTGCCACTGCTCTATTGGTTACTTTAGCCAACCAGCTCGCTGCAGCCTTTGGCCTATGTTGGTGAAAAATAGTGAAATCAATATTGAGAGCTGTGAGGTGGTTAAATATACTTGGAAATGCCAGAAAATTATTCTTATTAAGGTTAATAATACTGTAGGAACAGAAACAGGCCCAAATTATGTGGTTTTACCTGTTTATATAAATTTTCGGAAAAAATACAGATCCAAAACCAAAACAACAAAACACTAAGGATAAATATCCAAAACCAGATCCAGATCCAAAACACAAGGAGATACAGATCCAAAACCAATACCAAAACATGGGGTTCATCGCACATCTCTTCTTTTTGGTAGCATTAGAATGGATGCTCAGAGATGCCTGCATTCGCACCACCACTCCCCCGTTTTCCTGGACCTTCCCCTGTCACCACCCACAAACGGCACATTCTGTCCCTCAAACTAGCAGGCTGTCTGTGTATTCCGAGTGATCGCTTCCCGATCGCAATGACTGGCTCAAGCATGTGCATTTTGCTGCATATGCATGCTCAGACAGGCGACAATCAGCCAGCAGTGTGCGAATGCAGCCTAGCGAGAGGGTTCTTATCAAGCTCTTAATTTGAACTCTATTATGCCAGGTGTAAGGGAGGATGCAGAGAAATGGAGACATCTTAATTCTATTATACCTAGGTCAAGCTAACTTGGTGAAGATGCTATTATTTCCAAGAATCATAGACTCTCTTCAGTCTCTTCCCATATTTTAGTCTAGATGTGATGCCATGGAGATTGAAAGAATAATACATATTTTTATTTGGAATGGTAAGAGGGATAGAATTGGACTTGTAAAGCTCCAGCAGAGTAGATTAAATGGAGGTATTGATTTAACTAATAGCACTTACAGTCATGCAGCCCACCTTCGCTACTTGAGAGTTTGGCTAAATAAAAAAAATATGTATCCCAACACTAATGTGGAGGCTGAATTCTTAAATTGCATTATCTTAACCTCTTTCTTGCACTTACATGGGAATGAGATTGAAAAGCTGCCGTTTCAAATCCAGACAGTGGATGCCCAACATAAGGAGAACTAGACTGGGGCAGGTTAGTATCTTAACCCTCCCCTGTCCCCCCCCAACCCTCCTTTACTGGTGCCTACCCTTACCTCCCCCCAGGGGTGACTAAACCTAATCCTGCATCCCTGCACCCTAAACCTAACTCTCCTGGGGGGGATGCCTAACCCTAACCCTCCCCCCTAGAGGTACCTAACCATAATATCCTCCTCTAAACTTAACCGCAATTCCGCTAGAGTGCCTAATGCTAACCCTCCACCCCCATGGCAAATGCTAAGGGTGCCCTGGAATTACCTTCATACGGGCTGGCATCCTCTGCATTCTGGCATCGGGATTAACATAGGCATTGGTATTTCAATGCTATGTTATAGCCCTTGCCGGGATTCCACTGTCGGGATTGAGACAGGCAGCCATGTGGCCATTGGTCTCATAACTACATCTCCTTACATGATAGCGAGATACCCATATCAGTTCAAGCTAATCCACTATTAATGTCTACTCATAAAGCATGGCATATTTTGCATCAGAAATAGTCTTTGAACACATATGTATCTCCATTTCTTTCATTAATAAAATAATCAAAATTTTCAATATGGGTTTGCAGGTTATCCTATTACATAATGGCACATACAGGGCATAACTGGTGTTCGACAGCTTATTTACAAGCTCAGCACTTTGTGGCCAACCTTTCCAAGGTGCTCTCACCAGATGACTGTAATAACTCTTTAGATGATTTATTAATGAAGGAAAACCCATCCTACAATGCCATCTCAATACATTATTCTTTACTTCACATTCCTTTACAATATTATATGCAGAAAACAGGGCTAGCACAATGGAGAGACCAATTTCATCTCTAACCACAGATAAGTTGCTGTGAACACTTGACACATTTATCAAATTAATCAGTGCAGCATCATATGCAGAATTATTCCTAAATATATTTCATAGGACATACCTTTCCCCTTATCACAGACACCTCATGGGGATCATGGATGACCATTCATGTGGCTCTCAAAGAGTTGAATTATTCCACAGTTTATGGGAGAGTATGTTAATACAAAAATTTTGGATGAAGGTATGGGGTCATATAAATTTGACATTTAGTTAATTGCTTACCCTTAACTCTCGAAAGGGCAGTTTTTATTATACTATAAATATACAAAAAATTATAAAAAGCCCTAACACACAGTTGTAAAATAAAAATTAATCTTTTATTATTCCTATTCTTAAATAGGATTTATCAGCTCTTTGGCATATGTAGATAGCCATTTTACTTTAACCGATAGTAAACATCAATAAATAAAATTTATACATTTGTTAAAACAGTATCTATGATAACTGATCACTTAAATGTATCTAAAATGTTGTGGCCACAATCTTGAATCAAACAGGATAGGAAAGAAATCCTTTATTATCCCCTAGTAATCTGTTACATCTAGGTATTTATCACAGCTGTGTTTTGAAGAATGAATATCGTGACACCTAGTGGGATTGCAGCTCTGTTTCACAAAGATATTAGCTGTTACTTCTCCTGTAACAGGAAATTGTATTTATTGATGTTTACTATCGGTTAAAGTAAAATGGCTATCTACTTATGCTAAAGAGCTGATAAATCCTATTTAAGAAAAGGAATAATAAAAGATTATTTTTTATTTTAGAACTGTGTGTTAGCGCTTTTTATAATTTTTTCTATATTTACAGTTTATTGTCATGGGGACTGAGTAATCCCCGTTATACAAAAAGCAGCAAATGCTCTAGTTCTGTATAAATTTTAGTATTGGCGCCAATAGTACTTTGTTTATTTTTTTTTTTGCTATTTACTGTCATTTTTGACTACTCAATTTAGGCAGCCGATTGTGTTAATATACACTATGATGTCATTGAAATGTCTAGTTGATAGAATGGAGAGAAGATACTGTATATGAAAGGATCAGGTCCCGAGATAACAGAAACACCTTATAGGGATGAAATTGGGAATATTCATATATTGTTCAATAAGCTTGAAAATCTATGTACCACAGAAACAAGACACTGGTAGGATCAGATCACTCTGTAAAAATATATTGATAGTGACCTCATCCCCCGGGGTCTGAGAATTCTAAAAAACCCAATGTTTCGGGAGGACAAGGAATTTAATGCGGAGTGGAATCAGACTTTAGCTTCACGTTCAAAAAGTCTAATGAAACTACTAAAAAAATATAGAGAGCTAAAGGTAAGCAAATTTCAGGAAGAAATATAAGAAGCACATAAGTTATTAAAAACCTTTGACAAAGACCCAGAAATCAAAATAAGAGACTCAAAAGTTAATAAAAATGTTTAAGAGTTTAAACAAATGCTAATTAAAAAAAGAGAACATAAATTAAATAGAGACAAAATAGACTATGAAAAAAGAGAGACATGTGATTTTAACAGAAAACAAAGAAATGTAATAAACACTCCATTAAGGGAAAACAAATTAGTCAGATTTCAAAAACAAAAACATGTACAATCCAGAAAAAGACCTATTAGTGGAAATAGAAATAATTAAAAAATATTTAAAGAGCATAACCCAAAAACTTGGGGATATACACATAAAACAAATATGAGATACTAGATCACTCCACAGAATTTGAACACTATACACCAGAATGGAAAAATAGGGGTAGATATAGGACATCAGAAACTTACAAAGAATTGGATTCTCCCTATAAAAAATTTTTTTTTAGACAAACAACAGTTCCCCATATATACTTACAAGGACAGCCCAAAGGGACAAAAAAGAGAAAGAGAAAGAGAGCAAGGGGCTCAAGAGGAGGAAAGGGAAAATCCACAAAAAAATCTGTGTCAGATAAAAAAGATAAAAATAATGGTATCTTCAACCTATCTATAAAAAGATTAACATAAGATGAATTAAGACTTTTAGAAAAAGGATTAAATTTTGCTCTAATTACAAAACCAAACTTGTTCACACTCTTCGTAAATCTAAAAAGATATGTTAGAACTTTGAGTCGAAAAAGGTACTTTGCACTAAAAGACCTAAAATAATCTAGAATAATAGGATCACCCATACTATTGGACAAAAAGGATGATGAAATTATAGATTTATTAGAATACTTACAGGAAGAGTCAGATATATAAGAAGATGTCAAAATATATGACCCAAAAAGGAAAACACCTTTAAAAGAAAGTCAGACTTCTATCCAATTCAAGCTAAAGGACCATTTATTGAAGGTTTCTATAACAGTATGCTAGAAGATTTCCGTGAGATGTGTAAAAAAGCAGAAAAAAGATGTTTAAAGATAATCTGAGTAGGGGTGAAAGGAAAGCAATAAAAACCCTCTATTCAGACAAAGAAAATATAATAAAACTGGCGGACAAGGGTGGTGGGATTGTAATACTTAACAGAAGCCAATAGACAGCTAAATAACAAAGACTTTTACGCCATGTTGGATCACAATCCCACCACACTATATCAGCAAAAACTAAAAGAGTTAGTAGAAACAGCTCTAAAGGATGGCGCAATTACAAAGGAGACATTTATTTTTTATTTAATACACATCTGGTCACATCCATATTTTACTTTTTACCTAAAATTCACAAATCACTTAAATCACCACCTGGATGACCTATAATTTCGGGCATGGGTTCACTTACTAATAAGTTGTCAGCATTTGTGGATTGTTATTTACAGAGTCACGTGAGAAATTTGAAGTCCTATATCAAGGACACTAAACTGTTTTTGAATATCACTAAAGGTATTAATTGGAAGGAGAGCAACACATTATTAGCATGTGATGTTGATGCTCTATATTCCAATATTCCTCATACTTTAGGTGTACAAGCCATAAAGCACTATTTAGATAATGATGTGGATATGTCAGATTCTCTACGTGACTGTTATTAATTCTATTTATTTCATTTTGCAACAATTTTTTATTTGACACCTGATTTTATTTACAAACATGGGGGACTGTGATGGGGACCAGGTTTGCCCCAAGCTTCAAGAACCTATACATGGGCTGTTTTGAAGAGAAACATGTGTGGGGGAGCGAGTTCGGGGTAAACCTGGTCCTATATGGCAGATGTATAGATTACATGTTTTTCATTTGGAATGGGGATATTTCACATCTGCATGCTTTCATCAAGAGTTTAAATCACAATAATTATGGTCTCACATTCACGTCAATTTGTAGTACTACAAATATAAAATTTTTGAACATTGCGCTATCAATCAGAGAGGGGAAATTGGTAACAGAAACCTTAATTAAATCAGTAGATCAAAGTCATTATCTTAATTTTAAAAGTTCACATGCCAAAACATGGAAAATAAATATCCCAAAGGGACAATTTATCAGAATAAAAAGAAATTGTACCACGAGAGAATCATATAATAGATAGACAGAGGTACTGTTTGAGTCCTTTTTAGAACAGGGTTACCCTAAGGAAATTCTTCAAAAAGCTATGAAGGAGGTAGACAAAATAGATAGAGAGGACCTTTTAGATATAAAATATAAAAATTGAGAAGATGCGCCCAAAAAACATGATAGATCATCATGATTTACAACAAAATATAATAGCTGCGCACAAGAAATTAAAACTATAATAAAGAAAAATTCATCTTTACTAAAACTGGATTGAATGCTAAAAGACATTAGAGTTGGAAGGAAAAGTGATTTTTAGAAAGGTAGACAATATCAAATCAAAATTGGTCTCTAGTCACTTCAAGTGAGAATCAGAAAAGATAGAAAATATAAATAGCTGGCTTCCTAAGAAACCATTAGGATTTCATAGGTGTGGAAAGACGTCATGTAATACATGTTTACACACAACAAGAAAATAAACTGAATTGTCCTCACATTATAATGGCAAAAAATTATATATAAAGGACTTTATAACCTGTAGAACGACCTTTATTTTATATATATATATATATATATATATATATAATACAATGTTTCTGTGGGAAACAGTGCATGGGACGGACCACTAAATGCTCCATACAAGATTTATGGTGCATTGGCGAAATATTAGTAAAGGGATAAAAACTGATCCTTTGTCTAGTCACATTTCACAATGTAAAAATTTGTCTCAAAAATAAATTTCTGTAAAGGCATAGCACATATTAAAGTAACATCAAGGGGAGGAGAAAGGTTCAGTATGCTATGTCAAAGGGAAGCTTTCTGGATCTATAGACTTGGAACACTTTTTCCCAATGGTTTAAATGACATGATAGAACTTAACAACATTTTGTTCATCTAAAGGTGGCTTTATTCATCCAACTAGGGATACATGGTACCAGAGGTCCCTGTGTGCCAGTCTAACTAGGAATGATTGAATAGTTTAAATCCACCATCATATAATGAATAGTCTGACTTGATGAAATTATAACATCTTGAGTTTAGAGAAAAGATCTGTTACTCTCTCCTTATTCAAACATTGATCTACTTCAAATGATCTAGTGAGGATATTTGACAGAATAGATAGTAGTTTTTATAGTTGTAAATATTGGGATCTAAGGCTGTCAATAAAATATTTATAGTTTTAATTATTCCATTCATAAACCGATGTGGTTTACATTTGATGTATCAATTCAAATTGGGTATGTGTTTTTCTATAAAAAAAAATTATTTACATTTTATTTCTTTATGCCTATTTACTGTATATGTTCATCCTTAGAGAGAAAAAACTATAGGTAATATATATATATATATATATATATATATATATATATGGTGTTTCTTAATATGTATATAATCAAACAATATTGTCTTATTATCATCATTGACTTGTATGTATAAATACTCATGGATGATTTGTGTCACTTGAACCTCATCTTGCCCTCTAGATGAATATGAGTATGTATGTAGTGTGTGTATATTTATATATATGTGAGTGTATGTTTATGTGTGTGCGCATATATATATATATATATATATATATATATATATTGAGAAAGGGAGTTATTGACTGTGGGCGACCAACCTGCTAATGATGCATAGTGATATAAATAAAAATATATAGACCAAGTGCTAAGTGCTAACATGCTTAGGATCAACCTGAGCAGATAAATATGCAATCATAAAGTGCTTTGTGCAAAATAATCATCCCCAGGAAGAAGTCAACGGATGAAATGCGTTGGGACCTCATTATTTGCCCTTGAGACTTACATCCAGACCCTCTCAAATCGATTTTTCAGACAAGCTAAACTCTCCTTTTACCTTTGAAATTGATTTTATTTTTTATCGCTTATTTATTACCTTCTGGTGGTCACTCCTGATTAGGAACCACAGTGTCTATTTTTATCATGTTTATCTTATTGTGTAGTACCTTATTAAATATATTTTTTATGCTATTAGCCTTCTTTTATCACTGTATTTATCTATGCTGCTAAAATTATTTATATTGTACTAAGCACTTCATTTGTCTAGGCTGTTTTAATTATTTTGCACAAAGCACTTTATGATTTCATATTTATCTGCCCAGGTTGATCCTAAGCACATTAGCAATTAGAACTTGGTCTATATATTTTTATTTATATCACTAGGCATCATTAGCAGGTTGGTCGCCCACAGTCAATAACTCCCTTTCTCAATTTACTAGGTAGTGTATTCACCAACACTACAGACTATTGACATAGGAACTGACGCCCTAGGTCTACGCCTTGGGTTTTACTTGCAATTGGCTAATACACCAGCAGTTTATCAATTGGTTTAAGTTCTGGCACCAAATTCATATATTATTTGTGCAATATATATGTATATGTATCCTTGTGTCCAGGACAGTTCTACTTCAAATCTTTCTCGCTCATATGATTCTAGGAATATATGAGAGTATCTCCAATGTCTATCAATTCTAAATGTTCAAGAATAAAATAGTTGAGCACTAATTTTAGATATTAATGGATGAAAGCAATCCCTGATATGACTTCATTCACCTAAGGGTTAAACCCTATATATATTGTTACCCAAATAAAAAACCTGATTACTAGATTGCCTACACATGTGCTGACTACATAGGCATAAATAATAAGATTGGTGAGAGAATACAACGAATATGCTAACTGAGGAAGCCGCTGATATTTTACAAAGGCAGAGAAATGCATTTTTACTCACCTACTTACTGCCATGTAGAGATCAGTTGATTTGGTTTGTCTCCCTGAGGACTCTTGTCTCCCCTGGCGATCCAGCATTCAGGCTATTCACACCTGAGAAGCAGCTGCTGAGTATGGAGTGGATACAGAGTGGATGGCAAAGAGAAGGAGGAGAGGACTATTCAGTAGTGTGCCATGCTTACACCCTGCACCCACAACAGGCCGTCCACCTTCCTTTGGGAACCTGCCCTCCGACACCCATCACCGGCCACACATCGGCCTTGGGAATCTGCACCCCGGCAAGTTGGCTTCTGACTGTAGATAGAGCTGCAGCACACAAGTCACGGGGTGGTGTTTTAAAAGGAGGAAGGGAAAAAGAGCTACAAATGGCACAATCAACCAACCTTGCTAAACGGGAGGACGTGGTAAATAATATTAATTTTTAATACATATTTTTTCATGGTCATGATTTTTTTAAAGTATGTATAGTGTGCACTTAAATTGAATATGAACATTAAGGATTCACTGCTTTGACTGGGGAAAAATAAGTTGCTGAATCCTATAAATCTGTCTTATTTTTATAAACAAGTACATGCTTCTAAAGGAATCATTAAAGAAAGTATATTTTATCTTCTAAGGGGAGTTGTGCTGTCATAAAACAGCAGGAATACTGTGTCATGTCAAAACAAACTAACACAGGAATATGTACTTCTACATTCACTGTTACAGGAGAAGTAACAGCTAATATCCTTGTGAAACAGAGTTGCAATCCTACTAGGTGTCACGATATTCATTCTTCAAAACACAGCTGTGATAAATACCTAGATGTAACAGATGACTAGGGGATAATAAAGGATTTCTTTCCTTTCCTGTTTGATTCATGATTGTGGCCACAAAATTTTAGATACATTTAAGTGATCATATATCATAGATACTGTTGTAACAAATGTATAAATTGTATTTATTGATGTTTACTATCGGTTAAAGTAAAATGGCTATCTACTTATGCTAAAGAGCTGATAATTCCTATTTAAGAAAAGGAATAATAAAAGATTATTTTTTTATTTTAGAACTGTGTGTTAGCGCTCTTTAAATTTTTTCTATATTTAAAGTTTATTGCCACAGGGACTGAGTAATCCCCTTGATACAAAAAGCAGCACACGCTCTAGTTATAAATAAATTTTAGTACTGGTGCCAATAATACTTTGTTTATTTATTATTTTTGCTATTTACTGTTACTTTTATTATACTACCCTAAGGCACCAGAGTGGCAAGGGGGTATGGAAATTACTGTTAGCTATATCAGCCATAGCAAAAATATGAATTTCTTCAAATGTGGATACAATCTGCTCCCCCTCCATTCTCCCTAAATTTTTGGAAAAATAAAATTCATGTTTTTAGAAAGAAGTGGTTAAAGGCCTCATAACAAAAGTAGAAGTTTACCAAAAAAAAATTCAAAACACAGGAAAGTTACATAGAAACCCTCTCCCACTCACTTAAGGAATATATTTGGAAGTGTTTCAGAATACCCTATGGTGTGAAACATGTGTATGTTCTTAAGACCCTCTGATCTCGCTCACTGCTCACTATACTATGGCTGATTGTAATCATAGTGACAACTTTATTTTATATTTGCTACACAGGTATGGACAGGAGAAGAGCAGACAACATGGATTCGGGTTACATCATAATTATTACTTTTATTTTTTATTTAACATTTATCTGAAGTGTAAAGAATCAACTAACTGATGTATATTGGTTATATGTTCCAGAAATGTATCATGTTATATTTCCATTGCATGTTCTATAATTGATATTTCTTATGCTTGTAATTGATATGCTTCAATAAAGGAGAACATTTGATTTTTAAAAAAAAATATACAATAAAGAAAAAAAAATAAAGTATAACAAAGGGGGAGAAATAAAAGAAAAGAGAACAGGAATAGACAGGTAAGGAAGGAAAAGTAATTCAATTATGACAACAGAGGAGGATGAGTGGTGATGTGCATACTATAATCTTAGGTCTCCTTAAAACTCAAACATCTATGCCCAGTAATCATAAAATCAGAGGAAGACAATTTCAAAGAAATGACATCTTCAATGAGTATATAATGATCTAGTCTCTGAAACCAACTAGAGACAGGATGGCTGGTTGTGGACCTCCAAAACCATGGCACAGATGCTCTCTTAGCATTTACCAGATGTCAAAGCAAGGACTTTTTATTCTAAATAGATATAGCCATTAAATTGGGACAATGCAGTCATCAGATCAACTGCATGATAATCGGACATCTGAGTAACCCTAAGGTTACTGTGGATGTCTGGGAAAATCACACTGCTGGTGCAGTGAGTGAAGAATACAGCCACTGGCTTTGACACATCCAGAAAATGGAGCCCACACATCCCCATTATTGCTGCCTTGTCACCACCCACAAATAAAAGTGCCATGTAAATCACATTTCTTGGCCAATCCAGGGCCATTCCATTAGCAGTCGTCTGATGAAATAGACCTGGATTGGTCTAGAAATGAGAAATGAGGAGTTTTATTTTCTTGCAAAATTAGCTCATGTTCAGATTTATCTTATTGCTTATCCAAGATACGTGAGATCCAGGCAGCCAATGAGATGCCATTTTGAGATCCCCAAAAAACAAATTGCTCATCTCTATTAGAAACATGACAAGCCACACCCCTAGTGATGGTTGCAGAACAGCTATAAGCACCTAGGAATATTATCAGCATGATGATCCCTGCTGTACACCTGGAGCATGTGGTCATTACCATCATGAACCCTATTGCCGATTGGCAGCTCAATCTCTCTGTCTGGACTAGCTGACCTTCAGAATGCATGCTAGACAGCACCTACAGTCCATGTATTGCCCTGCAGGTGAGATTTTTAACACTCAGGGAGCACAGACCACTGCAGCTGGGACCCGATCTGCCAACAAGACACAGGCTACTGCTGGCACTTCCATCCCCCCCAGTCACACTGTAGGTAAGAAATTATATATGTGAACTGTGCATGCTGCTAACGCTGAGACTCAATTACCTGGAATGTTCTCAGTGTGAGGCTTCAAAGATTATAAATATGACTAATTTAAAGGAGCTAAACTGTGGAGTAAGGCTGGGTGAGGAAAATCATTGCTGATGGTGCTTATCACATGTTTTATTAACTATTTTTATACTGCATGCAATTTTTCTTCTACCAACTACCAACAAACATTTAATTACAACCTTTCCTTTTGTCTCTGTGGATCTAAGCATATATCTGTAGTGCAGTGGCAGGTTTTTGTAGACTATATATCTGTGAGTGACATCATTCACAAACATATTGCATCTGCCCTGCAGCACAGCCAATGCTGATATACCTTGCAGATTTATCATCATGTCTGGCTGTGTGTACAAGTGAACCGCCAACCATCCATACACTTGCTGCAGGGACTGAAATCTCAACTGGCAAATTTAAATTCCCACTGTGAGGATATGAGATGTGTGTTACAAATGTACTGGCAGCATCTCAGTCCTTGCAGAGATCAATTTACTTTTTAGTCATTTTGTGTTCCCCCTTCCCTTCTCCTAGTGTATGTGTGATCATTCTCAGGACACACATTTTCATTAGCATGTGTAATATTTACTGTAATAATAAGTAATTGTAATGTTTAATACTGGATAAGCCTTGATGTTAGCCTGGTCCATATGTCTGTGTTAGAGCAAGGTGACACCTCCCAGAACAAAAGACCCTCTAAGTTAATTCCCACCTCCCCAGGGGACGCTCAGGATTTACTCCTCCTTCCATTTGCCTGTTTTGTGCTTCACGTGAACCTGGTAGACTGAACGGAACCATCCCAGCAGGTGTTCGTCAGGGAAGTAATATCCGGAGGAGGTAGGAGAAAGTGACAGCATAAGGGACTCGCACCAATCAGGAAATGGTGCAACCCCCCCTGGGTGGTCACAATATCGTGGGAAATTGAAAGATTTTAAAACATGTCACCGAAGGCAACTCCACATGTTAGTCGCTGACTTTGGCTAAGAGGCCTCGCTCTGCCATGGTACTAGTGGAACGCATCACCAGTTCTGTGGATTTATACTTTGGAAATTCTACAAGGACCTATACGCTATTCATTGCTGTGTGTTCTGTGATTAGCTTCTACTGTATGGGGTCCTGCAAAAATGCTTGATTGTACCCAGGGACTATCACTGCTGTGTGATCTCTGATAGTTTCTACGTGTGGGGTCCTGGAAGAGATTGAGTGGACATACGCTATTCACTGCTGTGTGATCAGTGATAGTTTCTACTGTGGGGACTGAGGGTCTCTAGCTATTTTGTGGAATTGTTCTGGGACGTTATACTCTACTGGGACTGCCTCTGTCTGGACTGCTACCTGTTTATTGCCCGTTCACTGGATTTACTGCTTGTCCTGACATATTATCTATTTCTGTGTGCTGTGGAAAAATAAACCATCACGTTGGTTTCGTCTGCTCGGTGTCTGGGTGATTGAGAGAACCCCGTATCCTCACACCCACCCAGTTGTGATATCAGCATAGATACATCGGCTGAATGATTAGTAAATGTGTATGTACTTACTAATCATTAGATAGGCCAGTATATCAGCGTGGTGTGTTCCCAGCTTAACACTAGCCAATCTGCAATTAACATTGGTGGCTGCATCTATCAAGTTGAGCTACATTCATCCATTAGAGTCCAATAGAAACTAACACAGTATGTTCTATATTTGAGTACTGACTAACTGAGCTTATTAACCCAGACACAATTTTGCACTAGTACAGATGATTTTTTTATTTTTTTAAGATATTTTTATATGGTTGTTCTGTTGGCTAGATATGGGTTGTATCTAGTCATGTAACCACAAGGTTACTTGAGGCGAAGCTTGTGGTTACATCATTGCATACAATGTTGTGGTTCCCACCATAGACTTCAATGGAGATTACTCACCATTGAAGTCTATGGAGGAGACAGGCTGATCACAAATAGCCAATTAGCGAGCAGCTTTGATTCAGATGCCCATTGTTTGGGTGGTGGCTCCTGCAATGACTGGGCACACGTGTGCCCTAGTCAATCGTGCAGAGGAAAGGTATGTGTAAACACATACCTTTCCTTCTGTCTTGCATGGTTTTGGAAATTGGCATTTTTTTAACCCCCTGGATGCCTAAATGGAACAAAGTGGACATGAACATTGCATAGGAAAGCTGAGAATGGATTTTTTTTATAGGTATCCTGAAGGATTCCTACTGGACAAGAGGACATGATGGCTTCAAGGATACTAGGTGAGTATGTTTGATAGTGAGTGTGCATGTATATTATAATAAACTTTTACTGACAGTGTTTGTGTTGTGTTTTTTTTTAAAGTATTTCTTTGGCTGTGTAAATACAGGTGCCAGCGGGCCCACAATGCCCCACATGCTGGTACTTGTGGTTCTCCAAGTACCAGTATAAGGAGGAAGCTTGCTGGGATGTGTAGTACCACAGCTAAAGACAAATTTTTTACTTCTAATTTTAACTCGATACATTTACACTATCAACCTGGGGATAGCCTCGGGTAATCAGCCTAGACCTGGGGTAACCTGTAGATGGGGGACCCCTTTATTGGGGGGGTTCCACCTACCCATGGATCCCCGGCCTGGGCTTACTAATGGTCAGGGGTAATGCTTTGGCTGGGATTTTCCCTGGCTGTGGCTTAGCCCTCCCTGGTAGAAAGAGACTGGTGCTGGTTGTGGAAATTACAAGGGATCCCTACTCATTTTGTTCCGTTTTCCACAACCAGGACCGACTTAGAAAAGCCCTGTGCTTGTACTTAATATACATGGGCACCTATGTATTTTTGCCTCTGTATTTTTAGAACCAAGTCAGGCTTTATATAGCCCAGTGCTGGTTATACTTATGGTGAGGGGGTGCACGTCATTTTTTTTAAAACACACAGACAGAAGCTTTCACGGATCTCACTGATCTGTGATGGATTCTGCATAATACTAGTCGCATTAAAAGGTATTAGAAGTTTACATAGGATAAAAATTGTATAGATTCACATAGGGTAGTAGCCTTGAGCTGAAAAGTTTGCAGGCTATTACATTTGCGAGTCTCGGCACCAACTCGCACCTAAAAAAAGCGAGAAGGTGCGAGTAGAAATTTAACTTTAATTTGTGACCTATTACATTTGGCCCATAGGCCCTGATTCAGAGCTGGATGCTCGCTCTGAATCAGGGAATTTTTTTTTTTGTATCAGCCTCCTGGCCACATTCATAGCTGTTGGTGACCACCCACAGTTTTTGCTAGTGGCCAGGTGATGGTCGCAACCATCGCAACGATTGGGCTTGTGACGAGACCCTTGTGGTAGGGTCTCATCCGTCGCAAGCCCCAGTGAGCTTCCAGCTCTAATAGAGCCAGAAGCTCACCTCTGACATCACTCGTGATGTCAGTGGAGCCGTCCCCAAACAGCAGGTGTTCCTTCAGGAATGCCTCCGTTTGGCCAGCCACCCCCCCGACACGCCTACCAAATGGAGCGAGCTGTCGATCAACATCGACAGCCACCCATTTTGGATGCGGGCGCCGGAGCGAGTGATTTCTCACTCCGGGGATCGCGCATGCGCATGGCTAACGCACTACCCAGCCATCAACCCGCTTGTGAGCATACAGCGCTCAAGAGCAGGTCTGAATCAATCCCATAGTCTTACAAATATCAGCAAAACATCCACAACAGATGAAACACTAACAAAAACTCACCCTGAGAACACATTTAAATCCAATCATAAGTGGCAGAAAATGTAATAAAAAATCCAGACACATATAATGACAGGCTAAAATACAGAACACACACACTCTAGTATAAGAGATTTATTTAGGTATCATATGGCAGCAAGGGGTTTTTCTTTTTAATCTCTAAAACATTGTATTCATCACACATCTATGTTTATGCTCCTATCTCATTGCTGATTTATCATTAAACCATTTTTAAACATAGGTTTATAGAAGTTATGTATTAAATACAGGGGGTAGATGAAAACCTTATTTGGGATAAATACTTTGAGTAGAGTATCTGAGTCCTTTTGTGCACTGACTAACACATTTCGCTTTGTCTTGTTTGATACTGTAGTGCATGGGTGTGTTTTTTTCTTATAAATGTGCAGTAGCGCCCTCTATCCTTACTGCTTAGATATTACACCTATAGGAAGAAAACAGAGATCACAAAATAACTGTAATAAAGAAAATACTGCTAGGGATTATTCTCTGCTCTGTGCCTGACTACTTTCTATAGCATGCTATAATATATCTGCAGTCTCCATTATGGTTGGAGGTGTATGCAGATCAATTTTTTAGTAAATGAGATAATTGGATTATTCACAATTAAAGTAGAGACTAAAATAACTACTACACTGCAAACAATGGTGCTCAGTTAGCTTTGAGCTGTTGCAATGATACTCAATTTTCTGACCTACTGTAGAGACCAGGGCCATGGGGCCTGGATACTGAAAGGGGAGAGGCTGAATATGGGTCACAACACCTGCAGTATATGGATACCTAGTGGACAACCTTTACAGCTCATCTCTCTTGTGCAAGTTTTTGGTATTAGGAGCTGTGGATGCCAGCATCAGTAGCCACTTTGCATGCTGGTCATGGTCACTGTTAGGAGACTGGGATGTCTGTGTAGGTGAACAAAAATGCTGAACAGGAGTGTTTGAAGCTGGATTCAATTAGCTGGTACACCCACTAGTTGATCTCCTACTGTACGTGCAGTCTCACACCTGTAGCATATTTTGCTTGCAGGTGGTTTGTCTTCATTGATGCGTTTTGATTGACGAGGAAGTAAAGGCCTGTCAGCCTTTTACTACACACACAGACCAGTCATAGCCCCATTCCTTGGTGCAGGGCCGCTATCAGGGGGGGAAAGCCGGTACTCGAGTCTCTGGCCTGGACACTTGAAGAACGGGAGGGGGCCTGGAACTGCTACAACAACTGCTACATAGTCCACCTTGAGTGAAAAGGGAGTGGAGCGCTGCTACCACCTGCCGGCATGCACTACTTGATTAAATAGACCTGCTCCAACCTGAGAAACTCCCTTCCTTCCTCCTTCCCGATTCCCCTATTCCCTTCTTCGGTAAGCTTGGCGCCCCCCTCTTTTTTCAAAGGAACATGATGCGCCCAAAACAGGAGAATGGCCTCATGGGGAAGGGCCAGGGAAAAGATTAGGGAGGCCAGGAGAAGCTGGGGATGAAATAAGAGGAAACTACAAGTGAAAATGATAATAAACAGAAATTTGTCAGGCCCAAACAGCGCCCCCTGACCTGTGGTGCCCTGTGTGATGGCACCGGCTTCTCTACCCTAGCTACAGCCCTTTATGTCTGTATGTGTTAGTGTGCATATATACGTATGTCTATGTCTGTATGTGTTAATGGGGAAGAAGTATGAAGCTCAGAAGCAGTATAAGCGCACATTAGGTGCACTGATACCGGTTCTCCCCAATGTATGATCGAGGATCTGGGCAGTAAATGACAGGGACGCTATGCACCTCATTATCGGCGCTGCTATCTACTAGATAGCAGTGCCGATAGCCTGGGCCATGTACAAATGGTCAGATCACCTGACCGTTTGGCCCACTGTAGCTGTCGTTATTAGCTTGGCACTGTCCTATCTCCACAGCAGGGACAGCACTGTACCTGCTGGGGCTGCTGCTGGCTCCAGGCTACATGTGGGGATCTCACAATACTTGTGAGATCCCACGCATTGCTCAGTGGAGCCGGCTGGGACCCAGACACAGGGCATCAGCACTAGGCTGATGCGCTGTTGTCTCTAGCGGGTAGCACCATAGGGGGGAGTTAATGCTCCCCCTATCCGGCCGATGAGATGTTCTTACATCTCATCGGTAGTGCTTCCTGCTTCGCCTCGGTAAAGAGGCAAAGCAGGAAGCGTTATAGTGGCACGTTAAGTGCTGCTATCATGCATCTACCCCAGTGTGCATACATGTGTATGTATATATCTGTATGTGTTAGAGCGTATATACAGTATGTGTATGTACGTATGTTAGCATGGATATATATGTATATGTGTTATATATAACATATACATGTGTGTTATATGATGTATATATTATGTGTATGTGTGCGAGTGTGCTTAACAAAACACACACACACACACATATATATATATATATATATATATATTTTATTAGAACCCCCCCTCCCCCTCAGAAACTCCTGCGTTTGCCCCTGCACTTGTTCAATAAATTTTTTTTGCCTTTGGAGTTGGTGTGCTTGACTTCACGCCACTGGAAGGGAGAGGTCAGATGAGCCATGGCGCGTGAGGAGCAGTGCCAGCCAGGCAAGGAGGAGAAGAAGCCAGATGGAAGAAGCACAAGGCGATAACGAAAGTCAGAATTAATTAGACTTAGCAGTAGCGGGAGGGGGGCCCAGGGGCCCAGCCTATTTTGCCAGTCCTGGGCTCCACAATTTCTGATGGCAGCACTGCCTTGGTGTTTAGCCTGCTAATCTTGGTGAAACTCTGTATTGCTGGAATTCTGATTCATATATGAATGTCCAGCCCAGTCTATGGTCTCCTGTCCTCTGCACCACCTGTTGTGAAGTATTGCTTTATTTAATTTTGGAAAAGTGCTGTTTGTCTGAAACTGCCATTATCAAGCTACCTGTTTAATCTGTACAGCTGCAGTTGACATTATTGGGAAAAGTGCTCTTTATCTGCAGTTACCATGATCAAGCTATTTGCTGTAACAGCTTCAGTTGACATTATCAAATCACGTGTTTAACCATACAGCTTCACATATTGTAACCAGTTACTCCAGCATTAACCCTGTGGTTATCTGTTAATTCTATGAGCCCCTACTATCCTGAGGGAAGTCCTAATGGCATCTCAGTACCGATGAGAGCACCTCTGTAGCATGGATCTAGGGGTTGCATGCAATTATTCAGGTGTATCATAACATTTGGGACATCCATCCACCATAATTGGTTAATAAGTTGCTGCAATTATGAGTATTTAATAATCGATTGCTGGCATTTAGCCCTAAGATATATTAGTTGAAGTTTAGGATAAATTATTGTGATAATTATGGTTTTAGATTTATGAATGTTTTTTACCTATACATTTTATGCTATATTTTATGCTATATTTAATTAATTAACTGTAAGCAAAATGTAATTTTTTTACCCTATCCATCTATACCACCATACCATCCAAACCAGCATTGGTTTCTTTTCTTTCTATATATAGAGTATATATTAGGGCCAACTACCCCATTATGGCTGCTATTGACAGCGCATTTGGGAATATTCTTCTTTTTACTGTATTTCTTTTGCATTCAATTGGATCTTTAACTTAATTTATGACAATACATATTTTATTCATTTGCAATAAATTTATTGATTAAAGAAATCATTCAGGAAATAAAGCACCAATCAAAACTCCTCAAACACATGGATGATCCAATGAGACTGAGAATTTCAGGAAATCATTTATACTGAGCTGCAAAGATACAGAATCAGTTTTCTCCCTTGGAAGTATATGGGCTGTGGTTGGAGTCCTGTGCCTCTGTAAAATAATATTTAACAACATTAATACATTTAAGAACATGGAACCTTGCTCCTAGAATGAATGCATCAGTAAGTTACAATACAATATTTGTTTGACATAAAACAGATATTTCATTGAAGCATCTTAACTTTCTCAATATGTTTGTACATAGTGAATTTACTAGCTGTGGCTGATAATACAGTAAAGGTGTGTATCCATTTAGTGATAAAACAAGCCGATTGGATGATAATGACATTAGTATCGTTCAATCACTTGTTAATCACCTGCAAATCGAGCATTTAAATGTCTAATATGACCAGCGATGCGCGCACCTACTGGTCGTTTTAGACATCTATCATCGCCCGAACATGCTGGACAACCTGACGACATCATCAGGCTGCCCATGTTCAGGGATGATTGATGTGCCTACACTGAACTACTGATCTTTTAGTGTATGCACATTACCGACTTGGAAATGACTGCATGATTACAATGTCATAATAGTGCAGTTGTTTCCAAGTCTATTAGTGGATACGCACCTTAGGAAAGCAATATAAACATGTATTCACACTTTCAGGCTACAAGTCTAATGGGAGCTGTTAGATGCTTTCAGTTTGCTGTATATACTCTGAGCTTTCTCCTACTCCTCTATGCTGCATCACAGCTTTGCTATATTGTGTGACTGTGTCATTGTAGGACAGTTACACAGCTAATGATATTTCTGGCACATCTGCACATTATTTTTAGTCATAGCTGCTATGAAGAGTTATCAATTTTCTATTTCTATAAGCAAGTAACCCCTCCATTCTGTACAATAATTACTGAGCAATACAAGTAATCCAAAGGATGTCCACAATATTACTATAAATGGTGTTTAATTAGTTTTAGACACATGTTAAAAATATCAACAAGCACAAAACGGAAATAATATATGTATGAACACAAATTTCTAATAAAAACATTTTATTCAACTAGTACACAATTTCTTAGAAAATACATGGAATATGCTTTATGCCATTGTGTATTCTTGTTGTTTATTTCTATATGACACTACAGTAAAGGTGCCGGCTGTCATTGTATCACAGATTAGAGGAGCACTTACTGTTATTAGATGTATGTGCACCAAGGATACAAGAGAGACATGATAGACATAATCTGACTGGTTGTGAATAGCAACACTATTACTTTTCATTCTTAGAATCTTTAGTAAATCTACCACATGAAATCTTGAAAAAACACTTTTCAAGCGCTTATCCACCTTGTGTCAACTTTGAAGCATAATTAATTTTACTCACTTTTTTTTTACAAATTCTAAAGGTAATTTTTCTCCGCAGGCAAAGAACTTAATTGGCAGGAAAACCGGGCATTTCAATTAGAAATAGGATATATTACCACATGACAGAAATAGAAAATGTGTTACTGCTAGTGATATCATTGTTATTGATAATGATAAACCTGGGTCTGCATGGGGTAACCTACTGTATTTTAATACAGTATTTCCACCTGCTGTTATCGCCATGTCAGAATGTCCATAACAGAAAAAAAATTTCTAAAAGTTTTATTACTTGATAAAATAAATAGCTTTTTATTGTATAAAGGTTTTAGATTTTTTTTTTTTTTAATTATCTATTTTTAAACTTTTTTTTTTAAATCTGGGCTTTCAGGACCTCATTCAGAGCCGGACGCTATTTGCGCTCGCTCGTTCAGAAAAATGGGCTGGCTATTTAAATGAGTGCTCGCTCTTTGCGGTCTGTTTACGCCTAAATGTCTGAGTGAGCGCCCAAAACATGCGCTCGCTATTTTGTAAAGATGCCCTTTGGCCGCTCGTATCATACATCATCTCCATTATTTATTTGATTAATTGAGTACATCGAAAGGCGTATGAACTGCTCGCTATTCTTGTGGTAGGATTTTCCTACTGCAATCATGTGAGCAGTTCAGGCTAAAAGACAATCAAGTGACATGGTCGATGATGCTGCTTTGTTAATTATGCACACCCTTAAAATGCCCGTTTGGAGCATTTGGCACGCCTGCGTTTGGATCTCCACACCCCTGTTTTCAAGCACCTTCCCCTGTTACCACCCACAAACGCCTCATCCTGTGACTCAAATTACAAGCCCCTCACTATTTTGCGAGCACACGATTTCCGACTGCACTGACTGGTTGGCGCATGCGCATTACGACCCGTATGCATGCGCAGATGTGCGAACATCGCTCGGAGTGAGCGAGCGGCCGCTTACGAGCGTCTCTGAATCAGGCCCTCAGTTCCATCTTTGCACACGCATAACTACAAATACTGGTCAGCCATTACTGTAGATTAAACCTTATCACTTTCAGCCAGTATTGCGGGGGAAACAGAATATTGCTTAGCTGCCCTTGTATTATGTATTGGGGAAATTTCAGTAAAAAAAATAAGATGAATCAGACAAACCATGATAGTGTTCTCAATGATAAATTGATCCCAAATGTTAGATCATCTCAGTACTCCAGCATTAATGGAACATATTCATCCATCCATCCCATTATATCTATTGTTATGTGGAACTAACTTACCATTTCAAAAGTCAAATTTCACCTTCAAGGTCCACCACCTCCGTTAGTCTATGGAATAAACAGAATAGTAATATAAGGAACTTAAAAAATGTTCAATTGTATCACAAAGTGTTTTTCCATTTCCTCAGGCAAAATAGAGCATGTGCATACATGAGAATCTGGAACATATTTTGTTGGATTTTTTGGGATCAGTAGCTAAAAATCAAGTATAATTAGAAATATGCCCAATCCAAGTTTAAGGGGTATGCAACTTTTGCAATAGTCCCTTGCAATCATATTGTATGTGACCACTGGTCAGTAAAAGTTAGGATCAATAAATTCTTAGTGCCTGGAATAATCGCTTATACACCTGCTGTAGAAAAAACAAAGGTGTTGCCCACCTCACAAAACTAGCATAAAATCACACAATTCTGCGCTGGAGTATAAACCAATTAAAAATCTTTATTAAATCATACATATCCCATAGAAAAAAAATATATTAAAACAAAATTGAAAAAAAACTGTATTTGTATAATCACATTTTCAGTAGCATAGAAGTCACTTGAATTGTATCTTGATTAAAAAAAGTATCATATCAAATTGCAAAATAAAATAATGTTATATCCGCGTAGCACAAATGTAACAATTTCCTTACTACTCCGGGTTCATTATCAGATGAAAATCCAATGTACTGACAGTTGGAATTAAAAAGCCTCTGTATTTTCAGCTTGAAAGAAATTTCTTTGCATTTGCTGGGCATTACAACCACCTCCAGTATAAAACTGCTAATTTAGCCCGTGGGTTAAAGTCAAGTACAAATGCACTACCCGTGCTCAAGATCATTCAGTACTTATTTATAAGGTAATACTTGCTGGGCAATAAATATATTGATTCCCTCCAAATGTTCACTGGTTAAATATAAATTCAAATTACTTTGTATAGTAGAAGAAAAGATCCACACTTAGAATTTCTTTGTCGGGGATCTTTATCATACAAGAAGAGGTGCAGGGTGTCTCTCTGGAAGCCCGTCTATTGTATTCTAGCAGGTGAGTGCTGTTATAAAACAGGACTGTTATCACCACTTGTCTCAGACCTTTCAATTACATTAAGCAAGGAGAATCCTCAATATCCTGAGGCAATTACCTATGGCAGGCCAATATCTTTATGCAGACTGGTATAGTTTGTCCTGTATCACTGCCACCACCACTACTTCCAGAGTTTAAAGTCTAGGCATGGCGGGGGAGTCCTTTGCTTACTGCGACAATGGTCCTTAGCAGGCAATTATCTGTATACAGCTATCGCTTCTCCCTGGAGTGTCTGGGTCTCTGTATACTGGAAGGATCTGTGTATCTGGTGCAGCTAGGCATTTCAGTCACATCTGTGACCTTTTTCAAGTTGATTGTTCCTTCACTGAACCGATCATCCTTTATAGCACGATCTCAAATTTAATTGGCTCATTTAAATTTAAGATAAACAAACCCTGTTAATCCACTTAAAATACTGGTAATAACTTCTAAACCATATTTGTCACTTACATATTCAATCTACATATATTAATACAAAGTTTGTTGGAATGTATCAGCTATATATAATTTAATTGATGTCAATAATAGTTATAAGACAGAGTTCAACATGGCTCAATACATGACCTTATACTAGAAAAGAAACCTAAAAACATTGTTCAGAGACACTGTGTTATACTTCTTGTAAGTAATCTGCATATGGGAAGAGGGCAGTAGGCTCTAGCACTTTTTGAGAGAGGGAAGTTATTGTGTAGTTAGTGCACAGATGGGCTAGGATTTGTTTATGATTTTCATTTTTTTACTGCAAAATAAAAACTAGCTCTGGCTAGCTTACACGAAAACCCTGGACTGGTGTGCTGTTTTCCTGGCTGCTGTGTGTTAGGAGGTGTCACCCTATAACAGGAGAGGGACCTTCTACTCTGATCCTATTACGAATTAAATTTTATATATATATATATATATATATATATATATATATAGTGGAGAGGACAGCAGCACTCACAGGACTTAAAATCAAGAAGACTCATAACACAGCAGTATGTTCGTTCGATATTTCAGTCAGCAAATACTTTTATCAAGTCGTTCTTGATAACAGTATTTGCTTAATGAAACATCGAACGAATACACTGCTGTGTTATGAGTCTTCTTGATTTAATGTTCTGTGAGTTATGCTGTCTTCTCCCCTGTACGTAAGGTTATTCCATACCTCGAATGGCACCAGGGCAAGTATATGTCTTAAACTGTGAAGTTCCAGCTGAAACTGGCATACATACAGTATGTGTGTGTGTGTAATCAGAAAAAACTAATGTCTATTCTAACCATATTGTTACCATTCTTTAATTCATTTTATTATTATTTCCTATTATATTATTATTGTTATCATTTATACTTATAAAATAAGTGAGAAGTAAACAACAGCTGTTCTAAAAATAAAAAATAAAATAAAAATTACTATATCTGTGCATATACAAAGTGTCAATGCCTGTGCATATACAATTATGTTTATACAACCACATCCATACTCTTACGGTTCTCACACAGAGATGAGACCATAGGACTGCTGACCAAGGACAAGACTATGCAGAGAAGTGGGGCTGGCTGGATTGAGGCTGCAGAAAGATGGCACAACACAGAGAGAACACTGTGTACTATCAGCCAGGGCTGCCATCAGAAATTGTGGGGTCCAGGACTGACAAAATAGACAGGGCCCCCCTGAGTTTCTGTCTCTCCAGCCCCGGCAGTCCCCACACTTACCTAGTTATTGTTGTTCTGAGACCTACTCCCCATGCAACACGGTTTTTCTCTTTCAGGGGAGCGGTGTGAAGAGTGGGGATCTGGGCGGGCAGTGGGATAGCAGGGGCAAATGCAGGTTTTGCAATATATATAAAATATATCTGCAACTTTGGACATTCTTGCTAAAAGTCCAGATGGACTGCAACTTTGGACAAAGACACTGTTTGTCGTTTGAATTCTTGCATTTAACTACCCATGAGTGATGCAGTTTCTCCAATACTGTATATATACATATATTCACTCATTTTATATATATATATATATATATATATATATACACACACACACACACACATATATATATATATACATGCAAGTATGTGCATATATATAAAAATATATATACAAATATATTTTAGAGATATGTACTGAATATATAACTCAAACACCTCTCTTCCCCCCACACCCACCAGATGATTCCTCCCAACATGTGCTACACACAGCTTAATGCAGCAATTTATAAAGGTGAAGCAAGTTCCTTACCTGCAGCTGGAGTAGTGCAGTGGTTCACCGAACACTCAAACAGCCCACGACCCATGTAAGCTGCCTGGGTGGAGCTGTGTGCCGGCACATCAGGCCCAGGCCTCCCTGACATTCTGCCATCTCTGTGGCTACGAGGAGCTGGCATGCATGCATGGCAGCTCCCTTCACTGCCAGCCTGATTTCTAGATACTGAATCTCCCCTGCCTTTGCAAATGTGATTGTGGTTGGGCCCCCTCCCTGTCTGAGCCCGGGACGCCAATCCCGGCAGTCCCCCTTTGATGGCGGCCCCGCTAGCAGCGGCAGGTCACTATGGCCTGAGGATTGTCTAGGGACTGTGGCTGGGCCTTTTTCAGGGCATCACCATTTAATTCACATAGATATTTTTTCATCACCTTTCCATTTGTTTATTATTTATGTAATTTTAATTATTTCTTATTATATTAACACACTGATTATCTTGACACATCTATACTTTACACTTCAATATCACCTTTCTTCCATTTTTCGAGTGATGCCCTGGGAGTGGTCCTTGGCTGGGTACTTTTGGGCTGCTCTGCGCCTCGGATGTGAACCCCTTAATGTTAGGGACGCTGGTATAGAGGAGCCTTGACGTTGGCCTGGTGCTTAATCATATATTTGCAAATGTATGCAACCAATACCTTTGAATTTATATTATCATGTAGGATTCAAGTATTTTTTCTAATATTGCTGCAGTGTGCTGGAAG
Organism: Taudactylus pleione; assembly: GCA_031769625.1. Taxonomy (NCBI): domain Eukaryota; kingdom Metazoa; phylum Chordata; class Amphibia; order Anura; family Myobatrachidae; genus Taudactylus; species Taudactylus pleione. Next base: position 3,030,811 of record JAUIMM010000150.1, on the reverse strand, counting down.
GAATCTTCTTTTTTCTGTAAGGCAGCTAGGATGAAAGACAAGGAATGACTAGACACAGGGTATAAGCTGCAGGGCAGGAACAACCAGGACTGAGGTATAGCAGGATTCAGACAAGACTAGATAAGACAGGTCTGGCAAGAAATAGATAAGGACAAGACTGACAAGATTATGGACAAATGACTAGACAAACAAAAAACAGACAAGGCATAAATTACGTGTCAAGAATACAGACTGGAATACTGATACAGTTCAAGATGTGGCTTAGCAGGTCATGATGGAGCTTTGAGAGTTATTATGAACTTGGCTATGGTGTGACTTTGTGACCTAGGTGCAGCTAAGAGCTAATGTATATGTGAAAAAGATGAAGCTTTGGGGGCTGCTGTGAACTTGGCAGAGCTGCACCTTTGAGAGCTGATGTGTACTTGGCAGAGATGCAGCTTTGAAAGCTGATCTGTACTTGGCAGAGATGCAACTTTTAGGGCTGATATGAACTTGGCAGAGATGCAGCTTTGAGAGCTGATGTGTACTTAGCGGAGATACAGCTTAGTCACCATGAGGTGACTGAGATAGCTGTGGTGAGGCTACTGAGCTATAATGGTAATAACACAGTTCAAGGCTTAACAGGCCATATTGCAGGAACCAGATGGCAGACAGGTGCACTCAGACATGGCAGGAACACAGTCTGGAGGCAGTAAGGTGGAGGAAACTGTGGGCAACATAACTGGAAACTAAACAGACACAGCTTGATGCAGCCTGGCAGGCCAAGGTGCAGGAACCAGATGGAAAACAATTGCACTCAGACATGGCAGGAACACAGACTGGAGAGGTAGAAAACACTGCAGGTAGGATAAGCTGAAACTAAACAGACATGGCTTGACAAAACTGGTGTAGAAATTCTGCAGGGCTGAATATTGACAGGATCAGGATACAAGAACAGTTGAAATTGGTAGACCGGCAAGAACTCAGGTATCTGTGAACAGAGCAACTTACACTGGTATTCAGAGAGTATAACCGGAACTGAGTGCAGAGATGGCTGTAACTTATGAGATGCAGGATCCAATCAGAGCCATTCCCTGCAGAGAGCCTATCCTAATGACAAGCTAGGATTCAGCACACAGAAAGACAATTAGTGTGCATCTTAAGCCTGCACACAGACAGGCAAGATTACCAACAGACTAGACAGGATTTCCAGCTGCCTGCAACAGCCAGAACATGGACAAGACATGATGCAGTGTCACAGTCGCAACTATGATTGGGACCTGCCAACAAGATGATCTGCTGTCGCAGATCCTAACAGTACACCCCTTTGAGGGTGAACTCTGGACACTCCAATGTCAGTAAGGGGAACAATAATCTTGGTATAAACAGTAAAAGATCAATATCTCCTATGATGTCTGTTCTTCTTCACCATCTGTTTAGGCTTAGCAATGGGGATCAAAAAGGTGTTATTGTTGTCCATGGAAATCTCCTCCAAGTATCTACCATCTGCTACTGGGTCATAGTCAGAACTAGTGTCATCATCTAAAAGCAGGATCATAGCCTTTTTATTAGGAATGTTATACTTCAGATTCAGTAGCTGATGGCTTCCTCATTTTTGGAATAACATTAGATTAATTCTCTGGATAAAATAACAGGCATCCAGAGTGGCGATATGTTGGAAAAGTCTCCTGTGAAAATGAGGAGATACCATGATGTTGAGGATGTCGAGACTTGCTGGCTAGCTGATTCTTAAAAGTCTTAGCAGAATTTGATTTAGATGATCTTTCTAAAACAAGAGCAAGACTTTTAGAAGTCTTAGCAATAATCTTTTTAAAGTCTGATAAATTCCACAAATATAATTGTACTAACATATTCGTACTAAACAATAATTTCTGTAACTACACAGTCTTTTGATATATCCTGAGTTCTTTCAGGAGTTTAATCTAATCAGATAACTAAGGTGTTGTAGAACATTTTACATTTGTAGTGCTGTCCAACTTTTTCTCCCTAGATTGATTCTTGCAATGACTAGTTGTATCAGATGAATTCTGGGAGGTTTGAATTATTTGCTGCTTCAGCACAACTACACAAGATGACAAACCCAGGAAGGCCTGCAGCAGCGGTTGCATACTATCAAGGTTCATGATTTTATTAGCTAGTCCCAAATCAGGGTTAAAACTTGAGACCAGAGAAGGCAGGACCTGGACCGGATTACATAGGACAGAGACCATAATGAGAACACTTCAGTAGCATATGTTTTCTGCCTGGTTATAATGTTATGGTTTTCACATGGAGATGAGACTGCAGGACTGCTGACCAAGGACAAGACTGGGTAGAAAAGTGTTAGTCCTTCCACAGCTGGGGATAACTGGATTGAGGCTGCAGAAAGATGGCACAACACAGAGAGAACATGGTAGCAGCGGAAGGTCCTCCTGGACCTCTCTGCAGCCTTCAACACCATGGATTATATTCTCCTACTTCGCACCCTTCAGACCTTTGGCATCTCTAACACCGTCCCTGTCTGGTTCACCTCTTACCTCACCAACTGCTCCTTTTCTATGTCTACCTCTGGCTCCACCTGCACCCTTCCTTCCTGTTGGTGTCCTGCAGGTTTCTGTCCTTGGCGCCCTGCTCTTCTCCCTGTACACTTCTAAACTAGGCAAACTCATCAGTTCCTTTGGCCTCCAATACCACCTCTATGCCAATGACACACAACTATACCTCTCAACTCCTGAACTCTCCCTTTCTGTCCTCTCTCAGGTATTCAGTTACCTCTCCACCATCTCTTCCTGGATGTCCGAGCGCTTGCTGAAGCTCAACATGGACAAAACTGAACTCATCATCTTTCCCCCTAATAGAGACTCCATTCCAACCAATCTCACTATCACTGTTGACAACACTATCATCTCCCCTGTCCCCAAACTTCGCTGCTTGGGTGTCACCCTTGATTCCATCCTCTCCTTCACACACCACATTCAATCTCAGTCTAAATCCTGTCGGTTCCAGCTATGCAATATCGCTCGCATTAGGCCTTTCCTCTACCAGAATGCTACCAAAATGATTATTCATTCACTAATAATTTCTCAGCTCGACTACTGCAACCTTCTCCTTACTGGCCTACCAAGTTGCCATCTTGCTTCCCTCCAGTCTGTTCTCAATGCTGCAGCTAGACTTATCTTCCTCTCCTGCTGTTCCACTTCTGCTGCTCCCCTCTGCCAAAACCTGCACTGGCCCCCATTCCCCTACAGAATCCTCTTCAAACTCCTCACCTTCACATAAAAGGCCATCTCTAACTCTACTGCTCCCTATATCTCCAACCTCATCTCCTTACATACTCACTTTTACTCACTCTGGTCTGCCAATGACTGTTACCTCTCCTCCACCCTGGTTACTTCATCTCATGCTCATATTCAAGATTTTGCTTGTGCAGCCCCCTTCATGGGAATGCACTACCTCACTTGATCAGGCTCTCTCTGACCTTGCAGAGCTTCAAACGTGCACTGAAACCCAACTGTTCATCAAAGCATACCCTTCTACCACATAACCTTGTCACCAAGTCTGTCCCTCATGCCTCAGCCATCTCTACCTTGCCTACTTCCTGTACTCAGGTCCCCCTCTGCATACTCATGAATCATGTCACCTGTCTGTCTCCCCTAGATTGTAAACTCATAGGAGCAGGTTCCTCCTCCCCACTGTCTCACAGTCTTCTCTAGCACTTCTATGACAGCCTTCACCTTCCCAGCTTTATTGTGTATGGGGAATTGTTACTTGTGAACTGTTTATAATGGTTACTGTATTGTATTGTTATGTAATGGTCTGTTTACCCTTCACTGCATGTATGGTGCTGTAGACCACTTGTGGTGCCCTTTAAATGCAATAATAATAATTATGGTCTGAGGAATGTCTAGGGACTGTAGTGCAGCTAGGATGCAATACAAGTTATGACTGGACACAGGGTATAAGCTGCAGGTCAAGAGCAACCAGGACTGAGGTATAGCAGGATTCAGACAAGACTAGATAAGACAGGACTGGCAAGAAACAGACAAAGACAAGACTGGCAGGATTATGGACAATGGACTAGAGAAACAAGAAAACAGGGCACAAATGACATGGAAAGAATAGAGACAGGAATACTGATACAGTTCAAGATGTGGCTTAGCAGGCCATGATGCAGCTTTGAGAGCTGATATGAGCCTGGCTATGGTGTGACCTTGTGACCTAGTTACAGCTTTGATAGCTGATGTGTACTTGACAAAGATACAGCTATGGGAACTGATGTGAACTTGGCAGAGCTGCAGCTTTGAGAGCTGATGCATACTTGGCAGAGATGCAGTTTAGGCACTGTGATGTGACTAAGACAGGTGCGGTGAGGCTACTGAGCCATGATGGTAATAACACAGTTCAAGGCTTAACAGGCCATTATGCAGGAACCAGATGGCAGACAGTTGCACTCAGATGAAGCAAGAACACAGGCTTGAGGCAGTGAGGTGGAGGACACTGCAGACAACATAACTGGAAAATAAACAGACACAGCTTGATGCAGCCTGACAGGCTGAGGTGCAGGAACCAGATGACAGATAGGTGCACACAGACATGGCAGGAACACAGACTGGAGGCAGTGAGGTAGAGAACACTGCAGGTAGGATAAGCTTCAACTAAACATACATGACTTGACAGAACTGTGGTGTAGAAATGCTGCAGGGCTGAATACTGACAGGATCAGGATACAAGAGCAGTTGAACTTGGTAGACCAGCAAGAACTCAGGTGACTGAACAGAGCAACATACATTGGTAGTCTAAGAGTATAACTGGCACAGAGTGCAGGGCTGGCTTTAACTTATGAGATGCAGGATCCAATTAGAGCCCTTCTCTGCAGAGAGCCTATCCTAATGAAAGGCTACTGTGCAGATGGGCTTAGCACACAGACAATTAAGTAGTGTGCAGCTGAAGCACACAGACAGACAGGAAAGCTTACAGCTTAGAGCTGAAAACAGACTAGACAGGATTTCCAGTTGCCTGCAACAGCTGGAACAAGGACAAGACATGATGTAGTGTTCCAGGCACAACTATGATTGGGATCTGCCACCAAGATGATCATGGGTCCTAGCACATACATATTGTTATGAATGTACCCAGTACAACTAGTTTAATGGACAATTAAAGTAAGCAGGAATCCATAGAGTAGTTTATCTGGAGTAATGGCAGCAGGCAAGGTAGGGGTTAACATCAGAGGCAAACAGATGCAGATGTGTGCTAGAGTCCGCTGCTGGGAAACTAGCTGGAGGATCTGAAGATTTGCAATAAACTGGCACAGGTTGATATGCAGAGAAACAAACAGGATACAGATCTGAATAGTAGCAGGCCTGATTTTTAGGATGCAGTCTGGGAATAATGTTGAACTTGCTATGCTGGATATGGAATTGGTTGTGGCAGGCCAGCTATTCAGGATGCAGGTGAGAATGTTGAACCTGCAGTGCTAGATATGGACTTGGTTGTGGCAGGCCAGCAACTCAGGATGCAGTTGGGAATAATGTTGAACCTGCAATGCTGGATATGAACTGGGTTGTAGCTGGCCAACTACATAGGATGCAGGTTGAAGTTGTAACATAACCAGTACTTGATATGGTTGAAGTGGCAGGAGGGTGCAGGTTGGTTTGTAGCAGAACCAGTACTTGATATGGTTGAAATGGCAGGAGGGTGCAGGTTGGAGTTTGTAGCAGAACCCATACTTTATATGGTTGAACTGGAAGGATGAGTCCACAGAACACAAACACAGAAGGTAAGCTGCAGGGTCTTGGTAAGACATGGACACAGGAACATGGCAGAAACAAGCAGGATCAATGGTGCATACACATGGTCAGATTTGTCAGATGAACAATTGAATGATTTTACCAAAGATTTGAATGATTGAACAATTTCTGACTGCATTAAAAAGAATGGAATCGTCCAAGTCTGACTGCAAACACATCATATGTCAGATATCGTTATCTGACCATCAGGAACACTCATTGTTCAGACATGTCAGATATGTCAGATTTTCCTTCAGATATGAATGATTGAACGATTTTTTACATCGTTATCATTCAGATCTGTAGAAAAATCTGACCATGTGAATGCACGATTACAGGGACAGGACACTGAGGACTGAGTCAGAGACCAAAAGGTATATAATGGCAGGATTACTGGAAACAGGACTAGGGCACACAGGTAAGAGTTCAGGAACAGGGAAGTGCACAGCGTACAGCAACTGGGTGACCGTCCACTAGGTGCAGAAACTGACCAAAATCACTAATGAAAGGGAGAAGGACAAATTGCAGGAGACATAAGGCTGAGGCCAGGTAATGAGACATTCCAATAGGTAAGTGGCTGCACGTAGCAGCCAGAGTCCAGGTAACTAGGATACAGAAAAGATAGAGCTGCAGCAGCACATGGAGTGGTGCATACACATGGTATGACTTTTTTGAGTGATTTGAACGATATTCAAATCATTATCATTCATATCGTTCACTTTTTGGCAGTCACCAACCAAACAACTACCAACAATGCACGTTCCCGCATGAACAATAACAATATCTATGGTCTTTCATGCATGCAGGCCAACTTGGATGATTTTAAAAATCTGTAAAAAGATAGCTTCACTGAAATATCTATCATAGATATCTATCATAGATATCTATCAGTGTGTACAACCAAAATTGTTTTACCTGCATTACAGAAAGTTGGAGGGAAATCTATCAACGATATCAATGGTTGTTCAAGGTGTTCCATGTGTATGCAGCATAACACATATACTGTCATTAAAACAGTTGGTGCACTACTTTAGATAATTTAGTAAATAAATTGCAACCTTATTTTTACAAGAATAGTAACAGTCATGAATAAACACCTTGGTGCACAAACCAATATATATATATATATATATATATATATATATATATATATATATATATATCTTTTCTTTTTTATTCTTCCTGAGAAGGTCATCCTCTATTTTCTGTAGAGAGATAAAAAGAAAACCTGTTTATAAGACATGAAAAGCGAGAGAGAAATCCTAGGCAATAGCAGAGCACATTACAACAAGCTCTGCAGACATAATGATACAGTACATGAATCTCACAATATCACCAATGTTGGAAAGAGGAACAATTTTAGATGGTGTAAATTGTTGGGGGTGCAGGGGAAAAGGATTAATCAAGACAGTTTGAAGGTTAATCACAGGTAACTAATACACGCAGCTAGTAAGACCATGTATAACCATTAGTCACTTATGGAGTTGCAGCTATAAAATTAACCGAAAATGATCAGATTTATGTGTAGCCAACACCATGGGAACAATGGTCTTTTTTTGGAACTAAAAAAGTGTGTTGGTGCTGCGATCTGGGTAGAGGGGTGCTGTGAGCCCCTTAGCCTGGCACAAAGCAGTGAGATCGCTCACCCCACAGGCTTAGGAGACTGCTGTGGCAGCTACTTAGCAGCCATGAGCAGTCTCCTACTGCAGCCCAGGACACAATGGGCCTGATTCAGACCCGTTCGCTATGCTGCGCTTGCTCGCGTTAAGCTATTTTTCTCAAAGTGTGCATGCGTATAATTCACAATGCATGTGCGTGAACCAGTCAGTGTGATGGGAAAGTGCTCGCCCGTAGCTCACAGTTGGGCCACTATTTTGAGTGACAGTGCCATTTGTGGGTGGTAACAGGGAGAAGGTGCTTGTGAATGGGGGAGTGGATGTGTGAATGCAGGCATGCCCGACCAGCAGAACAGAGTTTAATGGGTGTGCATAATTAGCAAAGTAGCATCATTACACACGTGACTAGGTTGTATTTTAGCCTAAACTGCTCGCAATGTTCCGGTGGGAAAAGGCTATCACAAGCACTGCGAGCAGCTCCGATGGCTCTCGATGTTACAGATTAATTCAACAACTGCTGGAGATAACTTGTGTTGCAATTGGCAAAGGGGCGTCTTTAAACACTTGCGAGCACAATAAGCCATCACTCGCTTAGACATAGAGGAGTCCTTACACCGCAAAGAGCGAGCGCATGTTTTTCATAGTTGGCCCCTTTTTGTAAAGCGAGCGGCCGCAAATAGCATCTTGGTCTGAATCAGGCCCTCTGTGTGCTGGGCTGCTGTGAGGGAGGGAGGGCAGCGCCGGACCCCTCTAGCATGCTTGGGTAAATAGTAGCCGCACCCTCTCTCGGCACCCCTGACTGTACAGCTGGGCTTAGGCTTACATATAAGGATGCAATACTCTTTTTTTTTTCTAGGGCAATACGCGGCATAACTATAACTAATAGTGACAAAGTGGGCCTCTCCCACATTCTGAGGGAAGGGTTAACCTCCTTGTAACCAGGAAGGAACCGCACGCTTACCTCAAGACTGACAAGGTGGTACCTGGCTCTCCACCCTTTTTCTATAGAAGTCCGGTATAGACTGGGACATTTACATATGAATGAAGATTGTTTTTGTCCCAAACCGGGCTGGAGAGTCAGGCTTCTGCTGCCGGCGATTTATATTCCCCCATTAACGGGGGAGGTATGTGAAAGAGTGGGTCTCTCCCACTCCTGAGAAAAGGTATACCTCCCAATAGCTTTGGAGGAACCACACCCTTACCTCAATTAAGACCAGCTAAGGTATAAAAAAGTAATAAGTTTAGTTAGTCAGTGGAAATGTGAGGGAGAAGTTGCACCTTTAGCAGTTCTCTCTATACTGGACAATCTGAACCATGACTGGGCTGGGAATACTCTGCTCATTTGAACTGCTGTCTTATGTAAGCTGAATAATTGTTCCTGAACTGTGTTTGCCTTATGTTAGAATCCATTACAATGGCTCTACCTTTTCACACCTGGAATAAAAAGTCTCCCATTGGTCATCTGAACTTACCCACTACACTAGTATACTACCAAGGTTCTTAAAAGATCTATGGCACTACTATGGGGCATAAATTTAAACAGCTGTTATGGAGAGACACATTTATTACATAAACACAAATTAAAGTGTTAATAGCTGAATCTGAAAAAAACAAGAGAAGTGAAATTTTCAATTAATCTTTATAGAATTTAAATGTTATATTATTATCTATTTATAAATTACTAATAAAACTGTAAAACTATTAAAAACTGCAGAAACTAAACTTTAGAAACTCTTACAGTAACAAGCCAAATTAACAATAATGTAATTGTTAATAAAAGATATGATGTAAAGTAGAGATGAGCGGGTTCGAATCTCAGAGATCCGAATCCACACATTCATCAACAATCGGTGCTCTGGGCCCAAGTTATGGACCCGAAAAAAAAAAAGTGTATTTTTTTTTTGCTCTAATTTTGTTCTGTGTGATTGTTAGGCTTAGCCACATAAGATACAGCCAGCAACACAAGTTGCAATCTAGTGCTGCTCGACTCCAGTCATCATCAATCGGTGATGTGGTTGTGGACCCGAAAAAAACAAAGTGTCTTTTTTTTGTCAATTTTTATTCTGTGTGCGCATGACTGCACGTGTATGAAATTTGTAACCACACCTTGGCTACACTATTGGTGCTTGTGAAACTGCTGTGGAAATAGGGAGGGTTGTCACATGACAGGAGAGCAAGGCCAAGAACCACATGAAGTAGCTGCCGCAAGCAGTCATCATGATAATGCAGGTCCGTAAACTTCCTTGTCCACTATGAAGGCCTATGCCCCAGGGCTTAAGTCACACCATGTGTATGGTAAAGCTACTTTTACTGTAGTTAAGGAAAAAAAAATCGAAATGCAAGTTGCCTTTAGATAAACAAAAAATTGGCAATATGCCATTCACTACACAAAGTGGCAAGGAAAGGATAAGGCCTTGGCCTTTATTTATGATGACTGCTAGATCTGATAGCCCTTCTGCTTGTAGTAGTAGTAGTAGTGGTGGTGGTACCATTAAAAAATTGAAAGTTGTTAAAAAGAGTAAGACAGCTCTGGAGAAACCAACTGTGTGCTTTGAGAAATAGAAATCACAAATCCCAGAGGAGAGTGCAAGTGTGTCCGCAGTTGCCATGTGTGAGCCAGACATAAATACCAGTGTACTGGAGGATCCTCCAAGTTCCAATATTTTTGTGACTTCTGTAAATGTGGTGAAGGGCAGTCAACATCTTGCAGACGTAGTCAATGAGGATGCTTCTTTGGAATTGCACATGGAGGAGGATATTTTGTTAGTTGAATTTGCTTAGGATGATGAGGATATTGGTGATGAGGATGTTGGTGATGAGGATGTTGATGGTGAAGATGTCCTTTGTGTAAGTAAGGCAACAGCTGTTGCCTATGGATTGAAAAAGTCAAAGCCTGTTGTTGTCATGCCGGGGCAAAAGACAAAAAAATCCACTTCTCACGTGTGGAATTATTTCCACCCCAATATGGACAACAGTTGTCAAGCCATATGTAACCATTGCCAAGCAAGAGGGAGTAGAGGGAGGGACCTAAACCACCTAGGAACCTCATCCTTGTTACGTCACTTGGAGCGCATTCATTAAATATCAAAGTGTATGTCACCAAGTTCCATAACTCAAAACATAACAAGTCCAGTGTCACCTACCTTCTCCCTCACCTGTGGGATCCAGGCACCTTCGAACACCAACACCTGCATCCTCATTTGTTATCGGGAGTAGTCCTGCATCCAATGTTGTTATTGGAAGCATGATTGACTCCTTTCCTATCCATGATTCCTTAGAAGGATCCTTGATGACTACGCCTGTTGCTGCTGCTGTTGCTGTGAGTGGATCTTCATCCCAGAATGGGAACAGGAGGAAGACTACTTGTAGTGTATCCTCCAAAGAAAAATTAATTGTCACACAATCATTTTCAAGGGCAAACAAGTATGACAGCACTCACCCAGTTGCACAGCGGATTACTGAAGCCATAACAGCTATGCTGGTATTAAATGTGCATCCAGTATCTGCCATTACTGCAGTGGGTTTTCAAAAGTTAATTGAGGTCCTGTGTCCTCGCTACCAGATCCCTTCTAGATCCCTTCTAGATTCCACTTCGCTAGAAAAGCAATTCCAAATCTGTACTAAACCTTAAAAAAAATTAAAAAATTAAACCTTAAAAATTAAAAAAAACCTTATTAATGTCCTCAGAAATGCTGTTGTACCCACTGTCCACTTGACCACTGATATGTGGACAAGTGGGACAGGGCAACTAAGGATTACATGACTGTGACAGCCCACTGGGTAGGTGTATTGCCTATAACAGCAACAGCAGCAGAAACATCTACCAAAATACATCTTGTACAGAGGCAGGCTACTCTTTGTATAACTGGTTTCACTAAGAGGCATACTGCTGAGAACCTCTTAGAAAAACACAGGGAAATCATTGCTAAATGGCTTACCCCACTTGAACTCTCCTTGGGATTTGAGATTTTGGACAATGCCACCAATATGTGGGCGAATTCCAACACGTCCAATGTTTTGCTCACACTATTAATTTGGTGGTGCAACATTTTTGAAAAAATGACAGTGGCGCGCAGGAGATGCTCTTGGTGGCCTGCAAAATATCCAGACATTTTAGACATTCTGCAAACTCTTGTCGAAGATTGCATGACCAGCAGGTACTGTTAAATTTGCCCTGCCATCAGCTGAAGCAAGACGCATTAACTCGGTGGAATTATACCCTCTATATGTTTCAGTGGATAGGAACAGCAAAAGGCCATCCAGGGCTATATAATGGCCTATGACATAGGCCATGGAGGGGGAATACACCTTACTCAAGTGCAGTGGAGAATAATTTTCATGTTGTGCAAGGTTCTCAAACCCTTTGAACTTGCCACACGGGAAGTTAGTACAGACACTGCCAGCTTCAGTGAGGTCATTCCCCTCATCAGACTTTTTCAAAAACAGCTGGAGAAACTGAAGGAGGAACTGAAACAGAGCGATTGTACAAGGTATGTTGGACTGGTGAATCAAGTCCTTGATTCACTTCACCAGGATCCGAGAGTCGTCAATCTATTGAAATTTGAAAAATATATTTTGCCAATCATTCTGGATCCTAGGTTTAAGTCCTACCTTTGTGAGTATTTTTCCAACAGACCAAAATCTAAAACTATGCAAAGAGCTGTTGGTAAAAAAATTGTTAGCTGCAGCTGCACATGAAAAGCCATCATCTCCTCCTTCAGTTTCTGCAGCTGCCAGGAAAAAACTCAATTTTCCTTATATAATGCCTGCTGGTCATGCAGACTGTTCACCAAAAATGACATCTGGTCGGGCCTGAGAGAACTGCCTACTAGTGACATGTCTTCTACCGTGACTATGTGTGATACGGTCTCCATTCACAGAATGGTGGAGGACTATTTCAGAGATAACATCCTAATAGGCATGTCAGCTAGTCCCTTTCAGTACTGGCATGAAAAAGAGGCAATTTGGAGGCCCATACACAAACTGGCTTTGCATTACTTAAGTTGCCCACCCTCCAGTGTATACTACAAATGAGTTTTCAGTGCAGATGTCAACCTTTTCAGTGATCAGTGTAGGAGGTTACTTCCTCAAAATGTGGAAACAATGATGTTCATTAAAATGAATTATAAATTCCATGAGATAGACCTCTACCAATAATTACATCAAATAAATACAGAGGTGCTTATGGTGGATTCCAGCGGGGACAAATTAATATTGTGTGAAGCAGAGGATGTACACACTGATGGGGATGACGAGGATGATTACAATTTGCAATGTAAAGCCAGTTTGTGTATGGGATCACTTTCATTTCCATGTCCAATGCACATTGGCAGCTTGTTTTATGGGGGTCCAAACAATCCAATAATTTCAGCCACAATTGGGAGTCCTTGTCACTGAAATGATTGGTTTGTTAAACTGTGAATGTCCTGTTTTGTATACATTATAAGGGTGGGTGGGAGGGCCCAAGGACTATTCCATCTTGCATCTTTTTCCTTTCCATTATGTGCTGGTTGGGGCATTGCTGCCTAACATTTTAAATTAATGTTATGGTTGGTTTAGGAACCAAAGATTTGTTTTTTAATTAATTTATTATCAATTTTACAGCCTGGGGTTGCACCAATGAATTTCTTTTTATTAATTCAGCCCAGGGCAGCACCAATTAATTGTTTTTTAATTAATTTATTATCAATTTTACAACCAGTGGCTGCACCAACTATCAACCTTCAATTCTTCAATCCTCAAGAGTATCCCATCCATATTCTTTACACAGTCCTCAACTCTATTAATAATTATATCAATAAGTTTTGAGCCAGCAAGCTGGATGCAACCTTTTGGCCCTTTTACTAGATTAAATAATCAATATTGTGAGGTGGTCAAATTTGATTGGAAACTAGTGGAAATAAATGTTGTTATTGAGGTTATTGATACTGTAGGAACACAAAGAAAAAATCCAGAACCAAAACACGAAAACAAAACACAGAGGTGAGGTTTTGGCAAAACCAAGCCAGATCCGAAACCAGGGGAGATCCGGATACAAAACTAAAACTGAAACACGAGGGTCGGCGCACATCTCTAATGTAAAGTCACTCAGGGAAATAGGATGTTGACGCTTTCAGTTTGTAGTGTGTCTCATTGGTCTCTCTAAAAAGGAACCAGCAGTTGTCTTCCATCACTGCAGGTTCACAGCCTTCTTGGTATACGATGCTCCATTGTTAGATTGCCTTGGGGATAACATTCCCCCTGTTCATCAATTACACTACCTAGGTTTTCATGGAAAAAGTCTAGATGGGAATGTAAAAAGTGAATTTTAAGTGACATTCTACATCCCATATTCTTTTAGTTGGCCAATAGTTCATTTATGATGGACATGTACTTGGCCTCTTTTCTGTTCCCTAAGATTCCATGCAGAGCAGCCTTGAAGGAGGACCAAGCAGTAGACTCAATTTCCATCACTTTAGCATTACTTATTTAATCTGTAATCAGTTTCCTTATTTGGGGGGCAACAAACATGCATTCTTTTAGCTTTGCAAACTTTTCCTTTAGATAACTAAAAAGTCTGGCCTTCATTTAGTGACTCTGCTGTCCCATAAACATAGAAAACAGCAGTACTTTGTGAATCCACCTTGCAAACCTAACAGCAGTGCAACTACCTTTAAGTCATAAAACAGATTCCCTCCATGATGCTTATACTTAATTCCCTCCAACAACTCAGCCATACTTTCATAACTTTCTTTCATATCCACTGTATAAGCTAGGCACTAAAGGGAGTTTATTCCTATTATGGAGTAACACTGCTTTCAAACTACTCTTTGAGGAATCAATAATTAGTCAACACTCACTAGTATTCTAGTATTGATCATGAAACTGTTAACATCAGTACAAACAGTGATTTTTTTTTCTTTTCAAAAAAATGTAGTAAAATAAATATCTTGTTCTAAAACTTGAAATTGTGTACCTGGAGTAAGTAGGATCCACTGTTGCAGCTTAGAACCCAAAGTTTGGCTTGTAGTTCTGACAGTTTCAAATAATAAACAAAATAATTTAATTCTTCCTGTTCTAGGATGGGAGGTGATTTTGGAGTCTTTGGATACTTCTCTGTAATTTCTGTATCTTCTCACTCACTACAGGAACAGGCAGCATGTCTCCATGAGGCACAGTTTTTAGCACTAAATCCACTTTATTTTATAGTGTGCTTATTTCTACTGTAATTCCCAGCACACACCATACCATTGGGACCAGGGCTGCCATCAGAAATTGTGGGGCCCGGGACTGACAAAATTGGCAGGGCCCTCCTTCCCCCACTACCTTATTCCTTCAAAATAAAATTTGCCCCAAAAATATCAAGCCTGCCCTCTTATGTGCGTCCAGCCAGCCCCTCTTTCTGTGCATCCAGCCATATCCCTCTTGTGTACATACAGCCAACCCCCCTTATGTGTATCCAGCCAGTCCCCCTTATGTGTCCTGCCAAGACCCCCCTTATGTGTCTAACCCAGGCCCCCCTTATGTGTCCAGCCCAGGCCCCCCTTATGTGTCCAGCCCAGGCCTCCCTTATGTGTGTCCAGCCATCCCCGCTCTCACAAGCACAGCACTTTTAAACTTACTGTCTGGCATCTACTGCTGTGTGTGCTGTCTCCTCTGTTGAGTCCTGGCCAGGCCCCGAATACTGACGTGCCTGCATGTGTTCGGGCTGTTAGAGCCGTGGTGGGTCCTAGAGCCCGCCGGCTCAACTGAATCTGACGGAGAGCGCAGCAGTGCTGCTGCTACTCTCCATAAAAAGAAAACAAAATGCTAGAAATGATGGAGGGGAGGTGTAGCAGGCTCCCCCCTCTTTCTGCCAGGTGTCCGGTCCCGGGACTCCAGTCCCAGCAGTCCCCCCCTGATGGCGGCCCTGATTGGGACAGCAAACAGCATTATAAGGCGATTTTCTCTCAAACATTCTGTGAGATTAGTTGCACAGGTTATGAAAGACATATGGGGTGCCCCGAGTAAAATGCAGAATTCACCTTTATAGTGAAACATATAATCACCATGATGATTATACATGCCCAAAATCGCATGCATTGTTTTCAAGTTGTCTTTAACCACTTGCCTGGTGTGGTTGCATCAGATGCGACCAGTCAGAATGAAATGCCCAATGGGAGGTTGCTGAATGTTAATCTTCCAGCAGCTGGCAATCTCAGTGGGACTTTCCAGTCCTGCTACACCAGTGGCTCCACCTCCCGTGGGTCCCAATTACTACTGGCCATAGTGAATGGGAAGCTCATTTGTACCCAGCAGCTAAAGATCAGCCACAGCTCCTGGTAGCTGAGCCTTCACTCATTGTGTCTGATCACTGTGGATAGCAGTGATTGGGCTGCTCCCCTCAATGCACACCCGATGGCTGATTCTCTGTGCTGGGAACAATAAGTGCTCTTGCCGGCCACCTCTGTGCACACCCAGTGGATGCATAGAGTAGCAGCCACCGGGAATAATAAGCGCTGCCTGCCAGCCTCTCTCTGAATACCAGGCAGCTGCATTGAGGAACAGCTGATGGGAACAGTCACATTGCCCATTGTCCCCCCCTCTGAGCACCTGGTGGTTGCAGAGAGGAGTAGTCAGCAGGAGCATTCAGCGCTGCCACTAGCTCCCTCTGTGCACAGAAAAATCTGTTTGTATTTTCTATTGATTACAGCCTGATGGCATCAGTCTGCACATTTGCAGAGCTCACCAATCAATAGCTAAACCATTAATTGTTTTCTAATGATATTTTAAAACCATTGGCCATCGATGGTACAGCCATCAATAGCCATTACTACAATATTCCATGAAAATTGCCAGTTTTGTGGTATACTGTTTTAAAATAATAATAAAAGCATGTTGGATTAGTTTAAATTAGATGTTCTTGACCTAATTCAGTTACAAAACAAACCTTAACAGTCTCTGGAAAATAAATTAGCCAGTTGAGTAGTGAAAACCATATTCATATATCCAGAGCCATGTTTCTGTAGAATAGGTTGAGGAACTGTGGGTGGAGCTATATAAAAACAAATGTATGTGTGTGTGTATATTTGTATGTAGTGTTATTATAGCATCAAAATAATTTGTACACCATGTTTACCAACATGATTCTGTAAGATTCTGTAAGTAGGACATTAACGATTTTTGACATTGAGAACTGAAAAATGAAATTGTTAAAATTATAAAGAAAAAAAATAGAAAATGTTAAATGAGATTTACATGTTTGTTTATTAACTACCACATATCTACCATAATTCTAAACATTGGGCCTGATACACAGAAAAGCAGGAGTTGTTATCTGTTTTGTGTATGTCCAGATCCACTTTGGTGTGTACCCCACTATACTATGAGACCCAAGGTCTCCTCAAATTTGAAAAAGTAAAAGAATTGCATAAGTTTGAGAGAAAAGTAGAAATTACATTGTAAAACTTCACATTTATTTTTAATGATTTATGGCCAACTGTGTGGCCAGATAGGTGGCTGGTGACTTGCTGTCATAACTATGGGCCTACTTTTATGTGGAGGCCTGGAACTTTAGTCCCATCTGCCCCATTGTTAATCTGCCCATTTTCTTGTAGATGGGTGCAATTCAAGGTACATACTTACTTGTGAGAAGTCCCATCTATTTTCATCTCATGTAATTTAATATGATTCTCAGTTATCCCTTTTTGCTTACTACACAGGTTCCTTAGTACAAAGGTACATAGGATTAGGAGGGGGACAGGGAAGGCTGGCTGGATTAGGTACTGAATCAGCACTGAAATAATTATGGAGAATGCAGAGAGGGGGGCCTGGTTGGCTCCAGCACTGGCAGTAGTGCAGCAGAGTCGTGCTGTACCGGCAGCAGCATTTCAAATATTTTGCCACCATGAGCCAATCACAGCTCGCAGACCAGCAGCCAAACAGGAGTGAAAGCTCCTGATTGGCTGTCAGTCTGCGAGCTCTGACTCGTGACTGTCACCAAAATCATGCCGCCGGCATTGTAACAATACTTTACTTTGCTCAAAAGGGCTGCCATCAGAAATTGTTGGGACTGGTAATGATAAAACAGGCAGGCCCCCCCCAACTCGAGGGGAATAGAAGTGGGTGGAGCTACATCAGGGGGTGGGACACCAATTTGAGATATATATATATATCCAGCGTGTGTGTGTATGTGTGTGTATGTATATATATATATATATATATATATATATATGCCACAATTGGTCCGGCACTCAGTAATCTCACAAATAGCTGCACCCAGTGCCTCCACAGATAATTAATAATCGCAAGCTCCAAACGTGCGGCACTCAGGGTATAACAAAAGCAAGCCAGTAATCAATAACTTTTCAACGTTTCAATCTTATTCAGATTTTCATCAGGAAATGAATAATACAGAAAAAAAGACACCTTACCTTATACCCCTCACCCAGCAAGTGCACGTGTGTGCAATCCGAGCCAGCTCAGACGGCAGGGATGCACAAAGATGACGTCAACAGCGTATCAACGCTGTGCACGTCAGTGACAAAACCTCGGTAACCCAGGTAACTAATGTGGTTGATCTGAGGGGACAGGGTATTGAACTGAGTAACCCACATGAATTTATTGCTGGACTCAGCCTGAACTTTTCTACAAAGAAGATCACTCTGTTCAAACAGCAAAACCTTATGTTTAATTTGCAATAAATTCTTCAAATCATAGCCCCTGATCAAGAAACATTTGATTAAGTCATCAATCTGTTGTTCTGCCACCCTCCTATCGCTATTGATCCTCAGAATGCGAATCATTTGCGAGTAAGGGATACCCATTTTTTACCCCCTGGGGTGACAACTACTCCCATGAAAGAAAGTATTATGATCTGTAACTTTACGATGTACAGTAGTACCAATCACCGAAACTCTAAGGCCAATTTTTACATTTAAAAATTCAATTTCCTCACAATGACATTTATACGTCAATTTAACAGGACAATCAGAGTTATTATGGCAGTTGAAAATAACCTTAAGATCATCAATAGGACCAATCCAAATCAAAATCAGATCGTCAATAAATCTCTTGTAAAAGATTATTCTTGATGCAACTGCATGATTATTAAAAAGCAATTGTTGTTCCACATCAAACATGTACGTGTTTGCATATGTCGGTGCCACCGACGATCCCATGGCACACCCCTTGGTTTGATGATAGTAGTCAGCATCGAAAAGGAAGAAATTCTGTGTAAGTATAAGTTCCAAAAGTTTCAATGTAATCTCAATGAAACTTTGATCCAATGTCCATTTACTGGTAAGCAATCTACCTACCACGGAAACACCCTCTTTATGGGGGATGACAGTATATAGGCTGGTGACATCTGCCGTCACAAGCCATATTTCACCTGATGGGATCACCAAATCTTTAAGTAGTTGAAGTAGCATAGTTGAATCAAGAAGAAAATTAGGGTAGTCCAAAATCAATGGTTGAAGAATAGAGTCAAGGAAAATAGATGTAGGTTGTAGCAATGAGTTCCGGGCAGCAAAGTCTAGCAATAAATTCATGTGGGTTTCTCAGTTCAATACCCTGTCCCCTCAGATCAACCACATTAGTAAAAAATTCTGGCACTTGGTCCAGACTGATGATTTAAAACTTCAGGATCAGGTTTTACATCCATGCTATTCTCGTGGGAGGAATCTGAGGGATTTGCTTGTAAAAACTGACATTACTGGTAGAAGCATCAGTACCCCTAGACATTTTTTAACACCCAAAAAATGTGGATGCTTTAGTTGCACATGTGTAACATGTAGACATATGTTGATGAGAGATCTTTTTTATCACCCCCATTCTGGGAAAAAACTCCAGATTAGACATCATCTTACTTGTGAGTTATCTTTTGTAATATATCAAATTGTGTGCCCTTGTAGTCTTACCTATACTGGTAAGACCTCTAGAAAGTTTAAAGAAAGAATGGGGATGCATAGATCTGCGATTAGAACTGCATTAAATAAGGGTTGTAGTGACCAACCAGTGGCTCGCCTTTTTCTTGCAGCTGGGCATAATCTAGCGATCTTAAAATACAGGATGATAGATCATATACCGCCTCTTAAAAGAGGTGGTGATAGGAATAGAATTGTTTTGAGAAAAGAGGCTTTTTGGATTCATTTTTTAGATGTCATATCCCCTAAAGGACTTAATGAAGTTTTACCACTTTCATGTTTAAGTAGGGATTAAGATGCTTCATTATACACCCTTGGCAGCGCTGCCTTTGTTTCTGCTTTAATTGGGATTAAGATGTCATCAGATGTATAGGATTGTATTATCATATACTTTCTATTTATATAGATTATATTTCATACCCGGTATATTGTGCATCATACTTGGATCGATTAATGACCTGTCAGTTAATATTGTCTTTCTATATTTATTTACAGTGTCTGTATTGCATAACAGGTTACCGGGTTTTGTCACTGATGTGCACAGCGTTGAAACGCTGGTGACATCATCTTTGTACGTCCCTGCCATCTGAGCTGGCTCGGATTGCACACACGTGCACTTGCTGGGTGAGGGGTATAGGGTAAGGTGTCTTTTTTCTGTATTATTCATTTCCTGATGAAAATCTGAATAAGATTGATACGTTGAAAAGTTATTGACTACTGGCTTGCTTTTGTTATACACTGAGTGCCGCACGTTTGGAGCATATATATATATATATATATATATATATAGCAGAGAAGCAGGCCCAGGTGGCTCTGGCAGTAGTGCAGCAGAGTCGTGCTGTACCGCGGCATCATTTCAAATATGGCACCACCTCGAGCCAATCAGGAGCGAAAGTTCCTGATTGGCTGTCAGTCCACGAGCTCTGACTCGTGGCTGTCACCATAATCATGCCGCCAGCATTGTAACAATTCTTACTGCTGCACCAGGGCCCCCTTCTCTCCCTGGGGCCTGGAATTGAGGCCTGGCGGTCCCCCCTGATGGTGGCCCTGTTGCTCAACCACTGTTCTTCAATCATTTGACATGAACCCACTGTGTATGCTTAAGTGTTGCTATAGCAGGTTTTTAAAAGACATTTAAGCCCAGCCCCACAACTATATTTATAGTGTATCCAGTAGGTGTAATAAAGTGATGTTAACATCTGTGTCCCACTAACTTCAAGGGTGTTACTGGATTGTGTCCATTTAGTTAAAATTTTACTTGTCTTTTTATACATGAAGAGCAAATTAGACCACTGGATTACAGCATAACATCAGCAATAATGATCCTTGGGGCAAAAAAAACAATAGAAAATGGAAAATTTAACATTGTGAACAGTATAATGACATTTATTTATTTATGTTACAATGGTAGCATGGCATTGGATCAGTCACACATCTTTACTGGTCAGTGTTCGGAAATATTTTGTAAATTAAGTTTTTTATTTATACAAGTTCACTGTAAACTCTTCCATTTCTGTTTTAGAATATATACATTTTTTGGACATTTGGATTATCTCAAATCAAATTTTAAAACCTTACTCAATCTACACATTTAAAATCCTTATTTTTTCCACATAAAGATACCTCTTCCTTTAAATATATATATATATATATATATATATTTAGTGTGATACGGTCGGGATAGGGGTCCCTTTCCTGGGGTAGGTGGTCCCCCCTCTTTCACACACACAGCAGCCTGGAAACAATACACCAGTCCGGGGTACTCGTGCAAGCTGGTTGGAGCCAGTCTTTAATGTGCCAAATACGTAAACATAAATAAAACATAAACATAAATCCTAGCCCGTCTGAGCACTCACTACACAGTAGATTCCCTCTCTATAATGGTGAGGGCCTATTGCCCTCACCATCATCAAAACATATGCACAGTACTTACAGGAGTATATAACCAAGTGTCTCTGAACAGGCTAGTTGGCCTGCTTGCCCAGGTGTGAGGCACCCAGCCCTTACTAGACACATATATTAGCCACTTCCATGTGAAAGCCCTGATGAGGCTGCTACCAAGCTGAAAGGCCCAAGACCTGGAGTGGCCTGTGGATGGAGCCTTCCCTCTCCTCACATACACACCCCCAGGACCCATTTTGGCTTTTCACAGAAGCCAACATTACTAATCTGTTTTCCTAACAGACTTCTCCTGGGGGGTTTAAAAGACATAATACAGGAATCTGGGACAAATATAGAAGCCATTCCACACTTCTCCAGTGCTTCTATCACATACCCTCCCCCCTTTGTTTCAGCCTGTGGGGTGGAACAATTGCAGCCCCCAGACAATGGACACGTGACAAAGCATCTCTATTGGCCAGCTAGCTTCCTGGCCTGTGTTCTACTGTTCATTTAAAGGTTTGTAATGCCAATAACCATCTCATTATTCTCGCGTTGCTGTCTTTGTTTTCGGACATCCACTTCAGAGGGGCATGGTCAGTGATCAATCTGAACTTCCTTCCCACCAAGTAGTATGTGAGAGTTTCTAACACATATTTTATGGCCAATGCTTCTTTCTCGACCGTAGCATCGTTTCTCTCATGTATATTTAATTTCCAGCTAAGAAAAAAAATTGGGTGTTCTTCACCCTCTTTGCTTTGGGACAGGATCGCTCCTATGCCTACCTCTGATGCCTCAGTTTGTACAACAAACTCTCTGTCAAAATCAGTGGTCATCAGAACTGGTTGGGTACATAATGCTACTTTTAACTACTGGAAAGCCTTCTCTGCTTCAGGACTCCATTCCACCATGACTTTGTTTGCCTTTGGTAAGGTCAGTCAGTGGGACTGCAGTGGTGACAAAATTGGGTATAAACCTCCTATAATACCCAGTGCTCTCTAAGAAGGCTCTCACTTGCTTCTTATTCAGGGGTCGTGGCCTGTTTTGTATTGCCTTAATCATATTGAGCTGTGGCTTTATCAAACCTCTGCCAATGGTGTACCCAAGATACTTTATTTATTCCATCCCTAGACAACACTTTTTTGGGTTGGCTGTCAAACCTGCCTTATAGATGGAGTCAAACACGGCTTGTACTCTGGGCAAGTGAGACTGCCAATCAGGACTATGAATCACCACATCATCCAGATAAGCAGCAACATACCGTCTATGGGGCCTTATAATCCAATGCATCATTCTTTGAAAGGTAGCAGGTGCCCCTTGTAGCCCAAAGGGCAACATCTTGTATTGAAACAACCCCTCTGGTGCAGAGAAAGCTGTCTTTTCTTTGGCGTTCTCAGTTAATGGCACTTGACAATACACTTTGGTTAAGTCAAGAGTAGTTAAATATCTGGCTGTCCCCAGCCTTTCAATTAGTTCATCCACCCTAGGCATTGGGTAGGCATCGAATTTTGACACTGTTCAAATTCTGGAAGTCATTGCAGAATCACGCACTCCCATCGGGCTTAGGAATGAGCACAATGCGACTTGACCACTCACTATGTGATTCTTCACTAACTCCCAACTCTAAAATGTTTTTGAATTTCCTTTGACACTGACTCTTTGGGCTTCTGGTAACCTATAGGGCTTTAGGTTAACCTTAACCCCTGGGTCAGTGATTATGTCATGTTTAATGACCGTGGTTTTCCCTGGTATCTCAGAAAACAGCCCCCTATTTCTAATCAGAAATTGCTTTACTTCCTGCTGTTAACTGACTGACTGACAGGGTTTTTGCCACTGTCACTTCGGGCACCACGGGCCCTGGGCTTACTGAACAGCTCGTACGGCTGACAGTATTGCTCTATCCTTCCAGGGTTTTAAAAGATTTACATGGTATATTTGTTCTGGCTTTCTTTTACCCGGCTGGGAAACTTTATAATTGGTTTTAAGAAAATAGAAATGACTCCGCACAGAAAAAAGTAATATGTTACTTGATAATTTTAACCAACATTAGCTTTATTTAATGTCAATACAATCGATTATTAAGTTGGTGGTGCTTCCCAGAGCCAAAATTTCATGTAAACATAAAGAAGGGAGAGAAGGGCTCTTTTGCTGGGGCACTCTTTTATGTGAATTATATGTTAAAATATAACTTTTAATATTATCTTTAAAATATATCCCTAGAAAATATCTTGGAAAGTAAATACACAAACATATTGACAAAACACACGCGAAACATAAAGAATTCGGCGAAAATATTATTATATAGTTAACAGAGAGAAAATTCTCATGCCGGGTACCTCTCACAAGTGGAGTATCTATGGTATATATACTCTGATACAGTAGTAGAGGAGGTATAACAATGTATGTACCTGTCTGTTGAGCTGTATATCCAGACAGATACTAGATGTATAAGGAAGTTGTAGTAAATAGCCAACACTATGTGGTTAGTCAGTTGTTATATGAGTGTGTAGTCTCAAAAGGATATAGTGAAGAGTGTCACTCTCACAGCATAATGGTCAACCACCAAATATATACATGCAAAGTGTATAGGCTATTTCATCAAAAAGGGGGGGGGGAATATATATACATCATTTGTCATAAAATCCAAACTCAAAATCTCTTCTGTGCATAAAGAGCTTGCTTACTGGAAGCATATATCAAAAAGTGATGTTATGGCCACAGTCACTCATAATGTGATCAATATAAAACACAGAGTTAGATATTAGAAGACATTCATTATAATTGGCAACAATATTACCATATTAATTTATGAGAAAAAAATGTGACATAAAAATAGCAATTTCCCATGTAGGTCATCTTAAATATATATCGCTGCCAAGACTGCCATATTCATTATATACACATATTACTGTGATTACACAGTCATCCATATAGAGTAATGGCATAAAACAGTGATGCAATGTGTAGACAAGGATGAGATTCCACCACATTATACAATACCCTTCCCATACGAAATTGGAGAGAGAGCCGGTCGGCATGTGCACCCGCCGGACCGGAGCCATCAGGTACCGCTGCTGTGCCGCTCGGGGGACGCGCGTTTTGCCTATGGGGCTTGTTCACCCATGCATGCATAGAGAGACACTGCTCTCCATAAAGTACCTTCTTCCGGGTATCATTCCCAGTCAACTGCAACATCAAAGGTCCTTCTCTATTCGTTGCTCAGGTCACATGATGTGCATCCTGAGATAGACCATTTTCCATTGGTCAGTATAGTCACATGGTGCTCACTAGGTCGCCTGTCTGTGCAATGACCCTCATCAAACCATGTGTGTGCTTTTAACCAATGAGGTATGTTGCAGTATTAACCTGCAACAGATAGTGATAGTATTAACCCTTATCTAAGAGTTGTGCAGTATTTAGGAGATATATAGTTGCAGTGATGTTCTTATATGGAGTAGAATAACGGAAATAGAAATAAAGAGTAATAGGATATAATTCCTTATATGTCATAGGTTTATTATCATTTGGTAATAATCATATAATACAAATCCATATGGATGTATGCCTACATGAAAAAGAGAAATATCCTAATCGTTTACAGGGTTTAGCACCCTTATAGTGACATAATGACTCATCATATATGTCTATAATTTATTCATATAGTTGCCCTATATCCTGTATAGACCACATAGTCCACTGTCTTGTGATAAAGAAATTTGGTCAAGGGCATATATTACAGCCATAAAAGGTATGGGATAGTAAGCGAAACATACAGAGTATAGTATAAAAATGATTACATATATAAATATATATGAAAGATAGAAATGAAATAAAAGTAAAGTTCTGAAAAGGTATCCGTGATCTACTGGGTAAAGGTAAATGATCAAATATAGAACTCTCCATAGTGGTCTGCACCCTAGTATGGATATTAATTATGTAAATATATAAGAAAACCATAGGTATATTCTGGCCCCAATGGAGTAATCATGTATTGTGACCCAAAGGAGGGCTAAGAACAAAGGAGAAATTAATAAGAAGATATCACTGCATACATTGTAGAAAGTTTGAAGCTGCTGCGTGTCATCATGTAAAACATAGGATCACACGTGAGCGTGCCCCCTTTCCCTCCTGCAGGAATAGGAATAAGTAAGTTGAGTATCTGCTGTTACATTGTATCAGCAAGAGGGCTCCTGATGAAAAAACACATTGCAGGAGTCTTCCCTGAAAGTCTATAATGAGAGTACTCATGATGGAGATAAGATGGAAGACAGAAGAGGAAGAGAGAATCAGATATGGAGGAAGTCAACCAGCTCAGGGGCGGATACCCATGCTACTCCTGACCATGTACCTAAAACGGCATTGATGATAAGTGAGCAATTGGGCCATGCATGTTATGGTTGCGAATAGGAAAAAGAAAGCTGCTGACATAACCGTACCGATAGATGACTTAGCTCTGTTGCTTTTAACATTGCAGGGTGTATGTCATCACCGTCCTGTATTAGTCGCATGCTGAAAATCAAGAAAGTTTAGACAGACAATGATGTCAAAGAATATATGCCTGTATTTAAAAGGCATATCTAGATCAGAAAATGTATACCACGTTGTTCGAGGAGATTGTAAATAATATATCTCATCATATATAATTAATATGTAAATAAAGAGACATTTAGCGAGTCTCTTACCTCATCATATAATATCAAGTCCCTAAATTACCGTCAATAAGTCATATTATTTAAACAAATGGTGAAAGTGTATATCCCATGTGATAAAGTTAAGCAGAAAAACTGGTCATATATCCGCTTATTAAGAGAAGTGTCAAAGTAAGGTAACATATGTAACTCCAGTGAGGTGTAATACAAATAGTGCATATATCTAATTAGTGTAAGATGTCTACACAAGTTCCATTGTGTCCTTAAGAGAAAGAAAAAGGAGGAAAGAAAATATAATGGTGATTAGCCCACTTACTTGGACTGGACAAATATTGTGTTAAAGCTGCCGATTAGATAAACAACCTAACCCGTGAAGAAAATATAGATAAGTGAATCTTATTAGGGTAAAGTCGTATGATGTGTTCATCTTATATAAATTGTGTGTTATATTGTACCTATAGGGAAATTTGGCCTCTCATAGGTATAGGAGAGTGAAGGGCCTATAAAAAAGATCTTACAGGCCTGCTAGGATAAAACATATCAGGAATCGTGTCTCAATTGGATCCATCTTTCCATATATGAGTAAAGAATTATTTGAGCCTGTATTAAAGTTACCTTCATAGGAATACATTATATTTAATGTATTCGTTAAGTCCATCTGGTGTTAATGATCCAAGTTTAAAGGTCCAGGCACTTTCTTGCTTCAGTAGTTCCTGAACCAGGTCACCCCCACGTATTCCAAGATTTACCTTTTCTAACCCAAACACCTTAAATTCTTTATTGGATCCCTGGTGGTATTTCAAAAAGTGTTGGGCTACTGATGTTAATTTTTTATGTTTCATCAGATCTGTGGAGGCATTCCTAATGGAACCAACATGTTCCAAGATGCGATGCTTGAAAGCCCGAGATGTCATACCCACATACTTCATATCACAACTGCAGGTTATACAGTAGACTACCCCTATTGTGTTGCAATTCATAAAATTCCTAATTGGAATTTTTTGGCCAAATTTGTCCTCATCCTCATTTGTTCTTAAGATGAATTGACAAGCCTTACAAGTACCACATGGAAAGGTACCTGTTAACTTGGTTTGTCTTGGCGGATTCTTGACAAAGTGACTCCTCACTAGTTCATCTCTCAGAATCTTTGAGCGTCTCCAACTCATGGAGACTTTGTTTTCAAGAATATTGGACAAATCTTTGTCCAGATGTAGAGTGTGCCAATGTTTTTGCACAATGTCTTGAATTTCCCTCCATTCGTGACAAAAGTCACCCACAAAGAGTAATTTTTCCGTGTTTTTCTTATTATGTTGTGTTGATTCCTCTGGAAAAATCAGAGATTCTCTGGTAATATCTGATGTGTATTTTCTCGCTCTTTTAATGGAACGTTTGCTATATCCTCGTTCCAGGAGTCTCTCAGTAAGTTCACAACTTTTATCTTCAAAAGTTTTTTTATCAGAGCAATTGCGTCTAAGTCTGAGAAACTCACCTTTTGCAAATTTTCTATTGTGGGAGGAAAATGTGAACTAGTCTGGTGTAGGAGACTATTAGTTGTCGTTTCCTTCCGGAATAGTTCTGTCTGGACCAGGCCTGTGGGGTCTTTGTAGATTTTCAAATCTAGGAAGGGTACTGATTGTTGACTTATATAATGCATCAATTTCAGTTTACTGAGTTGTTGTTAAGCATTTTGATAAATAACATCAATAGGTCTTGATCTCCTTCCCATATCATGATTATATCATCTATATACCTCCACCATGCTGTGATATGTTTTGTAAATCTCTCATTGTCATCATGGAATACTATTTCTCTCTCCCACCATCCCAGGAAGAGGTTTGCATACGTGGGGGCACATGCTGCCCCCATTGCTGTACCTCTTACCTGCAGGTAGTGGTGGTCTCCAAATGTAAAGTTATTCCTTGTGAGTACAAACTCAAGAAGTTCGAAAAGGAATTGATGAAAATCATTATAGCCTTCCATCATAAGGAAGTATTTAATGGCATTGAGTCCCAAATTATGTTCAATGCTCGTATATAATGATTCTATATCAAGGGTAACCAATAGTTGTTGTTCATCAAGCTTTACATCATGTAATTTGCGTAGTATGTCTGCTGTATCTTGAAATATAGGATGGTAAACCCAGTACATGATGTCGTAAATGGAGATCAATGAACCTTCCCACTTTTTCTGAAATACCACCAATGCCTGAGACAATTGGTCTTACCGGTGGTTCTTTCAGATTTTTGTGCGTCTTCGGCAGAAGGTAAAAGGTGGGTGTTTTTGGGTATGGTGTAATGAGGTAATCATATTCCTGTTTCAAGATGATTCCATCTCAAAGAGCTTTTTTCAATATTAAGTTCAATATCACATTTGAATTGTCGGTGGGGTTGAATAGTATTCTTTTGTAACACCTTTCATCCCCTAATTGACGCATAGCCTCCTTAATATACATGTCTGTGGGCCAGACCACAATATTACCCCCCTTATACGAGGGTTTGATCACCACATAATGCCAATCTTTCATTTTCCTCAGTGTCTGGTATTCCTTAAAGTTAAGGTTACCCTGACCCCATTTTTTCCGTCTCCTACATTGATTTTCTAATATATCCAGATCACGAGACACAAGTTCCTGAAATATTTTTACTTCAGGACATATCTGCTCTTGGGGAAATAAATCTGATTTCTTTTTGCATAGAGGCCTGTTTAATGATTTTGCAGAAATTAATGGCATGCTTTCTTCCTCCAGATCCTCCAGGATTTTCAGTGCAACAAGTTCGTCTTCTTCCAAAATTTGTACGGGTGATCCCGATGGTAGTGTGGCTTCTTCCACTATCTCCATATTCCTTTCCTTGTTAGAGAAGAATTTTTTTTTTTAAGAAGTAATTTGCATCTGAAAAGTTTCAGGTCTTTTTCCCATGTAAATCGATTAAATGTTTTTGTGGGTGAAAATGTAAGACCTTTTTCGAAAATTTTCATTTCAACATCAGTAAGAATCCTTTATAATTGACCTGCCCCACTTTTTCTAAGATTTCAAAGGGTCCTTGCCATTTAGCCACAAGTTTACTTTCTACTGTGGGAACCAACACCAACACTCTGTCCCCAGGAGCAAAGTTGTGTAAGCGAGCGTTGCAGTTGTACACCCTCTGCTGTGCCTGTTGGACCTGTTCCAAGTGCTCTCTTACTATCGGCACCACAGCAGCAATTCTTTCTTACATTTGGGAAACATGCTCAATAACTGTTTTATACGGACTGGACTGCCCCTCCCATGTCTCTTTGGCAATGTCAATTAATGCCCTTGGATGTCTACCATATAATAAATCAATAGGGGAAAACCCTGTGGAGGATTGGGGAACCTCTCTTATGGCCAACAGCAAATAAGGTAACAAGTAATCCCAATCTATACCATCTTTGTCCACTACTTTCCTTAGCATGTGTTTTAAAGTTGTATTAAACTTCTCCACTAACCCATCGGTCTGGGGATGGTACACAGAGGCTCTTAATTAATAAATTTTAAATATGCATAACTCTTTCATGATTTTTGACATGAATGCGGTACCTTGGTCAGTCAGGATCTCCTTAGGTATTCCAAACCTGCTAAAGACATGGATTAATTCTCTAGCAATAGTCTTGGTTGACATATTGCATAATGGTATCGCTTCCAGGTACCTGGTAGCGTAATCTATTATCACCAGAGTATATTGATGGCAACGGGGAGATTTCATTAATGGCCCAACCAAATCCATAGCTATTCCATCAAATGGAACCTCATTAATGGGTAACAGAACCAGGGGACTTTTGAAATGTGGCCTTGGAGCATTATACCGATATTCAGGGCAGGATGCACAATAGTCAGATACCTCTTTATGGATCCTGGGCCAGAAAAACCTTTGCGTAATGCACTCAGTGGGTTTCTCTACCCCTAGGTGGCCTACTGTTATATGATCATGGGCCAGATCCAACACTGTTCTTCTGTAAGCTTTGGAAACTATTAATTGTTCCACAATATCGTCCCCTTCTTAGTCACCTGCTACAACAAATCCTGACATACTGCCATGTGGGGATATGACAAAGGACTATCAAGGTCTATGGGTTTACCATTGATCACCTTGACATTCTCCCTGGCTTTTACCAGAGTAGGGTCATTTAACTGCTCCATGGCAAAGACCTCTCTTCTGACCTCTAAATCAGCAGAAGATCAACTGGCTCAACAACACTTCTCAGCTCAGTGGAAGGCATATCACTTGGCGAGCCACCATCATGCTCCACATTCTCTAGTTCGCCAATCATACTAGAAAAAGGGAACATCTCTGACTCTGAAGACACTTCCTCTGCTACTACACCAGTAACCTTCTCAAACAGGTCAGGGTGATTTACCTCTGTGCAAAATCGGCTTTCCCACAACTTCCAGAAGTGAGCAAAGTCTCTCCACAAGATCATATCATATATTAAGCCATGTACCAAACCCACAGAGACTATCACGGAACCACAAGGTGTCTCGATGTTTACTTCTGCAGTAATATAATACCGAGTATCCCCATGTATGCAGGTCACACCAACAGTTTTCCCCTTATGCTTCAAGGGGTTCACCAGCTCAGCTTTCATAAGTGTCACCAGGCTACCAGAGTCTAACAGTGCCTGTACTCGGTTGCCCTCTACAGTGAGTACACACATGTGCTTATCCGTCTCAGCCTGCCAGTCATCAGTAAAGGCTGACTGTGCAAAGAAAGATATCCTGCGGTGGACATGAGCAGTATCACATTGCATAGGTTCAGAGATAAGTGAACAATTAGCTGCAATATGGCCGAAACCGCCATATTGGAAACTCTGAATCACATGATTATCTAGTCTTTTACGGGGTAGGAACCTTCCTGGCCTGGCAGGCCTGTCCCCAGGTTCCACACCCTCAGTCTTAGGTACATTCCAATGACCCTAACCCTTCTCCCCTGGAACAGTCTTACCAGTGTCTGAGGGAGTTCGCCGGTGTATCATCGGGTTTCGGTGGGGCAGACTCAACAGCTCCTCAGCTGCCACGTACCTCTCCACCAGTTCGACTAACTGGTCTGCGGTTTTAGGGTCTGCACCAATTTGCACAGAGATGCAGGTAGCAATCGTAGATACTGGTCCATCATGACTCTTTCCACGATCTGTGGTCCTGTCAGCGTCTCGGGTTGTAGCCATTTTGTGGATAGATGGACGAGATCATGCATCTGTGAACATGGAGGCTTGTCCATCTGGAACTCCCAGCGGTGAAAACTCATTGGGACCTTACAAATGAGGTGACTCCCAATAGGGTTAGGATCTCCCATTTTAACTTTGCATCAGCCAGGCACAGATCATAATAGGCCTTTTGTGGTTCTCCTGACAGGAAGGGTGCCACAAGACTTGCCCACTGTTCCTTTGACCAACTCTCCCTTTCTGCGGTTCTCTCAAATGCTGTGAGATATGCCTCCACGTCATCACTTGGGGTCATCTTCTGTTAAAAGTAACTGGTGCATACCAGGTGGTGTTGTACCACCTCTTTTATGGCATTGCTGTTTTCTGCTAAAGTCTGGTGGTTTTCTGCTAGATTTTATTTGTTTCCTGCTGAGCCCTGGTAGCTTTTTTTCTGAGCTGCCATAGCTTGGAACAAGTCTTTAATAATGTCCTCCATTTTGTCCTGGGGTGTAGGTTGGAAGCAGAATCTGGCTTCCCTAAGCATCTGCAGATGCCACCTCTATGGATTTCAAAGGACCCACTTTTACATCCACACTGACAAATTGGTGTCTGTCCCTTTTAAATTTTAAATGAAATGTTTCCTCTTGCTGCAACTTTAGTGTGTATATGCCTGCATTATCCACCAATTGTGATAAGGTCGGGATAGGGGTCCCTCTCCTGGGGTAGATGGACTCCCTCTTTCACACTCACAGCAGCCGGGAAACAATACACCAGTCCTGGGTACTCGTGCAAGCTGGTCGGAGCCAGTCTGTAATGTGCCAAATATGTAAACATAAATAAAACATAAACATAAGTCCTAGCCCATCTGGGCACTCACTACACAGTAGATTCCCTCTCTATAATAATGGTAGGGCCTACTGTCCTCACCATCAACAAAACACATGCACAGTACATACAGAATTATATAACCAAGTGTCTCTGAACAGGCTAGTCAGCCTGCTCGCCCAGGTGTGAGACACCCGGCCCTAACTAGACCCAGCATATATTAGCCACTTGTAGGTGAAAGCCCTGATGAGGCTGCTACTAAGCTGAAAGGCCCAAGACCTGGAGTGTCCTGTAGATGGAGCCCTCCCTCTCCTCACATCCACACCCCCATGACCCATTTCGTCTTTTCACAGAAGCCGACATTACTAGTCTGCTTTCCTAACAGACTTCTCCTGGGGTTTTTAAAAGACATAAGACAGGAATCTGGGACAAATATAGAAGCCATTCCACACTTCTGCAGTGCTTCTATCACAATATATATATATATATTTATTTATTTAACCTATAACTATTGTGACAAGGTCACTGGCATCATAGTGGAAGGCAGGTATATTTGCCCTAGATTCCTGACCTATGTGTTTTGAAACCTCAGGAAGATGTTTGTGTAATGGTGCATACACATGGTCAGATTTTCTGTCAGATCTGAACGATAATGATTTTAAAAATCATTCATATATGAAAGAAAATCATTGGTAAAATCATTCAAATCATTCATCTGACAGATCTGACCGTGTGTATGTACCATTAGAAGCTTTCAGGGCTGTTAGCTTCACAGGAGGCTAATTAGGACTTTCAGCTGTGTGGCTGTGTTTTAAGGCTGTCAGGCTGATTACTAAGGAGAGACACTGCCTAGGGAAAGAGTCTTTTTGTGTCTCTCTGAGAGAAACAAATTGCTGAGACCAGTTGAAATATGGAAAAAAGGGATGTGAACCCCTTAATGTTAGGGATGCCAGTATAGAGGAGCCATGACAATGGCCTGGCGCTTATTCATATATTTGCAAATGAATGTAACTAATACCTCTGAATCTCTATTATCATGTAGGATTTAAGTATTTTTTGTTTATTTTGCTGCAGTATGCTGGAGGGCAAATCCCTTTTTTCTGTGTTCAGTGTAAACCCCACCCTTTACAAGCACCTGTGATACAGTATGTCATTAAGCTGATATGAGCAACCACCATACTTTTTACTACCAGTTGAAATATGTCTGGTAAAAACTTCTTGTACCTTGTTTTGTTAGTGAGCTAGGATCACTTTTGTGTTTAGTTAGTGCCAGATGGCAAGGTGTTTGTTTCTGTTTATTTTGTGTTGTAGCATACTAAAACTGGCCGATGCAAGTTGCACCACACCAAAGGATGCTGTGTGATTTCTCAGCTACTGTGCATTGCCATCTACCCTAGGAGATGGAACCAGTTCCCTGTCCCTGTTACACTATATTCACATCTTTGGTCATAGTTTCATATGCAATATCATCTCTAATGGAGCGTTAAACTGCATTCAGTCACAGACATGCTGCTAACCACCTTTCCTGTTTTACTGTTTCATGCTCTGCACTACACTGCCTTGCTAACAATTCTTAAAAGCTTATCCTATTGTACTGTACCTCCTCTAAACATCATGTCCTCTTCATAACCAGTGCCTTTACTACCTGAAGCATTTTCTACCAGTCTGAACTTTTTTAACAGCTCAACTCATATTATTTTTAATGAACAGAGGACCTGTTTCTCCACAGCCCTTGGAACTACACATGTATATAATATCTGTAAATATTTCACAACTATATAGCAGGCAATAACAAAGGGGTCAATTCATAAAGCAGAGTGCAAGGTGCAAGATACCGGGGATAAGGTTATTCCTTCTTGAGCGGCACCCCCCCCCCCTGCTCCATGGATGAATCACATCACCTTACTTTTGTATGGTAAGTACAATCTATAAAGGAATGGAAAGCTCAGCCTTCTGTTCCTCTGCTGCATACAGATTTGCCATCTTAGGAAGTATAATATGTACTGCAAGCCAAACAGAGCAGGGAAACTGCACACTTCCCTGTTCTCTATACGGCACCAGGTGCTGGCTCTGACCCCTTTGGCTCTGAAAGATAGAGGGTTGACACCCCTCACATACAGCATCACCACACACACACACCAGCAGCACCGCACACACACACTGGCAGAACCATACACACACACACGTGCCAGCAGCACATACTTACCAGAGTCCTGGATGATCAAGAAGAAGTCAGAGAAAGTAACTACAGCATTTTGGGGAAACGGAGGAGAACAGCAGTAATTATGGACTAATTGCATAATTGGAGACTTCCAATTATTTACTTAGTCATTCGGTAGATGGGGCAGAGGAGCCCAAGGGCTTAAAAAAGAAAGTTCATACAATTTTTCCTAAAAATAACAGTTTTAGGAAAAATTAGACCTGTCCTTAAGCTGCAAGTAAAGAAAAAACAAGCACTCAAAAAAAAAATCTCTCCACCCAGTTGAATACCAAAAAACTTGAACCTGTGGGAAAAATCCCACAGGTGTAATATTTTTGTTAAACTCACACCTTATTGAATATGCTTCAAGTTGTCTTAAAAACGGTCATTCGACATGTTGAATTTTGATTTAGAAAAGTGGGAATAAAAAAATGATGTGTTTTTGAACTAACTCCATTTCTGAGAACCAGACACTTTTTCTACTAATGTTACACCTGCGATATGACAGTAACATCTGACTTCTCTGTTTGTTTACACTGTACCAATATGCAATGCAATTAAAACTCTATACTGTAGTGTTATTATAGAATCAAAATATGATGTACACCATATTTACCTGATCTTCAATGTCTTCCCAACGTAAGGTAGGATGTTTTTCCGGCTCTACCCATGAAAACTGAAAAAAATATATTGTTAAAATTATACAGAAAAAAATAGAAAATGTTAAATGAGATTAATTTATATGTTTATGGCTAAGTAGAGGATTACGAATGCTACCTGAGTCCAGTTATACAGTACCATTGTTTTAAAATAATAACATTGTAGCTTAAAGAAATTTAAAAGTGCTCTACCCCAGGGGTAGCTGAGTAAAGAGTTTTAAGGCAGTGGTGATCTGCAATTTGCATAAGAATAGTGAACAGTGGACTTGATAACTAGCGCAAAACATGGATTAAAATCAATATAATATAAAATAATCTTTAAAGTGCCATTGCTAGAAAGGTGTTGATGAAGATATAAATTACTTCAGTTGAGTCACAAGCCAAGTATGTAAAGTGCATCAAGTGTCTGTGCAATAATGTGTGTCCAAAATGAGGTTACTAGTGTCATAGAAGGTGTTAAAACCTTCTAAATAAATGGTTTAATGTATATCACATAAAGCAGATGAAGTCGGTACAAGTAAATAACCCATACAAATAAAAATTACTTATAGCTCATCTAAAAAGTACCAACGACAATGCAAGAAATTAAAGTTAAAAATAAATTTATTTAAACTAATTTCATATAAAGACAAAAACTTATTACAGCAAAATAATTTTAAAAATAAAGGTGTCCTAATACTCAAAGTGTATATATATTGTATAATGGAGTTGTATATTAAAATAAAAACCCTCATGCTATGATAGTTATACAGTTGTGGCCAAATGTTTTGAGAATGACACAGTGGTTTTCACAAAGTTTGCTGCTTCAGTGTTTTTAGACCTTTTTGTCAGATGTTACTATCATATACTGAAGTAAAATTACAATCATTTCATAAGTGTCAAAGGATTTTATTGACAATTACATTAAGTGTATGCAAAGAGTTGATATTTGCAGTGTTGACCGTTCTTTTTCAAGACCTCTGAAATTTGCCGTGGCATGCTGTCAATCAAATTCTGGGCCACATACTGACTACTGATTGATGCCCACCAATTCTTGCCTAAGGGAGACCATTCCAATAAATGGCTTTTAAAGCCTCATTGTTCAACATTAATTCGGCCACGAAGGTTTGAAATCGGACCACATACTGTCCTACAGGAGAGGAGCTTTGCTTCAGATGCAGTATATCAATAGAAACTGCCACTGACCTTCCTGGTTCATCAAATATTCTCTTAAATTAGCGAACACACTCTTGATAATTAGAGGTAATTGGATCACCTCTCTCCCATAATGGAGATACCCACTCCAGGGCAGTGCCAGTCAACAGGGAAATTATGTAGGCTACTTTGGCTCTCAGAGTTGGAAAGTTCTGAGGCAATAATTCAAAATGGATCAAACACTGGTTGATAAATCTTCGACAGGATTTAGGATTACCATCGAAGTGAGTAGGAGTTGGAAGCCGTAAACAAGAGTCAGGCAAAATAGAAGGGATGGATGCGGAAACAGATGGCACAAAACTTGTGGATGAGGGGGAAACCTGTAGCTGATCCAGCCGGCCCAAGAGATCTTGCAAACACTGCAATACTTGAGGTTCAAGAAAATATTCAGACTATAGTCTGGCTACCAGACTCTGAAGCATCTGAACCTCTGAAGCCTGATCCTGGTTTGGATTCATATGGTCTGTGCAAACTGTCACAAATGCGGAGGATCAGACTTAACTGACCCAGGTCATATGAATAAAGGACTGACCCAGGTCATATGAATAAAGGAAGAGTATTTATTGATATCTTGAGGAATTACTGGGAAAGTCCAAAAGACATAGTAAGAAATAATAATGTCTAGTGTTGTATAAATTCTGTTGTTGGACTGAACCCAGAGACTTGACTGGTGATAGGTGCTGGGTAGAGTCCAGAGATGTGTCTGTAGAGGTTGAGGGTTGAGAATACAAGTGCTGGGAGTAGTGAGAGACTTTAGGGAAAGGGTTGCTAAGCTTCGCTCAGTATAGCCAAGTTCCAGAGTAGGGGCTGAGCAGCGCTCAGTGTAGCAAAGTTCGAGAGCAGAGGCTGGGCAGTGCCAAGAATAGCAACAACAGGACCAGTATACAACAGAGATCTTTTAGGAGCCAAAAGGAGACCTAGAGGAGACATTGCACAGACACTGACTGAGTGTCTGTAATGAACTTTTATACCCAGTGTCAAATGTTGAATTGGAGCTTGTCGACAGCTGACCACAGGGGACTTTAGGATTGGAGAACTATACACCACCTTATTGAAACAATATGGCTGTGCCCATACACCAGAGGATATTGGCTGAAACCACAGGATATGCCAGCAATTGGAAGACAAAGAAAGGCATGCATCACTCAGACAGAGCAAAGTAACTTCACATGGCCATCCCCGCACACCACTGTGACCTGGGTGATTTGGCATTTGAATCTGAGCATGTGAGGCACACACACCCTGGGACTCAGTTGCAGTCTGATAGTCCGGGTCCTGTCAGAGGTCTTTTTCTCTGCCATATGAAAGTTCCACATAGCGACTGAATGGTGCATAGAAACATAGTTGGGATAGCGATTGGGATTGTTTGAAACAAACAAAGCAGTCTGGGCAAAATATTAATTTGAATAGAATTGATACATCCAGTCCAGGAAACAGAGGGGAGCCAATCTGGCCAAGTCTGCTTTAATGGATTTCAAAAGAGGGATATAGTTAGATGCATACAACTGGTCATACAGTTTTGTTATCTGGATACCAAGATAAGTAAGAGACTTCGGCCTCCAGAGGTAACCAAAGTTAAGTTCCAATAATTGTGAAGTGGAAGGGGAAGGGTGAAAAGCCAATGCCTCTGATTTAGATCCATTTATCTAATATCCCAAATATGTAGCATACCAGGCTACTTCAGCTTCCAGTTTTGGAAGTGAGATCAGGGGAGAGGAAAGGGTCAGCAATACATTGTCCACAAATAGTGATAATTTATATTCCTTATATCAAATAGAGATACCTTATGATATTGGGGTTTTCCTGTATCTTGGCCGCCGGGGGTTTGATGCTTAAGGCATAAAGTAAAGGAGAGATGGAGCAGCCCTGTCTGGTTCCATTATTTATTTTGAATGTTGGGGACGAGAGCCCATTAGTGAATACTATTGCAGTCGGATTGAAATACAATGCTTGCAGGAAACCACCACAAAAACCATACGCCTGTAATGCCTGAAACATAAAGGGCCAGGAAAACCTGTCAAATGCTTTCTCTGCATCCAATGACAATACTGCAGGTGTATTCAATCTATTAATGTATGTGATCAGATTAACTGTACGCTGAGTGTTGTCCATAGCTTGTCTAGAAGGCACAAAGCCTACCTGATCTATATCATTACGCTGCTGGAGGTGCAAGTTAAGTCTATTGGCCAGTATTTTAGTGAATAATTTAAAGATCAGCATTAATCAATGAGATTGGTCAATAATTAGCATAAGAGGTAGGGTCTTTTTGTGGCTTTGGAATCACAAAAATAACCAATTTAAAGGTTTTTGTATGAAAACTCTGCCCCTGTAGTATCTTATTAAAAATGGTGATCAAATGGGATGACAATACGCCTGAGAGACTTATAGTAAGAAGCAGAAAGACCATCTGGGCCAAGGGCCTTAGAGGATTTCTTGCTGTTCAGGGCAGCAACAAGTTCTTCAATTGACAATGGGGAGTTAATTTTAGATATAGAGGAACTATTCAGTTTGGGAAGGTTACAAGAATCTAAATACTGTAGGCCTGTAAATTGAGTGAATGTGGTATAGGTATAGGGCCTCCATCTTGCAGGTTGTACAGCGATTTATAGAAAGAATAGAAAGAATCATTAATAACCACTGGATCATAGCTAAGAGTACCCTTTTTAATCCTAAGGGACGTAATTGTTTGGGATGCTCGTTTAGCATGCAAACGAGCAGCTAACAATGTATAGGATTTATTTCCTTTTTCATAAAATCTCTGGCCCTCATTCAGAGCCACTCGCTAGCGGCAGTACGCTCGTTCCGAGCGATGTTCGCACATCTGCGCAAGCGTACGGTTTTTAGTACGCATGCGCGAACCAGTCAGTGCGGCCGAAAATCGTTGGTACGCAATATAGCGAGGGCCTGCTATTTTGAGTGACAGAATGAGGCGTATGTGGGTGGTAACAGGGGAAGGTGCTTGAAAACGGGGAGTGGAGATCCGAACGCAGGCGTGCTTAAAGGTCAAAACGGGCGTTTTAAGGGAGTGCATATTTAATACAGCAGCGTCATTGACCACGTCACTTGGTTTTTTTTAACTCAGAACTGCTCGCAAAATAGCGGTTGAAAACACCAACCACAAGAATAGCGAGCAGTTCATACGCTGTACGATGTACTCGATTAATCTAATAAATAGCGGACATGACGTATGGTGCGTGCGGCCAGGGGGCGTTTTTATCAAAAAAACGAGCGTATGTTTTGCTCGCTCGTTCAGACTTAGAGGTGGGAACAGACTGCAATTTGCGAACGGATCATTTGAATAGCCACCCCTTGTTTTTGAACGAACGACCACAAATAGCGAACGGCTCTGAATCAGGCCCTCTGATTCATCATCTTAAGGATCTTTCTGTTCATTAAGCCAGCAAGGATTGGAGCTCCCCTCTTACGGCATGGATCTAAGAGTATACAGAGCTAGATTGGTTGGATTTATGAACACGCTGAAGCTGTTCTAACTTAACACAAAAATAAAAATAAAATATTGACTTGCGCTCTCACACTAAAGGAAGGTGCTAGTGCCCAAGTAATAAACACCAAATCACACAGTCAGACAATAAATATAGATGGCCCAAGCACTGTGCTTTTTAGAGATACATTCAGAGCCCGCTATTTAGACGGGTGAGATTTTTAAACCAAATTTATCAATAATAATCGGTAACAGTCACGTGTTTGGCGATGTAGAAAGAAACCTTCAAAATCTTGCCAACGATGATTCTAGTAGAAGTTCATAATAAAAATCCAGTAGTGATCTGATCCTAAGTCCTTCAATATGAATAGAGTTCTATTTTCAACACCATGTGTCCTTTAAAATCCTCATATGGATATCATATAAAATATGTGAACACAACCATAGTGTAAAACAATTTAAACATTTATTCAAAATATCATACATACATAAAAATGTCTGCATACCGAATGTGTCCTTTTTTGGAAAAGGTACAATAATTTACATTTGCGTCCCCTACTGAGCTGTACCTTCTCTTATGTGGGATCAAGTGGTTGCTGCCGTCAATAGCTGCACCAACGCATTTCAACCTGTGCTAGGTCTTTATCAAGGTGTTTGTTTTCCAGAAAAGGATCAGATCTTTACAAGGGTAGTAGTCTCCACCCACATCCTATCCATGGGGGGGAGGCGGATCTAACAGATATACTGTACCTTATATCAAGTGTTTTAAACAAAGCCAATTTTAATCTACTATTTGTTATTTCCATAGCAAATGCGGTGGCTAAACACAGTATTGTCTATCATTATATCTCCTCTTTATTGGATTATCAATATGTGCTGTGCGTTCCACTCTCTGAACTACACAGCGTCATTTCTGGTGGTGGAGGCTTTGTTCCTGCCTCCCCATTGTGTGAGCATTCTGTGTTCCAAGACTTGTGGAATGCAGGAGAGGAAACAATGTGGCTTCTGTGTTTTCTGCTGTGCACATGAGTGGCCGTTGCCATGTAGTTGTGCGACTCATCTAGTGTGACGCAGTACATCTCACAAGACTCTTTCACTGTCCTGCATTCCACACAATGGAACGCACGACAGCTGTTTACCTCCTTTCCTATTTCACAGAGGTCTGATACCCAGACATCTCTTTTGAGCTTATAATAAATAGTTATGCAAAGAGGAAAAACTAGAAAAAAGACAAATAAGCCTTTGTTGGGGCACTCTGAAGAAAGGAAATGTAATGACAATTAATGAACAGAATTATATGAAATTAAAACGTAACTTTTAATAGTGAACTTGGTAAGATAAATTCTCTTCAGTTAGGTAACTCACATGAAAAACAAATACATATAGTTAACAAACATAAACATCATTAAATGTTGCAATCAGCAAACAATAAGAAAACAATTGTTGGTATATATATATATAATATATATATAGGTATATATAAAGAACAACAATGTCCCGGCACTCACTGGAGTATGAAGTAAATGAAGCTGTGTGGGACCACCAGGTCCCACACAGCTCAAGAAGAAATGGCAGCACTCGGTGACTAGTGATAAAATTCACAAAGGTTTCAATGCATAATCCAATCCAATGTTTTGGGCCAACGCCCTTCGTCTGGGATACAAACACCACAAGTGTAAACAGACAAATATATATACATATGATTATCATTACCTCACTCAGGTGCTTCCGTTCGCCGGTGTCCGCCCATCACTGTCTCACATGGCACGCACTCATCGGGATCAGTCGCAGCCTGTGGGACATCACATCCGTCCCACACAGCAAGCGTCCATCACAGAGAGACGCGACCAGTGTGACGTCATAGGGATGAGACAACAGCGCCACCTAGTCACCTGAGTAATATCTATTGCCATGGCAACAATACAAAACACATTACAATATCCATTAACAAATATTGAATAATAAATACATCAACAATTTCAACACTAAATACATGATTTCTCAAGAGTTCTATACTAGTACATTCCTAAGACTTAATATTAAGTTACATAAGGAACAATGCAAGATGTGAATGAAAAAATATATCATTAATAAATAACCTTCTACAGAAAACATTGTAGGCCAAGGGATTCATTTAACCCCTTAGGGGCCAAGGTATCCAAATTGTAAATCCATCTGCACTCAGCCTGCAATAATCTCTTAGCCCTATTGCCCCCTAGAATACTTTGAGGGATATGTTCAATAATTCTAAACCTCAAGTCTGCTACTCCATGCTTCAAAGCAATCCAGTGTTTAGCTACTGGTTGCTCACTAGAGCCTGTGCTCAAACCAATACGTATGGCCGAACGGTGTAAGGCCATATGTTCTTTGATCTGACATTCTGTCTTGCCCATGTAGCAAAGGCCACATGGGCAAGATAACAGATATATCACAAGCATAGTACTACATGTAACAGATGAAGTAATCCAAAACTTTTTACCCGTATAGGGATGGTGAAAAGTGTCACCCAAAATCACTGATCGACAGGTAATACACCATAAACATTGATGGTACCCGTTTTTTTGGGACAAAAAATGTATAGATTTTTTCTTTCCCTTTTCCTTAATTTTAGCCACATCTAATTTGACCAGCTGGTCCTTCAGGTTTCTTGGCCTAGTAAAACTTGGCATAACCCTAGTATTCATTAAGGAAGTAAATTCATCATCAGTGTTTAACACAGGCCAAAGATCTTTCACAATCTTAGTGGTCTCAATGCTGCTAGTATTGAACCGATTGACCCATGGTATGATCTTCAAGTCTGTACCTTGTGCACGACCAGACTTGAAGGTGGCCTCCCTAGGCAATCTCATAACCTCATTTTTAAATTTAGATAGTTCAACCCTATCATAGCCACGAGCCACAAATTTATCAACCATGGCCTCCATTTGTTTTTCTACTTGAGTAGGGTCACTGGTAATACGTCTAACTCTCAACAATTGGGAGTAAGGTAACCCTCGACATAATGGCAGGGGATGAAAGTTATCATGATGTAAAATCGAATTTCTATCAGTCTTTTTGACAAAAAGTTCGGTGTTTAATACACCCTGATTTAATGAGATGTTTACATCCAAAAAGTGTATATTACTCCGATCGATGGTGTAGGTAAATTGTACCTCATGATTCGACTGATTATGATCATCCAAAAGACCTCGGAGTTCATCCTGTATGCACTTGTGGTGTTTGTATCCCAGACGAAGGGCGTTGGCCCGAAATGTTGGATTGGATTATGCTTTAAAACCTTTGTGAATTTTAACACTAGTCGCCGAGTGCGGCCATTTCTTCTTGAGCTGTGTGGGACCTGGTGGTCCATGGAAGGCACCGACGCCATTTACTTCATACTTCAGTGAGTGCCGGGACATTGTTGTTCTTTATAACAGGTATACTGTTTGTGTGACACACGGTATATTTATCCAAGACACCTCTCCTGATACTTTGATTTTTATACATGGGAGTATTCATTGCTGCTCATCGTTGTCATGCTGAGTGAAGATCAGTGAGCCACTTGTGGATTACTAGTGTAAACGTTGGATTGGATTATGCATTGAAACCTTTGTGAATTTTATCACTAGTCGCCGAGTGCTGCCATTTATTCTTGAGATATATAGATATATATATATATATATATATATATATATATATTATAATACATGAGAGTGATTTACCTTGTATCACAAGTCATTGATTGAATTGCAGCAGGGAACAAGAGTATTTAGACCCTATATGTACCAAGTACGTCAATCAGTGTAAATCCGCTGCCAGTAAGAATGATGTATAAACATGGATAAAAAGCACATATGTTACAATCAAGACTAAGGAAAGCACTCAGTTTATATGCACTAGGATAAACTCTCTTCAATAAGATAACTCACATGTAAAACAAATACATATAGTGATCAAACGTAAACAACATGAATGTTGCAATCTGCATACAGTAAGAAAACAAATATTAGTATATATGAAGATATATGAGAGTGATTAACCTTGTATCACAAGTCACTGATTGAATTGCAGCAGGGAACAAGAGTATTTAGACCCTATATGTACCAAGTACATCAATCAGTGTAAATCCGCTGCCAGTAAGAATGATGTATAAACATGGATAAAAAGCACATATGTTACAATCAAGACTAAGGAAAGCACTCAGTTTATATGCACTAGGATAAACTCTCTTCAATAAGATAACTCACATGTAAAACAAATACATATAGTGATCAAACGTAAACAACATGAATGTTGCAATCTGCATACAGTAAGAAAACAAATATTAGTATATATGAAAATATATGAGAGTGATTAACCTTGTATCACATGTCACTGATTGAATAGCAGCAGGGAACAAGAGTATTTAAACCCTATATATACCAAATACATCAATCAGTGTGAAACTGCTGCCAGTAATAATGATGTATAAACATGGGCAAAAAGCATAGATGTTGCAATCAGGACTAAGGAAAACACTCAGTTTATATATACATAAAAGATGATGTAACTATCACTTTCTTCTGTTGTTTCCTCTGTGTGTTAAGCTATTTGCTCTCTCTCATCCCATGTTAGATTTGGAAATAGCTCTTAACTGCTATGTCACAGGCTGTGATTGAAAAATGACAGTTAGGAGCTGATTGGATGGTACTTTATCTTCATCCAAGGCTTAGTGAATAGACCCCTATATCTGGTGAAGGGAAAACAGGTGAGGTGTTCTATCCCAGGTTAATGGCAATACGCCCCAACTGATGGTATAAATACTGTACATGGAAATAAAAAGCATATGGGGGTAGGTAGGAGAGTGCACTGTAATTAGTAAAAGCTGCAGGAGGGCTGGCATAAGCCAATCATGTAAAGTCTTCTGAATGTATAAATTTGACAAACAAAACTTTTTAATGAAGTGACTGACAGTAACTAAATGGTGCATATCTGCACTAAAACCATAACAAGCAATCAGCAAATTATCCTCAATGTGTAATTTATATGCAACTATGTGCAAAAAAGTAC
Source organism: Taudactylus pleione (assembly GCA_031769625.1). Lineage (NCBI taxonomy): Eukaryota > Metazoa > Chordata > Amphibia > Anura > Myobatrachidae > Taudactylus > Taudactylus pleione. The sequence goes on along the minus strand of JAUIMM010000150.1, from coordinate 2,986,513 downwards.
AAACCAGGCACAACTAAATGCATCATCCAATCTGCTCCCATGCATCTGAAGCATGTGGTTACGCGCACACATACAGTGTCTGTGTGGAGGTACGGAGCATCTGCAACACTGCAGACATGCTCTCTCTGACATTTACTGAGAGGTGACTATAATTTAAGGAGGGTGATGGAGGAGAGGATGGGGCCGAAGTGTGAGGGAAGACACAAGGTGATGGAGGAGAGGATGAGACCAGAGGCATAGGGTAATGGATGAGAAGATGTGGCCAGGGAGTGATGGAAGGAGGAGGGGGATGGATGAAAGGATGAGAACTGGACTGTGAGTAGGGCCGTAACTAAGGTAGTATGACCTGTGCCATGGAACAGGGTACTGCAGGACAGGGGGCATTGTTTGGGCCTGTCAATTTTCTGTTTATTATCATTCTCAATTGTAGCTTCCTCTTATTTTATCCTCAGCATCTCCTGGTCTCCCATATTCTCTGGCCCTTCCCCATGAGGCCATGGACCTTTTTCAGGTGTGTTATCTCCCTATTTAAAAATTAGGGGGGGCGCAAATACTCATTCTGGCACAGGGCACCAAAAAGTTTAGTTACAGCTCTGCTGTGAGGGAATGAGGAGGTTGATGGAGAATAGGATGAAGTGAGGGAAGGAGGAGGCTGATGGAGAATAGGATGAAGCTAGGGAGTGAGGGAAGGAGGAGGCTGATGGAGAATAGGATGAAGCCAGTGAGTGAGGGAGAAGGAGGAGGCTGATGGAGAATAGGATGAAGCCAGGGAGTGAGGGGGAAGGAGGAGGCTGGTGGAGAATAGGATGCAGCCAGGGAGTGAGGGGGAAGGAGGAGGGTGATGAAGAATAGAAGAAGCCATAGAGTGAGGGGGAAGGAGGAGGGTGATGGAGAATAGGATGAAGCCATAGAGTGAGGGGGAAGGAGGAGGGTGATGGAGAATAGGATGCAGCCAGGGAGTGAGGGGGAAGGAGCAGGGTGATGGAGAATAGAATGAAGCCAGGGAGTGAGGGGGAAGGAGGAGGCTGATGGAGAATAGGATGAAGCCATGGAGTGAGGGGGAAGGCGGAGGCTGATGGAGAATAGGATGAAGCCAGGGAGAGAGGGGGAAGGAGGAAGCTGAAGTAGAATAGGATGAAGCCAGGGAGTGAGGGGGAAGGATGAGGCTGATGGAGAATAGGATGAAGCCAGGGAGTGAGGTGGAAGGAGGAGGCTGATGGAGAATAGGATGAAGCCGGGGAGTGAGGTGGAAGGAGGAGGCTGATGGAGAATAGGATGAAGCCAGGGAGTGAGGGGGAAGGAGGAGGGTGATGGAGAATAGGATGAAGCCAGGGAGTGAGGAAAGGAGGAGGCTGATGGAGAATAGGATGAAGCCAGGGAGTGAGGGGAAAGGAGGAGGCTGATGGAGAATAGGATGAAGCCAGGGAGTGAGGGGAAAGTAGGAGGGTGATGGAGAATAGGATGAAGCCAGGGAGTGAGGGGGAAGGAGGAGGGTGATGGAGAATAGGATGAAGCCAGGGAGTGAGGGGAAGGAGGAGGCTGATGGAGAATAGGATGAATCCTGGGAGTGAGGGGGAAGTAGGAGGCTGATGGAGAATAGGATGAAGCCAGGGAGTGAGGGGGAAGGAGGAGGCTGATGGATAATAGGATGAAGCCAGGGAGTGAGGGGAAAGGAGGAGGCTGATTGAGAATAGGATAAAGCCAGGGAGTGAGGTGGAAGGAGGAGGCTGATGGCGAATAGGATGAAGCCAGGGAGTGAGGGGGAAGGAGGAGGGTGATGGAGAATAGGATGAAGCCAGGGAGTGAGGAAAGGAGGAGGCTGATGGAGAATAGGATGAAGCCAGGGAGTGAGGGGGAAGGAGGACGGTGTTGGAGAATAGGATGAAGCCAGGGAGTGAGAAGGAAGGAGGAGGCTTATGGAGAATAGGATAAAACCAGGGAGTGAGGGAAGGAGGAGGCTGATGTAGAATAGGATGAAGCCAGGTAGTAAGGGAAGGAGGAAGCTGATGGAGAATAGGATGAAGCCAGGGAGTGATTGAAGGAGGAGGGTGATGGAGGCTATGCTATGTTTCTGTTTCCCATGGCAAAGTTTACAGGTAGGCTGAGGCAGCAAGTGCAGTAGAGTCATGGACGGTCCTGCTATAATCCAGGGGCGGCCACAGACATAAATTACAATTAAATTCAGACTGTCTTGATCTAGCAAATGGATGATCTTGACTCTGCCTGAATTTAAATGTAATTTATGTCTGTGAGTGCCCGGTTAGGAACTGATTTAATTGCCAGGCATTGTCTTCACCTGAGCAGGTGGATAATGCTTGTTATAAGCAGCACCACTGCCAGCAATAGCATGTAGACCAGCAGTTTATAGTGATGTACATGATGACATCATGGTGTGCACGCACACCCACTCTCTCTGTGTTAGGTGTGCTGTGCCCAAGAAAAGAAGCAATGGAGGAGATGCCTCAGCAGCGCACTGCAATGCCTGGAGAAACCCACTGAAAAGTGAGAGAGCAAAAGACAGCTGGCAGCAGCCTATCCATCGGAGGTGAGGAGGGTGCAAATTTATAGTTTGCAGGAGTGTGCCTAACATCTTAGCACCGCCCTTGGTTTGGATGTCACTTTTAGTAGCAAAAGTGTGTCCAGGGGAGATCAGGGCCTTGAGTGCCAGCAGGGGAAGCTGGAGGAGATTCTGATGGTTGTTGGGAGTCAAAGCAAGAGAAGTGTTGCATGATACCTTGTTGGGTACTTTTTTTTTTTTACCACCTCTAGCCAGATGACCTATGTCCAGCACAAGAAAAAAAGATGTCAGAGTTATATCATTACAAGTGCATATAAAGTCCTGCAAATCCACTAGTTGGTGATATTCAAAATATAAAGAAAAGCAAGAGCTTCTAATATATATATATATATATATGCAAATAATAAATGAATTCGGCGCCAGAACCTTAAACCAATATATAAACTGCTGGAGTATTATGCAAATGCAGGTAAAAGCCAAGGCTTAGACCTAGGGCGTCGGCTCCTATGTCAATAGTTTGTAGTGTTGGTGAATACACTACCAATCAAATTAAGAAAGGGAGTTTATTGACTGTGGACGACCAACCTGCTAGTAATGCATAGTGATATAAATAAATATATACAAAGTGCTAAGTGCAAACGTGCTTAAAAATCTACCTGAGCAAAGAATTAAAATCATAAAGTGCTTTGTGCTTCAAGCAGCCTAAACAAATGAAGTGCTTAGTGCAATATATTTGATTTTAACAGCATAAACCAATACAGTGAAAAGAGAAGGCTAATAGCATAAAAATAAATGTAATAGAATTTAACAAAAATAAAATGTACACAATAAAAATAGACACTGTGGTTCCTAATCAGGAGTGACCACCAGAGGCAATAAATAAGCGATAAAAAATAAAATCAATTTCAGAGATAAAAGAAGAGTTTTAGCTTATCTGAAAAAATGGATTTGAGAGGGTCTGGATGTAAGTCTCAAGGGCAAATAGTTGGGCTCAACGCGTTTCGTCCGTTGACTTCTTCCTGCCATTCTCAAGGTGCAGCAATCCAAAAATCACCAATACATCCTGGGTCTACTGAAGTCTTAGACTAACCGATGTGCTTAGTTAGTCTGTGACTTCAGTAGACCCAGGTCCTTGTCTGGACCGAAACGTCGGTATTTTGTAGCACCTATGAACTACTAATTTGATGCTCAGATTAAAAATAAGCTGATCTTCTATTTTTTGTGAGTGCCCCCATTCCACGTTCTTTTTTGTGTGTGGTATTTGTGTGTGTGTGTATATATATATATATATATATATATATATATATATAGACAAATTAATCCTGTATCAACAAAGTCCCCTAAAAACAAACGGGTGCAAAAGTAGAGGGCTCTTGGTTGTTAATGAGGGTAGAAGGAGACTGGGCAATTTATTCAGACCCTTAAATGCCGTTATAAGAAAGTCCACAAAACAAATGCTGGCAACTATTAGAATACAGCATGCACATTGAATAACTCACAGTACCGAGAGATGAAGGGAGCAATATATTCACTGCAGAGACACAGGTAAAAGGAACAATCTTCAGCACTGTATCCGGTTGTATGCCATGTGTGGAGTGAGACAGACTACAGCTCCTTATGTAGCCAGGGATCACAGGCCAGAAGGAGTGACCGACTGCAGGGTATACAGCACAGCTTCTCTCACCGGGGTCTCAGCAATGCAGCCCTCCAAGCAGCAGAGCAATCTAGGGGCGCAGCAGTCCACAATACCAGAGACTGATGCAGTAAAGGTAGAAGCTAGGACCCAGCGGAGTCTGCAAGGTGATCTCAGCACCAGGGTCTGGGATCTCAGTGCTGGGGATCAGTAGCCTCAGTAGAACAGCTGCCCAGCACAGCAGTCTGGTCACAGGAGGTAGCAGGAGCAGCAGGTAGGAGGTAGAGTATGGCTGCACAACATGACGGAGAGGCAGGGTGTAACAGTCCACAGCACCAGGGAACACTGCACTGAAGTTGGAAGTTAGGACCCAGTAACGACTGCAGGATGATACCAGCATCAGGGACCGGGATCTCAGCACCAGGGACCAGGATCTGCAGCAGGATAGCTGCTCAGTATGAGAGTCCAGCCACTGGCGGCAGCAGGTAGGAGGTAGACAGGCAGTCTCAACCCAGGCAAGTCCGGCTGCACAGTGCAATGTAGAGGCAGGGTGCTTCCGGGCAGGGCTTAAGCCGGCTGCATTGGTCCAGACTGCGTATAAGGCCAAGGGCTGGAGATCATCCTGAAAGGTACTAGAGAACCTCCAAAACAGGCACCTATGTGTGCAGGAGTAGCTGCCCAGTGTCAATAGAGCCTAAAAGTCGTCTAAAACCAGGAAATTGGCACTTTTTAAATAGTACAAAGCTGGAGCTATGTAACCACATGTCCACTCAAGTTGGCTGTCAAGCCTCAACCCCCCATACAATATATCTTTAACAATTTGCAATAATTTAAGATACATCTAATTGTATGGTCGCTTGTACAATCGTTCCTTTTTCTTTACACAAATCATATATGTAATGTCAATGGAAGAATGTTCAAGGGAAATTGTATGTGAGATTGGACCTTATACATATTGTACCGTGTATGGGGGGCCTTTAGTTTCATATGTAATATAATCTCTAAAGGATTTCAAAGCTTGAAACTATTCAATCACAGACATGCTGCTAACCACCTTTCATGTTCCATTGTTTCATACTCTACATTGCATTGCATTGCTAACAATTCTTAAAAGCTTATTTATTATACATTTATTAACAGTTTATTTTATAGTGCAACATATTCCATTGCACTTCACAATTGGAAACATTAATAGAACAAAACTGGGTAATAAAAGATAGACAGAGATTGGAAGGCCCTGCTCACAAGCTTACAATCTATAGGGAAATAGGCATTGACACACAAGGATAGGTGCTATATATTGCATTTTTGTTCTGCCTGATTGCAGATCTTCTTGGTGGGTTGAGGAGTACTTTTGATGCAAAAAGCAAGAAAAGATATATTATATATAATTGACTTGAAAAATAAGTAGTATTGAAATGATGAAAGTAAAACTTAATGTTTAATATAAAACTTCTTTAAAAAGCATGCTACCCAAGGGGTGAAATACACATAAATGTTGTGGGTTGTCACACAGGAATGTTGGTGAAAGGTAAGGAGGATGTGAAAGAAAAACTATGCACCTCATTCAGAGCCGCTCGCAAAAAGCCAGCGCTCACTCTGAATGAGGATGGCCGCTTTTTTTTCTTTAAAAGCCGGCCTCCTGGCTGCTTGCTAAGCTGTGGGTGACCTTCCACAGCTTTAGCGGGCAGCCAGGTGATGGTTGCGATTATCGCAACCATAGGGCTTACGACAAGACCCTTGTGGTAGGGTCTCATCTGCCGCAAGCCCCAGTGAGCTTCCTGCTCTAAGAGAGCAGGAAGCTCACTACTGACATCATGAATGATGTCAGTAGGGCTGCCCACAAATGGCAGGTGTTCCTTCAGGAACGCCTCAATTTGTCCAGTCACCCCCCCTCCCCGCCTACAAAACAGGGCGGGCTGTTGACCAACATAGACAGCTGCTCCGTTTGTAGTGAGCCCTGGAGCAAGTTAATTTCTCACTCGCTACGGGGCTTGCACACAGTACATGCGCAGTTCCCCACCATCGACCCGCTTGCGAGCGCATAGCGCTTGCGAGTGGGTCTGAATGAGGCCCCATGTGTGAAGTTATGTGTGGACTGTGAAAGGGGATGTAATTAGATATAGAAGCTATGAAGGGTATGTGGTCCTGATTCAGAGCCAGATTATCTGACAGAGCGCTCGCTCTGAATCAGGGCCGGCCTTCTTGTTTTTTAGAGCGGTCTCCTGGCCGCTCGCATAGCTGTGGGTGACCACCCACAGCTATACCGAGTGGCCAGGAAGATGGTCGCGATGGTCAAGACCATCGTGTCCATCAGGCTTGCGAAGAGAACCTTGTGGTAGGGTCTCATAGCCGCAAGCCCTAGAGAGCTTTCAGCTCTAACAGAGCCGAAAGCTCTCCCACTGATATCACTTGTGATGTCAGTGGGGTAGGCCCCAGATGGTAGGCGTTCCCATGGGAACACCTCCTTCTGGTCAGCCACGCCCTGGCCCGCCCACCAAAGGGGGCATGTTGTCACTCAACATCGACAGCACGCCCCCTTTGGCACGAGACCCGGAGCAATGGTTTGCCCGTCACTATCTGGGTCTCGCGCATGCGCACAACAGAGCCGGCTGCCATCATGCGCATGCGCACTGGGCCACCATTGACCCGCTTGCGAGCGTATAGTGCTCGTGAGCGGGTCTGAATCAGGCCCTGTGGGTGGATTTGATAGGCTTGTCTAAAGATGTGTATTATCATGGAATGCTTTAAGGTGTGGAAACTAGAGGAAAGTTGTATTGTGCATGGGAGGGCATTCCACAAAGTGGGTGCAGTCCGAAAAAAGTTCTGTAAGCATGAATAGGAGCAAGTAATGTGTGGGGATGAGAGACACAGATATTTTGCTGAGCACAGATGTTGAGTTGGGAGATATTTTGAGATGAGTGAAGAGAGTTGGTGTGGTTTGGATAATAGCCTTATATGTAAGTGAAAGTAGTTTGTGTTGAATATGGTAGAAAACCAGTAACCAATGGAGGAACTGACAGCTGAGCAGCAGATGAAGAACATTTGGCAAGGAAGACTAGCTTTGCAGCTGCATTCATAATGGATTGTAATGGTGAGAGCCTGTTTTTGGGAAGACCAAAAGGGAGACTATTGCAATAGTCAATGCAGGAAATAATGAGTGCATGAATTATGGGCTATCCTACTGTACTGTACTACCTCTTAGCATCATACCCTTTTCAATATGAGAGAAAGAGAGGATATGGCAGTAAGAAAAATGTGAGACAGCAAAAGAGAGAGATGAGCATGTTAAACAAAGTGTACATTTATAGCAACATTTGTAGACATAAGACCATATTCAATTAGAGGTGAAAAGTCTGTAAAAAGATGTAATTTTCACCTATTTCAATTATCCCTGTATTCAATTTCAAAGACTTTTCACAGGTGCCAGGGACATTTCCCAAAAAAACCCTGGATTTTTCGATACTTACCTTCCCGCCAGGTTCCGTTCTCACCGGAACCTAATTGAATACGAAGATAAAGCAGGCAGGCGCCTAATAGTTTATCCCTGAAAATATATATATAGTGATATGATCAGGGTAGGGGGTCCCTCACCTGGGGTAGATGGAGACCTCCTTACACACTCCTGTCCAGGGTTTTCGTGCAAGCTGGTCGGAACCAGTTTTTATTGTGCAATATAAATAATAAAATAAACAAAACATAAAACATAAAAATAAATTCTAGCTCATCTGGGCACTAACTACACAAATTACTCCCTCAAGGTGACAAGGCCTACTGCCTCACCTCAAACCTAGGCACAAACACAGCACTTTCCAGTATATCAAAGTGTCTCTGAACAAACCTCACTGTCTGTTCAACCCAGGTGTATGAGACAATGAACCAAACCTTGATCCAGGTTTTATGAACCTGGATCCAAGTGCAACTACTAATCAGTCTGCTCTCAGACTGAAAGGCCCAACACCTGGAATGGATTGTGGATGGATCCCTCCCTTCTCTTCTCACATCCACAACCCCAGGACTCATTAGCCGGCTTTTACCAAAAGCCAACACTCTAATCTGTTTGGCAGAACAGACTTTTCCTGGGGGTTTAAAACACATATGATAAGAATCTAGGGCACACATATATGCCAACCACAACTTCTCCAGTGCTTCTATCACAATATATTATAATATATATATATATATATATCAAACTCCTATTCAATTTATAGTCACATAACATGAATTAATTATTCCAAAGACAAGAAACTAGTTTGGTTGGTCAATTAACATATCTACAGATGCAGCCAGCTCTTACACACAGAACACATTCTGCCTAAGACAAGCTAATTAGCATTACAATACATGTGGCCAAAATCTTTCTGGTCATGAGCTTTACAATAAGGTTTAGAACTATACCCACACAAGAGTCTACTTCCTTTTCAAATCACAATTCACATGTGAGGGAGGGGTTGGATCCTCACACAGAGCGGAGTATTCAATTTGATGGTGAAAAGCACCTTCTAAAATTTGTGAATCTCAATTCTTATTAATATCAATGAAAATAATTCTATGTAATGTATGTTGTTAAACCGTATATTGAAAATAAGTGAATAATGTTCCTACTATTTGCATAATCTTCTGAATAAGGTTGTAAATTACATGTATGCAATAATTTGTTTGACACCCTTCTTAAGGACTTTTTATGTTTCTTTTTTAAGATTAACCCCTGAAGAAGTCTCCAAAGAGATGAAACATGTAGGGTAACTGTTTTTTATCCTAATTCGGTGACTACATGACTACTAATACATACTTTAAACCCAACAGTGAATCATCCATGTTCAAATGTGGAACCCTGTAAACATAATCAGCACAGTCTAAAATTGTACTGGTACTGTAAAAAATGTTTTTTATTGTAATACAAATTGTATTATATTTTTATAAGGGTGTCAACAGCTTTTTGCCTATAAAAACTACTAGGTTTTTATATGTGAAATTTTTTATACTTCAATAGTAGCATTTTGAAGTGTTTATCCAGAACGGTCTTTTTTAATTCTCCAGTATAAACTTTAAAGTTACTGAAGTGCTCTCTCCCAGACCTTTTTCTATCTCTATTATCCAGTCCCACTAACAGGGGACTCTGTATATATAGCTCTGTGGGGGTCTACACAAAGAGGATATTAAAGACATGAAAACATACAGAACCCTTTAAAGAGCTCAACACCTATTTAAATACAAATAAAAAGTAAGCTATCTTACTTATTAAAGCAGGGATAAGATTGCGCTATCATGTGCATTACATGATGAACATACAGACATCACTAATAGTGTGTGTTCTACTAGAGCTTCATTTCCTGCTTGGTGAAATGCATATCCGCCCTTCCAGGCGCAGCAGCTTACAACACTTCCTGTAGCTGACCCGCATAGTCACGCGGTAGCCAATCAGCTCCAGCTTGCGTTCCATATGTCTTAACAAGGAAGTGCTTCAGATCACAATAGCGATAACGCAAAATTATTATATAAACATCTGATGTTATAATTCTCAATTGCTGTGAAAAAGTATCCCTGCTAAATGATTAAAAATTTACTAACACATAGGGGCCTATGTATTAAAGTTGAGAGAGAGACAAAATTGTAACAAATAAATCACCAACCAATCAGCTCCTATCATTTTTGAAACACAGGCTGCAAAATGTAATGTGGAAGCTGATTGGTTAGTACTTTATCTCTTACAATTATATATCTCTCCCAGCTTTGATAAATAGGCCCCATAGTCTTCATTGACTGCATATAAAGTATTATGAACCCAGTGAGAATAGATATCACTATTAGATAAGTTCCAGTGAACAAATTTATATGGACCACAGACCATATAGGTAAATATCCCCCAAAAAACAGCCACTATACGAAAGCCAAAATAAAAATATTACTATATAGATAAGTTGAAAAAATATATATATAAAAAAAACAAAAAATAAAAAAAATGCATTTCAATTAGTGATACACCCCTTGTGGCAGCTTAAGATCTTATTTCAAAAAGATGCCCAGATGTATTGAATCATTTAGGCCACGTGGCCAATCCATATCTAATTTGTGAATCCACATTGCTTCTCTTTGTAACAGCGACTTTGTCCGATCACCTCCCCTCTTCAAGGGTGATACCCAATCAATTATCATACACTTCAGGGCAGTGGTCGATTTCGATGCATCGGAACGACAAATCATGTAACATATGTCCAAATCGTGTTCACTCACGATGCCGATGCACGTACCCGCTGGTCATACATCGCATCTTCAGATCTTTCCTGCTGCAGGTAAAATTTGCCACTTTCATACACAATTTGGTGCAATAGATAGATTTTGTGCAATATAGATCTTTGGTCAGATTGGACACTTTAAAGCACCATATCGTGTCCTGGAGAGGCTAGGAGCTGCCGAGGAGTGTTCAAGGGAAATTGCTCACGATATTGCATCGTGAGCACATCATCTAGTTTCTAGGGACCTTTACTTGTAAAGTTGAAGTGGAAAGGGATCAATCCGGAGGAGTGGAGATGAGGAGGGGAGCAGTGTGGGCCAGTATGAGGGGCTGTACTATCACTGAAAGGCTGTCAGGGAAGCACTAGAATCAGGGGATGGGTGGCAGTAAAGTCACACACAGGCAGGTGGTGGCAAACTACAGGGCTCTGCAGCGTGACTGAGTGAGATATGGCTCAGGCAGCCGAAAAACAGTAACTGTGGCCAGTGGTGGAAGTTGTGAGTGGTGGTGCCCAGGTGCAAAAAATGCTTTGGGCTCCTCCCTTCAAGGCCAAATGCTAAATATACCATATGGTAGTGCTCCATGTGACCACTAAACAATATAGACAACGGTATACATTTAGGAAGCCGACGGACGCAATGCCAACCGCCGACTTCCAGACTACTTAATCCCGGTGAGGGTTAAATGACAGGCATCTAAATCTAGAAGCCTGTCATTTTACCGACGCCGGGAGACCGGCGCCCAACATCCTGATCAATGGGATGCAGGGTGCCGGGTGCGGTCAGCCGCGCGCAGGAGGGTTAGTTTTAGGGCTCCCGGGGGGGATTTAGGGTTAGGCACCCCCCAGGGGGACTTAGGTTTAGGCACTTAGAGGGGGATTAGGGTTAGGCACAGGGGGGGAGGTAATAGTTAGGCACCCTAAAGGAGGGTTAGGGTGTAAAATTTGTCCGGCAGTGAATCATACCGAATGCCAGACAACATTCCAGTGTCTAATAATAATCTGTGCCCCCTTTAATCAAATAATAATAATATATGCTTCCTTTAATCAATTAATATGTTGCCCCTTTAAACTGAACAGTATCTGATTTCAGCACTGCTCTGATGCTTCACAGATGGGTCACTGGCAGAGGTTGACAGGCAGAGGCATTGGGTGACATGCAGAGGGTGATGGGGAGAGGCAGAATTTGATAGTCAGAGGGTAACAGCAAAAGATAGAGGGTGATGAGAAGAAGGTGTTGAGCAGAGGGTTATGAGAGAGGCACAAGGTGATGGGCAGAGGTTAATGGCCAGCGGCAGAATGTGATGAACAGAGGGTAATGGCAAAAGTGAGAGGGTGATGAGCAGATGGTGATGATAGGGAGAGGCAAAGGGTGACTGGGAAAGGCAGATGAACAGAAAGTGACAGGGAGAGACAGAAGGTGAGGAGAGAGGGTGACAATACTACAGTGTGTGTGACAAACAATAACAATGGGGAAACAACAGAGTTGGATGAGAAGGTAGGGGAGGAATGGGATGTTATTGGATAATAGCTCACACCTTTGGTTTTGGGAGGTCACCAGTGTCCAGAGACAGCAGCCAGCTTACTGCACTGTATGATGTGCAGCCAGGGGATGTGGTCAGGCAGGCTTCCCAGGACCCTGATGACAATGCAGCAGTGGGGGTGCTGTTGCTCTCTGCAGTGCCAATATAGAATCAGCAGTCAGTCACCAACTTGATCTGCCTGATGTCCCCCACACATGTACCGGCTGGTTACAGGGCTAGTCTGGCGCTACGGGACTCAGCAGACTACAAAGTAGCTGCAGCAGTGAGTGATCCACCGCTTGTTGCAGTAAAGGATTAGCACTCACCAGGAGGCGGAGCCGACTCAGCTCCTCACAGATTACTGGACTGAGCTGATTACACAAACAGGAGCAGCGGGAGTCAAGGACCAGAAGTTAGTCTCAATGGTCAGCCACTTACCAGTGGATGGGGGGCACAGCAGGCCACTTACGCCCCACGGGACCCATTGCATAGTACACTTTACACTGTCAGTACTTTCGCCCTTGAATGCGGCGACAGGTTGAGGGTCTTGTCACTGAGGCAGTCAGGGGAGTGGCAGAGGGGGGCAGCAGCACAGCAGAGCTCCGGGGTGTGCTTGAGTGAGACTCAAGCCATGCCTCCAGTTTCAGCTCTGCAGGCATGAATCGTACTTTAAAAAAAAAAAAATGTTCTGTGCTTGAAGTGCCGGTATGTCATACCGTTACATACCGGGAAACTTCGAGCACTGCTTCAGGGTAGTCAGCGAATGATGAGCCTCATGGAGGTGCCGAGCCACTAGCTTGTCAGAGTTTCCACTGGTGAGGGCACTATGAATCGATTACCTGTGGTTCATCATTCTCTCCTGGAAGGGGCAACTCATCTTACCAATATACATAACAAGCATGGGCACATTAAAATGTGCACTACATAATCCAAAGTGCATGTTACTTGATGTTGATTCTGAATTTTCCGCCAATTGTGATGGTGGTGAAAAAACTCTCCTACTGTCATGCTCCTACATGTAATGCAGTTGACACAATGAAAGCACCCTGATTTTAGCAAACCTAACCAGGTGTTGGTCTCTTTGTATATAGGAGCTTGATTAAGTCACATCTATATATCTTATAGGTTCCATCCAAGCTTGTAGCTCATTAGTGGTTATGTTGTAATTGTTCTCTAAGAATTGGGTCAGACAGGTTAGTCATAGATACAAAGGGGTTAGCAGCTCCTTTTCTGTGTTTCCTATTGTTCCCATTGCAAAAATCTTTTGTGCTTTCTCAAGGCACCTCTTCATGATCTTAGCACTATGGGCCTGATTCAGCAAGGAACACAAGTGAGAGAATGCACAGTGCGAGCCGATGTTTTTGATCCATGTATACATCACATTACGCATGAGCAAACAGGTTGTTGGGTAAGGTAAAGGTTCTCTCAGAGAATGCAGGGAACCCACAGAAACCTCCGATGTTGATTGACAGGAAGTGCCATTTGTGGGTGGTGACAGGGTGGAGGTCGGCTGAATGCAGGCATGTCTGTGCATTCACACACCATTACAGGGACATGCATAATTTAATCTCAGCGGCGCCGCTCTGCATGCAGGAATCTCTGAAGTCCTACAGGAGGGTCAGGTCTAACCTTGGCTTGCGTGCAGCTTCAATGGCACTCGATTTTCTGTGACTGTGTCAACATTTCTTTGTGCAAATCAGCACCTGGATTTGTAGCAAATTCCCAGTACATTTTCCAGTATTCTCAAGCAAGCTTGTGATTAGGAGCTCTGACAATGTTCCAGTAATCAATTCCTTACCAATATTCTAGCATTTAGTTCATTTAATATAGTTTTGGTCTTCTGCCATTCCCAGGTACCTGTCCAGAGGACCTGATCACTTGGTGCTGTAAAAACCAAATCCCAATTGGAGGGGTCACTGGAGAAAACCACCAAGTGAGTTAGACTCCGCGCCTCTGGGCAGGTCTAGCCAAACTTGGGTTCATCCGCAACTAGGAGACCTAGTTACAGTCACTTACTCAGTTATCCGAACCCCCTGGGTCACTGTCCTCCACAGAGGAACACTTGCACTGGATTGTGACACCATTCAATCAGTTTTTGCCACTTTGTTTTGAAGTTCTGTCTGTAAACCTTCTTGTGCCCTTTTCTCCTGAGCCATATTCTCAAGTAACTTCGACTGATTATACTACTCCATCTCTAGTTCTCTAGCTTCTGAATCCCCAAATTTCTGTATCCCGGTGCAGTTTACTAGTTTCTACCAATTTCAAGAATGGGAACTTTTTCTTTGTTTATATGTTGGAAAGGCGGTCCACCTTATTAAGGATTGTCACTTACATCAACCCCAAAGGGATAGCAAGTGTAATTCTTTTGATGTTCTTGTTCTCAGATCCAGCCAACAACCATCTAGAACTTCAGCCCCTTCATCTCCGGGCAAGGAAGTCTCTGCTACGTGACAGGGTTTAAGTCTACAACTGGGGTCCTGTTTCAAGGTGTTTCTACCCTTGACTAAATAATCTAGGGAGAATATTTCAACCATTAACAGACAAAGAAACATCTCAAGTGTATTCCAGTCTCAGTCCAGATAAAGCTTCTTCTAGTTCTGACTCTGGTGACAATTGTGCTTCTCTCAGTTTCTGTAAGGTGAAAGTTTCTTTAACCATAGGAAAATAATCTGATTTAAAAGTTTCAGAGTAGACATCTGAGCAAACACCTTCTTTGGGAAAATCTGTTCAGATAACTCCAGGAAGCATTCTTGTGTCCTCACCACCAAAGGGGCTTCAAGTTTTGTACACCAGGAGGGGGTTTTCAGTTTCTCACCCCAAGAAGGGGTTTAAAATTTTGTACCCCAGAAGGAGGTTTATAGTTTCTCACCCCAGGAGGAGGTTTCTTGTATCATGCCAGGAGGAGGTTTCAAGTTTTGTGCCACAAGAGGGGGTTTAAAGTTTTGTACCCAAAGAGGGGGTTTCCAGAATTAGGCCTCAAGAGGAAGCTTCGAGTAGTCTGCCTATTCCTGATGGGGATTTTCATTTGTCCACTTTTGAATATGCTTCACAAGCTTCGATTTCATAGAAGCTCACTCCAAAAGTTTCTTGTATCAAGCAAATTCCCCAGGGAGCAGGTAATTATCCATTTTTTCTTAATTTCCGATATATGGAAATGGGTTACATTTTTTGTTACTCCTACTTCCAAAATAATAATTGTAAGTTTCAAACTACATTACAATTAGCATTACAATCAATTTAGACTCTATTAAAACACTGTAAAAACAATAAGAGCTATATAAAATGTGGAGACTGCTACTTCAGTCTGTTTGAAATAGAATATTACCTATTCTATTAACATACCTACTGGTACTCATTCTCTGAGACCTATATTTACCCCTGAGATTTAGGCTTAAATTACCTGTATGTATATATATATATATATATATATATATACAGTATATATGTATATATTTATTATTGAAAGAAATGGGCACTCCAAGGACCACTATTAAGATTAGGGTGCCAGGATACAAGGCTGCATAATATTATATATATATATATATATATATATATATATATATAGTAAATACTGCTAGTGCATGCATGATTATGTACCAGATTAATAACAGCCATTTTGCAGAAAATACACCATAGTTTCGTGCTGTATAATGTATGATTTTTATAATGTATAATTCAAGTTCACAGTCTGGAAGATGGGGTGGGTGCTCAGGCCCTTGTACCCCTGGGGTTGGGGTTGATCATATATTGCCCCAGGCATTCAAAGCTTTAATCTAGTTCTAGAGGTCAGAGCATAATCATGACAGATGGAAGATGATACAAGGCTGAGGAAAAAGCACACAGACAGAATGGGAGACAGCTTTAGGTTTGTCCATAGACCTCAGCTGCCATCACATACCGTCTTCTAAAAAATAAATAAATGTATTCTACTAGAACTAAGAATAAAAACATTTGTTACCGTACTGAAAGTGGAATATATTATAAAAAAAATAAGAAAGGAAATAAAACACATTGAATTTTAAATCAACAATAGAACTTTAACAACTCATAAACAAGAAGTAAGATGTTTCTAAAATTTTGGATGCAAAGACCCATATCCATGTGGCCATAAATCTAAGCCTTAGTACTTATGTTGACAGCTACACAGTAACATTTAGTTTCTGCACCTTCATTTGATTCTAAGCAAGTACTTATATTGTCATTCATAAATCTCACACTACCTAATCTATTAGCTATTTTATTTAAAGCAAATCTATTTTGTGCCCTATTATTGAAGGAGATACAAGAACATAAAGGCAATAGTAGCTGCAGGCCTGTACTGAGGTATTACAGATCATGCAGGTGGAAGGCAATAACAAGACCTGCATAGATTCAGGTTCACAGCAAATGACAAGAGCTGCTTCATGTAAAACAATTTGCAGCAATAAGATTTACCTATGAAAAGACATAATATAAAATTGGTGAATAAACAGAATGTGAATGAGGCAAAGAAAAAAGTATGTAGGGTCAGGGAAAGGTAATAGGAACTCCACCATAATTACTAAGATGATTTAGAGGGTGTGGATACAAAGAAGGAGGTATAGTCCAGTGTTTCTTTCAAGTCCAGCCAGGCAGACCAAAGGGTGGTAAATGCTGAGGATGTCAGGTTTGAAGAGGACATAAGGCCTTCCGTGGTCATATTGAGCTCAATCCTCTGGAATCAATAAGAGATAGAGGGGTATACAGAACATCACCAAAGACAAGTGATTACTGCTCTCGCTGCATTCATAAGGTGATGGAGTTAGGACTTTTGAAATTATGAGATGGCATGTCCATCAAATAAAGAAGCCAGAACTCAGTGGTTCAAAAGTTGCCAGATCGCAAATCCATGCGAGGGCTGGTAGCAAGGAGAGCCAGTGTCTAATTTTAAAATATAACCAGAGCGAGGTAGACAGAATACCATAGTTACTTTGGAGATCTGCACAGGACCATAAACCCATTGCATCCAGCAATTTTTACAGATGTGTTACACCATGTAGAGACCAGACTGGGTGATGGGATAATCCTGGTGGTGAATCAGAGGTGTGAGCAATGAGTTAAAACAGGGGAGATGTCTAAGTTGTTGCCAATATAGGAGCATAGGGTCCATTGTAGGATAATGGAAACAAGGGATTTTTTTAAACCAAGTGATAGTTCAAAGGGAGGATTTCACAGAGTGACATTCAATAAGGGGCCATTGCTATTCTGGCGAAGTGTGACAAATAATAACAGCTAAGGAAATGGGGGAGTTGAAGGCAACCTTTAGTACTGTGTTGAGTAAGCAATTTCTGCTTGAGCATGCCCTCCATAAATCTCCAATCCACTCTGTCAAATGCCTTTTCCACGTCAGTGGACAGGAGCACAACATGGGACCCACCATGTCTAGCAAAATGGATAAGATCAATCATTTTGAAGCTGTTATCTTTAGCTTCTCTACCAATGAAAAAACCCCACCTGGTCCTCATGTACCAAGCTTGGTAGCCCCAGTCAATTGGCAAGAACTTTGGTGAATAACTTTAAATCAATGTTCTAAAGTAAGATGGGCCTATAATTGGAGCACTGGGTATGGTCCTTCCTATCTTTAGGCATCATGGAAATATATGCCACAATACTCTACCGGAGAAGATACATTGGCAGAAATTGCATTATACACCTTCAGGAAAAGGAACATAAAAGGAAGAATGATATGTTATGTAGCATCTCACTGGGAAATCATCTTTAAAGGGAAATTTTATTAAAAAACCAACTATATGTATATATAATAGACTGCACAGTTTAATTGATGTTCTTTATGCTGGAAGTAGACACAGATATGTCCATCTGCATAGGAGTTCGTAGCACAGCATCCTGTGCCATGCGTGGCATGAGATGGAGTCCCAATATCAGAGCGGCATATTTGCGTCTCCATAGGATTCAATGAGAGACTCACACCCACGTTCAGAGATGTGCATTAGCGTCTCCATAGGTTTGAATGGAGATGCAATCCAGCGTTTGGGGATGAAAATGGACTCACATATGCATACACTGATTAAAACATACACAAATACCATGACAATAATACTCAATTTTTGGTATGGAGCACACTATCTCCCAGAGGAGGGCCCCATGAGAGCAGAAATGCATTGGAGACATCCCTAATACAGTATTTGCAACAGGTGAACCCGTTACAACATCCAGTCAGCTGTTAACTCGGTCACGTGACCCAGGATCAGATGGACAAACAAGCGCTGAGCACTCACAAGGACCAGAAGGAAGACATCGGAGACTACAGCAAGGGACAGAGCAGAGCGGACACACTTAGGAGGCATGAGGATGGCGTGTAAGAGCAGGAGCAGGCAAGGCAAGTTCCCTGAGTGTAGAGGGAGTGCCCGGCGGATGGTCTAAGGACCTAAGCTGAAGCTGCTCCCCTATAAGACAGTTGTGCAATTCCAGCAAGGTGAAGCAGTTCGTGGCTCAGCACAAGCACACCGCCGCTTTGTTCCTTCACACGGACAGCACAGTCCAGGGCTCATAAATGGATTCCCCAACACCCATTCCCCTCCTGTCCTGAAGTTTAACCCGGGCAATGTTCAGCAACAAGACTTGACATTATAAAGGATTAACACCAGTTATTTTTCTAAAGCGCATCAGCAACCATTAGTACAAAGGAACCACGGGAAGCTGGAATTCGCTGTACTTTGCTTGCATTGTCCAGTTTTTTTCAGTATTGTCATTATAAACTATTGTGCCCTCGAGGTGCACTTAACTCAGTGGACATTATAAACTTCCAGCACCACATCCATACCAAAAATTGAGTATTATTGTCATGACATTTTTGTATGTTTTAATCGGTGTATTCATATGTGAGTCCATTATGATCAATTAATTAACATATTAAGTATCCTTTGGGAATAGATTAATATTCTTATACTGCCAACACCATATATCAATATTGGGGAGATATAGACATACGAATCAATACAAGGAACAGTGCACAGTAAATGTTCTGTTTACATTTGGTTTGTGAATAAGAAGAACAACCCCTTTTTAAGCTTGCAGCAAACTCCGTACAATCATTAATTTTGCACCTTAGTGCTCAGGTTGAACCCATCCACTCATAGGCCAAATACAGTGAAGACATTTTATGTTTGAAGGCATCATTTCATGTTGACATTCCTATAGTGCAGGGGTTCCCAACCACAGTCCTCAAGGCACACTAACATTCTGGGTTTTAAGGGTAGCCATACTTGAGCACAGGCAACTTAATTACTACCTCAGTTATTTTGATTAAACCATCTGTGATTTAGCATGGAATTCACCACAACCAGGACTGTTAGTGAGCCTTGAGGACCGAGGCTGGGAATCACTGCTATAGTGGTTGCCCCAGCAGCTAAGAAAGAGGACATACTATCTTCTTTAGAGAGCTGGGTAATCACTAGTGACTATTCATATAGTGGTTTTATTTGTTTTGTTCTGGAGTAAAATAAAAATAAATATGAGGGAAATGAGGAGATATAGGGGGCTAATACACTTGAGACTTAAGATCATCATAGAAGTTATATAGAGCATCTTTATGAACACTGGTATTCCATACTCTCAATGTTCAATTTTGTGTTAATTTATATAATTTATACTTTTCCTAATAGGTTTATTTTACTAGTGATGATATGCTAATATGGAGGTCGATACTCATAACTGCAGGTGTACTACTGTATTCGTTCCTTCAATATAATATATGACTGGCAGTGCTATGTCGTGGAAGTAATTATTATTGTTATAACTTTGCAAGGCGCTCACTTAGAACGGTTAAAATACCAATGCTTGTGAACAATAGTTTGGCTTAAAGTATTCCAACTATTTAGATTTGTTTGTTTGATAAACAATAGTTTTCAGTTTTTCTTTTATGTCTGTTTTCCTTAGTTCAGTATCAGGTATTTACATATACAGTATATTTTATACATAGGAAAAAGTATGAAGTAGAGTTACATTAAAATGATACTATATCAAGTCACACAGAAATTAAATTTATTATTTGTGTTATATTTTCTTATACAAATGAAATATTTTATTGTCTATATACATAGAATGCAAAAAAAAACATGAATTACAGTAACTATAAAGTGATTTTAATAAGTCCCACAGGAATCAAAGTAACTATTTGTCCATTTGGTATACAAATGACAGACTCTGCTACCAGTTGGCTTTATCAATCACCAACTGTTTTCAATAAGGTTCCTATAAAAGGAGACACCTTCCACCCATGGATTGTACGCTTGGGCTGAAGGTTTCTAATGGCACAGAAATGGGTTGAGCACTAAAGGCACTAGTGTAGATCATGGAAGTCAAGCATGTCTGTCTGGCATAACATGGCAGATACAGATCTTTGTCGGCTTCCCTTGGGTACTTGCAATACATCACGGTTACATCCAGAGACACTCCTGGACAGTCTCCTGTCTCCAACTGTACAATGGAACAAGCCCCGAACACAAACACGAGGAGACCATTTACCCATAGCCGCATGGAGATATCTGGGTGAATACTTAATCTTTGCAGTGCTGATTGTTGACGGCACCATCTGCTGTTCCTGCAAGGTAATGTCTAATTTATTTTCTTGGAGAGGACCCTGACATCATCAGCCAGTGCCCAACACCATTCTCTACCATACACGTGGGCATAAAGGGGGAATATAACCTTGTGGTGAGTGTAGCAAGCCTGCGAGGGGACAAGTTTCTTTTTTAGGTGGCCTTTATGGGCATTACATTATCAATATACAAATTAATTTATAGTTTACACCCCCGGGGGTTATCTGAGAACAGAGGGAGACTGCAGTCATAAGTAGCCCTTATACAAGGCAACTTTCATTTATTTCTGCTTACATTGAGACTGAGGGGTACATTTTCTAAAGTGAGTTTTTAGAAGTGAGTTTTATAAGTAATGTTGCCCATAGCAACCAATCAGATTCTAGCTATTATCTTCTAGAAAGTGCTCATTAAATGTTAAGTAGAATCTGATTGGTTGCTATGGGCAACATCACTTTTAAAACTCACTTCTAAACACTGTCACTTTAGTAAATTTACCCCTGTATATCAAAAGTCTGACACTATAGCCAGCTGCGCTAAGTACAGATATATTTTCACGACCACCCGGTACACCCAAAAGGTCTATTTTATGGTATATATTTGTTGCAGTTTTCCCAGATTGCTTGTAAATCTGTTTTATTCTAATGTATTTGGAAACCATATTGTTTATTGAATGAGATATTGTACTATTTTAAATTGTAGTATAATTAAAAGCGAATACTTGCTACTATTATAATAAAATAGATAATGTTATTTTATAATTAACATTTATATATAAATGTTAAATATAAAAGCACATAAGTATAAATCAGTTTTGACAGGCTGGAGATGTGCTTACCCTGTCGGCGGTCAATGCAAGCAGGGACAGAGACTATTCCTGAGTGCATGACTGATCATGTGCAGAAGAACGAACAAAAAGGATTGTTTTTTGAAATCCTGAATACAATGCCATCTGTAACATCGCAAGGACTGAGGACCTCATTCAGAGTCAGTCGTTGCGGCCGCACGGTCGTACGCCACCGATGATCGCTGAACTGCGCATGCGTAAAGTTCGCAATACACGTGCACAAACTTGCTGCTATGATCAGAAAATTCTCTCTCCTTGAACACAGCCAGGTCGTTAGTTTGAGTGACAGAATGAGGCGTTTGTGGGTGGTAACAGGGGAAGGTGCTTGAAAACGGGGGAGTGGAGATCCGAACGCAGGCGTGCCTAATTATGCGAATGGCATTTTATGGGAGTGCATAATTAACAAAGTAGTGTCATGGCACACGTGACATGGGAGGTTTTACACTGACATGATCATAGAGCTTAAGAGAGGGTATGGTCAACCCAAAGCTCTACGACCAGTTCCGATGGTTCCCGATGGTCTCGATTAATCCTTATATGGCCGGAGATGACGTATAATGCGTACGAGAAGGGGGCGTATTTTTTGTCTTCCGGCCGCTTCCTCCTTTTGGTCGGCCAGCTAACGATCCGATCTTAGGGACGCAATATGCATGTGCATAATTTGCATATCCGGCCCCTTTTCCCGTACGACCGTGCGGCTGCAACGACCGACTCTGAATGAGGTACTCAGTGTTACCACAACCAATGTCCCTGCAGAAAATACTGCTGAATAACAGCCATAAATTATCATAATTGATAAAAATTTGTGACAATGTCGCCCGATAATATTCTGGGCAACATCATCGCTCCTGCTGAATAGACTCTAAGGGCCAAATGTAATGGGGCGTGGGATTCTGGAACTATATAGATTTGGCCAAGTTATCCATCAAATGTACAGTGACAATAACCAGGTTATGTGTGTGCATGCAGCATTTGTCCTATCTGAGGAAAACTTTTATATTTCTTTGTATACTGTAGTTACAGAGAGAGCTGCATCTGTGTAAATCCGATCTTAAGGTGAGAAGTAGTGATGTCTAGCAGGATGATTATCTGGTATAAGGAAAACTGAATCAAGGGAGGTAAGTAGTACATTATATATATATATATATATATATATATATATATATATATATATATATATATATATATATATATATAGGGGTGTGCACCGGCCACTTTTCGTGTTTTGTGTTTTGTTTTTGGATCTGGATCTTTCTTCGTGTTTTGGATCTGGATTGGTTTTGCCAAAACCATCCTTCCGTGTTTTGGGTTCTGGGTTTTGTGTTTTGGATCTGTATTTTTTTTTAAAAAAGCATAAAAACAGCTAAAATCACAGAATTTGTAGGTTTTTCTGCTCCTATGCTATTATTAACCTCAATAACCTTAATTTCCACTCATTTCCAGTGTATTCTGAACACCTCACACCTCACAATAGTGTTTTTATGTCCAAAAGGTTGCACCGAGGTAGCTGGATGACTATGCTAAGCGACACGAGTGGGCGGTACAAACACGTGACCCATCTAGGCGTGAAACTGCAGTGGCAGACAGGATGGCAGTTTGAAAAACTAGGCCCCAAACTGTACATAACGCAAAGAAAAAAAAGAGGTGCAAGATGGAATTGTCCTTGGGCCCTCCCACCCACCCTTATGTTGTATAAACAGGACATGCACACTTTAACAAACCAATCATTTCAGCGCCAGGGTCTGCCACACAACTGTGGCTGAAATGATTGGTTCGTTTGGGCCCCCACAAAACAAGCTGGCAATTAATCTGTCCCTGCACAAACTGGCTCTACGGAGGCAAGATGTCATCCTCATCCTCCTCATCCACCGATTCCTCACCCTCTTCAGTGTGTACATCCTCATCCTCACAGAGTATTAATTCGTCCCCGCTGGAATCCACAACCACAGGTCCCTCTGTACGTTCTGGAGGCTGGTCTCCCTGGAAGAGTTGATAATTCATTTTATGAACATCATCTTCTCCACATTTTGTGGAAGCAATCTCCTACGCCTTTCGCTGACAAGGATCCCGGCTGCACTAAACACTCTTTCGGAGTACACACTGGAGGGGGGGCAACTCAGGTAAAATAGAGCCAGTTTGTACAGGGACCTCCAAATTGCTTCTTTTTCCTGCCAGTACAGGTACGGACTGTCTGACATGCCTACTCGGATGCTGTCACCGATGTAATCCTTTAACAGACAGACGCACGCTTGTCGCTGCTGCTTTGAGGATGCAAGTGCGGCTACAGCCCACACAATTCACAAAGACAGAAAAAAAAAGAAGAATATTTTTATTGTTTGTGGAGCGCACTTTGAGGGTTACACCACCCTTTAACAGACAGACGCACGCTTGTCGCTGCTGCTTTGAGGATGCAAGTGCGGCTACAGCCCACACAATTCACAAAGACAGAAAAAAGAAGAATATTTTTATTGTTTGTGTAGCACACTTTGAGGGTGTCACCACCATTTAACAGACAGACGCACGCTTGTCGCTGCTGCTTTGAGGATGCAAGTGCGGCTACAGCCCACACAATTCACAAAGACAGAAAAAAGAAGAAGAATATTTTTATTGTTTGTGTAGCACACTTTGAGGGTGTCACCACCCTTTAACAGACAGATGCATGCTTGTCGCTGCTGCTTTGAAGATGCAAGTGCGGCTACAGCCCACACAATTCACAAAGACAGAAAAAAGAAGAACAATATTTTTATTGTTTGTGTAGCACACTTTGAGGGTGTCACCACCCTTTAACAGACAGATGCATGCTTGTCGCTGCTGCTTTGAGGATGCAAGTGCGGCTACAGCCCACACAATTCACAAAGACAGAAAAAAGAAGAAGAATATTTTTATTGTTTGTGTAGCACACTTTGAGGGTGCACACTTTGAGGGTGTCACCACCCTTTAACAGACAGACGCACGCTTGTCGCTGCTGCTTTGAGGACAGAATCATATGCAGTGACAGTAGACTTGTCAGAAATTGTTGGCACGTCCTTCAGTCCGGACCAGATGTCCAAACCAGGCCTTGACTTATGACACAGGCGCACGCTTGGCGCTGCTACTATGTTGATGCACGTGCGGCTACATCGCACACAAGTCACAAACACATTAAAAACATTGTTTTTTATTTTTTGGAGCACTTTGAGAGTTACACCACCCTTTAACAGACAGACGCACGCTTGTCGCTGCTGCTTTGAGGATGCAAGTGCGGCTACAGCCCACACAATTCACAAAGACTGAAAAAAGAAGAACAATATTTTTATTGTTTGTGTAGCACACTTTGAGGGTGTCACCACCCTTTAACAGACAGATGCACGCTTGTCGCTGCTGCTTTGAAGATGCAAGTGCGGCTACAGCCCACACAATTCACAAAGACAGAAAAAAAAGAACAATATTTTTATTGTTTGTGTAGCACACTTTGAGGGTTTCACCACCCTTTAACAGACAGATGCACGCTTGTCGCTGCTGCTTTGATAACAGTATCATATGCAGTGACAGTAGACTTGTCAGAAATTGTTGGCACGTCCTTCAGTCCGGACCAGATGTCCAAACCAGCCCTTGACTTATGACACAGGCGCACGCTTGGCGCTGCTACTATGTTGATGCACATGCGGCTACATCGCACACAAGTCACAAACACATTAAAAAAATAGTTTTTTATTTTTTGGAGCACTTTGAGAGTTACACCACCCTTTAACAGACAGACGCGCGCTTGTCGCTGCTGCTTTGAGGATGCAAGTGCGGCTACAGCCCACACAATTCACAAAGACAGAAAAAAAGAACAATATTTTTATTGTTTGTGTAGCACACTTTGAGGGTGTCACCACCCTTTAACAGACAGACGCACGCTTGTCGCTGCTGCTTTGAGGATGCAGGTGGAATCTAGACGGGATTTGGAACCAGGGACACACTACCTCCATCAATTGTCTAAATCCCACTGCACTAATGGCGGATACCGGACGCACGTCTAACACCAACATAGCAGTCAAGGCCACAGTTATACGTTTTGCTTCTGGATGACTGCTGTCGTACTTCATCCTCATCGCTATATATTTTTTTGGCTTGGACAGGAGTGTACTTTGGGGGTTACAGCACCCTTTAACGGTCAAGCCAGCCGGCCCTTTACTTATGAAACAGGCGCACGCTTGGTACTACTTTGTTGATGCACGTGCGGCTACTACGCACACAATTCACAAACACAGAAAATATATATTTTTTTGGTTTGGACTGGAGTGTACTTTGGGGGTTACAGCACCCTTTAACGGTCAAGCCAGCCGGCCCTTTACTTATGACACAGGCGCACGCTTGGCACTACTTTGTTGATGCACGTGCGGCTACTGCGCACACAATTCACAAACACAGAAAATATTTTTTTTTTTGGTTTGGACTGGAGTGTACTTTGGGGGTTACAGCACCCTTTAACGGTCAAGCCAGCCGGCCCTTTACTTATGACACAGGCGCACGCTTGGCACTACTTTGTTGATGCACGTGCGGCTACTGCGCACACAATTCTCAAACACAGAAAATATTTTTTTTTTGGTTTGGACTGGAGTGTACTTTGGGGGTTACAGCACCCTTTAACGGTCAAGACAGCTGGCCCTTTACTTATGACACAGGCGCACGCTTGGCACTACTTTGTTGATGCACGTGCGGCTACTGCGCACACAATTCACAAACACAGAAAATATATTTTTTTTTTGGTTTGGACTGGAGTGTACTTTGAGGGTTACAGCACCCTTTAATGGTCAAGCCAGCCGGCCCTTTACTTATTACACAGGCGCACGCTTGGCACTACTTTGTTGATGCACGTGCGGCTAATGCGCACACAATTCACAAACACACAAAAAATATTATTTTTTTAGCACTTGGGGGGAGCAACCCTGATGGACAGAGCACCCCCTGGACAACACTACAGCACCCCTTTAGGACTGGGACACTGCACAGGACTTTGGAGTGGACACAGCCCCTATGGAGAACTGACTGCACAACACAGTCCAGCCAGCCCCTATGGACTTTGAAGTAGTGGACACAGCCCCTATTAACAACAGCAGCACAGCACAACACAGCCAGCCCCTATGGACTTTGAAGTAGTGGACAACAGCAGCACAGCGCAGCACAGCACAACACTACTCTGCACTACACTACACTACACAGCCCAGCCAGCCCTAACTCCCACCCTCCCTCTTCACTGTCCACAGCCAAGTGAGAAAATGGCGCCGACGCTGGTACCTTATATAGGTTCCAAAACCCGCGAGACTCGGAAGGCGGGATGATGACGTTTTGCCTCGATTTCAGATCCGAGTCAGGCGGGAAAAGTCGAGCCTGACTCGGATCTGCCTCGGATCGGGGGGGCTCGGGGGGGTTCGGATTTCAGAAATCCGAACCCTCTCACCCCTAATATATATATATATATATATATATATATATATATATATATATATATATATACTATACCATACTGCTAATGGGAAATGTAATGTGCCTGAATTTTACTAATCATAAATTGTAAAAATATAAGTAGAAAAGCCTTTTAATAATAATGTCATTTTTAGATGGCATTATCAGGGCTTTCCCCAGGTTACCAGACTACTGCTCTGACATGTAGAGCAGAGCCAGAAGCTGGCTCCTGCAATCAGCTTTGTGGTTTAAAAAGACCACAAGCTGATCACTTATAAAAGAAAAAAGTGTAAAAATAACAAACAAACAAACCCTTACCTGCATCCAGGTTCCGGTGATCCATGTTGTGGTGAGGTCTTCTAAGGCTCCGATCAGCTGGTCTCTGAGCTCCTGCACTATGACCCCAGTCATCTGCTCTATGCCGTCATCCAAGTTTGCAGCATAGAGCAGATGACTGGAGTAACAGTCTAGTAGCACAGAGACCAGCTGACCAGAACCCCAGAGGACCTTGTCAGAGCACAGATTACTGAGTTAGGTGTAAGCAGAACAGGGGGAGATCACTGGAGGGCTTAATGTGCTAGTGGGACATGCGTGGACACCTTCTCACTGTTTTTTTAATAAACAATACAGTGAGAAGTGTACAGAGGACATTTGCAGGGACAGAGATTTATCGCAAACTCTGTCACTGCAAGGGATATTTGATACATTCCTGTGGTATTTCCTACATTTGCAATGAGAATTTAGGTGAAATATAACACTACAACTACATTAGAAATGCGGATTGAAGTAAATAGGAGCGTTAGTAACCTAACCAGCCACTGAGTTCAACCTCCCTCATCTCAATACATCAGTGATCTGTACACATACATTTACAAACTCATATTATAGTATTGTGCATATGTATATGGGATACATAAACTTACGTGTTCATATGTTCCACTCAGATCTAGATGTCGACAAGGTCTCTATGAAATGATTAGAATTAGAAAGATGTAAATAATTTACTTTCAAAATAAATATTTATACATGTTTATATTACTTTACATTTCCTTTTGAGAATTCTGCTCAACTATATCAAGCTTTTCACCAAGATATGCTGCATCCTGGAGCTGTGCTTCATTTTTATTTAATTCTAAGACATTCACATGCTTAGAGGCAGGGCCGGTGCAAGGTGTCTGGATGTCCTAGGCAACACTTCACCCACCACCCCTGCTACCTCCAATTCATACTATGCCACATATTAGTGGTGCTAATTTATAATATGCCACACAGCAGAGACCCAAAATCATGCTCTCCCTCATAACACTGCCCCCTATTCATAATGTTATGTTCCACAATTCATTATATGCTACACAGCTGTAGCCCCAATTCCTAATTATGCTATACATCAATGCCTCCAATATATAATATGCCACACATTTATTCCCCCAGTACATTGAATACCACATGTTTGTGCCCACAGTACATAATATGCCACACATTTGTGTGCCAATATATAATATGCCACATATTTGTGCCCCAATACATATGCCACACAGCTGTGCACCAAAGTTAGTGTATGCCACGAATTATGCCAAACAATGCCCTTAGTACATATGCCACAGAAGTGCCCCAAATTCTTTATATGCCATACAGCTGAGCCTCAATATATTTATGCCACACATCTGTGCTCCAATATATGTCAGCAGCCCCACAAACACACACTCACCCTGTCAGCACTGGCATTAAACCCACACACACATACACTAACCCTGTCAGCACTCAATAAAACCACCCCCACACACACTAAACAACCTGTCTGGTACTGAAAGAGACATCCTTTTTTATTTTATGGACTCCAGTGGCCGGCGCTCCTAGGCAGCCGCCTAATAGTAGCGTCAGCCCTGCTTAGAGACAGAATGAATGAAACTCTTAGGTGCATACTGTAGGTTTTCTCTCCTACTATGGAAGTCACATGAGTAGTTCTTCTTCCATATAAATTCACATGTTGAACATGTAATAATTTTTACATATAAATGAAAACTTTTTTTTTGTAAGCCAGGTTTTATTGTTTAGAATAGCATTCTTTCTCATATAGAGAATTTCAAACCCAATATAGAGAAATGTTATGTTTTATTCCCCTCCATGCTCTAAAAACATTTAATTCTCCATGCAACAGTGGGGGAAGTGCTAAGCCTTGTTAATAAATGGAGGAAATCATTATGTAAAAAAAATACATCAAAAAGTGTATCTGTTTCATAAGAGTCTTAACTTGTTATCGATAATTTTAAAAATATAACTTTAATTACAGTTTTAGTGCATAGTACAATGGATTAGCAAATAAACTCTGTCTTCAATGTTACTATGTATTAGAGCAAAATAAACATGTTACTGAAATAATAAAGAACAATTGCTTAATACAAATTCGACTATGCAATAAAACGCCAACTGAATATTAAATAATTTGAAAAGTAATAAAAATCTTACCTTTATTTGATAAATTCTCTTCAGGTATGAGTTTCCAAAGTATTTTAAAATAAAAAAATATTTAACAAAAATCAAAGAATACAGAAAGCATAAAAATATTAAAATACATAAACATTTCAGAGCTATGATGTAATGACCCCCTTTTCTTTGCTTTTTGGATTCATCTTCGTGTTTTGGTTTTGCAAAACCACCCACGAGTGTTTTTGGTTTCGGATCTATGTTTAAAAAATAAAACAATTGATCATTTTTTTAAAAGCAATTCAAGGATACTGTATCTCCTGCTTACCTTTCAGCCCTGATCTGTCCCGCTGTCCCCATACATTATTATGGGGACCTGAATTCATAAAGCTCCAAAAAACAATATTTTTAGAGCTTAACTTCAGAAGCATTTGCCATCTTCAGATGGTGTTTGCTTCCATACCCCCATTCCTTCCATATAGGAATGTTGTAGAGGGATCAATGTGGGAAATCCTTCACCCATGTCCAACTCCTTGCCCTGGACTCCTAGTCTTTGTGCACCCACTTGAAGCCTGTTTTTTATGCAAGAGCACTAGCACTGTTGTGTCAGACTCAGCAGTGCTAAGTTTCACTGCTCTACAAGGAGCAGCGAAGGGAGTCATGGAGACAGCTGATTTTTGGGTCAGATGTCTCCACGCTATAGCAATGTTTTATTGTTCCAGAGATTTTTTTCCATCAATGCTACTCGCAGCAAGTTGGAAACTTAATTATCGGGAGCCGCCGAGATGGTTTACCTGGAATGTTATTAATTTTTTGGAGAAACAATTAAAAATAAAGTTAAAAAGCGCATTATTACCCATAACCGCACATAACTATCTCTTCTATAAAACTAGTCAACTTTTCAGGGATCCTAAAGAATATAGTAACTTGTTAGAATGATACCCAAGCAAACTCTGGAAGCCCTAGCAATAAGAAGGCCTCATCTTCTATGTAGTAAGATAATGCTCATATAATGATTGTTATATGGAAAATATTTGTACTCTGAGCAATGTGAGGCTACATACAGTATTTGTAATAAAGGAGATTGTAAAAAAAGGAAACAGGTATTACCCGGATGGTTTATCTGGAATGCGGTGGGATTTTCCATTCACAGAGGTATCTTTCAAAAATATCCCACATGAGCTTGAGATTGTCAATAATGTTTTTTTAGATGTCTTCTATATTTCACCAGAGAGCAGATAGTATACAAATCTTCATCCGCAGAGATGTGCCAGGCTCAGGTCTTGCTATAGACGTGTCCACATACACCTATCCTTGAATTGTACCAAAGAGCTCCATTTGGAACACCATGAAAAATACACCTAAGCTGCGCCATAGATCTCTTTTGATCAATATGTAACTAAATTTGCATCAGTTTCCCACCGCTAATGCCATAAAAGCACAAGCTATGCGTATCCTGTACATCATTAGTACATTTGTGTAGTACAGCTGTGAGAAAAAAGGCAAGAAACTAGGGACTAGGAACCGATATCACTTAGCCCCGGCATGCATACTGCTACGCAGCATTGTGCAAATTTACAGTACACTGCAACGATTGCAAGAAGGGTGAAAATATAAAGGGGGAGATCTAACAAGTTGTGGAGAGAGATAAAGTACCAACCTATCAGCTTGTAACTGTCAAGTTACAGGCTGTGTGTCAAAATTGAAAGGGGCTAATTAGTTGGTACTTTATATCTCCCCAAGCTTTGATAAATCTCCCCCTAAGTCCCCAGTACACTAAAAGTCTGTAGGAATGTGGCAGCGCTGAGAATAAGATGCAATCTGGTGCAGAAAAATGTAATAATATAAATCTGGCTATCTGTGGTGCGGCATTTACCTTGCACTAGCACCTAGTGCCATATAGCACAACATTTTAGGTGTATGAGGACACATATATGCAGCATTGGTTTTATTAGTAATCAAAGAACATGACAGCTTTTAATCTGTTCCTCAAAAATGCCCTAAATAGTTAATTCCTTAAGGTGCAGAAACAAGGATCAAGCACTAGGCAATAAGTTACTTTGTTTAAAATAATATCAAATTTCCATACTATTTACTCCATCGCGACCTTAACTGCACTGTCTGACTTGAAGTGTGTTTGAAAACCAAATATCTATATAACGGGTGCTTTCAAGCACTTGCTTTAAAATAAGCAGTCCAGAAAGGAAATAGTTAAAACATTTTGTGCGAAATGTAATATGTGGCAAATTTTCAAATAATTTTCCAGCAATTTTGACAAGTAATAGTCGCTGATTTGGAGTGTGAGAAACCAAGATACTGACAATATGCTGCCGGTTTATAATGCACACATCAGCTTGTGCAATGCATCACGTAGAAAAATAACAAACAAAATGCCCAGGCTATTTAGCATCGGGTCTGCCACTTAAAGAGTTCCTTCCTATAGATAACCCATCCAATTATCAATAGCACTGGTCCTTTCCAGGTACTCTAGGCTGATGTCCCAGGGTAGTAAAAATAATAGCTGCCATCATAATAAATGAATATATATATATATATATATATGTTGTGCCAAATGTATTAAAGCAAAGATACCAACTTGGAACAAACAGACATACACAGCGTTCTTATAATATTAGTACATATGTATACATTTACAGTAGGTTCCATGAGAAACGAATGCAACACTCATCATTTTAATATTAATCTGATGCTTTATACAGAGCCGGCCCTAGGCATAGGCATTCTAAGCAAGTGCCTAAGGTGACTGGCATGCCTAGGGGCATTCCAGGGCTCTGAAGCTGCTCCCCTCCATTTCCCCGTCTCCTGTTGCTGCTGCGATCAGAGCTCAGCTCCGATCGGGCAGCTCAGCAGTCAGATGGTCACTGACTGACTGTGAGCTAGGTCAGAATGAGCTTCTACACAAAAGCTTATTTTGGCTACAGTAGGAGTCAAGATGGCTGCTAGGCGGCATGCTGCGCATGCCCAGCTGCGGCCACTCCTCCCGTGGACCTTTGCAGAGCAGAGCCGTGAGGTCAGCCATGGCTCTGCTTCCAGATTAGCCACCGGCCTGCCGCCCACCACCTGCCACTGCCCAGCTCCCAGCAATTGCACCAGGCATCAACAGCAGCATTAGCTGCATCGAAAAGTTACTGCAACCTGCTCAGGCAGGAAGGCACTGTGTGCAGAAAGTGAGGCTGCATTTGACTTATTGGAGCTGTGTCATGTATATCTATGCATCTATATAATAAATAGATATACAGTATATCTAAAGATGTATGTATATATATATATTTATATATATATATATATACATCAAATGCAGAAGAATGGCAGCACTCTGTGGACTTGAAGGAAATGACCACAGGACAAGGTTTAATGTTGGTAAAATTAAGCCTTGTGCTGTGGTCATTTCCTTGAAGTCCATGGAGTGCTGCGCTTCTACGTTTGTGTAAAGGGGTCAGCTTTGGTGTCTGGATGTGCTATCTCAAGATATATATCTCAATTTATATATACACACAAACACATTACTTGAAATCTGAGGAGTTCTGCCCCTGCCATATATATATATATACACACACACACCTTTCGTATATATAACATACTATATGCATGTATGTATATATAGTCCAATCAGCTCGGTACTCAGTACTCTTCTTAAACATATAAAATCACCTGGGTGCCCACTCAAAGGACAGCATAAAAGATACATGGTGTAAAGTCACTGAGTGTGACCATACACACAGCGTCACTCCAGGATTTCCATTATAGAGTATTTATTGTAGATTCAACATTTCAAGGCCCCACTGGTCCCGTTGTCAGGAATACAGCACGAACAAACATAGACAGACACTTACCTATATACCGCACCCGGTGCACACTTAGAGGAAGACTGCCGCTGAGCCACGATCACGTTTCCGGAGGGCGCGAATTGCACTCACTGTGACGTTACTCGGCTCACCTCCAGAGGTTGCCCTGACAACCTAAGGTGCTCCTGCGGGCATTGGCTGTCTGTAAGACACTGAGAAGGAACAAACATATAGTAAAATAGCTGTAGCTGACAAATATTAGACAAAAGAGTAAAGTATTACATGAACATCGTTATAAGATGCCAAAGACAGGCTATTAAATACATAAATCACACATGTTATATCAGAAAATGAGATGACTGAGGAAATAATGATTTAGAGAATGAAGATTTAGAGAAAGAAAATTCCAGGCAATATGTTCATTCAGTCCATATGGTTGAACTGTGTTCATTTTTAAAATCCACTTTGCTTCCAGTGCAGTAAGAGCTGCCACTCTATTACCCCCCCTGGGTAATTCCGGGATATGATCTATAATTTTATAGGGTAATGTGGACAATTGGTAACCCATTTGCTTAAAATGTTTGGCAACCGGCTGGTCAATATCTCTTCCATTCAGGGCCATGCGAATAGCCAATCTGTGTAAGGCCATGTGTTCCTTGAAGGATCGTGAAGTCATACCAATATAACATAATGAGCAAGGGCATAGTATCAAATAGATGACAAACTTGGTATTACATGTCAACACATGTCTGATTTTAAACTTTCTGCCCATATGTGGGTGATGAAAAAAATCACCTGTTAATAAAAAAACCACATGTCACGCAAGACGGGCATTTATAGCAGCCCGGTTTCTTATACGATGTAATAGAGTCTGAAGTTCGCTTATATTCTGAGATGTCTGCATGGACCAGCAGATCCTTAAGGTTTTTACCACGTCTATACCTTCCAGTCTTTATCCCCTGAAACAATGGGCCACAGAGCTTTGGAGGCTTGAGGTAGTACCGCACTGGATGTGGAAAAGGTCGTAACCCAAGGAACACAGGGCCTGATTCAGACGCGGTCGCAAGCGCTGAGCGCTTGCAACCGGGTCGATGTTTGCCCACTGGGCATGCGCACGACGGAGCCGGCTCCATCGTGCTCATGCACGAGACCCAGCTAGTGATGGGTGCTCCATCGCTCTGGGTCTCTCACCAAAGGAACGCCTGCCATTTGGGGGCAGCCCCACTGACATCACCAGTGATGTCAGTGGGAGAGCATCCGGCTCTATTAGAGCCAGAAGCTCTCTGGGGTTTGCGGCCACGAGACCCTACCTCAAGGGTCTCATCGAAACCCTGATCAACCTGGCCGCTTGCAATAGCTGTGGGTGGCAATGCGAGCGGCCAGGAGGCTGAACAAAAAACAAATGCTCTGATTCAGAGTGAGCGCTCGTTCAGAGCGTCCATCTCTGAATCAGGCCAACAATCCTCTTTGGTATTTATCAATTTAGATTTAGATGTTAGTAAATCTTTCCTGTCAAGGGCTAATACCCTTTGCTTTATTACCTTGAGTTGTTTCAAGGGATATCCCCTAGACCAGAATTTATGTACAATCTCATCCAGACGGCCTGGAAGTTCATCTCTTTTACTTGTGATACTTGCGATTCTGATCATTTGAGAAAAAGGGAGACCTCTTTTCAGAGAAGGAGGATGATGACTTCCCATGGCCAAAAGGGTGTTCCTATCAGTGTCTTTTTTAAACACCGATGTCGAGATTGTCCCATCTACGATGGTAATTTTGACATCTAAAAAGTCTATCTGTGTCTTACTCCATCTGTAAGTAAACTTGATGGGAGAGTCCGAGAGATTAATTTCCTCCATCAAAGTCTCAAAAGGATCGCTACCTAATGACCATAGCATAAAAAGGTCATCTATGTACCTTGTAAAAGTTTAATGTGTTGCTTAATGTTAGGGGACCGGAAAAATAATTCCTGTTCCATTTGGAACATGTAGACGTTGGCATATGATAGGGCAACATTGGACCTCATCGCACACCCAGACCGCTGGAGATAGTGCTCCCCATCAAACAGGAAGTGACAGAGGGCCTGATTCACAGCCGGACGCTCTGACAAGAGCGCTTGCTCTGAATCAGGGCCCTCCTACCTCTTATAGGAGTGGCCCTCTGGCCGCTCGCATAGCTGTGGGTGACCACCCACAGCTTATGCGAGCAGCCAAAAAGATGGTTGCGATGGTCAAGACCATCGCGACCATCGGGCTTGTGATGAGACCCTGCGGTAGGCTCTCGCTGCTGCAAGCCCAGGAGTGCTTTTGGCTCTGTAAGAGCCAAAAGCACTCCCACTGACATCACTAGTGATGTCAGTGGGGCCGGACCAAGACGGTAGGTGTTCCCATGGGAACGCCTCTGTCTGGGCAGCAATGCCCCCGGCACGCCAACAACAGGGGGCGTGCTGTCACTCTCCATTGACAGCACTCCCCCTTTGGTGCGAGACTCAGCGATGGCTTGGCCGTCGCTATACGGTTCTCGCGCATGCGCACGATGGAACTCCCTCCGTCGTGCACATGCGCACTAGGGCATCATCGACCCACTTGCGAGCGCTCAGCGCTCGCAAGCGGGTCTGAATCAGGCCCAGTGTCAGAGATTGTAAAGTATCCAAAAAAAGTCTCATAGCTGCCAGTCCTGCCATCTGGGGAATCAACGTATATAAACTCTGTACATCCATCACACACATGATCATATTATCATCAATCGCCTGGAACTCTTTTTATAAATTCAAAAAAGAGGTAGTGTACTTCAAACATGTAGGTTGTAAAGTAACATGTGGTTGAATAATAGAATCCAGCAGGATTCTCTAAATCATTCTCTAAATCATTATTTCCTCAGTCATCTCCTTTTCTGATATAACATGCGTGTTTTATGTATTTAAAAGCTTGTCTTTGGCATCTTATAATGATGTTCATGTAATACTTTACTCTTTTGTCTAATATTTGTCAGCTACAGCTATTTTACTATATGTTTGTTCTTTCTCACTGTATTACAGATAGCCAATGGCCACAGGAGTGTCTTAGGTTATCGGGGCAACCTCCGGAGGTGAGCCAAGTGATGTCACAGTGAGTGCAATTTGCGTCCTCCGGACACGTGATCGCGGCTCAGCGGCAGTCTTCCTCTCAGTGTGCACTGGGTGGGGTATATAGGAAAGTGTCTGTCTATGTTTGTTTGTGTTGTATTCCTGACAACGGGGACAGTGGGGCCTTGAAACATTGAATATACAATAAATTCTCTATAATGGAAATCCTGGAGTGACGCTTTGTGTATCGTCATGCTCAGTGACTTTACACCCTGTATCTATATATATATATATATATATATATACCAATGATTAGCCGCAATCCGGAGTCTTAGCTCAGTTTAGTGAAACAACATTGAGTCTATTAGCATCAATGTGTCAGGGTGGGTGCGGCAACCCCTTCCTTAGGATACACAATCAATAGTGACAATACCAAATACATGCATTTAAATACCTTACCATACTACGGTCCCAATAAACCAATTTGCTTGAACATGGCTTATCATCCATACCCTTCGTATCATCCAATTCAAGTTGCGGCAATCCCGGTAACCTATAAGTGATGTCATCTGGCCGCAGTTGGTAGCTATAGGAGCACTGTAAACAAAGCAGTGCATAATTAAAAAAAAAACATGTAAAAACGGAGCCAAGCAAATAGACATAGTGCATGAACATAATGCAAATATCAAAAGTGTAGTACCTTAGTTATAACTATAAATATAGAAAACTTTAAAACATTGTATTTAATAACTCTATGTGAGTCTAGGTAAATGTGAAAAGATGAGACAATACCACCATCTAGTGGTCAATGTGAAGAAAGGCACTTATAAAAAAACAATCATATACCTATTTTAAAGTGTGACGATGATCATATGTGCCAAAAATATATGTATAAAGTGCATTAGTGTAATGAATTTAATAATATTCAGTGATATTAAAAATCTATCAGTAAAAGGTAATCCATATCAGTTACATAAAAATAAGTATGATGTATATATTTGGTCATATTCGCTTAACCATCATGTACTGTTAATGACTTAATCATATTGAGCTGATACACACCTCTCATTAGAGTACCAGCTCCTACAAAAATGAATACAATCAGATAGCTACAACCAATACAAGAAAGACCAATATAGGAAACCAACATTATTGGTATTAAATAAACCTCTGCAGACTACATACATAATTGTGCAACATATGTATTACCCATATCATTATAAAAAAACATTGTTGAAAATATAAAAAATATTAGAAAAAGGCATTATAGAAAACAGCTAAGACCCAGAGAATCATTCAAGCCTTTGGGGTGCAAGGTGTCCAGATGATGTATCCACCTGGACTCCAATTATAGAAGTTGTTTGGAATAATTGCCCCCTCTTAAAGATATTGGGACATGGTCCACTATCTGGTATCTGAGAGTGGCCATACTATGTTTATCTTGGACAAAGTGGTGAGCCACTGGCTGTTCTCTATTTCTGCTATTTAATGTGGCCCTGATGACCCACCTATGTTGGGCCATGCTTTCCTTGAACTGATCTTCAGTCTTGCCCACATAATGCAATGTGCATGGGCAAACTTTGAACTACAGGATAAACTCCATTTGATTGTATATTTCTTCTCTGTATAGGGGTGCATGATAGTATCCCCCGTGATCATGTAGTTACAGGTTGTACAGCCTAAACATTTATAACATTCTTGTTTCCATTGTAAATAAGTAGGCTGATTGCTGGATGGGGATTTTAATCCTGTTATGTCTGTCTTAACAACCCTGTCGTGTATACTGCGACTGCGAGTATAGCTGGACATAATTCTTGATTTTTTAAGCAAAGGTAGTTCTAAGTCTGTGGAAACCATAGGCCATAACTGCTTAGCCTTTCTGTTAGTGTATGTGCTGGTAGTGTTATACTGGTTGACTTATGTAACCACCCCTTCTCTGTTTTTTGGTTTAAAGGGTTGGAGTGTATCCTCCCTATTACGTACCAATGCTTTTATTTTGGCTTGCTGTAATTCATGCAGTGGATATCCTCCTTAGACAAATTTGTCCACCATTGCAT
Organism: Taudactylus pleione; assembly: GCA_031769625.1. NCBI lineage: Eukaryota > Metazoa > Chordata > Amphibia > Anura > Myobatrachidae > Taudactylus > Taudactylus pleione. Next base: position 2,948,405 of record JAUIMM010000150.1, on the reverse strand, counting down.
TTAATTGTCTTTCTTTCTCATATTTTTTGGTATTTACTCTGCACACTTGCAAAAATTGTGAGTAGGGCAGAATGATGGTTGATTTTGGATGAAAACTATCATGCTTTAAAAGTTTGTTTCTATCTGTAGGTTTTGTATGTAGAGATGTTATAATTTAATTATCCATAATCTCTATGCTGATATCCAAAAAATTTATTTTAGTTTTACTCTTAGTCATTGTGAACTTGGTTGGGTAGGACGAGATATTATGGGCTTCAATTAAAGTGTCAAATGCTTCCTCAGGCCCTCTCCAAAATATGAGAAGGTCGTCTATATATCGGTAATATAAATGTATATAGTTTGAAATTTGTATGTTTTAAAAAAATAGACTTTTTTCATCCTCCAACATATAGGAGTTGGCAAATGATGGGGCTACAGCCCAGCCCATTGCACAACCCGTTGTTTCTTGGTAAAATTGACCATTGAAAATAAAAAAGTTATGCTCCAACGTGAACTTTAAAAGTTCTAGGTAGAACTCTACATACGGACTCACAAAATTTCAATTACCGACAATCAATCTCTTAACAGCTTGTATACCCGTCTCGTGTGGTATACACGTATAAAAGCTTGATACATCTAATGTAATAAGGACAGTATCATCTGGTACCATTTTCATATTCTTTCATTCTTTAAGCAAGGTGCTGGAATTCTTGAGGTGAGAGAAGGTGTTTTGTATACAAGGCTGTAAATACACATCCAAGAATACTAAGATGTTTTCACACAGAGACCCCCTGGCAGAGATGATAGGCCGACCAGGGGGGCTCTGTGCATTTTGGTGTATCTTGGGTATAGCATAAAAAACAGGTAGTCTAGGAAAATTATTAACCAATTTCTCATAGATTTTGTAAGTAAGAATACATGCATTGAGAGCATCATACAGTGTATTATCTAATTTCACCTTAAAGGTACCTGTGGGGTCTCCCCTTAAAAGTCGGTATGTAGATTCGTCAGCCAGGAGGTGGTAACATTCAGATTTGTAGTCCCCAATGTCCCATATAACAATTGAACCCCCTTTATCTGGTGCACAAATAATAATTTTGCTTAGTGCCACAAGCGCTGTTTTCGCCTCTCTTGTTAAATTGTGATGTATCGGGCATTTTTGTTCTTCTATTGTGGTCTGCAACATCCTACGAAAGATATTGATCGAAGCATTGTTTGATGTCGGGTCAAATTTAGCTTTATTCCCCATTTTTTGGAGTTGTATGTGTAAGGGAGCTTGATTCCTTTCCACAGCGTTTTTTCCAAAGTGTTCTTTTAACCTTAGAGTTCTTTGTAAGCTAAAGTTATCAACTTTCCATTGGAAATGATGTGGTGTGTGTGTAGGCACAAACATTAACCCCTTACTAAGAACTGCGATTTCAGCCAAAGTCAATTCTTTAGTTGTTAGATTGAAAATTACACTCAGTTTCCCCTTGGGGTTTGGCATTCCACCTCATTTGCCCCCCCTCATAAATTTTCTACCCAGCCAGTTGTTCCTGCCCGGGTACTGACCCCTAAAGGGATCTCACTGGTGTATACAGGTTGGGCACTTCTTGGGGTATCCTCTGATTTACTTGCTGAGGTACTGGATTGCATTAGCTGATCTTTACATTTTCTAAAGAACAGAGTTTTCATATGGCCTTTATTTGTTGACCCAGCAGTGTTGTACAACCAGGTGTATACTCTGTGGCATTCATAGTCCTGAAGGAAATTCTTTAGTTTTTCCACATTTGAATGTTTTCATTATATTTGTCTATTTGCTTGTTTCCATTTATACATGTATTTTTTTTAACATCCGACTGGGGCCGGATGACGTCACTTCCGGGTACCGGGGGTTGCCGCAACTATAAGTGGTTATTCTGGATGCTGGGCAATGTTGCTGTCGAAGGCTGCTTGAGGGCACTGGAGGGGTAAGGTATTTAAATGAACGTATTTGGTATTGTCACTATTGATTGTGTATCCTCATGAAGGGGTTGCTGCACCCCAAAACATTGATGCTGATAAACACAATATTTCACTAAACAGAGCAAAGTCTCTGGAGTGCCGCTATTCATTGGTACCTATATATTGGGGATGCATACTCCCGGAGGAGGGCACCCAGAGCAAGCTAAAGGTCCCTGGGACCAAAGTTGGATTTGATGTTTGATAAATTTGATACGTGCCAGGTGCAAAGCACTGGCTATCCCTCCCGGATGCATTGTTGTCTAGCAATATGCATTGTTGTCTAGCAATATTAATATGAGGAAATAGCCAATAGACACATCTGGCTGAAAAAATTTAACCATATGAGCACGATTATTAATCGCGATGCTAAGTCTCTGTGGCCCATCATTACTTCTGATAAGGAGTTAAAATCGTTACATAATACTTCTCTCATGTCTTGTTATAGAAGGGGTAAGAATCTCAAAGATTATGTAGTATGCAATGATATTTCACAACTTGGTAAAATTAGGAAAACAACCTTTCTGGGGAGCCCTAAATTAGGCTGTTTTAAATGTACCAATTGTACCACTTGTAGTTTTTTACAGACAGGGTCTGCATTCTTTCATCCATACACAGGTGTTAAATACAATATATGATATCATTTAACTTGTACTACTAACTTCATTGTTATGCCATCTTTTGCCCATGTTCTAAACTATACATTGACAAAACTGAGTGTACATTAAGGATACACATGGCCCAACATCGGTCAGCAATACGGTCAGCACTTGTTAGTGGGACCAGTGAGCAACCAGTGGCTAGGCATTTTGCCGAAGCCAAGAATAGTATAGCGGCCCTTAAGTACAGAATCATTGACCATGTACCCCCACTGATCAGAGGGGGTGATCAGGCTAAAAAGCTCCTTCAATGCAAGACAATTTGGATTATTAGATTGGACACTTTGTCCCCACGTTGTCTCAATGAGACGCTGGGGTTACAGTGTTTTGTCTATAGAACATTGGTGAATTTATTATTATCTGTGACGTTTCTCTATTGTAACCACAGGGGTTTGCAGACCTGGGATTTGTCATGGTTCTGTTTTTTGGTACTTCATATGCAATGTGACTGCTGTGGTTTATGTGACCGGGGCTGCTTTTACATGTGGGTTCAATAATCATTGATGTGAGCTATTATTTATGATGCTTTTGTTACAGTTTAACACTGTATTAGTGTACCACAATATGCTTTTAATTACTTAATGTTTGTTTATTTATATTAAGATCTCATTAGGTGAGTGCTACTTACTGGTTGTTTATCAGTCTCATATTGTTTGAGCTCTTCTTTTACACTGTACATCACTGTTTTAAGCTATCACTGTATAGTGTCACCTATGTGTGATTCCACATCTATCAATTCACAGTGTTCATGTTATTTATCATTACACTATGGGCCATATTCAATATGGGAGCGAAAAGTCCATGCTGGACTTTTCACTCTACATCAGAAGTTAGAGTGGGGATAAAATATTGGGCCCATGCCCGCCTATCCCAGTATTCAATTTAAAAGGAGCAAAAACGGGACCTGGCAAAACTTGAATCTGCAAAAAAAAAAACGAGAATTTTCAGGAAATTTGCCTGGGACCCCCCTAAGGATGTCCATACATGGGGGATCACTATGGTTACCCCCATTTTTGCCTGCTGAAGGAAGTCGGGGTTTGTAATAGAGCGGAAGGTGCAGATTTGCGGCTATAAAGATGTGGTGAAGAATAGCACCAAGATTTTTTTAAGCCAGCACCCCTAAACACCAATTCTGCACTTTTTTTGCCATGTAAAACATGGTGAAAACGTATCCCCATTTTTGTTCAAAGACTTTTTGCACGGCAAAAAGTCTTTGAAACTGAATATGGGGATAATTCAAACATGCGAAAAGGATGTCATCTTTTCATGATTTCGACTTTTCACTCCCATATTGAATATGGCCCTATGTATTTGAATATTCATGTTTATATCACCATGACAACATGGGAGACATGGTGACGTAATTCTGGTGAGTAGTACAGAGCACACATTTCTGTCAAACTCAAAAGTGACAGGTGCCCTGCCCACTCTCCTCCCACACCACGCCCACTCTCCTCCCACACCACGCCCACTCTCCGCCCTAACCCGACCCTAAACCGCCCTAATCCCGCCCATATTACTCCTCATGACACGCCCTGTTTTACGCCCCTTTTTTATATAAAATGTCATATAAATTTTATATCCAGTATATAAATTTTATATCCTTTTTATATAAAATGTATATAAATTTTATATCTTTTTTATATAAAATGTCATATAAATTTTATATCCTATTAATATTAACTGTATATAAGTTTTATATGCTGTTGATAATAATGGGCTATCAAATTAATATAGCATTTATATAAAATGGGTAATTTGTAATTAATTGATAGCGTGTAATGAATATTATAAACCCTTACAAGAGTAATAAGCTGATTATGTCTAGAATCAAATACGCCAACGTGTGACTTCACGTGGCTAGCTGGGAAAAATGCGGATGAAAAAAGCGTATTACACGGTATTAAATCCAGGGAGTTATAGCGGCATTGACAAGTTTTATGCTGCAAATACAGGCAGGTTTCAAAGAACCGATATTTAAAAATGGCTGCGTGATCAAGATGCTTAAATAAGCGCAACAAATTAATATAGCATTTATATAAAATGCGTAATTCGTAATTAATTGACAGCGTATAATGAATATTATTAACCCTTATAAGAGTAATAAGTGCAACCACTGCATTTTACGTAGTACGGTTTCACCGCAGTGAATACAGTAGTTAGATATATAAACGTATTACAGGACTTCATGTTCAGCTATAATAATACATACCACAGAGCGAATAAGTGTACGCTGTGTGAAGTGATCCAATCTAGCATTTTGAGAATTTGCAACATCATGTAGTGTGAACACATTAATAGATGCTTTACAGGTGCTCATATAAAACCATATTAGCACATACCGCAGGACGATTAAGTGTATGTCATGTGAGGTGGTTCCCTCAAACCAATAAATCCATAGCAGTGTTTAGCTATTGGTGTACACGTACGCATCTCCAAATATAAGGATATAGGCCCTCATTCAGAGCCGAATGCTCTGAGCAGAGCTCTCGCTCTGAATGAGGGCCGTCCTCCATAAAAATGGAGCGTCCTCCTGGATGCTCGTATAGCTGTGGGTCAACACCCATGGCACATACGTGCATCCATGATGATGGTCGCGATGGTCTTGACCATCGCGACCAGAGCCACTGTGACCAGAGCCTGTGGTCGGGGTTTTCGACCACAAGCCCTGGAGTGATTTTGGCTCTATCAGATCCAAAATCACTCCCACTGACATCACTAGTGATGTCAGTGGGGCCGGCTTCTGACGGTAGGCGTTCCCTTGGGAACGCCTCCATCTGGCAGGCACGCCCCCTGCACGCCCAACAAAGGGGGCATGCTGTCAATCAACATCGACAGCACGCCCCCTTTGATCAGACACAACGAGCGAAGGAAAGTCCTTCGCTCGTCGCGTCTGGCGCATGCGCACGACGGAGCTCCCTCCGTCATGCGCATGCACAGTGCACACCATCGACCCACTTGCGAGCGGACAGCCGCTTGCGAGTGGGTCTGCATGAGGCCCATAATTCAGACAGGTTGCATATTGTGGAGCATATTGTGTAATACACACACAAAAAACCCCACTAATAAACAGTTTTTACAACGAAGAGGATTCAAAGCAGGCCAAAATTTGCAGATGGGTGAGAATGCTATCGGAAATTTGACAGGGTGAATGGGTGGAGTGCAATCCACAACCCACTTGTATGATGTTATGCTCAGATATGGATTTACACTATGTATCCAGGGAGGGAGCTGCCAATGTAAAATTGTGCTTATGTGGAAAAACAAAAAACCTAAACTGTCAGCTGTTATGGGTCCTGAATTACCCCAGAGAAATAATTGATAGTTATATTTATGTATAAAGTTCAAGACACTATAAAAGGAATAATAAAGACAAACCAAACTGGTGCGTTACATTATCGCCACCTAATAAAGATAGAAATTATGGGCCTCATTCAGACCCACTCGCGAGCGGCTGTCCGCTCGCAAGTGTGTCGATGGTCTGCACTGCACATGCGCATGACAGAGGGAGCTCCGTCATGCGCATGCGCGAGACGCGACGAGCGAAGGACTTTCCTTCACTCGTAGTGTCTCTTCAAAGGGGGCATGCTGTCGATGTTGACTGACAGCACGCCCCCTTTGTTGGGCGTGCTGGGGGCGTGCCTGCCAGATGGAGGTGTTCCCAAGGGAACGCCTACCGTCTGAAGCCGAACCCACTGACATCACTAGTGATGTCAGTGGGAGTGATTTTGGCTCTGATAGAGCCAAAATCACTCCTGGCCTTGCGGTTGAAAACCTCAACTGCAGGCTGTTGCGCACAGTGGCGATGGTCGCGATGGTCAAGACCATCGCGACCATCATCCTGCACGCTCGTATATGCTGTGGGTGGTGACCCACAGCTTTACGAGCGTCCAGGAGGACGCTCCATATTACTGGAGGTGGGCCCTGATTCAGAGCGAGCGCTCTGGTCAGAGCATCCGGCTCTGAATCAGGGCCTATGTTCAATTTATGGGAGTGGAACATATTGGAACTTATTTCTAAAACACTCACACATTTGTTTTTCACATATGTGTGTCTCACATTATAAGTGCATGTAACTTGTAAAGGTTTATTCATTATCATGCATAGGGTTTTTTGTCTCACACTGTAATATATCTTATTTTAGGCACTGCTAATAATAGGTATATTTAAGTAATTGAGGTCCAAATGCATTGGCATTTAAACTTCAGTTTCAAATGCCGAAATGTCAGATATAAATATATCAACCCTCTTTAAAAGAAAATATAGCAAAAATATTTTATTCTGTTTATGCAAAGCCAAACTGAGACGTTACATTATCACTAAAAATGATGTCCAATTTAAAGCAGTATAAACACAACGGGTTGAAATCAACTGATCACATTTTGCCACATTTATGGGGCTGGTGTGCCATCTTGTGGTCTATATATATATATATATATATATATATATATATGTCCGGGCATTATATATATATATATATATATATATATATATTTGGGGTTGCATGTAATACAGTATGTACATTAATAACATAGGGCAAGTCTGGGCATGTCCGGGCAATATTTTACTCTTTGAAATGGCAATGCTATATGGTGAATACACAATATATGCAGCATTTCCTCAAATGTTAGTTTAAACGCAACATAATTAGTATTAAAATGTAGGTCATAGACTGTGTAACATTCTAGTTTAAAAATTAAAATGTTTTAAAAGCTGTAAAAAGCTATTTTTAACATTTTAAAAAAAAATTAATTATAAGAACCAACCAAAGTTGGGCGGTCCCATTTTTGCAAGTTGTGCAAAGTCACTATTTTTTTTTTTGTGTCTTTACACAAGTATTGCTGTGTCACCATAAATCCTCCTATATAAGTTGGTAACAGGGTGCTGAGAAACTTACCACTGACAGAGGTTGACTGGGGATTGCTGCCGTGAACTACACTGCTATCAGGTAATTTTTTTATTATTATTATTATTGTTATTATTATTACATTGAAATACTGCATCAATTAAATATTGGGTGTGTGTGGATTTAAGGGTCAAGGGTTTGAAATATTGTATGTGTGTGGGGGTGCTATTACTGAAATGAAAGATTATGTATGAAAGTTATTATACATTTTGTTAAAGCGGGAGGATGTTTTATATTCATTGAAATATTGGTTGTGTGTGAGTTTAAGCCTGTAATATTAATAATGTAATGAAAATACACACTTATTTATAATAGTGTTTTTACTGCACCTGTTATATCAGGATGGCATTTTAAAAGTCACAAAATGGGGTTTATTTTCAAAGGTGAGCTGACCAAATCTCATTTTTATGTGGGTATTTGTAATTTATATGCCAACGCACATGCATGTTTATAAGCATCTCATCCCATGGCATAAGTGTTTTACGGTATGTGTGACGCTGAAATAATTATAATGTCGAGTGGATTTTATGTATTACAGATTTGTGCTGTATTTGCTATATAGGATTATCCGAAGTGTATTTGATCCAAGGCATCAATTTAATCTTCATAATGCAGGTTTGTGCATAATCAATGAATTATTTTATTTTAATTCTTTAAAACCCGTAAATTTTTGCAATATAAGCAACTTTATATTTTAAAAGTTGTTACAGTTGGTATTTTAAAAAACGGTATTGTTAATAAAAAATAATTGCCTTTTATATCTTTTGTTTTAGAAACAAACCAAACAGAATGTTTGGGAATGCAGCAATAACATTGTGTATATTTCTGATTCTGAAGAACTGCACAGCCATCAATATCAGCCCATGAGTGGTATGTTAAAAGTTTAAATCACGTGTTCATACAATGTGGCTATGGGTATTAATTTATTACTAATATTTTAATTTCACTTATTTACACAATTACAGGATCTGTAGATGAATATGTGGCAGGAAGGAATGAGCTGTTGGGTGCCGATTACGTGTTTGGTGAAGATATTGGTACATTCCGGAATCCTTTTCCCTCGTATGGAGATTTACCAGAATCACCAAACAGTTGTAAGTATATGAATGATTGTGAACAATGAATTGTCTTTTTAAAACATATTAACTGATTATACAAGGTTGCAAAACATGTGTGAGTATTTTGTGCAAAATGGTTTTAACTGACACGTATGTATTTCACAGATAGCCCAATCCTGGCATGTGGAGAAAAAAATCGCTGAAATGTTTATACACGGGGTACCACCATGTCCACCCTCATTGCCAGAACCAGAACCGCTCCAAGAGCATCCTATGGAGAGTAAGTTAAAACCTTGTGTGACTGTGGATCTAAAGCAATGATTTTAGCCTCTGCGCAAAATATAATCATAAGTGTATATTTAACTGTTGTTTTTAAATTTCAGCACTCGAAGCAGATGACTATTTTGCTGATACAGAGGGATATTATGACCGGATTGTATCGGATGATGAAGCGGCTGAAGATGCAGCGGTACGGCCGAACACAGATGGGAAAAAACGTACCTCAACCCCGTTGAAGACTCAAAGTTGAGTGAAGGGTTCTACAGCGTTGATTATGAAGCAGTGTGTCTCAGCCCTGCGGAAGGCTCACCATTGACTGAGGGGTTCTACTGCATTGATCCTGAATCAGGACTATTGTAACATCGATCCAAAGAAGAAAAAGGTGGGTATGCAGCGCACGACGCTATGGGGTTGTCCAACTAAAAAGACAGGTAAAAATCTGAAAAGAAGATTGACCTATTCAGATGATGTCCCAGCTAAGCACCGACGGCTATCTGTGATACCCGAAGATTCAATAATGCGTAATGATGACAATGCACAGACCCCCGATACAATTGGCAAAGCAAAACGTGACATTATCATAATTCCCGACACCCAGGAGGATGAACATGCAACAGGTACTACTGTTAATATTACAGATGCTGTAAAAGTTAAGAAATCCTGGTGGCTTTCAAGAAGAAAACGTAATAATAAATCTGCCCCTGCGATACAAACTGACATCATCATAATCCCAGACACACTGGAAACACCAATGTGTATAACTGATACACCTCAACCCATGCAAAGTGATATTATGGTGGTAAATAATGCTGATTCCTTGCAGGCTCAAAATCTTTTGCCATGTTAAGTTGCAATACAGTCGGTAACCAGTGTAAAGCAGTCGGACGAAGTGGCGACCGAACATGATGATTCCGTCTATGCTCAAGAACTATTGCAGGATGAGGTTGCATCATCTGCTGATGTGGGATCGTCAGATGACATAGCGAATGGACAACAAATTCCAGAGCGGTCAGACAAAGCGGCTGAATTGCAGTATTATGCACTGGTGGGTAGACTTTGTAAAGATGTTATATTTATGGAACAGATATCAAAAACCATGTCGGCGCTCATGAAGAAATTAATGCAGAGTGGTAAAAGACACTCACATGACCTTGAAAAATTCATCACTCCGTATATTGATGCCACGTCAAAAATCAGAGATCACTCTGATGAAACATGGTCCTTTGTAAAGGAAAATATACTTCACGTTAGTGAAGATGTGGACTGGCTAGATATGATGGGTTGTGGTTTTAAACGCAGTGTAATTAAGAATTTGTCAAGTTGTAAGACATTAAAAGCTGATGTAATGTGGGGGTTGTCAAAAAATGTAATCAGGAAATCAGTAAGATTGTTGTCAAAATTGCGAAAATGTAAAAATGTTATGGGGCAGCGGTTGGCCAGTGGTAGTAGTGAGCAGAGTGGTGCCGTGCTGCCTGAGTCAACACATGTAATACCACATGAACCAGAATCACCAAATAATATTAGGTCAACGGGGTCACCATCAGAACAGGGCAGTATTGAACACGCAGAATGATACATACAGGGTGGAGTGCGCAGCCCCCCATTACCGAGAAATGAGGAGGTACAGTCTGTTTTTTTAGAGCCCATTGATCGGTATGAACGTCAACGCCCCAATTTCAGAGCTGTTGAATATCATCATCATTATCGTTTTGTCAACCTGGATAGGGTTACATCTTTTGCACATGGTATACAGGGTGTACATGATGCTATACAGGCTATGCTTGATAGTTTCCTGGTAGGTGTTGACATTAATGATCGCGTTCAGCTACGATTAGAAGGTAGTGGCTTACATAATGCAATCTGTTCTCATCGTAAGCCCCGCGAATCATTAGATGTAATCACTTTCTTGAATCAGATAATGAACACACTTCAAAGTAATGCAGAGTTCTTATTATCAGACAGATTAAGATTTGTGATCACTGTTTTCAGGAATAGATCAGGTGGTGCTCTAACAGGGCGTGGTTTAAGACGTATCCCCCACAGTCTTATTATTGAAAAACGTCGACGTGTGTTGTACGATTTTAACAATGTCAATAAAAAACTGTGTTTAGCTGCTAGTATCTGCAAGCTTCTGGATAAAGATAACACTACTGACACAGTGATTTGCCAAAGAGCTCAAGAGCTTCATAAAGCATTGAATCTTCCGTATGACAAATCAATTGGATTTAGTGATGTTGTTTTTTTTGAAAATCATGTAAAAGCCACAATTAAGATATTATATTACAATTCTGATTTGCAATATTTCTGCACCGACTGCAAATACAAAGACAAAATTCTGTTCATCTTATGGCATGACAATCACTACTATGGCATTGATGACATTAAGGCATTTATAGGAGCTCGTTTCTTTTGCACATTTTGACACACCGCATACCGCCATAAAAATAGACATTCATGTCTATTCTTTTGTAAGGCATGTCTCAGGCCTGAATGCCTTGATTCAGGTATGCCCGCACTAAGGTTTTCAGTGTGTAGGGTATTTTGTCGGTCAACTGTGTGTTTAGAGACACACAGTTCCCTGGCGTTAGCTCAAAAGATGCCATGTCTTGAACGGGTTTATTGTGATGCCTGTTCAAAATACACAACTGCGAACCACAACTGTCAGGGCATGAAGTGTCCTATTTGCAAGGTATATGTTGATGGTTTTGCTGATCATTTGTGTTATATACAATGCACCAAGCCCGTGAAGACTACAAAGAAATATTTTTTTTATGATTTTGAATGTATGCAGGAGACTGGTGTACACATACCAAACTATTGTTACGCTCTAACATTAGCGCATGAGGAGTCCTGGGAGTTTGAAGGCACTGCTTGTATTGTGGAATTTGTAAAAACATTCATGAAGCCAAAATTTGCAGGGTACACACTCATAGCCCATAATGGCGGTCGTTATGATGCATACTTTGTAATGGGTCAGCTGATTAAGGAGAAAATTATGATCAATGTGCTGGCACAGGGTGGTAAACTGTTGTGTGTAACAGCGATCGATTTAAAGATAAAATTTATTGACTCTTTAAATTTCTTGCCCATGTGGCTCAGTCGATTACCAAAGGCTATGCGGTTTGAGGGCTCAACAGGGTATTTCCCCCATTTTTTTAACACAGCTGCTAACCAAAATTACATAGGACCAATGCCCTCTGTAGATCATTATGGTCCAAATGTTATGATGATCGAAGACCAAAGAGAATTTACAGATTGGTATGAGAAAAACAAGCACGTGTCATTTAACTTTCAGGAGGAGCTTAAACGATATTGTAAGGAGGATGTCAAAATATTACAAAAAGCATGTAGCTCTTTCAGATCTGGTGTTATAGCTATGACAGAACAAGAAATTGTTATACATAAGAAAAAGGGGCCGGTCATCGAAAAGAGGTATTTTGACCCTTTTCAACAGACGACATTAGCATTGGTTTTCATGGCTATGTACTGATGCAGGTTTTTACAGGAAAATACCCTTGAACTTGTACCCGGAGATAACTACCACAAAACTCAGAAGTGTTACTCAACACCAGCCATTCAATGGTTAATGTACATAGAACACAAAGTGGGTATTGAAATAAGGCATGCTTTACAAGGTGGTGAAAAGAAAGTTGGAAACTATCACCTAGATGGCTATGCTGTAATTAATGGCACGCCCACAACGTTTGAGTTCCAGGGGTGTTTTTACCATGGTTGTGGGGCTTGTTACAACCCCAATGATAAAAACAAGGTGACTAAAACAACTTATGCGCAGGTGAGAATGAACTTTCTTAAATCCTGTGGGTTACACATCCGTGTCATTTGGGAATGTGAATGGAAAAAATGTTAGAGTCTGATGAGGCTCTACAGTTTTTCTGAAGGGCAAAGATTTGCCCGAGCCCTTGGACCCACGAGCAGCGCTTTACGGCGGTCGTACAAACGCCATAAAGCTGTACCACAAAGCAAACAATGATGAGCAAATACACTAATTTGACTTTACCAGTCTGTACCCCTTTGTCAACAAAACCAAAACTTATCCTGTAAGCCACCCCATGATCATTTATAAAGATTTTGATGATGTTACCACATATTTTGGCATTGCTAAAGTAAAGGTGTACCCACCACGGGGTCTATTTTTTCCCGTTCTACCTGTTAAAATGCATGGTAAACTAATGTTTCCATTATGTCGCACATGTGCAGAGTCTGGACAGACTGAGGCATGTGCTCATAATGATGACACACGGGCTCTTTTTGGCACATGGTGCACCATTGAGTTAAAACTGGCTGTAGACAAGGGGTACGAAGTGTGTCAAATTTATGAGGTGTGGCATTTTGATGAGCGATCGGATGATTTGTTTTCAGGTTACATTAAGTTACACCTCAGGGATAAACAAGAGGCCTCTGGTTATCCCGAATGGTGCACAGACTCTGTGAAACGCCAAGAGTATATAGACGCCTATCAAACAAATGAAGGCGTGTCTTTGCGCCCCGCCCACATTGAAATCAACCCAGCTAAGCGCCAAATCTCAAAGTTGTTTTTGAATGCTTTGTGGGGTAAGTTTGCGCAACTTACGAACATGAGCAACACATGTCTTGTGTCTGCCACGGACAAGCTTTTTGAATACGCGTTATTATCGCACTATGAGGTATCTTCTCTAGACTTCATAGATGACGACACTGTCATGGTGAATTGGAAGTATGCAAAAGACCATTACACCAGATCATCCAATAACAATATTTTCATTGCTATTTTTACCACAACGTATGCACGCATTGAATTGTAACATCTCTTGGATAGATTACAGGAATGATGCCTCTACCATGATACAGACTCTGTGATTTTTGTCAGCAGACCCGGTGATTGGAACCCTCCACTGGGTGATTATCTAGGGGAGTTGACTAGTGAGCTGCCTCCAGGGGCCCATATAACTGAATTTGTCTCATCAGGTCCGAAATCATATGGTTATAGATTAAACAATGGGAAGACCAGTTTAAAAGTTAAAGGTATAACCCTCAATGTTGATAATGCGAAACATGTTAACTTTGACAGCATGAAGGAACTGGTCTTAGATTATCCAGTAAACCCCGAAGGAGACGCTCAGAAAAAAATAGTGCTCCGCCAATCCGGTATAGTTCAGTTTAAAAAGTACTTGCAGATTGAAACGCGAACACTGCAGAAAACGAAAAAGTGCATTTACACTAAACGGAGACTTACAGATAACTACACAACACATCCGTTTGGGTGTTAAGATGGATACCCGTTTGCATCACCCATTCTCGTGTATTTTAGCAGGCCCCTCCAATTCGGGGAAAAGTTATTTTGTGAAAATGCTGCTGCAAAATTCTGTGACACATCTATCCCATCTGCCTGATAACATTGTTTGGTTTTACGGCTGCTGGCAGCCTATGTATGATCAGCTTCTGCGCAATTTCCCAGGCATGCGTTTTATAGAAGGGCTGCCTGAGACTTTTAACGATGACCAACTTTTTCCCCCCGACCGAATTAATTTAGTTGTGGTTGATGATCTGATGGAGTCGGCTAGTAATAATTCAGAGATTGAGAAAGCTTTCACAAAGTATGTACACCATAGAAATCTCAGCATCATGTACTTAGTACAAAATGTATTTTGCCAGGGTAAAAAGAGCAGGACAATACATTTAAACACAAAATATATGGTCCTTTTTAAAAACCCTAGGGATAAATTACAGGTAACAACATTGGCTAGACAGATGTATCCGGGTAAAACTAAATATTTTCTAGAAGCTTTTGAAAATGCTACGGGCATACCATACGGCTATTTACTGGTTGATCTAAGAACCAACACCCCTGACAAGTACCGTTTACGAAGTTGTTTATTTCCACCAGATGTACCGATCGCCTATGTCATTAAAAAGCGTGGTTCAAAAAAGCTATAAATGAACAGTTTTTAGTCATTTGTCATAGTTCTACCAGCTGTGAACATGTCAGCGCGGTTACGTCATAATTGGGCACTTTTTAAAGCATTAATAAAAGCGCCACCACTGCAAAGAAATGCTATTTTATCAACGGCTTCAAATGATTTGGTGACAGCCATTTGTGAGATTGCCCTCAATACGCTTAAAGGTAAAATACCATTGTCACAGAGACAGTTGAATTACCTTAAAAAAAAATGTAACCTTATAAAATCGCTTTGAAATAAGAAATGCGGCATTGGTAAAAAGAAACGACTGGTGAAGCAGTCAGGCGGATTTATTGGCTCATTGCTTGGCTTCACTATACCCTTAATAACTGGACTTCTGATTAATCGGTGATGGAATATGCTGAGAAAATGTATCTGGTGCCTCAGCAACAGATAGAGCCATTACGCAACAAACCGGGAAACGAGGATATACGTAAAACAGCAACACACGGCTTAGATATAGAGATCGTAAACATACTAAACAATAATGATTTATCGGAATATGACAAGGCAAAATGCTACACCGCAGCTCTGCAGAAATATCTGGTGTTGAGTAAGCAGTCTGATAGAGAAATGTCAACTTTAACTCTTTTAATGCCCGACGCAAAAGCTGATGATGAAACAACTAAAACAGAGCCGCATTTTGATGGCGATGATATTTATTGTGACATTTTGGATGGCGTCAATGCGCAGTATAGGAAAAACAGTGAAATACTTTTGAGTAAAATTATGCGCTTTAAACACATCACAAACTGGAATGCTAAAGGCGAGTTTCTGTATAAAGGGCAAGTTGTACCGGGGTCCAACATATTGGATTTAATAAGAAACATTACGCAGAGTCATTGCGTTTCAAGCAGCAAGATGCCGAATGGCTGGCCTGTATTCATGCGCGCCATGTCTGAATTGAATGTCCCGTCCACTGTGGTTGGTAATGTGGCAAATAGACTGTACCTAGATCGTTTAAAAGCAGAGACGACCGATACTGCTGTTGGCATTATAGCACCACCTGCTCAGCTACAACCCCTTAAAAAAAGACTTATAAATGTTTTAAGTTCACCCGGCCTAACAATGCCCCATGGCTACTTGCTGCATAGAAAAAGATCTGTAGGCCTGTTTCAAGAAAGCCCCTGGTTGACTCTATAACATTTTGCCTGTTTTATGTATTTATACATTAGAATTTGTGTGTTTATTTTGTAGCCTGTTTGATTATGACGCTGAATTGTAAAGAAATGTTGTGTTATATTTCTGCATCGGCCATGTATCTGAAATATACTTTTTATCTTACAATAAAACATGACTATGTTTTAGAAAGACGTGTTTTGTGATTTTGTGTTTCTTACCACTGCACTGATTAGAATCAAAAATAAAAAAACAGCATCGAGTTTAAAAACACTGATGTTTATTTTAAAATCATCATAATTATGACGCATTGTACATAAAATACGTCAAGCACATCGGTTATTACAACAAGTTACACATTTCTGTATATATTTATCCGTATAATGACTCAAAAAATGACTTCTTGGAATGCGGCTTACAAAGTTTGAAACTAAACGATCATTACGTTTTGTATTATTACTAAAACGGGCCAGGAATTCCTCGTATTTGTAATATTTACACATAAAAAATATAAAGTAAATACAATGTTGGCCGCACACATCGCTTGAAAAATCTTCCAACTGACGATTTTGGTGACAAATACGTTTTGAATTAAAATGTATAAAATGTAATATAGTCTTTGGGAAAATGCTGCTGTCCGGGGAGAGGCCATAAGAATCAAAAAAATAACAAATGCCCTGCTCATTAAAATAAACAGCCAGCCAGTGTTCACCAGGTTGTTCGCTAGTATGGGTGTTGATTACAAATGCACTCGGGTAGTGTGTCAGTTTACCATCAGGCAGCATATCACAGGGGTAGGTTCCTTTAAAAACAGACCGTGTGGTTGGTGCATCGTACAGAATGCAATTTATCTGTAGTGTGTTAATTTTTTCATCGGGGTATTGACTATTAATAAAATATGCGAAAAATATTAAAATATGTTATTTCACTTATAGGTAATCATACAGCACATCACGCCTTTGATTAATTTCGATGATATTATCAAATAGCGCATAAATTATCACATTGACCGTCCGGTCCAGCGCCTCTGCAAATCGGAATTCGGCACGTAGATTGCCTGTTCTTATCAGCGAAAGATGTTGCCCGCACTCCTGCTCTGGAGACAGATCAAAAGCAAAAAGCGTGTAGCCGTTGAGGTACTCCTCGCGGTCAATCAGTATACCAGCATCTGATTTCTGTTTATTTGTGATCTGTATGAGCGCCATGTACTCGCGCACCGCATTACCGTGTTCAAAGTCAGGTTGAAATGGCTTGGCTGGGTGGGGTGTCGTGTCCAGATAAAGGGAGGCAAAGTTCACATTTTTATGTTCAAAACATAGCGGGTTCCGATCAATGGCTCCTGAAAATGCTTTGTTGTCCACAAATCCTGCTATGACAGTTTTCGGCACCTGACCTAAAAATAGATTTTCTAAATTAAACACTCTTCTGCCTGCAGGGATGCTGTAGATTTTCATTCCGATGCGGTCAATCGCGTATTTCGCATTGCCATTTAGCAGGGCCTGCGCGTGCTCAATCCACACTGCTGGTGAGACCTGTACTCTTTTCACAAACAGAGTTGCTGCGATGATCTGTATTTTAAGGGGTTCAACTTCCGCTGACATTAAGCATAATGAATCTTTGTTTCTGGTGAGTTTAATCTTCAAATCAACTGCATTTAAAATTAGTTTATGCTGGTGAAAAAGGTCGCAGTGCAGGGGTCCAAGTAATTCAACCGACCGGCTCTGCGTTGTTGCTCTTGCGCGCTTTCTAAATCCAATATTTGCGCCATCCAGCGCACGTGTGTTATGTTCTCTGGCCTCATCTTTGTAAAATAATCCTGTGGTGGGCTTTGTTGACAATGCATCAGAGCTATAATTCAATATAGTCTCAATGTACGCCCGATAGGCGTAAAGATTATTGGATTGTGAAATGAGCCTGTCGCCCAATGTAACATCCACTTGGCTGAATAACGTCGCTATGGGGTAGTTAATTTGGGCGGCCCGTGCTCCTTGTGGTATCGGTGTGTTATCGGCACGTACGATCTTACATGTGACGTACAGCAGCGTGTTGTTCAGATCGTAGTAGTGTTCACCGCTGGCTGCTATATAAAATTCAAGTGGCGCTGTGTCGGATAACGCCGCTAAAGGTTGAACTTCGACATATAGACTTTTCTCCACGCTAGTTTGCATCGGGGGTACGTAGAAAAGATCCAGCTCTGATTTTGCGCATTCAACAGATTCTGCGTGTATGAAAGACATTAAAAAATATCACCAACTCCTCGCATCGCTTTTCTCTTATTTAAGTTGCGACGTCTCCGTTTTTTGTTTAAAAGGGGCATACACCACGGCGGAAGTGTTGTCGTCCGCTTCCGTTTTCTTTTAGCTGCTCCTTTCCTTGTATATATTAACCCCAAACCATCTTGTTTTGCTTGATTCGCATCGTGTATTTTATTCACCACAGTCGCTGTGGCGTGTCCGATAACATCTTTTGCGATATTACGTGCAGCGGTCTTTACGTGTGGTTTAGCCAACTCTAAACCTCTTCGGAAAAGAGGCACCGCTTTTCTGAAAAGGCTTTGAAAAATGCCGCCTAATCTGCGGCCGTACATGTACGTGCTGCCGTGAAAACCGGGTAAACCATTACCGGCTTGCGCTTTATAATATTGTGCGTAGAGTGCCGGATCACCATAATTTTTAATAGCGACCATTCTGTTAGTTGATAAAAATAGTTTTTGGGACGTCTAAAGTGTAGTTTCACGATCGCTTTCCCAAACTTAAATGCGATGTTCTCATTCTGGTCGTTCTTTATCTCTATGGCTATAGTGTCAAAATGTGCTTTGCACAAAGGTACATAATCGGGCTTCTCATATCGAATTGTGACCATATCGTTGTTACGCCCCTTAATTTCAACCGTGCGTAGCAATGGGACATAACTATCACCGACCCTCTGGTGTTCGATAATGTCTGTGTACACGTACAACGTATATTGTCCTCCGTTGATGTCAGCGCATGGCTTTAAAAACTTAGTTTTAGGTTGTAAACCCAGTATTCTTGTCAGTTTAGTGCCTGCTGTGAGCTGGTACAAGGGCTTATTGTCGAAGGATACGTTGCGTTCAAGCGGATCATACCATAGTTTTAATCCTCCCTCCAGTTTATGTCGTGCAATTTCTGCATTGATTACCACAAGTAGCGCATCGATTGTTTCATAAAAACCGGGTTTAATACACACCCTTGTGATATCCAGGTTCTGGCTACCCCACTTTGTTATTTGCTACACACAATCATGTATATCCAAAGTATTCCAGGTGTGGGGGTATTGTATTTCTGTAAGAGCTACCTCCCATTCGCCGTTTAAGTGTATCGGTTTTGCAAGTTTTGTTGTATAGTTAGAAATCTTGTTTTGTGGGAATGTGTCTGCCGAGGCATTGCTGGGTAAGGATATGTAGAACGATCTGTCATCCATCTCTCCTTGTTTAGCAGATGTTGTGTTTTATATATCTTTTATCTCCGATGCAGCGACCCAGCTGTTAAATTTTGCGGGGTATCCGCGCTACTTGACCAACGCGTATTTCTGACCTCTGACCGTCTTATTTTTTTAAATCTTTCCCACTTTGTAAGTTCTATTATAGTTTTTTGGTATGGTTTGAAGCTCTTCGGGGTAAAAACTACCCGTTATAGTTTCACCATACAGATCCGTCAACGTATAAAGCGGCTTAAGACCTTTAGTGTTCACTCCGTGTATTACAAATATTTCCTCAGAATAATTCTGTTCGTAGCCTTTCTGAAATATATCCTTATATTTGGAGATGCGTACGTGCTCACCGATGGCTAAACGTGGTGGGGATTTACAGGCTTTAAAGTAATCTCCGTACGTGGTCTTGAAAATTCTCAAGGCGTTAGAGGGGTTCACTTCACACGGCGTACACTTAATCGTTCTGTGGTATGTATTATTATAGCTGGTTAAGAAGTCCTGTAATACGTCTATATATCTGTAAGTATTCAGAGCTGTGAAATAACGCCACATCCGTGTTTTTAAAGTCCTATTAAAGCGCTCTATAACCGAAGCTTTGACATCGTTATTGGTAGTAAAATGATGTACACCATATTTTTCTAACAGCTTTTTTAGGATTTTGTTTAGAAACTCTTTACCACGATCAGTTTGCAGCTTCTTTGGTATGTAATCCTGATGGAATATTTTTTCAAATGCATTAGCGACCGCTGTAGCATTCTTATTCATTAGGCATACCGCCCACGCTCTCTTACTGAAAATATCGATAATGGTTAGTATGTACTTAAAATCATTGTTGTACCTCGCGAGATCTATGAGCGAGACCAAGTCGCATTGCCATGGCTGGTTTATATCCGATACGCAGATCATGTTCCTTCTATAGTTTTTCCAGGCCGGCTTATGTAAAGTATAAGCATCTTGATCACACAGCCATTTTTTAATATTGGTTCTTTGAAACCTGCCTTTATTTGCAGCATAAAACTTGTCAATGCCGCTATAACTCCCTGGATTTAATACCGTGTAATACGCTTTTTTCATCTGCATTTTTCCCAGCTAGCCGCGTGGTGTCACACGTCGGCGTATTTGATTGTAGACATAATCAGCTTATTACTCTTATAAGGGTTAATAATATTCATTACACCCTATCAATTAATTACAAATAACTCATTTTATATAAATGCTATATTAATTTGATAGCCCATTATTATCAACAGCATATAAAACTTATATACAGTTAATATTAATAGGATATAAATTTATATGACATTTTATATAAAAAAGATATAAAATTTATATACATTTTATATAAAAAAGATATAAAATTTATATACTGGATATAAAATTTATATGACATTTTATATAAAAAAGGGGCGTAAAACAGGGCGTGTCATGAGGTGTAATATGGGCGGGATTAGGGCAGTTTAGGGTTGGGTTAGGGAGGAGAGTGGGTGTGGTGTGGGATGAGAGTGGGTGGGGCACCTGTCACTTTTGAGTTTGACTGAAAAGTGTGCTCTATACTACTGTGGTGTGACAAACTGTGGGCGCCACACACACGGAGAAGCTGTTACCTGTTGAGAGGGAGATTTGTTATAAAGGTTAGTCATGTTTTACATTGTTTGTACTTAGCTTGACAAAAGTGCTAATAAACGCACTGAAACATTGCTTCATACTGCTGGATTATTGAGTGCCTTTTTCTGTGGAGTGCCGCCTTTGAATATATTATTTATACAGTATATATATATATATATATATATATATATATATATGCCACTGTGATATTTTTGGTGTCCACATATAAACCCATAGGCCCTATTTATCAATGATGGTAAGCACCAGCACAATTGTTTGTTTAGTATGAATGTGATACAAACGAAAAATGTACTGGTATTTACCAATACTTACCCCTCCTGCGAGGTCCCATGAAGTCCTCCTCCTCTGTGAGGTCCTCTGCTGGGCTGCTGGCAGACTACCAGTGCCAGTGACGGGGCTCCGGTGTTATGCACAACGGTCCGTCTGTGCATGTGCATAACATGGGGACCTAACAGTGCCTGGAAGGTTTTGCTGAAGCCAGAAAAGATAGCGAGAGTGATTGTAACCCCTCTCTGTGATGTATTGATAAATACTCTTGTATTGTTATGTGCCTCCACCTAAGCTTTTAATAATGGAAGTGCTTAGGACAACCCAATCAAATATTACACTGGGTGTATATCTTGTTATTATGCTTAGTGTCTTCTGAATATATGAAATTGTAATGAGTTGTGCAAACAAATATGTATACATTCAACCAACCTCCTGTTATTTATTTTTCCCACAGGTTGCATGGGAATCCAACGATGATGCTCCTCCAAATCCTAGAGGTAAGTATTACACTCCACTCACTTAGGTTAACACCTTTTACAGTAAAACCATATATTCACATTTACCTTTCTTGAATAAATATACTTTTGCAAAAAACATGTATTTATTTCCATGTGCAAAGTGAACACTCAATTGTAATATATAAATATATATATATACATACACACACATGCATATATATATATATATATACATATATTTTAGTGTCAGATACCTTGCATTGCTATTAGTCTCTGCTTTAAAAGTCTGTAAATGTGGCAGACATCCGGAGTCCTTAAATGTCCAGAGCATTAAAGCTTAAATCTAGTAGCATTTAGCAAGGCCAAGGAGAAAGTCCATATATTATAAGAGTTCAAGGCTGTATTCCTTAAGTGCTATAATTACCCTTTTACATGTACTGACAATGGGCCTGATTCAGAGCCGGACGCTCTGACCAGAGCACTAGCTCTGAATCAGGGCCCTCCTACCTCTTATTGGAGCGGCTTTTTGGATGCTCGCATAGCTGTGGGTTACCACCCACAGCTTATGCGAGCGTCCATGATGATGGTGGCGATGGTCAAGACCATCGTGACAATTGGGCTTGCGATGAGACCCTGCGGTAGGGTCTCGCTGCCGCAAGCCCTGTAGTGATTTTGGCTCTATAAGAGCCAAAATCACTCCCACTGACATCACTAGTGATGTCAGTGGGGCCGGACCCAGATGGTAGGCATTCCCATGGGAATGCCTCCGTCTGGCAGACACGCCCCCGGCACGCCTACCAAAGGGGTGTACTGTCACTCACCATCAACAGCACGCCCCCTTTGGTGCGAGACCCATAACGACGGCTACCCCATCGTTATTCGGGTCTCGCACATGCGCACGACAGAGCTCCCTCCATCGTGTGCATGCGCACTAGGGCACCATCGACCCGCTTGCGAGCGCTCAGCGCTCGCGAGCGGGTCTGAATCAGGCCCAGTGTTCATAATATATACAAGTAGGTCAATAGGGATGAAGCCAGGGATATTATATTAAGCCTACATATGCTGTTTCCTGGAAGTCTATGGATTGGATTTATAATCCAATATCACTAGTCTATGTTGCCACTATGTTATGAATTCAATATCTGTTGCAATAAGTAGCCTTTCCTGTTTCCTGTTACACTGCTGGTTACCTTTCTTAGCTCAGGATTCAATGTTTCACAGGATATTTCCTGTATTCCCTATCGATTCCTCCCTTTATCTTCCTCTACTCCCTGAATGGGATTTAAAGTAACTACTGTTAAATTCAATTTATAGTATAAATTTATATGCAGTACTGCTGCTGTATTATCCTGTTAACTATGATCAGGGCCGAAACTAGGATATTCATCACCCGGTGCAAGGCAGCACTTTTGCACCCCCTCCCTTCCTGTACCTGGATTTTGTCCTTGCTCCTCCATAAGGCAGTGCACTACACAGACGTCCGACACCATTTTAAATCACACAGTAAGGCTTCTAATTACTTTAAAATTACCTGCTAATTGCCAGGCGGTTTATGCTCATTGCCAGGGGTTACATACTAGTTGCCATGGGGTTTCATGCTAGTTGCCATGGGGGTTTCATGCTCGTTGTCAGGGGATTTATGCTCATTGCCAGGGGTGTCATGCTCGTTGCCAGGGGTGTCATGCTCGTTGCCATAGGGTTTTATGCTTGTTGCCAGGGGTTTTCATGCTCGTTGCCAGGGGATTTATACTCCTTAACAGGGGTGCCATGCTCATTGTCAGGGGTTACATGCTCATTTCCAGTGGGGTTTATGCTCGTTTCCAGGGGGGTTTATGCTCGTTTCCAGGGGGGGTTTATGATCGGTGTCAGGGGATTTCATGGTAGAAAATGCAGCTTTCAGCATCTTCTCCCAGCAACGCCAGCATTCCCGGCACTTCTGGGAATGCTGTGTGCATTGCGCTCTGCTAACAGACACTAGAGGACAGCTAGTCCGCCTGGAATCTGCTGAAAATGTCCATCCAAAAATGGTTGCTGCCTAGGAGGAGACGTACACTAGAGGTCCAGTAAGGAGTCAGCTTTTTTCACACACCCCCCCGCGATCCCCACCCAGTGCACATGCACCTCTAGCTCCCCCTAGTTTGCAGCCCTGCTATGGTGCACTGAAGTTCTTTGTCCATAATAGAGCAATCTGCACCAATGGTAATTAATGTGCTCCTTAATATGGAGAATTCGGGATAGTACTCCTGATACATAAGTGCTGCTTGCTGTGCAGTGTGCAAGTCTCTGTTTAATCACTCACTCCTTCGCTGTCCCTCTCATCTCATACTGAGGGCTGGAGTCTCTAAGAGCTGTGCCTAACTTGTGCTGCTGTGCGGGGTTACCGGGTGATAGCCACACCCCGATTCTGCTCAGCTGTCAATGTGGCTAGCCTCCACCTTGCTCTATGGGCATTGGGCAACTCAATTCTGGCCTGCCTCCAGCTCTGACAGGACAGCTGCTGCCCGCCCCTCTGACAAGCTTCCACTGTCCCCACTCCACAGCCAGCCAGAGCACAGCCTGTGCCGCACTCTCCCTGAGCTGACGCCGGTAAGCCCTCTCTGGCTTCAGTGCCAACAGACTCCCCCCATTGCTGCCGCTAGTAGCTCTGGTGACTAGGCAGCACTGGAGAGAAAGTGACCAGAGAGCTTGAGGGGGAACATCAGACTGGCACCTCAGTGCTCCAATGGCTCCCTATATACCTTCCCTACATGTGACTCCACACCTTCCTGCCCACAGCATGAGCCCCTCTGCTAACTGCCCTAGTCTAGTCACGTTCCATTTAGAGCACTTTCTATAGCTCGTGCTGCTGCCCCTGGCTTTGAATCCCTGACCCACATGTTTACAAATAAAGCATATATACATTACAGTTCATGCCCTACACTATCTAATATAGCATACATAGCATATATACCTGCTGCATCTAACTAATTAATCCTGTTTACACAATACCTCATTTCCCATGGATTACTTCATAATATAAATAAGCTTTGTGGTATATGGATATGTGCTTAGCCATAATCAATATGGCTACACGATGCTTGACAAACAGCGGTAATCTTTGATTACTGATGTTTGTTAAATCCAGAAAAAATGGCATAACCCCTTTAGCAAGCGTTAAGGGGTTATGCTTCTTTGATAAAAAAGGGCCTTAGATTGGTGGTGGGATTATCTGATAGGGGGCACCAGTCCAAATTTTGCCTAAGGCACCAAAGGGGCTAGGGCAGGCTCTGGCTTTATAATACAAAATGTAAAAATATATATACAGATATTACAATTACATCATGCAGCAGAAATATATGTCTATACATATGAATCCCTGTGCATTTGTTAGTAACCTGCCCCCAACAGTACAAGGCTGGTGACAACACATTGGGGATACCAGAAAGGAGGGAGACAGTGCTGGCCTTCTACGGACTGGAAAGACATGATAAATACCAGCAGCAGTGATACTGAAGAAAGTTATACTAAATGGCTAATGGTCTTGTTGTTGAATTAAGCCATCATTGATTGAGAGTGCACTGTGAGATTGAGAGAGATATGTATCAAGCTTTGGCGAGTGATAAAGTGGAGAATTGCCCAAAACAACCAATCAGCTGTTAAATATCTAGCACAATCTTTGAAATGACAGTTAAAGCTGATTGGTTGCTTTGGGAAACCACTCTCCAAGGCTTAAAACATTTTCCCCTGGCTATTGGAATTAACAAAGTAGGAGCAATTGTAACTGTCTGTCACCTGGCTAAAGCTTAAGCAACAGAAGTTTGTAACAGTTTTACTATTTTTAGACACAAACTAAGGCCCTCATTCAGAGCCGTACGCTCTGAGCAGAGCGCACGCTCTGAATGAGGGCCGCCCTCCAAGAAAATGGAGCGTCCTCCTGGACGCTCGTATAGCTGTGGGTCACCACCCACAGGCTATACGAGCGTGCAGTTTGATGGCCGCAATGGTCTTGACCATCGCGACCATCGAAACTGCGAGCCGGAGCCTGCGGTTGAGGTTTTCAACCGCAAGCTCCGGAGTGATTTTGGCTCTATCAGAGCCAAAATCACTCCCACTGACATCACTAGTGATGTCAGTGAGCCGGCTTCTGACTGGAGGCGTTCCCGTGGGAACGCCCCCGTCAGGGAGGCACGCCCCCGGCACGCCTACCAAAGGGGGCGTGCTGTCAATCAACATCAACAGCACACCCCCTTTGATCAGACACAACGAGCGAAGGACTTTCCTTTGCTCGTCGCGTCTGGCGCATGCGCACGACGGAGCTCCCTCCGTTGTGCGCATGCTCAGTCCAGAACATCGACCCACTTGCGAGCGGACAGCTGCTCGCGAGTGGGTCTGAATCAGGCCCTAAGTTCTGACAAAGGCATATTATTTGGCCCACTGGGAGAATGCAGTGATAGGTACCCATACCTATTGGTGATGCCAGCCTCCAGAAGGGGAGTGGCCAGCCTAAACAGAGGTTTGGCTAA
This sequence comes from Taudactylus pleione, assembly GCA_031769625.1. Taxonomy (NCBI): domain Eukaryota; kingdom Metazoa; phylum Chordata; class Amphibia; order Anura; family Myobatrachidae; genus Taudactylus; species Taudactylus pleione. The sequence continues at coordinate 2,922,162 of JAUIMM010000150.1, read as the reverse complement.
CAATTAGAATGGGCATGGTCAGGGCCCCTTTAAAAAAAAAACAAAATTAAAAAAAATAATAAATAAAAAAAAAAAATATATATATATATATATATATATATATAGTAAATACTGCTAGTGCATGCATGATTAGGTACCACATTAACAACAGCCATGCATTGTAGAGAATATATTTTATTATGTTACAGCCTTATTCCAAAATGGAATAAATTCATTTTTGTCCTCAAAATTCTACACATAATACCCCATAATGACAATGTGTAAAGTTTGGCAGTTTTGCAAGTTTAATTAAAAAATAAAACTAAGAAATCTCATGTACATAAGAATTCAAAGCCTTTGCTCAATACTTTGTTGATGCACATTTGGCAGCAATTACAGCCTCAAGTATTTTTGAATATGATGCCACAAGCTTGGCATACCTATTTTTGGGCAGTTTCGCCCATTCCTCTTTGCAGCACCTCTCAAGCTTCATCAGGTTGGATGAGAAGCGTCTGTGCCCAGCCATTTTCAGATCTCTCCAGAGATGTTCAATCGGATTCAAGTCTGGGCTCTGGCTGGGCCACTCAACGACATTTACAGAGTTGTCCTGAAGCCAATCCTTTGATATATTGGCTGTGTGCTTAGGGTCATTTTCCTGCTGAAAGATGAACCATCACCCCAGTCTGAGGTCAAGAGCATTCTGGAGCAGGTTTTTATCCAGGATGTCTCTGTACATTGCTGCATTCATCTTTTCCTCTATCCTGACTAGTTTCCCAGTTCTTGTCTCTGAAAAACATTCCCACAGCATGATGCTGTCACCACAATGCTTCATTGTAGGGATGGTATTGGCCTGGTGATGAGTGGTGTCTGGTTTCCTCCAAACATAACGCCTGGACGCCAAAGAGTTCAATCTTTGTCTCATCAGACCAGAGAATTTTGTTTCTCATGATCTGAGAGTCCTCTAGGTGGGCTGCCATGTGCTTTATACTAAGGAGTGGCTTCCGTCTGGCCACTCTACCATACAGGCCTGATTGGTGCATTGCTTCAGAGATGGCTGTACTTCTGGAAAGTTCTCCTCTTTTCACAGAGGAATGCTGTAGCTCTGATAGAGTGACCATCGGGTTCTTGGTCACCTCCCTGACTAGGGCCCTTCTCCCACAATTGCTCAGTTTAGATGGCCGGCCAACTCTAGGAACAGTCCTGGTGGTTCCGAATTTCTTCCATTTATGGATGATGAAGGCCACTGTGCTCATTGGGATATTCAAAAGCAGCAGATATTTTTCTGTACACTTCCCCAGATTTGTGCCTTGAGACAATCCTGTCTCGGAGGTCGGAATAGATAATTTGAATTATATACTGAGCTCGAATATATACTGCGCTTGAATCATATACCTCGTGCCAAACTAAAGAACTGGACCAATGTGGGCAAATTAAATAATTATGAGGGTAAATATGTTAAGAAAAAATGTTTTAATGGTAAAAGACATACCAAAACTAGATATAAATCACTACATATAACATAAGCAAATAAGATTACGTAGGGTATAGAAATGAGCAGAAATACCATATGATACGAATATATGGAGGAGATCAATATCAAACTGCTGAACGTACAAATGATTGCATATATCAAGATATGGTAATGGTGACTATGATTGAGTATCAGAAATCAAATTGAGTTACTTCCAGAGGAATAATGATGCTTGCAAAACGGAAATGTAGGCAAAAAGTCTTGTGAATGGGGTTGTAAATGGTACCAGCGGCGTCCCGCTGATACCTGACAGTACTATAATGTAGCCCTGGTGGTGAGATGCCCGGGTTGTACTTCTTGAGGAAGGGAGTTGTGAGGACATGGGATGTGTGTTACAAATTTACTGGCAGCATCTCAGTCATTGCAGAGATCAATTTACTTTTTAGTCCTTTTGTGTCCCCCATCCGTCTCCTAATGTATGTGTGATCATTCTCAGGACACACATTTTCATTAGCATGTCTATTATGTACTGTAATAATGTAAGTTATTGAAATGTTTAATACTGGATAAGCCTTGATGTTAGCCTGGTCCATATGTCTGTGTTAGAGCAAGGTGACACCTCCCAAAACAAAAGAGCCTCTAAGTTAATTCCCACCTCCCCAGGGGACGCTCAGGATTTACTCCTCCTTCCATTTGCCTGTTTTGTGCTTCACGTGAACCTGGTAGACTGAACGGAACCATCCCAGCAGGTGTTCGTCAGGGAAGTAATACCCAGAGGAGGTAGGAGAAAGTGACAGCATAAGGGACTCGCACCAATCAGGAGATGGTGCAAACCCCCCCTGGGAGGTCACAATATCGTGGGAAATTGGAAGATTTTAAAACAGGTCACTGAAGGTAACTCCGCATGTTAGTCGCTGACTTTGGCTAAGAGGCCTCGCTCTGCCAAGGTGCTAGTGGAACGCATCACCAGTTCTGTGGATTTATACTTGGAAATTCTGCAAGGACCTATACGCTATTCATTGCTGTGTGTTCTGTGATTTGCTTCTACTGCATGGGGTCCTGGAAATGCTTGATTGTACCCAGGGACTATCACTGCTGTGTGATCTCTGATAGTTTCTACGTGTGGGGTCCAGGAAGTGATTGAGTGGACATACGCTATGCACTGCTGCGTGATCAGTGATAGTTTCTACTGTGGGGACTGAGGGTCTCTAGCTATTTCGTGGAATTGTTCTGGGACATTATACTCTACTGGGACTGCCTCTGTCTGGACTGCTACCTGTCTATTGCCCGTTCACTGGATTTACTGCTTGTCCTGACATATTATCTATTTCTGTGTGCTGTGGAAAAATAAACCATCACGTTGGTTTCATCTGCTCGGTGTCTGGGTGATTGAGTGAACCCCGTATCCTCACAGGAGTACAGACTAGTCGGCAAGTAGGGGGTTAACTCCAATGGGCTACTAACACCTTTGGTGCAGGTACTGGCAGTATGCCTGATCCCAGACTCCTGCCAGAAATGCACTCCGGAGCAGCTGTTGCCATTGGTGTGAGGGGATGTTATGGTTGGGCTCTTTGAAGCCTATAACCATACACCCCTACCACACCAGAGACTTACCTTCCTTAACCTCGCCGCTGTCCGCTCCTTCCTCCTGCCGGCTGTGCTGGCTTGTGATGCGTGTCTTCCCTTCTTCCTGTCTGGTTCTCCTGGTCTAGTCACGTGTCCGCCCCTTCTCCTCTGTATGCTTCTCCCCCATCTGCTTCTTCCGGGTATGGTCAGGTGAGGGAGAATGAGCCATGGCTTGATCCGTTTGTATGGATGGACAGCAGTAATCCTCATAAAGATCTCCAAAATATAAATGTTTGTGATAGTCCTGTGGTGGATTCTTTTATATCCAATGTGTTTCAGCCTGTTTGGCCTTTTTTAAGGACTTGTGTGCCAGTAAAGGAGTACATTTTCTGCAGCATTATATAGGAGGGGTCTTCTATATGGGTTAGTCGTATGTAAATGCAGCATGTCCTGATTGGTCAACAAATTAACTCTAATTCCTCATTAAAACAGAGTGTTACAGGTGATTGAATGCTGAGCTGCATGTTATAAGTGCAAAGCTGGTTATATGCATTGGCATCTTGGTCACACAATTAAATAATAGAATTCATCAAATAAATAAGTAAATGAAAGAAATAAAAATGGCAATGGGTGACTAATAATAATAATAGAATAGTAAGTTATTGGTGTAAATAATAGGGTATTAAGCATAAATAGATTGAAAAAAAATAAGTGAAATAAAGTAAGATAAAATAATTAAATAAAAATGAAAATGAAGAATTAATTCCCTATATATATATATATATATATATATATATATATATATATATATATTTATATATATATATATATATATATATGTATGCACATCTAAATATCTCAATAATTAGTAGTCAATGTGTCTATTGTATTGAGCGCAAGCACATACATACACAGAACTGTGTATATATATATATATATATATATACATATACATACATACATATGCACATAAACATATATATCAACATGTATAAACACACATACATGACCGCACACATATATAGAGAAGGAGTCACACTCCCATGTTGGTACAAATGCTAATATGACCCACAATTGGTCCTATGTCTCACAGAGAGTAAGAGGTATTGTATGTAAGGATTATAACTTCTAATTACAGTAAGACACAAGTTACATTTTTAGACCTCAACATATTTATAGAAGTTTGAACTGTACATACAAATACTTACAGGAAATCAGTGGATGTCAATAGTTTAATCTTGTCAAGCAGCTGGCACCATCCACGTTGGCTAGAAACAATACCAAAAGGACAGTCCCTCAGATTAAGGAGGAACTGTACAAAATTAAAAGTTTCCCAGACACAAGGACGGGAATTATCAATTAAATTTTTGGACAAGCAATACGACAAACATACAGTAGAACGAGCATTCAAGGAAGCAGAACATTTAGAAAGAAACAACTTATTTGATTATAAACATGATAAGAACTGGAAAGACATGGAAACACCATCATTCATTACGCAATACTCCAGACAAGCGAATCAAATACAACAACTCATAAAAAGAAGATGGCCGATCCTACTTGGGGATGATAATCTTGCATATACCATTAAAACCAAAAATTGTGTACAGGAAAGCACCTGATTTGAAATACAAATTAGTTCACAACCACATTCCTCCCGAACAACTCATATAAACTACCATTGATAACAATACATCTAAATTAGGATTTTTCTATTGTGGTGGATGCATAGGATGTAAGAATATGGGACAAAGAATGACAAAACCCACCAGCACATTCAAATCCAACAATACAAGACAAGAATATCCAATAACCAACAGAATCACATGCCACAGTAAAGGAATAATATATTTATTAGAATGTGGATGCGGTAAACAGTATATTGGGAGGACAACAAGACCTTTGAGAATACGCATAAACGAACACATCAGAAACATCAGAAAAGGAGTTGTAGAGCATAATCTTTTGAACCATTTCAAGCTCTCTCACAACAGCGACCCTAAAACACTCAGATTCCTAGGAATCGAAGAAGTCACACCTAATTGAAGAGGGGGTAATTATGAACAGAAAATTAACACAAGGGAGCTGAAATGGATGTATGAGCTTAATACATTCACACCAAAAGGACACAATTTGGATAACGAAATAAAATCCATAATATGCAAAAAGTGACTAAAGATCTACACTCAATAAGAACATCTATCCTTCACTTTAGGATTAGTATAAAGGATCTATTGTTACCATTATAATCCTTACATACAATACTTCTTACTCTCTGTGACACATAGGACCAATTGTGGGTCATATTAGCATTTGTACCAACATAGGAGTGTGACTCCTTCTCTATACATGTGTGCGGTCATGTATGTATGTTTATATATATGTTTATGTGCGTATGTATGTATGTATGTGTATATATATATATATATATATATATATATATATACAGTTCTGTGTATGTATGTGCTTGCGCTCAATACAATAGACACATCGACTACTAATTATTGAGATATTTAGGTGTGCACACACATATATATATATAGAGAATTAATTCTTCATTTTCATTATTATTTAATTATTTTATCTTACTTTATTTAATTTATTTATTTTTAATCTATTATGCTTAATACCCTATTATTTACACCAATAACTTACTATTCTATTATTATTATTAGTCACCCATTGCCATTTTTATTTCTTTCATTTACTTATTTATTTAATGAATTATATTATTTAATTGTGTGACCAAGATGCCAATGCATATAACCAGCTATGCACTTATAACATGCAGCTCAGCATTCAATCACCTGTAATACCGTGTTTTAATGAGGAATTAGAGTTAATTTGTTGACCAATCAGGACATGCTGCATTTACATAGGACCAACCCATGTAGAAGACCCCTCCTATATAATGCTGCAGAAAATGTACTCCTTTACTGGCACACAACTCCTTAAAAAAGGCCAAACAGGCTGAAACGCATTGGAGACAAAAGAATCCACCACAGGACTATCACAAACATTTATATTTTGGAGATCTTTATGAGGATTACTGCTGTCCATACAAATGGATCGAGCTGTGGCTCAATCACCCTCACGTGACCATACCCGGAAGAAGCAGGCAGGGGAGTAGCGTACAGAGGAGAAGGGGCAGACACGTGACTAGACCAGGAGAACCAGACAGGAAGAAGGGAAGACACGCATCACAAGCCAGCACAGCTGGCAGGAGGAAGGAGCAGACAGCGGCGAGGTTAAGGAAGGTAAGTCTCTGGTGTGGTAGAGGTGTATGGTTATTGGCTTCAGTGAGCCCGACCATAACTTCCCCTCACACCAACGGCAACAGCTGCTCCGGATTGCATTTCTGGCATGCGTTTGGGATCAGGCGTACTGCCAGTACCTGCACCAGAGGTGTTAGTAGCCCGTTGGAGTTAACCCCTACTTGCCAACTAGTCTGTACTCCCTTCCTCAAGAAGTACAACCCGGGCATCTCACCACCAGCGCTACATTATAGTACTGTCAGGTATCAGCGGGACGCCGCTGGTACCATTTACAACCCCATTCACAAGACTTTTTGTCTACATTTCCGTTTTGCAAGCATCATTATTCCTCTGGAAGTGACTCAATTTGATTTCTGATACTCAATCATAGTCACCATTACCATATCTTGATATATGCAATCATTTGTACGTTCAGCAGTTTGATATTGATCTCCTCCATATATTCGTATCATATGGTATTTCGGCTCATTACCATACCCTACCTAATCTTATTTGCTTGTTATATGTAGTGATTTATATCTAGTTTGTGTATGTCTTTTACCATTAAGACATTTTTTCTTAACATATTTACCCTCATAATAAATGTAATTAGCCCACATTGGACCAGTTCTTTAGTTTTGCACGAGGTATAGCTGAGCGCAGTATATAATTCAAATTATCTATTCCCATATCTACAGAGTCAGCTGTTATAATTTACTGCAGCTCGCTAATACCATACCCATTCTCAGGGCACAGTTATCCTACTCCCCCTTTTCTGTCTCGGAGGTCCACAGACAATTCCTTGGACTTCACGCTTGGTTTGTGCTCTGATATGCACTGTCAAGTGTGGGACCTTATATAGAGAGGTTTATGCCTTTCAAAAACATGTCCAAACTACTGTTTTTTTTTTCCACAGGTGGACTCCAATTAATCTGTAGGAACATCTCAAGGATGATCAGTGGAAACAGGATGCACCTGAGATCATTTTGAAGCATCATGGCAAAGGCTGTGTATACTTATGTACATATGATTTCTTAGTTTTTTTTTTATTACATTTGCCAAAATCTCAAAAAAAACTTTTTACACTTTGTCATTACCTGGGGTATTGTGTGTAGAAATTGGAAGACAAAAATGAATTAATTCCATTTTGGAATAATGCTGTAACATAACAAAATGTGGAAAAAGTGAAGTGATGTAAATACTTTCCGGATGCACTGTATAATATATAATTCAAGTGCACAGTGTGGAACCTTATTACTAGAAAAGGGGGAGGGCCGCCAGGCACTGGGGCCCATCAGGGATTTCCCCTGTGGGCCAGTCCGACCCTCATCTTGGGGTTATTCATTCATTGCCACAGGTATCCAAAGCTTTAATCCAGTTCTGTAGCCAGGTCAGAACATAATAATGACATATGGGAGAAGATACAAAGCTGAGAAGTAAGTCCACAGACAGAATATTCAATGTCTTTTGTTTCCTTTCTTATTTTTTTTTATAATGTAGTTTAATAGCAGGATGGTAACAAATGCATTTTTTTTATTTCTAGTAGAATACAGTTATTTATTTATTTTGTAGATGGGATGAGATGGCAGCTTTGGTCTATGGGCAAACCAAAATATTATATAACCTGGGAATGTAGCACAGATAGAAACTCTTCAATAGTAATGTGTATTTATAGCACACATACTTTTCTTAGGTTTATTCACTCCTGGTTCTCCTATAGGTACTGTATATATTCTACTTAATGTCTCCTCTCATGTTGGTTTACACCTGGGAGTAACTTACTTTCTTTCTTTCCTGTACCCTCTTCTTCAATTAGTCTCTTAAGACATTGAATTTTAAAGTTTCTGCATCTCAATTGATTCCAAGCAACTACTATATTATCATTCGTACATCTCACTCTACCTATGCTGTTTGCTCTTTTATTTAAAGGGAAATGTTATTTTAAAACCTACTGTATGTATATATAGAAGACTGCACAGTTACACTGATGTTCTACGTGCTGGAAGTAAATACAAATTATCTTGTATTCTGGATGTACTGTATAAAACAACTGAAGAAATTGAACACATGCCATTTTTATTGTTTTTTTATGTCATATATACCATGTGCATTTATCTAGTTTTCATGTACTGGAATACTGAAGATGAATATATAAAATCATTATTTTATGTCCAAGTCTCCCACAGTTCCTACATACATAAATACCTGTAATGAGTCCCTCCTATAGGCCAAATGCAGTGAATACATTTTATTAAATACATCATCTAATGCAATGTTTTGACAATACTTATTGGAGGGCTAATGCTGGCTATACACCTACACGATTAGTGCCGATGCGACTCACCGTGCCGTTTTCCCTTCAACTCCCCGGAGTTCCCTGGCATTCCCTGCCGTATATTTTCATGCTAATTTCACACACGATTTACACACGATCTGTCGTATGATCACGTGTCACTATACCTCGGACCGTGATGCGATTGATCATGTGCCGCACTTAAACATGCAATCATGCGCCTAAACTTAAATAGAGGGCTGTGCTTCACTAGGGGGTTGCTGGGATTGACTGGGGGGTATAAATAGCTCTCCTCCACTCGCTGTTTGCACTGGACTTGGCAGGAAATTGTCAAATGACACCGCTCGTACGTTCTGACGCATGATGCATTGCATGCTGATATAAATGGCACAATCAGCATACGAACATGATAGATTAGATGGACAGCACATATGATCACACAATATGTTTTTATAGCTGCGGGAGCACACATCGTATCGTATCCTACCTAAAAAAACCACACGATTTCCACAATTTTCATTGTACGTCACATCGAAAATCGGGTAATTGTCCCCAAATCGCGTAGGTTTATGGTCAGCTTTAGGCATCCAAACACTATTATGATAACACTGTACTAAATGTTGCATTCAGCCCTTGAGCATCAGAAATAGGATTAACCCTTAATAGATGGAACATGACAGAGAGTTAAACCAATGGAAACATTCTGTAATATAGCGATCGCAATGACAAATATTTTGTTACGGTGTAATTATAGACTTACCTGTTCACAAAACATTTTCAGAACCAAATCAACAATCTGTAACTTTTCCTAGAACATAAGCAAAAGGAAAGAAATCAAATATAAAGCAAGATTCCTTATAAAGTCTAAGGGCCAAATGTAATAGGTTGTGCGGGGTTCTGGAACTGTAGAGATTTGGACAAGTTAGCCGTGAATGTAAAGTGGCAATAACCAGGTTAGATATGTGGATATAGTATTTGTCCTATCTAAAGAAAACGTTTATATTTTTTTGTGTAGTTACAGATAGAGCTGGATCAGATCTTAAGGTGATATTCTATGTAGTGATGTCTACAGCTATTCTCTGGTATAAGGAAAGCTAAATCAAGGGTTTTACTGAGAGGTAATATGGAATTGAGAGCAAACTTGGAAATCAATTGCACAGCTGAATGGAGCTGTCAGTGATCAGTATTCTCCCACAGGAAGGTATTTTGAAATATAATAACTTGCAATTGTTCTTAAGCAACTTTTGTACAGTCTCTAAATGGATGTTTTTTATGTGTCACAATAATATTAGGAATGATACAGGTCTTATATAACATCATCAAGAGTGACATTTTGCAGCAATAGCTTTAATTTCCAGTCATAGGCAAACAGAGGGGGGGGTTCAATCTGCCCAGAAACCATCCTCCCCCAGCACAAACCATGACCACAATAGAAATACCGTGTTTCCCCGATAATAAGACACTGTCTTATTTTTTTTTTGTTAAAAAAAACACCACAGGGTTTATTTTCGGGGTAGGTCTTATATTAATTAACATTGACATCAGTGCCCCTTATGTAGCCCCCCCCTTTTAGAAGTGCCCCTTAAGCAGGCCACCCCATTGCAGGCCCCCTTGTAGAAGTGCCTCTTATGCAGGCCCCCCCCTTGCAGGCCCCCTTGTAGAAGTGCCCCTAATGCAGGCCCCCGCCCTTGCACACCCCCTTGTAGAAGTGCAGCTTATGCTGGACGTTCAGACTTTCATGTAATTAAATGGATAGGCCCCTTAACTGTGTTTTTGCAATATCAAAAACAACAATTAAAAAATAGTAACTATAACTTACAGAAATAATTTTTATTATTTTTACCACTTTTTTAGCAACCTTTGTTCAAGCTCTAAACAGATGTTTTTTTATGTATCACAATAATATTAGGAATGATACAGGTCTTATATAACCTCATCAAGAGTGACATTTTGCAGCAATAGCTTTAATTTCCAGTATTTAACATTGTCTCACTGTTTTTGCAATATTAAAAGCAACAATTAAATAATAGTAAATATAACGTACAGAAAAAGTTTTTATTATTTTTACCACTTCCTTCACGACTGGAGAACAAACAGGTGTTGCAATATCTTTCTAAAATGAGATTTAAACATTATGTATATTCTGTGACAAGTCCTGATTAACAATACCTTAGAATGCAACATTCATTATATATTTTAAAACATTAACATTTATAGTTGATACCCATATCCAAATAAGAAAATGTATGGTGGCTCACTCAGGCATCCACATGTATAATTATTATAGCAATACATTGTACTGTTTAAAACATTTTAAAGATAAACTCTTTAAAACAAAATATCAAGATAAAATAGATAATTTATGAAATTGCAAAAGTGCAGATCTGCCATACATACATGTTACACAAATGATTTGTTCTGCATGCATACATCTAGTTTTTGCTTTTGCAAAATGGCTCTGCCTAGATTATTTGTAGCATTGAAACTCAGATGTGAATGCATGTGCCAGAAAAAGTTATATAATCCCATTAAAGTAATTTCAACAATCGCTTTTAGACCATAGAATAATTAATAGCATTATTTTAGAAATAATGTAGCATGATCAAGAGCAACCATGCACCATGTCAGCTCAACCATTCACTATTGCTCCACAGTACAACAAACCCACTGTGTCACTGTATTACACCATTAATAAAGAAATACTGTATGGTTCATCTATATAAGATGGGAAAAATCATGTATTTTTTTAGCTATCTTCTAACTAGGAATAACCCCTCCAAATATATTCCATAGACAAAAAAACATTACGGTTACACATGTCCCATTAAGGCTGCTTAGACATGATCTGAAAAATATACAAACCTATTGAATTTCTGCCACTCAAAGTCCAAAAGCAATGAAATTACGATCATTAAGGCTGACGCCTTAATGGACGCGTTCCTTGCATAATACAGATATGGTATGCCATGACACCATGCGTTTAACTGCAGATTCAGTACTCTCACAGAGTGAGATTGCTGTCACTCACAAAATTGTGGAGCTGCTAATTCACAGAATTGTGTGCTCATTGGAATACAAACATACAGTCTATGCAACTGAGGTCTGAGCAGTTACAGTATGTGGCACACACATTTTATTCAGTGCCCACAATATTCCCATTCAGTCATGTCGAAGTTGAATAATTGAGTGAGACAAGTTCAGTTTAAAATTTAATCGCAGCGACGCCATCTTGCGAATGGCCGCAAGACTCCATTTTGGAAATGAGATCGCAAGACACCATTTTTGTGGTCAGCATTAATTCAAGTTATAACCCAGGAGCTAAGAACAGATGGCAATGTTTTTTGTTTACCTACCAAGGGCAACGGGAAAAACCAGCTGTCTGAGTAGAAGTAAATAAGAAGAGACAATGGGTATTTTTACATACAAATTGGGAATCCCTGGATGCAGATAAAGTATAGTTGTGGCAATTGTAATATAATATCTACACAAATGGATTTGCCTGAATTCTAGACAAGATGGCTCCAAATCCCACAGTTTGAGGTGATAATACATTTGCATTTCACACAAGAGTCTGTGAGAACAAAAGAGGTTTAGTTTTCCTTTGAACACAGCAGGTGGGGGCCTGCTGACAGAGGGCATGTAGAATTACAACCCTCAGCCATCCACACTGCTGGATGTTCACTTCATGTATGAGAGATTATGCACTTAAATCTCACCCATTAATAACTAGCATCCTTATACCAAACCCCGAATACCCACACTCTACATATTCGCATATAAGGTTCCATAAGCATCAAAATGTATGATTCAAGAAGGTTCAGTTAGTTTAAATGCTAAGAAATAAAGATATTTGTTAACTAAGGAATTATACAAGATAAACATGTCATTCTTGGAGTTGGTCTGATGCATACTCTTTCCACAGTTTTCCGGTGCTATCGGTGAGGAGATCGCATTATGCATTCTCGAGTTATGGACCGCAGAACCTACAAGCAACCAAAATGTATATTTTAGATTCAACTGTTAGGATGCTAAAGGAGGCGTTACCAGAAAGACTCCGGCTGTTAGAGGCAGGGAAAGTCTATTTGAAACAAACCTGTTAAATGTGTCGTTACATATGCTTCTCCTCTGGGAACCAATGAGATCAGCAGGAAGTTCTCCCTTTGTCCTGTTTCAGTCTGGGGGGGAATAAATACACGTGTCCAAACACTGGTTTGCCAGTTCATGCTGAATTTTGGGTGAACTGAGGATATCTAGTCAGAAGTCTATCTCTGGGTCCAGAGGCGCAGCGTATGTATAACCGTACTTGGTCTGTATCATTTCCTTTTATGCCTAAATTATGTATGTATAGATTGCGTGTAACTGACTGCACTTTTACCTGAATAATACTTGTGCGTTGGAACCACAGATTCCACTCCTGTCTTTATTTGCGGTCATGCCGCGTACGCAATTAGCGTTGTGTTTAGAGGTTTATAGGCAGGTTTTGTCTTGGAGGTTCTAGGCAGGTGAATCTTAGAGGTTTATAGGCAGGTTTTGTCTTAGAGGTTCTAGGCTGGTGAATCTTAGAGATTTATAGGCACGAATGTATTAAAAGTTTTATTTCCAAATTTAACAGTCACCACAAAATTCCAACTGGGTTCCAACATCCTTCTAACTCAATACATCTATATCATTTATTATTAGAGATGAGCGGGTTCGGTTCCTAGAGAACCTAGAGAATTTAGCATATCCGAATCGGATCCAAGCAAGCTCGGAGGTTCCCACCTTACTCGGTTCTCGAAACTGAGGCAAAACCATACAGACAGAAATCTTGCAGTTTGCGAGCTTTCATCTCTATGATCAATGTAGTATATAGGGACCATGCAACAGATGCCATTTCACTCCGGCTGTGGAGACTGAACAGAGAGGGTGGGTAGTGTAGGGATGGGAGAGGTGCTTGTGCTATCTGCTGTATCCTGGGCTGGTGCTGATCCAATCTGGTCTCTGGTCACAGTGCTGTCATCGTCACTGTGCTGTCTCCTGAGTCCTGATCCATTCCGGTCTCTGGTCACTGTGCTGTCACTATCACTGTGCTGTCTGCTGTTCTATTCTGGTCACAGTGCTGTCACTATCACTGTGCTGTCTGCTGTTCTATTTTGGTCACAGTGCTGTCACTGTCACTGTGCTGTCTGTTGATACATCAGGGCTGTCTGCTGTGTCCTGGGCTTGTGCTGTGTTCATCTCTTGGCCCAAGTTCTGGACTCCAATAAAAAAAAAGTAAAAAAATAATCAAATTGTCCATATTATATTATTCTGTGTGTGCTCGTGGGTGTTAGGCTTAACTGTGGTAGCGCACAAGAGCCAAACAGTGCTGCCCGACTACAGTTGTGCTCAATCAAAAAAAAAACAATACAAGTGTTTTAAATAATTATATATTTTTTCTTCTGTGTGTGCATGTGTGTTAGGCTGAACCACAGTAGCGCACAAGATCCAGCGACTCCAGTCGTGCTCAATCAAAAAAAAACAATATAAGTGTCTTATATTTTTTTTTTGTGTGCGTGGGTCATAGCCTTAACCACAGTAGCGCACAAGCTCCAGCGACTCCAGTCATGCTCAATAAAAAAAAAACAATACAAGTGTCTTATATTTTTTTCTTCTGTGTGTGTGTGGTTGTTAGGATTAACCACAGTAGCTCACAAGATCCAGTGACTCCAGTCATGTTCAATAAAAAAAAAACAATACAAGTGTCTTATATAGTTATATTTTTCTTCTGTGTGTGTGTGGGTGTTAGGCTATACCACAGTAGGGCACAAGATCCAGCGACTCCAGTCCGGCTCAATAAAAAAAACAATTAAAGTGTCTTATATATATTTTTCTTCTGTGTGTGTGTGGGTGTTAGGCTTAACCGCAGTAGAGCACAAGAGCCAGCCAGCAACGCAAGTTGCAAACTTTTGCTGACCACCTACAGTTTTGCTCCAAAAAAACTCTAGGGCCAAGTTCTACTGGAGTTCACAAAAAAAGCATAATTTGTCTTTTTTTCTAATATTTTTGTGTGTGCACATGACTGCACGTGTGTGAATTTTGAAACCGCACCTTGGCTACACTATTGGTGATTGTGACACTGCTTCTAGACTGCAGAAAAAATATGGAGGGCTGTGATATGACAGGAGAGCAAGGCCAAGAACCACATGTTATAGCTGCTGCCAGTAGTGCAAGGCCGTCAACTTCCTCGACCTCTAGGAAGGCCCATGCCCCAGGGCTTAAGTCGTGCCATCGATATGGTAAAGCAAGTTTTATTGAAATTAAGAAAAAAAATTGAAAGGATATTTGCCTTTAGATAAACAAAAAATTGGCAATATGCCATTCACAACACAAAGTGGAAAGGAAAGAATAAGGCCTTGGCCTTTCTTTATGAAGAATGCTGATAACCCTTCTGATTGTAGTAGTAGTGGTGGTGGTCCAATTAAAAATGTGATAGTTGTTAAGTCAGCTCCGGAAAAAACAACTTTGTGCCCTGAGAAATCGAAATCACAAATCCCCAAGGAGAGTGCAAGTATGTCCGTGGTTGCCATGTGTGAGCCCGACCTAAATACTAGTGTACTGGAGGATCCTCCAAGTTCCAAAATTTGTGTGCCCTCTGTAAATGTGGGGAAGGGCAGTCAACATCTTGCACATGTAGACATTGAGGATGCTTCTGTGGAATTGCACATGGAGGAGGAAGATATTTTGGTGGATGAAGGCGCAAAGGATGATGAGGATGTCCTTTGTGTGTAAGTAAGACAACAGCTGTTGCCCATGGTTTGAAAAAGCCAAAACCCATTGTTGTTATGCCGGGAAAAAAGACAAAAATATCTACTTCTCACGTGTGGAATTATTTTCATCCCGATCCGGACAACAGTTGTCAAGCCATATGTGCCCATTGCCATGGAAGAGTGAGTAGAGGGAAGGACCTAAACCACCGAGGAACCTCCTCCTTGTTACGTCACTTGGTGCGCATTCATCAAATATCAAAGTGTATGTTGCCAAGTTCCAAAACTCAAAATTTAACAAGTCCAGTGTCACCTACCTGCTCCATCTCTGTGAGATCCAAGCACCTTCGATCTCCAACACCAACACCTGCATCATCAACATCCTCATTCGTCATCACAAGTAATCCTGCTGCATCCAATGTTGGTATTTGAAGCATGATTGACTCCTCTCCTATCCTTGATTCCTCAGAAAGATCCTTGATGTCTAAGCCTGTTGCTGTTGCTGTCAGTTGATCTTCATCCCAGAAGGGGACCAGGAGGAAGACTACTTGTATAGTATCCTCCAAAAAACTAATAACTGTTAAACAATAATTTGCAAGGGCAAACAAGTATGACAGCAATCACACATAGTTACACATTGGATTACTCACACCATACCAGCTATGCTGGTATTAGATGTGTGTCCAGTATCTGCCATTACTGCAGTGGGTTTTCAACAGTTAATTCAGGTCCTGTGTCCTCACTACCAGATCCCTTCTAGATTCTACTTTGCTAGAAGAACAATTCCAAATCTGTACAACGACATTAAAAAACCTTATTAATGTCCTCAGAAATGTTGTTGTACCCACTGTCCACTTGACCACTAATATGTGGACAAGTGTCACATGACTGTGACAGCCCACTGGGTAGGTGTATTGTGTACAACAGCAGCAGCAACATCTACCAAAAGACAGCTGATACAGAGGCAGGCTACTCTTTGTATAACTGGTTTCACTAAGAGGCATACCACTGAGAACCTCTTAGAAAACCTCAGGGAAATCATTGCTAAATAGCTTACCCCACTTGGACTCTCCTCAGGATTTGTGATTTCGGACAATGCCACTAATATTGTGAGAGCATTACATCTGGGCAAATTACAACATGTCCCATGTTTTGCTCACATAATTAATTTGGTGGTGCAACATTTTTTAAAAACTGACACGGTCATGTTGGAGATGCTCTCGGTGGCACGCAAAATATCTGGACATTTTAGACATTCAGAGACCGCTTGTCGAAGATTGCATGACCAGCAGGTACAGTTAAATTTGCCCTTCCATCAGCTGAAGCAAGAGGTAGTAACTCAGTGGAATTCTATCCTCTATATGCTTCATCGGATGGAGGAACAGCAAAAGGCCATCCAGGCCTATACAACAGACTATGACATAGGCCGTAGAGGGGGAATGCACCTTTCTCAAGTGCTATGGATAATAATTTCCGTGTTGTGCAAGGTTCTCAAACCCTTTGAAATTGCCACATGTGAAGTTAGTTCAAACACTGCCAGCTTGAGTCAGGTCATTCCCCTCATCAGATTTTTTCAAAAACAGCTGGAGAAACTGAAGGAGAAGCTGAAATGGAGTGATTGCGCAAAGTATGTCGGACTGGTGGAGCAAGCCCTTGATTCACTTCACCTGGATCCAAGAGTCGTCAATCTATTGAAATCTGAAAAATATATTTTGGCCACCATTCTGGATCCTAGGTTTAAGTCCTACCTTTTGAGTTTTTTTTCAACAGACGAAAATCTAAAACCATGTAAAGAGCTGGTAAAAAAATTGTCAGCTGCAGCCGCATGTGAAACGCCTTAATCTCCTCCTTCAGTTTCAACAGCTGCCAGGAAAAAACTAAATTTTCCTTATATAATGCCTGCTGGTCATGCAGATCAGTCACCAAAAATGATATCTGGTCGGGCCTGAGAGAACTGCCTACTAGTCACATGTCTTCTACCATGACTATGTGTGATACGGTCTCCATTCACAGAATGGTGGAGGACTATTTCAGAGATAACATACTAATAGATATGTCATACAGTCCCTTTCAGTACTGACAGGAAAAAGAGGCAATTTGGAGTCCCATACACAAACTGGCTTTGTATTACTTAGGTTGCCCACCCTCCAGTGTGTACTCTGAATAAGTTTTCAGTGCAGCTAGCAACCTTGTTAGTTATCGGGCTAGTAGGTTACTTCCTCAAAATGTGGAAAAGAAGATGTTCATTAATATGAATTACAAATGCCATGAGGAAGACCTCTACCAAAAATTACATAAAAAAATTACAGAGGCGACTATGGTGGATTCCAGCGGGGACAAATTAATATTGTGTGAAGGACAGGATGTACACACTGATGGGGATGACAAGGATGAGGAGAAGGACAACTTGTAATGTAAAGCCAGTTTGTGTATGAGATCAGCTTGTTTTATGGGGGGTCCAAACAAAACAATAATTTCAGCCACAATTGGCAGTGCTTGTCACTGAAATTATTGGTTTGTTAAACTGTCCAGTTTTGTTTACAAAATAGGGGTGGGTGGGAGGGCCCAAGGACTATTCCATATTGCACCTTTTTCCTTTCCATTATGTGCTGATTGGGACATTGCTGCCTGACATTTTAAATTAATATTATTGTTGGATTAGGAACCAATGAATTGTTTTTAAATTAATTTATGATCAATTTAACAGCCAGGGGCTGCACCCAATTAATTGTTTTTTAATTAATTTATTATCAATTTTACACCTGGCTGTCACTGTCATCAGTGTAGCTGCACTGGGATGCTGTGCTCCTATCTGTCGAGGGGCTGCTGCCCAAAATAAATATTTTTGTTTGTTTGTTTGTGCGTGTCAGCCACACCTGTCATCGGCATAGCTGCACAGGGGTGCTGTGCTGTTGTCTGTCAAGGGGCTGCATGAATATTGCAATGAAAATTTTTTTTAAGTTATTGGGTTATAAAAAGTTTTTTTTTTAATATTAACCATAGCAGAAATGTTATCCTAGCAGCTTATAAAGTTATATGCTCTAAAATACTAAAGCCTATATTTGTAAAAAAAAACTGAAGTCTAATTCTGCCAAAAGAGAGACTGACACCACGGCTAAACATAAGAGTCACGTTCTGGATGTGAATTGTCTCATTTGCATGGGGAAAACCCAACCCTCAGATGAGATGAATCTCAGCCAGTGGACAACATTGAAATCACCATTAAAAGTCACAATGGAAAAATTACAGTGTGGAGAATCTTTCTTCACAGTCGTTAGAGGCCTCAGAGAACATGGAAAAAAAGATGCTCTAGGTGCTGAACTTCAAGGGATTTCTCCATCATGTTCTGCAGTGTGGAAAGGTTTTATTCACATGTTTTCTATAAAGTAGTTCAAAGTTACAGCCTTCAAAGTGTCTGGCTATAACATCCACCTTTTCCAGGAATTACCAAAGATTATTACAAGCAAAGGATTTATCTGTCTGGAATCTGTCTGGGAATTCATGGATCATATTTGGCCTGAATGCACTAAGACATGCAGTGATTCTGTCACTATGTTCTGTAGCCCACTTTATTCCTACCTGAATCGCAAACTGAAATACAGAATAGTAAGCACAGACAACATGGAGGCCTTTGTTATTCCACTGCCTGCATGACAACCAATACCTCCCAGACTACACCCACTGGGGGGACCAGGTCTTGATAATGACCATCCCCATCTGTTGCTAGGCCTTCTTCTTTCAAACAAACCATGCTGGACTTCTTGTCCAAATACGGTAAGCATGGTACAGAAAGAAGAGCTAGATGTCCCCAATGACATTTTTTTTCTTGTATCATAGATGATGTGGAGAGATAAGAGCTTCAGATGTTGGAAGTACAGAGGCTCCCACCTATTTGGCTTCCCTCCAGAGAAAAAAGCTCTGTTCCTCAGGAAATGTCTATGCCTGAGATGATAGGTAGGTAGTCTCTGTTTGTTGGTAAACACCCTTCAGGAGATGGCAACCCAAAATAACAACAACTATAATATAAATAATGTGTCCACTGATGATAAGTAACCAGCCTGATACCTTAACAGCAATATACCCCATATGGCCAACTCATAACATGACACCCAGTTAAAAGCCTCCTCTTCCTTATGACACTAATTCAGTCGCCATGGTTGATCAATCAGCCATGTGTGGTCCACCCAATTTTTGGCCTTCCACATTCTAACATTCACATATCTAAGAAGAAGTGGACAGTGGGAACAATGGCAATTTGAAGGCCACTATCTAACTGTTTTTTTAATGTCCCTGTACAGATCGGAAAATTCCATTACCGAACAGAAGGTTTGCAAAGGATTATTTAAGTCAAGTGTCTATTTATTTTTGGAAAGCACGCTTCCTGGTCCCCTTCTGGGATGAAAAAAATCAACTCCCACCAAGCAGGCATGGCACTCAAGAAAGACACAATGTAATACTTGAACCTTAGGTCTTAAATTTTGCATTTGCTGCTCTTTTCCGCTTGTTCATAATATATCTCATATGGTTAAGTGGACAGTGAGAACAATGGCAGGTTGAAGGCCACTAACTAACTATGGTTTTTTTATGTCACTCTACAGGTTGGGAAATGCCTTTAGAAGATTTGCTAAGCGTTATTTAAGTAAGTTTTTTATTTATTTTTGGAAAGCATGCTTCCTGTTCCCCTTGTGAGCTGTGAGGTGGTGAAAATTGACTGGAAATGAGTGGAAATACATGTTGTTGAGGTCATTAATACTGTTGGAACAAAAAAAGCCCCATTTTATGTGATTTTTAGCTGTTTTTTTAATTTTTTAAGAAAAAATCCAGATCCAAAACCAAAACATAAAAACAAAACACGGAGGTGATGTTTTGGCAAAACCAATCCAGATCCAAAACCAGGGGAGATCCAAAACCAAAACATGAGGGTTGGCACAAATCTCTATTTATTATACACATTCAGCTTCCTAATTGCTAAAACTATAATACTCTCTCTATGCATGTACACTAACTTTGTGTCCATTCTGCTATAACTTCCCCAATCCCTACAGCTGTGTGTTCTCCCTACTGTGCTAGTTGTTTACTCCCTCACCCACACCAATATGTCTTTCCCCATATGCACCACCCTGTATTCCTGCATCCGTGCCGCTGTTTCCTTCCATTTGCACCACTGCCTTGTCTCCAGCCATGTCACTCTTTCTTCCCCTCATCTCTGCCACTCTTTCTTCCTCCATCTTTACCAATCTATCCCCCCAACAGTGCCACTCTGTCTTTCCCCTCCCCCCCACACCACTGTTTTCCCCAATCCCTGTTGTTGTGTGTTCTACCATTGTGCTAGTCTGTATTCCTCATTCACACCAATCTTTATTTACCCATCAGCACTGCTCTATCTTCCCGCATCCATGCCACTCTGTCTCCTACCATGTGCACTACTGTTTTCATGCCATCGGCATCACTTTGGCTCACCTCTATCTGTACTGCTTAATCTTTCCCTCTGCATGCCTTCCTGTTTGCCCCATCCACACCACTCTGCCTTCTCCCCCCATCCACCATATTCTTATCCCATCTGTGCAGCTCTATGGTCTTCTAAGACCTCAGTTGCATAGACTGCATGTGTGTATTCGAATGAGCACACAATTCTGTGAATTAGCAGCTCCACCATTTTGTGAGTGACAGCAATCTCACTGTTAGAATGCTGAATCTGCAGTTAACCACATGGTGTCATGGCATACCATATCTGTATTACGCAAGGAAAATGTCCATTAAGGCGTTGGCCTTAATGATCATAATTTCATTACTTTTTGGAGTTTGAGTGTCTGAAATTCAATAGGTTTTATGAATTTTTCAGATCATGCCTAAGCAGCCTTAATGGGACATGTGAAACTGTAAGGTTTTTTGTCCATGGCATTTCATAGCTTTAAAATGTATTAACTATCAGGGTTTTGACGAGCAAACCGGGCCACCTGCAGGGCAGAAAGACAACAAATAGGTACACTAACACAGGTGGAGGAGCAGACAGCACACAGGAGGTGATTTAAGGGTGCAGAGGGAGACACGGCTATGGGGACAGGCTTCATGTGTGTGGGGCAGTAGCAGCAGTGGGGGTATGGAGCAGTGGCAAGAAACAGGGCCATGCACAGAAGCTTCAGCAGGCGACAGAGGGACTCACTGGTGCTGGGCATGCACCTAAGAAAATCAAATCACTAAGACACAGATGCATGGACGTATCAGTGAGCTTCATACATGCATTGTTTTAAAAAATGAATGTGTAAAATAAAATAAAAATGACATGCCCCCACAGCACAGCCAGCATCAAGCTTTAGAGCCCCAGTGGTGTTTGTGCTACACACAGGGGAAAAACGACGCAGGGGTTCCCTATATAAAGCACACCAGGCTAATCAGAGCCAGTCGTGGTTACCAAAATACAGGGGACAAACAACGTAGGGGTCCCCTAAAAATACCGGAATTCTCCCATGAAGGAATCCAGAGAGAGGGGGTATGGTATTTAAGGGGCTACACCTCAAAAGCTGTTGAAGGTATAGAGCTGACATTTGGCATTGGCTAGTAGAATTGTCGCTCAGTGCTGCTTGCCAAATTTCAGGGCATAAATTTAAAAATGAGGACTTAGGAGTAATCTAAATTTCCAACTGACAGTTTTCCTGACATTCTCAATTAGGACCACTTTTCTGCTATTCTCTATGGTGGATTTTTGGGAAGGCGTAACTCAGGATAGGGGGCAAATTTAGACTTGGGGTTTGTTTTATTAGGTAACTATTGTTCAACGGTAGGTGCTTTTAGGGTTTAGGTAATTGAGAAAGTTACAGTTTTTAAACTATTACCTCACAAATCCACCATTATAGAGATAGGAAGTTTCAACTTGATGTGCAGCTTCAGTAAGAGCGTCTATCAGGTACTTACTGTGGCTTTACTTAGGTGCACCAAGATGACAGTTCAGTGTGGGTGGTATCGGTGGATGGGCTCGGGGAAAGCAAGCAGCCGTAAGTTACTACAGAAACCCAGGGGGGCAGCAGGCTTTAGCTCTGGCCGGGTCCTGGGGGCGTTAGTGGTGGCAGTTGTGCAGGCAGAAGAAACCAGGGGAGGTAGCAGCAGACAGATGCAGGCTTGGATCTGAAAGATCCATGATACCTGCATCTGTGTATAAATAAACACAGAAGCATGGATGAGATCAGTGAGACCCATCTATGCTTCTGTGATTAAAAACCCTGTTTAAAAAAAAAATGGTGTGGCATTATACCCAAAATGACAACCAGCTCCAGGCTTTGAGTACAGGGGACAAACAAACCACAACCATAAGAAGCACAACCAGCACCATGCTTTTCAGAACCAGTCATGGTTGCCAATATACGGGGGACAAATGACATAGGGGTCCCCCGTTTTTAGCACAACCAGCACTGGGCTCTGAGCTGGCTCTGGAAATACAGGGTGAAAAATGCATAGGGCCGCCCTGTATTTCCCAGAACCAGCACTGGACCCATTCTAGTAGGGGTGTGATGTCACAGCCATTGGAGTCCCCCAGCTGAAGCATCACCCCTGACTGCTAGTTAGCCCATGCTGGGGATGCCTGGAGAGTTGGGGACCCAGGGCAGCCCAGGCTGATAGCCCAGGGCTGTCCCCATCACCCCTGTGCGGTGGGTGCTGGGTTGATTGTGTTGTGTGGTGCATATTACAATATAAATATTGTCTTTTGCAGTAGTACTACTGGTCGTTATGCCCCACATGCTGATACTTGTGGTTCTCCAAGTACCAACAAGCAAGGGAAGCTTGCTGGGTACTGTAGTTCCACAGAAACAAAAATAATATTTGAATTCTCTCAATTGCACCACACTTTACACAATCAATGCTGCACCCACTGCTCAGGGGTGCCATGGATAGCCCCAGGCCATCAGCCTGGGCCGCGGGTCCCTGGAGACGGGGTCCTTTTTATTGGGGGGTCTACAGCTCCCCAAGAATCCCTGGCCTGGGCTGAGTAGCGGTCAGGGCTGATGCTTCAGCTGGAGGGCTGGTGAAAGGGCTCCCCTGGCTGTGGCATCACCCCCCCGCTAGAAAGGGTCCAGTGCAAGTTTTGGGAAATACAATGGGCCCTATTCATTTTTCCCCCTGTGTTTCTAGTTCCAGGACTGGCTCAAAGCCCACTGCAGGTTGTGCTTCATAGAGGGGACCCCTATGTCATTTGTTGCCTGTATTAGCACAACCAGTACTGGGCCTCCCTAGCCCAGACTGTTTGTTTTTCTGGGGAGGGGGCCACAACATTTTTTTTTACACTGGTTTTATTTGTAAACATAGAAGCACAGACAGGGCTCACTGACCCGTCCATGCTTCTGGGTTTTTTGTTTTTAAACACAGATGCAGAGGTATCACGGATCTTTCAGATCAAAGCCTGCATCTGTGTGCTTCTACCTCCTTTGTGTCCTAATGCCTTTTATACCGCCGCTGCTAATGCCCACTACAATCCCTGGTTCCTGGCTGCAGCTAATGCCCACTAACTCCTATCCCCTCTCCTCCGCATCCCGGCCACAGCAAACACCAGCTTCCAGCCCCCTGGTCCTGGCCCCCGCTACCGCCACAGAATTCAGCCTTCTTGGTACACCCAAATGAAGCCACATTGAGTACACCTGCTGGAGGCTCTTACTGAGGCTGCTCAGCAAATTGAAAAGTCCCCTCTCTACAATGGCACATTCTTCAGGTAATAGTTTAATAACTGTAACTTCCTCATTTACCTGAAAACCAAAAGCATGTACCCTGGAACAATAGCTACCTAATAAAACAAATCCCAATTCTAAATTTGCCACCTACCCTGAGTTATACCTTCCCAAATAAAACCATAGAGAACATCAGAAAAGTGGTCCTAATTGAGAATGTCAGAAAAATGTGACAGGTGCAAATTTAGATTACTCAGAAATTCTCATTTTTTATGGTTTTGCACTGAATTTTGCATGCAGCACTGAGCAACAGTTCTACCTGCCCCTGCCAAATTTCAGCTTTGTACCTCCAACAGTTTTTGGGGTGTAGCCCCTTAAAAACCATGCCCCCTCCCCTACGGAATTCTCTATAGGAGAACTGCAGTTTTTTTACATGCAGCCTTAATATAGGGGCACGACTATGCCCTTTTAATATATATATATATATATATAGCTCAGTCCCCATGTAATATGGAGTCATATTTTATATCACCCCCAGATGCTATGCTAGCATGTGATTCATTTAGAATTCAGCACAATTGCTTAGAAAGCAGAACAAATGGTATGTCAGTTACATTAAATCGTTATTGTAATATCACAAAAAACACTTTCATTGTCTGAAATTAATGATTATCTTTGATTTTTTTTATGCACCTTCTATTTAGCGTTTTGAATTAACATGTCAATAGAGTTGTTGAAAGGATATCCAATACATGGCCCATGTTCATAGAAGTATGATTAACATGACAAATTTAGCTTAGGGTCATTTTGGGTTTAGTAAAAAATGGATACTATTAGACTAAACAGAAATGTATCCATACATACCTTATAATATTATCAATAAATCCTATTTAAGAAAAACTGTACATTTCAGTGCCTACAGTATCCTGAAGTTGACATGCTAAGTACTGAAATATTTGGTTATTATATGGTGTCTGCTCTGTAGTACAACTTTATGTAGATGGTCTTTTAAAACATTTGCACAACTTCAAGGAGAATACAGCCTCCCACACACAGCATTTTATAGATATCTTCAGCTTCATCATGCTATGTGTGCTCAATTTGGGAATGCCCACATGTCCCTTATGAAGACTATGCTACTCTGTCTGGCCCCAAGAAACAAGTGTCTAGTATATATTCTGACCTTAATGACTGCTATTTACCAGATGTTCTCCTTCCTTTGAAATGAAGGTGGGAAGTGGACCTTGGTCCCCTTTCTGATGAGGACTGGGGACATATCCTGGATTCACTTAAGGATGGGAGTCCCTGTGTTCAGTACCATCAGATTAATTAATATTTCCTAAATATGGTGTACCATTCTCCTTTATCCTTAATCCAAATGGACTATGCCCTGACTCTAGCTGTCTTAATGTGGGACCGTACACTCCAGGTTCTGGCATCTACTTTGAGATTGTCCTGGTGTTTTTGTTTTCTGGACTTGTGTATGGGCAGATATTAACTTCACCGCTCCTATACTCCCCTCATTAGATCCTATATTTTTCTTATTTAGCCTTTAGGCTGGAAAAGCAATACAATAAAATTCTTTATAAATATACACTTGGTCTTACTGCCCTTGCTTAAATCATAATTGCCAGGATGTGGTTTGCTTTTGAATACTCTGACCTCTTAAAATAGAGAGCTCTGGTTAATGAGGTTCTTAATCATGAAAGATACCTGTGCATCAACAGGTGTGCCCTCCCATAATACTTTAAAATCTGGGATCGTTGGTGCAATTCTAGTTTTGGAATAAACAGGGACCCTCCTGTCAGTCTATAATTTGTTTTCACATGTTTACGTTTCATATTGCTCTACTACCTTTGCTTTTAATCTTTGCTATGCCTGTTCAAATTAACAAATTATAAGATTTTGAAGTTTAGATGGACCTAGTAATATCTGTGCCTCACTCATTACATCCATACGCAACAGTTTATATACATTTTTTATTATGGCCTTTTCAGTTGTACTACATTTATTATTCATTTGTTCATTTAATTGTTTTTTTGCTTTTTTTGTTTTCTTCTTTCTGTTGAAATGTGAAAACTCACAATAAAGATTACATGATTAAAAATAAAATCTGAACATTTCATTTTCTCAAATTAGATGAAACTTGGGGATTTAATTCAAAGTTATGCCCTACCATATTCTAATTTAATGACTTAATTACCACAATGTGCAAGTTAATTAAGTGGATAATCTACTATCTTGTGAGGTGTCTCTGGGTACTGTAGCAGGGTCTCATGTAGAGTTAGGAGTAAATTCAGTAACAAGAGCAATTTTGCACCATGGCAAAACCATGCTGCCCTGCAGGGGGGACAAATGTAAAATGAGCTGTCTGATGTGAAGATGAGTCAAGAAAGCATAATTATACCCATTTTACACCAGAGCTAAAACCCGGGTAATTGCAGGGTTAACCCAGGTAGCTACTTGGTGTAAAAAGGGAGAGGGTTGGATCACTGGGTAAAGTGACCCGGCAATCCAACCCAGGTAACAAGCAGGGTTTAACACAGGAGTAACCCATGAAAGTCTGCAGTATGAATGACGCACTCCGGGTCACGATGACCTGGAGCGTGCCACATGCTGGCCGATTGGTCTGGCTTCAGTGGTGCTTGGAGATGTCGTCATCTCCAAGTGTCCACTTCAACGAGAGAAAAGCCGGGTCTATGCAGACCCGGCTCCGGTGTGAATGGCGCCGACTCGTAAATCTCCTGGGTTGGCACCGGGGAAATTCCGGATCTGATCCGGGTTGGAACTCTGTTCCAACTCCGGGTCAGACCCAGAATTTCAGTGTAAAAGCGGTATTACTAGACTCTAGATTGCAGGGTAACAATAAATCTGCCCAGTATAAGGGCTTGATTCAATTGATTGCAAATTAAATAGCACCAGGAGAAAGCTCCTGGAACTATTCAATTCTGCGCGCTGTTAGGTCAAGGAATGCCCGTTCTCTCATCTCTCATGCTTTAAACAGGGTGTTTAGTCACGAGAATGGGCATTCTCCGACTAAACTTCTCAGCACAATGCTGCTTCCATCACACTGAGGGCAGAAAACAGCATCGCGCCTGTTCTTTTGCCGGATTTCTGCTTGCACCCATGGGAGGTCTCTCCCAGAGCCAGTTAATTCATGATCAATTGAATCGAGCCCATAGTGTGCTATATGATAACACAGGCAGCATTTTCCTGCAGCCAAAAAAATTAATTACCATTTCTCCAACATATTTTATTCAAGATCAGAATTATAGCCTTTAGTTGTATTTGTTTTAAACTCAAAATGAAGCACTCATTATCATGATGCAACACATTCTACTGCATCTGTAAACAAGTACAAATTTAGTCTTATAGCAAAGTTAAAAAGGATCATGCTTACTTCACATAGGGGGTTATTTAGCAGAGGGTGTAATAGCTATCACAGCTGCTAACACAGCGATAGCTGTAATATGGTAACGCAGCAGGAGACATCATACCTCCTGCTTACATTACGTATCAGAGCTGGGTCCAAGGATGCAGCATCTGATAATTTGCAATTATATTGGCTGGCTGGGTGACTCAGCCAACAGAGATCCTGAGATTCCCTCCCCCCATCGGCAGCACATGGCTACGTTTTGGGAAGCAGAGATCATCACCACCCCATCCCCATTCAGAAGCTGCAGCAGCCTGTCAATCACTGATAGTCTGCTGCCTCTCTGTGTGTAATCACGCAGCACCAGTATTACAATGTACAGTATGGGTCAGGCACATGCACAGATTCCAAACCATTGGGAGTCTGCTTTCAGCAATGCACTTATGTCTGCTGCTTATTCTGGGCTGTAGTCCTAACTACTATCAATACTCTTCTGGATAGAGCAAATATTTAAGAATTTGTATATTAGAGTATATTTGAATTCAGTTGAATTCTATATAATTTATTGGAGATGGGAAGTAAGTTGATGTAGCAGCATAATCACGGATGCGGGGGGGGTTGGATATGCTGTCGGCACATGCGCGAACAATCTCTTACTGCATTTTTCTCAAAAATATCACTGAGAAGTATGTGGTGGGCATTCACAGGGACAGAGCTTTAGAAACATATATTATGATATCACTGTGCATATGTATTTGCTATATACAAACTTACGATTGGAGTTTCTGATCCTAACAAATTCTTAAGGTCACGACAAGCAATATTTTTCTGTGAAATTATCAGAATTAACAAGATGTGAATAATGTACTTTCATAATAAATATCATTACATATTTGTATTACTTTAAATTTCTTTCTGAAAATGTCTCAATTGTATTAAGATTTTCCACCAAAATATGCTGCATCCCAGAACCATACTTCACTTTTATTTTCTTATAAGACATACACATGCTTAGAGGCAGACTGAATAAAACTTTTAGTTGCTTAGGTTTTCTCCCCTACATGTGAGTAGTTCTGCTTCTATATAAATTCACATGCTAAACATGGAATCATTTCCACATATAAATGAAGGGGCTTTTTTGTAAGCCAGATTTTATTTCTCACTTCCTCTCAAATTTTGTGTATTCTCTCAAATGGAATTCTCCAATTATTATGTTATTACCTAGCAGATTCACAGATAACACAAGGCAAGCACCATGCAGCACATCTATACATGCGTAATGTCACCTACTCATAGGTAGACGAAACAGACATTAGAGGAAAAACTCTGTAATGTGAGCACTCTTTAAAAATGGAAATTAATTAATACATAACTTTTATTAAAGTACTATTCAAGTAAAATAGATTGTGCCAGCAGCTACATGTTACATGTCAAAAATGATACGAATGAAACATAATAAATATCACATTTAAAATGGTTGAGAAAATATGTAAAAACATAGAAAAACAAAGATGTAGATATTAGGGATGAGAGTATGGAGTCCTGGATACAATCATCTCCTGTAGCTCCACCCTATGTTTCAATATGGGATCACATAAATGCAACAATACTCATACATCTAGGGCAAAATACATAAAGAAATATACATAAACATTATACTAAAAACTATGATAATGTTATATATATAAAGTGAGTAGATATAAACACAATAAAGCAACACCAATTTATCTAAAGATTATCCCAGAAGAGTAGATAACAGCAGATGATTACAAATAATAAGATTGCTGTTAATGTCTCTCCTGTATCTAACTTGATTCAAAGTCATCAGCACATGGACTAGAAAATAAATATTAAATATTCCTAGTTAAAAATCAGGTGTAAGGTATCAGTACTCTCTGGTTACAGAAAAAAAAAATATGATCACAGTGTGTGCCCTCAAAACCATATTTCAGACAATACATTAGTGGCAAAATAAAAATGAAAATAATTCACATGTATAGCCTATGTGGCATAATTAGAAAAGTACCAGTTTGTACATATAATACCTTCATTGAAATGAAATACCAGGATTGTCAGGGTAAAGACACTGTTGCTCTTGATTCTTCTTCTCCCTACTTGGCCTTAGGCCATCGATAAGGAGTGAGAGATCACTTGTGAACAGTTTGGCCCTTAGAAACAACAGTGTAACCACAACATTTCTCAATGTTTTGCTTCTGCAGTTGGGGGTCTTATAGAAAGCATTGGACCCCAATGAGAGAGTTACTCTGATTGAGATAGTCATCAGTTAATAGAGAGGATACAAAGAAATACAGAAAAGTATTATGTATCAATAACAATTAGAGCTATGTAGCGTCAAACATAAAAGACATGATATGAGTACTGATCAGCAAATTCCAACATAACTCATGATGAAATATATAAATGTCCTCTTGATTTATTTCTAGATATACAACTTGTACAGCAAACATCAGTTCTAATAGACCAGTAAGTTGAACTCCCTAAACATTCAACTGTCTATATGAAAGAAGATGAATATGTGTCCTCTTAGTTGTTCATAAATAATAAACACCAATTTTAGAGTGTCATTATGCTGGGTTCCCTGAACATTCAGCTATACATATATGCTGTCTGTATAATAGAATAGTCTGGAACAATACGATTGAATGGCTATCTTCAATTATTCAATCGTGCTAAATACAGGACTTTACAAAACAACAAGGCAGATCTAAATATAAACATATATTGTGAAGCCTATACAATATCTCTGCAAACATATACCTATAAATTGCATATATGGATAGGTATCAAGTCCAAAGCAGTGTAATCCCTGAGCTTTGAATTGGTACACCTGTGAACATGGGGTTAATATAACCAGCAACAGGTGCTCACACTCAAGGATGCTATTGTAGATAGTTGGTAAGACCCATGTAAGCCCATATAACAAGTGTAATGTTGAATGGTATTAGCCAGATAGCTATGCTACAAATTGCATATAAAGATAAAAGATCAAGGGTATAAACTGGTAGCTGGAGTGTCTAGTGTTGTACAGACACAGACATCCGTCCTGCTGACGCGCGTTTCGCCGAATGGCTTGTTCACAGAGGAGACAGCTGCATTACTAGTCAGTGCGACGATACCCCGTTCCCCTTTTCCCTTAGAGCTTTGTATCTACTCATAGGTCTAATCACTCATAGCTACACATCTGTACTAAGTATTATCATGGACCTTCTGCACTTCTGTTGTGATATTTGCCATTTTAAAGGTGGAATTTACTCTGTGTTGTACATGCCACCATTGGGTTTACTCTACTGTCTCATGTGGCCTTAACCTTCATTGTAAACTTTTCAGTTTTGATTCTAATATACGGATAATTTCACACTGATTTGTTTCATTTGCAGTAGGTCTACTTTAGTTTAAATATATTGTCATTTCCTTTAATGAGATCTATTAGTTGTACAGCTCAATGAGGAAGATTGATTTTCCCTGTTTGTCACGGAAATAATGTGGCATCACAATGATTATAGCAATAAGTAATTTCCTATGTGTCAGGAAGCTACTTGGGAGATCTGTCTCAGATGCCTCTGCCTGTTAGGTGCAGATCCCCCTATAGCTATGAGCACTATCAGTGACTGACCTGTCAGCTGCTGTCATATGTAAATTACACTGAATTCATATCTCCCAACATTGTCACTGCACAAATCAGGAAATTATGTACCTGATCCATGGCACATGTCATTGGAGCGTGCCAAGTGCTTGGTGATATACTAAACTACCCTGATCCTCTTCCACCTCTACATAATACCCTGCACTGTCACATGCACTCATACAGAATTATTCTTTGTGTTAATATCTGTTTATAAAGAAACATGTACTTACAAGTGTTTCATATATCGCTTTAGTCAATGTTATAAATTCTTTGTCAGTCTTTTTTCCATTCTGTAAAAAATAGGAATAATAAGTCAAATAAAATGTGTTTAACAAATACTATACAGAGGGATATACATAACACATACAATGGTGCAGTTGTGCCGAGATAGACGAAACAGAACTATTCATTCAGCTGGCATATCTAGGAACCCAATAACTGCTTTTTTATGGACTGTCCACATGTTCAGAAGAGGATTAAACATTCACATTGTTTTAATCTTGTATTTTGACAGGTATTGCGCTAATACACAATTTACACACTTACATTTTCAAACGCTCATTTTAAAGTTTTGTTTCTGATATGTTAATTGAGTGAGCTGCTCAACATTATACTTCATTCAGTAGCGCATAACTTATTATTTTTCTTATGATTTAGGAAAAGTATTGGATGCTTTTTAAGAAACAACAACACTATTAGGAACATTTGCATATGGGAAAATGCATCTCCTACTGATAAATATCAGAATATTAGAAGACATCAAAGAATATTGTGCCTCAAACAAAGAACCAGGATGCAGATCAAGTGCTTGTATAAAAGGAACAGAACCCCAAGCTGACTTGTACTGTATCCGTATGGATGCATATACTTTGTGATACATCTGCCCTAAAGGCTATATTTAATAATCAGTGACATATCAGAAAGGGAATAATATTACATTCAAAACCTGGTGTGTGTTACATGCAACATAACATGTAATAGTATTGCCATGTAAATTCCACGGACAAAACCATAACAAAAGACCGGCAGCATTCAAATAACACCATTTATACCCCTTTTCCACCAAAATTCTGGGTCTGACCCACAGTCGGAACAGGGTTCCTATCCGGATCAGATCCTGAATTTAGTCGGTGCCGACTCGGGATATTCTCGGGACCCCCGTTCACACTACACCTAAGACCCGGGATAGTCCCGAGTCGGCACCGCTCACACCGCAGTGGGGTCTGCACAGACCCAGCTTTTCCAGCATGAAAGTGGACGCTTGGAGATGACATCATCTCTAAGCGCCACTGAAGTGAGACCAATCGGCCGGCTTGCGGCGCACTGCAGGTCATCAAGACCAGGAGTGCACCGTACACACAGCAGGGTTTCACGGGCTATGCCCATGTTAAATCCTGCTATTGACCTGGTTTGGATTGCCAGGTCACTCAACCCAGCGATCCAGCCCTCACCCCTTTTACACCAAGGAGCTGCCAGGGTTAACCCTGCAATAACCCAGGTTTTAGCTCCGGTGTAAAAGGAATATTAGTAACTATAGCTTCATTTTGTAACTAACCCTCTGTAATACCACTTTCAGACCTATGACCCAGGAATTTCCCCGCTCAGACCCAGGTTTGTCACCTTAGCAAAAACATGGGTTTATGCTTGAGACCCCCTTTCACACTACACCTAAGACCCGGGAAATTCCTGGGTCGTATACGCTCACACTAAACCTGGGTCTGCCCTGGAATTTGGTGTGGATTTAAAGGGGATAAATATTTTTTTTTTGTTCACAGTAATGACATAATATAAAAATTAGCATTTTTAGAGTAAATGCCACAAAGTTTGTTCATTTCCAATGTTTTTGTTATTGAAAGCCAGTAAATGTTTACATTACAATATAAGAAAATTATGAATATAGCCTCTAGTAAATTGTAGTCTATACAAATACAAAATTTTCACATAAAAAAGTTAAGCAAAAAATAATACACACTTAAATTTGTTTGCTCCCTAGTCATGTGGTCTGGGTGACTGCAGTTGATGTTATCAGCAGTTACATGGAACAGACAATGAGAAGGTTTTCTAAAAACCCAGGTCTAAAAATCTGGGTAGGATGCATTCACACTAGAGGCTACCTGCGTTGCACCCGGGAATAACCCTGGCATAAAGCAGGGTCATGGACTTCGACACGGGTCGTTTCTGTTCACACATAGCAAAAACCCAGGTTGATGCACGTTCACGACCAAAAACCCAGGTTTTTCCTGTATGTCTGAAAGGGGTATAAGTAAACTGATGACTTAACTATATATCCCTTGCAGACTGTGTAGCAAACTGCATGACTAATTGTAAGTAATGAACTGACAAAATGACTAACAGCAAACAGACAAAATATGTTATTGTTTTATTGTCTAACCAGGGCCGGATTAAGGTTGGGTGGGCGACAGGGGCAGTCGTCCCTGGGCCCCCACACTGGGCCCCAACACATGGTCAGCATGACCTTGCCGAGGACAGATGCTGGTGGCACCTGTTCCCAGGAGGAGGGCACTCTGCAGCTGCGGCCATTCTACTGCATGCAGCAGCACAGTCAGTGCTGCTGCATCAGCTTGGAGCAGGGTGGTAGTGTGGACGGCACATAAGTGCCATCCTCACTACACAGCACAAACACACAGCTGCCAGTGTTGGCAGCTGTGTGTTTGTTTTAGCAGCCGCTGAGAGTCAGTCAGATTCTCATCGGCTGCTGCTCCCACTGCCGGAGCCTCCGTCTTCCGGCTCCCGCAGTGGCTGATGGGAGAGATGCCATATAGTCTCTCCCATCATGTAGTGCGGGCCGGCCCGGGAGGACGCCGGATGGGGGAGCAGACTACACAGAGGGGACGAAGGTAAGTGGAAGTTGTTGTCTTTTTGTGTGTGTCTGGGGGTTACTAGGGGCACAGCAGGGGTTAGTACAAGGGGCACTGCTGGGGGGTACTACTACTAGGGGCACTGCAGGGGGTACTACAAGTGGAATTGCTGGGGGGATACTACTACTAGGGTCACTGCAGGGGGTACTACAAGGGTCACTGCAGGGGGGTACCACTACTAGGGGCACTGCAGAGGGTACTATAAGGGGCACTGTGGGGGGGTACTACTACTACTAGGGGCACTGCTGGGGGTACTACTACTAGGGGCACTGCAGCAGGTACTACAAGGGGCACTGCTGGGGGGGTACTACTACTAGGGGCACTGCAGGGGGTACTACAAGGGGCACTGCTGGGGGGTACTACTACTAGGCGCACTGCAGGGGGTAGTACAAGGGGCACTGCTTTGGGGGGAACTACTACTATGGGCACTGCAGGGGTTACTACAAGGGACACTGCTGGGTGGGTAATACTAGGGGCACTGTAGGGGGTACTACAAGGGGCACTGCAGGGGGTAGTACAAAGGGCACTGCTGGGGGGATACTACTACTAGGGGCACTGCACGGGGTACTACAAAGGGTACTGCAGGGGGTGAACTACTACTAGGGGCACTGCAGGGGTTATTACAAGGGGCTCTGCTGGGGGTTACTACTAGGGGCTCTGCAGATTGTACTACAAACGGCACTGCGGGGGGAACTACTACTACTAGTGGCACTGCTGGGGGATACTAATACTAGGGGCACTGCAGGGGGTACTACAAGGGGCACTGCTGGGTGGGTTATACTACAAGGGGCACTGCTGGGTGGGTACTACTACAAGGGGCACTGTTTTGGGGGTACTACTACTCGCAGCACTGCAGGGGGTACTACAAGGGGCACTGCTGGGGGGTACTACTAGGGGCACTGCAGGGGTTAATACAAGGGGCACTCCTGGGGGGGAACTACTAGGGCCACTGCAGGGGGTACTACAAGGGTCACTGCTGGGGGTTACCACTACTAGGGGCACTGCAGAGGGTACTACTACTAGGGGCACTGCAGGGGGTACTACAAGGGGCACTGCTGGGGGTGGTACAAGGGGCACTGCTGTGGTAGTACTACTAGTAGGGGCACTGCAGGGGGTACTACCAGAGGCACAGCTGGGGGGGTACTACTACTAGGGGCACTGCAGGGGTTACTACAAGGGGCACTGCTAAGGGGGTACTACTAGGGGCACTGCAGGGGGTACTACAAGGGTCACTGCTGGGGGGTACTACTACTAGGGGCACTGCAGGGGATAGTACAAAGGGCACTACTGGGGGGTACTACTCCTAGGAGCACTGCATTGCTACTACAAGGGTCACTGAGGGGGGTACCACTTCTAGGGGCACTGCAGAGGGTACTACAAGGGGCACTGCTGGGGGGTACTACTACTTCTAGGGGCACCGCTGGGTGGGTATTACTACCAGGGGCACTGCAGGGGGTACTACTACTAGGGGTACTGCAGGGGGTAGTACAAGGGGCACTGCTTGGGGGGTACTTCTACCAGTGGCACTGCAGGGGGTACTACAAGGGGCACTGCTTTGGGGGGAACTACTACTATGGGCACTGCAGGGGGTACTACAAGGGGCACTGCTTGGGGGTATCACTAGGGGCACTGCAGGGGGTACTACAAGTTCACTGCTGAGGCGTACCTCTAATAGGGGCACTGCAGAGGGTTCTACAAGCGGCACTGCTGGGGGGTACTACTACTACTAGGGTCACTGGTTGTGGGGTACTACTACTAGGGGCACTGCAGGGGGTAATACAAGGGGCACTGCTGGGGGGTACAACTATTAGGGGCACTGCAGTGGTTACTACAAGAGGCACTGCTCGGGGGGTACTACTTGTACTAGGGGCACTGCAGTGGGTACTACAAGTGGCACTGCTGGGGGGATTACTGGGGGATCTACTAGGGGCACTGCTGGGAGGACTACTAGGAGCACTACTACTGGGGGCACTGCACACTGGTGGGACCACTAGTAGGGGACAAAACATAGAGGGGGATTACAAGTAGGGGTACTCCTGGGGGGACTACTGTTGAGGGGGGACTGCTACTGGGGGCACTGCTGGGGCAGACTGCTACTTGGGGCATGGCTGGGCTCGACTCTGTATGGCTTGAAGGGGACCCCCGCAATTTAGTTGCCCTGGGGCCCCACAAGCCTTAATCTGGCACTGTGTCTAACAATGAACTGTCTATATATAGTTTACTGACAATCAATAATCTTGTAATTTACTGACTGATTATATTTTCCAGTTAACTGACCACTAACTTCGTTTACTAAGTCAGTCCTAATTATAGCAAGGCTGATTTTTTGTTATTGCAGTAGAATAAAATGTATGCACTTTAAAAAAAAATATTAATCTCAGGGGGAACTGAACAAATGCTCAGCTATTGTGGTGATACTATCCCAGAGTGGTTTGAAGGTCAGTACATTGCTTATATGCATATTACTTGCCAATTTAACATCATGAACTCACTCAGCATAATGCACATGTGTCTAGAGAATATTTTAATAATCTCTATCCCTTTCTCTCTTGCTGCTAAATTCATACAGTGCTTGTTAATCACAAGTTTTTTCTTAACCTTCACTTATTCTGTGTAAATGGTGTATAATGTATTTGTAGTTATTTTATTTGTTAAGGTGTTTGATATTTCCAAAAACTCTCCAGCTGGTAATGTTGGCAGGAATGTGCTACATGTTTGTGTTGGATTTTGTTTTAATCTATATGCACATGCAAAACATATAAAGATTATTTACTGTACCAGGTAACCATTACAGTCACAAAGGTAGTCTAGAAGTTTTCTCAATAAACCGTCAGTTTGCTATTGAAAAATACAATCAGAAATAAAACCTTAATACAATATTTAAATTACTAAATACAAGTCGATAAAGTACAGTATGGTAACAAGCATAAAAACTGACAATATGATAAATTACTGTAAAAGCAAGAGTGCAGAATATGCTAAGAATAATAAGAAATAGAAATAGAGAGAATGTTCTTATGCATTTAGGTGGGGTTGGGTGTGAAATCCCGGTGGCTTCATAGCCACCGGATGAAATACCGACAATTAAAGCCTGATAGAAGCAGAATCACGATGGCACAGGTAAGTCACCTAACCCAACTCTTCTCCCCCCCCTAACCCTCCTTTGGTGGTGCCTAACCCCAAGTCCCCCTGGGGGGTTCCTAATCCTTACCCCCTCTCCCTGCATGTAAATCTAACCCTAACCTCCCCCAGTGGTGCCTAACCCTAACTCCCCCTTCCCCAGACTAACCCTAACCCTCCCTGCGGGTGGCTAACCCTAACCCCCCCCCCGCAGCAAAGAACTAACTGTCCCCACTTAAATAAAAATTCGGGAGAGCCATCCTGTCAGGAATCTGTCGTCTGGCTAAAGTTACAAGTTATCAAAAAAACCCGCACCAGGTAATATATATTAGATCTTCGAGGGGTGGTATTTCTAGCTATTCATGTTCTTGATATTTTATTGACATATGCTTGCTCCAAATTATCAGGTGCTACCCATTGATTCAGAATAAATGTATATCAGAAAACAAGAAGCAAATAGGAATCAATTACAGACTGCCCTCAAACCCTCTTAATAATTAACATAATCATGCCCATAATTAGGGCTTATAGAGCCC
Source organism: Taudactylus pleione (assembly GCA_031769625.1). Classification (NCBI taxonomy): domain Eukaryota; kingdom Metazoa; phylum Chordata; class Amphibia; order Anura; family Myobatrachidae; genus Taudactylus; species Taudactylus pleione. The sequence goes on along the minus strand of JAUIMM010000150.1, from coordinate 2,884,666 downwards.
TAATTATTGGCATGATTATGTTAATTATCCGACTAAACAATATATGAGCAATAACTAGCATAAAATTAATATATTAATACCCAGGAGCCCGATTAAAATATTTTTAAAACATATTTAATAAAAGTGATTACGTTTTATTTTATTAAGAGGGTTTGAGTGCACTCAATCTGTAATTGATTCCTATTTGCTTCTTGTTTTCTTATATAGGTCTGGCTAAAGTTAGGCATTTGGATATAGATGGCTGTCTTTAGTCCCATGGGATTTAGACAGCGGGATTCCGACGGCAGGCTTCCCATCCATTGGTATATTGACTGTATCCCATTTAGGTGCAATAGTTGCAGTTTTTATGTAGGATGTCTTATAAGTTTGATGAAAGCAAATTTTATTAATAAACTATTTCATTTTAATAATGTTAAATACTCTAAATGCAATAAATGCGGTTATGGAGTGTTTTTTATGTATTTTCTATACCTGGAAATGTATAGTGTGTATATCATTACATTTGATAGACTTCCTAACATCATTATCATTTATCTTGGTGAAATTTTTGCTATTGTTCAACCTTACTTGAGACTTAAGGTGGGTACATACCTGACAGATGCATCTGTAGATTATGGCCATACACATTGAATGGCCATTATCTATACGGTAGCTATGGGTTCCGCTGGCCAGGGGGTGCATCAGTGGGTGTGTCCACCTCCCTCCCTGCAGCTGCCACTGCATGTGTACAGACTGTCTGCAGACCACCCGTACACACTTGCGATGGACAAATATGTCTGCAGGACAGCCAATGTGATATGTCTATGTTTGTGAATGACCTTGTTCACAGTCATATGGTCTGTACACACTGGCCGATGGGCAGCAGATATATTGGCTGATCAATTGAACGGCCAATATATCGGGCAGTGTGTACCCAGCATTACACATCCAAAGACAACATTCTTCTTTACTTTTGGAAGATAACGCCATTGTTTGCTTTACCAAAACCCCTTAGCCATTCTTGCTTCCTGTATCTTCCCGGACACCCTTCTCCATAGGAGTGATTATAAAATAAATGCTTGAAGCAAACTATTTTGAAAATGTTGTTTCGGGATGGGTGGACAGGGAGGTGGGGTTTATGGAGAGAGGACAGGGATAAAAGGAAAAGTATGAAAGTGGATCCAAAAGTCTGTGTGATGTAGTAATAGATGTCTGTATGTACTAAAGGACTTATTAGAAAACTACAGCGCAATGCTTCTTTTAGTTTTGCAGATATTGAATAATAAACAGGACAAGTTCACTAAAAGCTGAAAAATGAAGAAAACTGAAGTTAGAGCCATCATTAAATATCTGCAACTGAAGAAGATGATGCTGACTGACATTCACACTATTGATCAAGGAACACATTTGTGGAAAGACTTTTGCATCTGATGATGATGTCATGACTGCTGTACAGGACTGGTGTAAGGACTATTCACCGGACTATTCCTAAATGGAATCAAGAAGTTGGAGCATTGATGGAAGAAGTGTATTGAAGTAAATGGAGACTATGTTGAAAAATAAATGCCATTTGAACTTTAAATTCTCTGTCATTCACTGACAGGATACCGACTTTTAAAACCATCCTCATATTAGGGGCAAAAAGGGACATTCAGGTTTGGGGAAGGGGCCTCACTGTGTTCTCACCCAATGCACAATGCATTTTTATACAGTTCTATTTATAATCAGAATTAATGTAAAGCTGAACCAAATAGCTAATATACGAGAGAGAGAGAGACCATGAGAACATGGAGAGAAGGAAACCATGTGGAGTAGATTGAGTAATTGCAAGAAAAAGAAAGAGGTGAGGAGAGGGAGTAAAGTGTGAAGCAGATGATATATGTCATAAAAATCCAATAATACTTACTTCTCATTTCTTTATAGAGCAGTCCGGATCATTATAATAGGGTCTACTTTCTTCATAATTGTCTTTAGCAACTAATGTATTATAATGAAACAGAAAATATTATTAACAGGTTGGGTACAGAATGCCACTCTCAGGATTCTGGTGCACAGAAATATGACACTGGCATCCTGACTGAGTAACATGGCTGACTCCTCCAGGTAAGTAGGATAACCCTACCCCTACTCTTACCCTTAAACCTAATCCTTCCCCCCACAGCCTAACCCTAGCCATCCCCTTAACGTTAAACCTTACCATTGGGATATGGTGGTCGGGATGTTGGTGCCAGCATTCTGACTGGTGCTGGGATTCCAGTGCTGGCATTCTGACATTCTGAGTGCTGACATCCCAACCACCGGGATTAAAACTACATCCCTTAGATGTGGGAATAGAAATACTATAAAGTTGCAAATACAGATGTTGCTTTATACTATTATATATATACCTCTCCCCTGACAGTGGGTTACACCAACCAGCATAAACAGTGTGATGAGCTTCATGTTGCAGACACCTGAGTCCAGCACACAGTATATGTGACAGCCAGTAAGAGGCTCCTGTTTTTATACTAGTAAAAGACGCTGACATCAAAAACATGAACATGTCATCATAGGCTGGAATGTGTCCAAACCAATGGTGTATGTAATGTTCAGAGATATTGTATTAAACTGTAATGGTAGTAAGCAGACAGTACTTGTGTGCCAGCAATTCTCTATTCAGGGATAAATGTAAACATTAATAATGCACTGATTTGTTTTTTTAGGCAGCACTCACAGGACCTGCACTATACAAACAAAATGATAATCACAGCAGATGCTCAGTCCAATGTTTCAGATATATTCATCTATCCTTAACTTTGTCTATGAGAGCATCTGGGCAACATACCATCGTGTGATTTGGATAAGTGTGGTCACGCTCTGATATAATGTACACGTCTTAAATATTCAACCACCCAATGTGTAATCACACAACCAAAAGTGGAATATTTGTATCGTATAAATAGAACTATTTTGTAACATCAGGGACAACGTGGATTTGATGTAAGGTGAGACATATAAAAAATAGGAGGAAACATTTTTTCAGAATATGCTGTTTTACATTTTAATTATGTGTAATAAATAAGCATTTAATTGGATAACAGTGTAAGTGAGAAAACAGTTGAAACTTTTTATGTCAGAATTGTGAATTTCTGTCAGTGAAGAGCTGTTTTTCTCTGAGTGGTGATGCTATTAAAGTGACACAGTTGGGAGTACTTCAGGCAGACAGGTATGCTGGGGTGTGGGAAATAATGCACAGTCATGTGATTTAATGTATTCAATCATGTTAGTGGGTTTTGTGTCATTTAACAACACCAAATGTATGTATGTATGTGTACATACATATATATGTATGTATATATATAAATATATATATATATATATATATACATACACTCACATATATATATATATATATATATATATATATATATATGAAAAAAGCAGAACTGGATCAGAGCGCCTCCAAGTACCTTAAATTACAATAGTGTTTATAAAGTGCAAGTGCTTTCTCTAAAATACACATATATATATATAGCAGGTAAAAAAGGTGAATTTTGCACAAATGTAAACCTGTCATGTCACCAATTGTAAAAAAGCTGGCTAATACAAGTGAATAAATGATCATAAAAAAGATTTATTATTACATAGATGTAAGATATAAATAACATACAGACTTAAAATACATATAACGAAATCAGACAATAAAATAATAAAAACATGAATAAGAACAGTCGCAAAAAAGGGCTAAATATGATAAAGGTCTTATCTGATTCCTTTGAGAGGAGAGTATCAATGTGGTGTAGGCTCCCAACGCGTTTCGTCTCTGTGTAGACTTCTTCAAGGGGATAGTTTGCCTTAAAACTGTAAAGGTATTTATACTTATTTGAGGGGTGAAAGTCCCGCATTTTGTCAATACAGCGTGATGTCACTTCCTGTGACACACTTCCTGTTTATTTGGAGTAGAAATATAGCTATACAGCTTAGTAAAAATAAGGTTGCTGGTATAGTGTTAACTAAAAACCATTAATGCAATTCATATGCGCAGCGGTAAAGTATTAAAAGGTGTCTTGTTTTCAAGATAACCGGATAGTCCTTCCATCACTTCTGGTGGAGTAGATCATAATATTTCAGCCAATCGTTATTCGCGTCACCGCTAACGCGTCACTTCCGGTCCGGCTGGTCTCGAGTAGGTCAGTCAGCTGTTTCCGCCCTACATCAGTGCCCATACATCCAAATGTGTGGCTCTTCCGGTTACGACTAAGCGTGCAATGCCGGAAGTAGATCTCGTCTCCGGTGCACTCCTGGCAGGCCCACACTCCTCTCCTGCGCATGCGTGGTATCTAGCAGCCATCTTTTTGGTGGGTACTGGAGACAGATAATTACGATCTTTCATTTTGGTGGGTACTGGAGACAGATAATTACGATCTTTCATCCAGGTTTTCCTCAAGGACTTGTATTATACCAATAGAAGGGAAACTGTGGAAACATATCAATGGTGAAAATGGAGTACAACAGTTTATACTGTTTAAATTTAATATTTGATTGTGTCCTATGGGAAATGTTTTTTCACTGAATATCCCTAACCATTACTAATCTCAATATCAAATAATGAAAATAAATGAATAAAAAATTAATTAAATAAATAAATAAATAAGAAATGCGAATCAGAAGAACATGATGTCCTACCAAACAGTTAGTGATACACTAAGAGAAAACGTTTATGGTATTCATACATAAAATGAGTTAAACGATGATAAATGCCAAAAAGTTGCCAAGAAATTATAAATGCGAAAAAAATAGGGGCAAATAATAATGGCATGTAGATAATGAGTATTAAATATACAATGTTGGTAATGATGTATGGTTGAATAACTTAAACGTGGATGTAGAGATGCCACATTTTTTGAGAAGCATGTATTGATTCTTCAGGCATTATTGCTTTAAATACATAATGATTTTTAAAAAAACTCATATTAACTAGCAACATTGTGTATTCCTAAGTGCTTCAAATTTGTTCTGTATATTTCCATAATCAAGTAACGGTATATTCATAAAGGTACTGGATGGGAGTCTATATGTTACAGGGAATGATAAACATGGGCAGAATGGACATAGTGAGGTATATATCTTCTTGAGGCATGCAGGATCTCACTGGATTGAGATAATGACAGCAAGATGGAAGGTACATCTACTATGAGCAATCTTAATGTATTAGTCCATGGGATAAAGGTGAATCACTCTTCTTCAAAACTTGTTCTTGAGATGATGTCTTCAAATCCTAGCTGATTATCCCTTAAGGGCATGGAAGATGTGAGGTGTCAGTACTTGGGATGGAGGAGATCTACAGCACCTGATATTCTCTGTTGGTCTCCTAACTAGATACTTGTCAGGCTCACACTTTATAGCTTCCAAGATCAGACGAGATTGGGCATATTCAGTGTGATATGGCTGTAGATCAAGACACCATTTCACCGAAGTACAACTCAGACTCACTCATGTCATGTACATGCCTTAAATAAAAGGGGCAATCTCGTAGTTGTCATTGAAGCCTTGAGGATGTAGTGTGTCTAGCTCGAAGATCCAGAACATTTCTCTTCTAGGTAGTTTGTTGGAGAGATCTCCTCCTCTCTCTCCTATCGTGACATGTTCTAGAGCTTTGAAAGTCATCTCTTCAGGATTAGAGGCGTGATTTTCCATAAAATGCTTGTATATCATGTGTCCTTCCACTTTATTCTTTATGTTGCGCACATGCTCTTGGATTCTCAGTTTGAGCATTCTTTTAGTTTTTCTCACGTATTTGAGACCACATGTGCATTCTAGTAAATAAATAATAGATGTGGAATTACAGTTAATGTGTTGTTTGATTTTATATTCCTTTGAATCATTAGAATTCTTAAAGATCTTCCTTTGAGGATGTAGGTATCTGCATATGTTACATCTTCCACACTTGTAGCACCCAGGGTATTTAGACAAAGCAGTAACTTGTTGACTTGTATCTTTAGATAACATACTGGGAGATAAGATGTCCTTTAGGTTCCTGGCTTTTTTAAAAACAATGGGTGGTTTTGGGGGTAGGGAGTCTTTTAAAATGGGGTCCATTTTAAGTATATGCCAATGTTTATTGAGGGAGGCTTTAATCTTTTTTTCCTGTGCATTGAACGTAGTGATAAAGGGCATGAAGTCTCCTTTTTGGTCATCTGTTTTTTTATATATAAGTAAGTCACTTCTTTCCATGGACATGGTTTTTGTAGCTGCCTCCTCTATGATGGTAGCTGGATATTCTTTATCCATAAAGCGCTGTTTGAAAAGTTGTATCTGGTCATTGCAGGTTTCTTTTTTGGTGCAATTATGCCTAAGCCTATGGAATTGGGAAGACTTTCAAAGCTCTAGAACATGTCACGATAGGAGAGAGAGGAGGAGATCTCTCCAACAAACTACCTAGAAGAGAAATGTTCTGGATCTTCGAGCTAGACACGCTACATCCTCAAGGCTTCAATGACAACTACGAGATTGCCCCTTTTATTTAAGGCATGTACATGACATGAGTGAGTCTGAGTTGTACTTCGGTGAAATGGTGTCTTGATCTACAGCCATATCACACTGAATATGCCCAATCTCGTCTGATCTTGGAAGCTATAAAGTGTGAGCCTGACAAGTATCTAGTTAGGAGACCAACAGAGAATATCAGGTGCTGTAGATCTCCTCCATCCCAAGTACTGACACCACACGTCTTCCATGCCCTTAAGGGATAATCAGCTAGGATTTGAAGACATCATCTCAAGAACAAGTTTTGAAGAAGAGTGATTCACCTTTATCCCATGGACTAATACATTAAGATTGCTCATAGTAGATGTACCTTCCATCTTGCTATCATTATCTCAATCCAGTGAGATCCTGCATGCCTCAAGAAGATATATACCTCACTATGTCCATTCTGCCCATGTTTATCATTCCCTGTAACATATAGACTCCCATCCAGTACCTTTATGAATATACCGTTACTTGATTATGGAAATATACAGAACAAATTTGAAGCATTAGGAATACACAATGTTGCTAGTTAATATGAGTTTTTTTAAAAATCATTATGTTTTTAAGGCAATAATGCCTGAAGAATCAATACATGCTTCTCAAAAAATGTGGCATCTCTACATCCACGTTTAAGTTATTCAACCATACATCATTACCAACATCGTATATTTAATACTCATTATCTACATGCCATTATTATTTGCCCCTATTTTTTTCGCATTTATAATTTCTTGGCAACTTTTTGGCATTTATCATCGTTTAACTCATTTTATGTATGAATACCATAAACGTTTTCTCTTAGTGTATCACCAACTGTTTGGTAGGACATCATGTTCATCTGATTCGCATTTCTTATTTATTTATTTATTTAATTAATTTTTTATTCATTTATTTTCATTATTTGATATTGAGATTAGTAATGGTTAGGGATATTCAGTGAAAAAACATTTCCCATAGGACACAATCAAATATCAAATTTAAACAGTATAAACTGTTGTACTCCATTTTCACCATTGATTTAAACAGTATAAACTGTTGTACTCCATTTTCACCATTGATATGTTTCCACAATTTCCATTCTATTGGTATAATACAAGTCCTTGAGGAAAACCTGGATGAAAGATCGTAATTATCTGTCTCCAGTACCCACCAAAATGAAAGATCGTAATTATCTGTCTCCAGTACCCACCAAAAAGATGGCTGCTAGATACCACGCATGCGCAGGAGAGGAGTGTGGGCCTGCCAGGAGTGCACCGGAGACGAGATCTACTTCCGGCATTGCACGCTTAGTCGTAACTGGAAGAGCCGCACATTTTGATGTATGGGCACTGATGTAGGGCGGAAACAGCTGACTGACCTACTCAAGACCAGCTGGACCGGAAGTGACGCGTTAGCAGTGACGCGAATAACGATTGGCTGAAATATTATGATCTACTCCACCGGAAGTGACGGAAGGACTATCCGGTTATATTGAAAACAAGACACCTTTTAATACTATACCGCTGCGCATATGAATTGCATTAATGGTTTTTAGTTAACACTATACCAGCAACCTTATTTTTACTAAGCTGTATAGCTATATTTCTACTCCAAATGAACAGGAAGTGTGTCACAGGAAGTGACATCACGCTGTATTGAAAGAATGCGGGACTTTCACCCCTCAAATAGGTATAAATACCTGGACAGTTCTAAGGCAAACTATCCCCTTGAAGAAGTCTACACAGAGACGAAACGCGTTGGGAGCCTACACCACATTGATACTCTCCTCTCAAAGGAATCAGATAAGACCTTTATCATATTTAGCACTTTTTTGCGACTGTTCTTATTCATGTTTTTATTATTTTATTGTCTGATTTCGTTATATGTATTTTAAGTCTGTATGTTATTTATATCTTACATCTATGTAATAATAAATCTTTTTTATGATCATTTATTCACTTGTATTAGCCAGCTTTTTTACAATTGGTCACGTGACAGGTTTACATTTGTGCAAAATTAACCATTTTTACCTGCTATATATATATATGTGTATTTTAGAGAATGCACTTGCACTTTATAAACACTATTGTAATTTAAGGTACTTGGAGGTGCTCTGATCCAGTTCTGCTTTTTTCATACACTTTTCAGGGGCTTACAACCCTGTTATTGTTATTGGGTTGAGCTGACACCACGTACCGGGTGGGGAGTGCAGTTTTTATCTCGTTTGTGTTTTTTTAACCTTTATGTTAAATACACATATCCTTCTGAGGTACTATTTTTATTTATAACTGGTGCCCCTAGGAGATTACTTATTTATTCCACTATTTATTTATTTATTTTCTTATAGTAAATCACTATCACTGGCGCTCGAAGAATTCAATAATTACATATATATATATATATATATATATATAGAATTGAATAGCACAATGAAAGCCTGGCACTCTGCAGACCACAGCAGGTCAATACCTTGCTCTGGGTGCCTTCAACATGGAGATCACTCCCACCAATGTATACAGAAAGCACATAAGCGGCATTCCGGAGACTCCCAAATAGTGAACACAGTGGTGTTTTAATTCAACGTTTCGGGGTTCTGTGGCCCTGTGTGTTCCTGAGGAAGGGGTCACAGAACCCTGAACCATTGAATAAAGACACCACTGTGTTCACCTGTTTGGGAGTCTCCGGAGTGCTGTTTATGTGCTTTCTGTATATATATATATATATATATATATATACACACACACACACACACTTTGAGACAAGACAGCACTCCTGAAAAAAAAAATTCTTTAAAGATGTGGTGCCTGGTTCATGCAAAATAAATATATGCATTCATTTTTTTGGGGGGAAAAAAAGCAACAAGGAGCCAGCACTCACATTCATTAGATTTATTGTGAAGGTCACATTTGAAATATACAGTGTCCAATAGTCAGCAGCAGCCGCCAGCCCTATGACCATTTCAACCAAATCCTAATTGGTTTTCCTCAGGGGCTAGTATCACATGTATAACAGTGATAGGTGTTGTGACAGTTGGGCTGTACTGTGTATCAGCATGACTTCCCATGCACCAGATACACAAGGTGCTGTTTGTTTACATTGTTAACTCCGCCCATACACCTGGCACCAGGCAACCAATGAACCACTAGGAGGCTTGGCCAGGGAATGTCAAAATGGGCAGTGATTGAGATTGTTTGGAGCCCTTTTCTAGGATATATAAGCAGGGACACTGTGCACCAATTGCCACTTAGGAAAACCAATTAGGATATAGTTGAATCTGGGATATAGCAGAGAGAAGGGAGCTAGCTGACACTGGACTGCTTGTTGTTACTTTTTTAACCATAGTTTCTGAATTTTGAAAAAACTTTTTTGATGGATGTGCTTCAGCTGACATAACAGGGGGGGAAGTTTCCAGATGGTTAAGGTTCCTACCTCTACTTACTCTTGCTTTACAAAGGGTACAGATAGCTTGACAATTGTTGTCTGGATTTGGGTAGAAATAATTCCACAAATAAGCATAAGTGAATTTTTTTGTCTTATGTCCAGACATGACAATCGACTTTCCCTTATCATGGGCAAGAACTGTTTCTTCTACTGATACCTGATTTACACAAACATCCTCATCATCAACATCCTTATTAGTGTTAGCTACACAAATATCCTCCTCATCCTGGTGCACTTCCACAGAAGCATCCTCAATTTCTATGTCAGCATGTTCACTTGTGCTTAAGTCATCATAAGAGGCAGAACCACCAGTCATAATTAAACTAATTAAAGGCCAATGCCTTAGCCTTTCCTTGCCACTTCATGTGGTGAAAGGCATATTGACAATTTTATGTCTTTCTGCAGCTAACTTTTCTTTTGATTTTTTTCTTTACTACTGTAAATGATTGGTTCTTTGATTTGTTCTTTGATTTTAGATGCCTTGACTTAAGCCCTGTATGCCCTTGGACATTGGCTTTAGTAGATGACGTAGATAGACTAGTATCGTCATGACTGGTGGCACTGGCAGCAGCTCCAGCACTAGTGTGTGGTTCCCACTCTCCCATCAACTGATCATTTTTTTATATTTTGTGGAATGCTAATTTTAATTTACTTTCTTTTTTTTACACTGGGGAAGAGCACCCGTGGATAAGGCAGCAGTCCCTTGATGAACACCACAACTCCCCTTTATGGATAACAAAGCACCTCTGCAGAGTTCAGACAGACCACCTGCAAAGTCACTTATACTTGGATGATAAACTGCAGTCTTGCCAGATTTGTCACTGAACAATATTTTTTTTTATACTGGGGAAGTGCACCCCTGGACAAAGCAGGAGCACCTTGATGAACAACACAGCACCCATTTACAGACAACAAAGCAACCCTGCGGAGTGCAGATGGACCACCTGCAGAGTCAACTATACATGTATGATAAACGGCGGTCTGGCCGGCAGTGTCACCGAATAATAACATAGCTAGCACACACAGAAAAAATATATATTTTTTTATTTTGTATTTTTTGTGGAATGATGGTTATTACATTTTAACTTTTACTTTTTAAGACTGGTGAAGAACACTCCTGGATGACACAGCACCACTTTATGAACTGCAGCCCAAGGCCCTTGATTGAAAGGACAACATTGACACAACAGCAACCCACACTTTATGTACTGCAGAACAAGCCCATACATGCCTACCCTCCCACAATTCGCGGGAGGCTCACAATTTTTCAGGTAAACCCCCAAACCCCCAGAAGGTTAGGCATTTCTCCTGCATTCTGCCCACTTCCTGAAGTGGGCAGAATGAGGAGAGTCTTTATGCTGTGATCACGGGTCTCCGGGCAGGGGGCAGGGCTTAATGATGTGATTCTACAGACCCCGCCCCCATCTCTACTCTCCTGCTTCTCTTACCCAGGCTTCTATCGGAAAGAGAAATAAAAAGGTAGGCAAGCCCGACAACGCTGCTCCCTTGAACAAATACAACACTGCACCCTTGAACAACAGAATAGAATAAAGCCCCGTGATTGACAGGACAACAGAGACCCCCCTTCCCCCCTACTTTATGTACTGCAACCCCAGCCCGACAACACTGCACCCTTGAACAACAGAGAAGAACAGAGCACATCTGTTCTGTACACTCTCCACAGCCAGATTGAAAATGGTACCAGTCACCAGGACCTCTTTAGAATCCAAAACACTCGAGATTTCGATAGTGGGATGAAAACTTTTGCCTAGTTTTGGATTCCAAGTAAGGTTGGAAAACTTGAGCTGGACTCGGATCCTACATGTTTGAGTGGATTCATTTCTCTGAGAACCAGACCCGCTCATCCCTATTTAGGATTTATGTGATCCCTATGGGTATGCCACCTCACCAATTGGAGACTGTAAAAGTGATTGTGTATGAATATATATATAATTATACAATTTCCAACAGTTCGCCACTCCAAACAACAATGGTAAGCTACAGGCGGTGCCTTCACAAGAGAGTCACATAAAATAACAAAGGTGCGGCACTCTTCCTGGAAAAAACACGCTCCAAACTGTAGATAATAGACATCAACGTTTCAGTGCATCTTATTGCACTATATTCAGGATGTAATGCAACAGACATACATATCTTACCTTTATACACTTTCACCCCTAAGTGAGACCGAGCCTGAACCAGGACCTCATACCTGTCCAGCATCCATGGTTGATGACATCATTGTGACATCATGTGACACTCAATAAACCATCACCATAGAAACAGAAATACACAGCACTATAACGGAAGCAAATACAATCATTATGAGGTCTTAATAAACATAATAAGCAGCTAGCAAGATCCAAGTTCAGGCACATACAAAATATCCAAAAATCGCCATTCTTTGACAAAGACTTAGCACAAGGAAAGACAGAATCCAATAGTTAGGAAAGAATCCAGTAGATAGGAAAGAATCCAATAGTTAGAAAGAGGTACAGTATGAAACTATTAAATAATTAGAGACTAAAATACAATATACTTCATTAGCTCAATAATCAATGTGTCATACCCCTAGTGATGAAAGCATGGAAATTAAATATTTTCATTCAGACCGCAAAGATCAAAGGAATACTACTAAAAATTGGATATTTAGTAGTATTCCTTTGATCTATATTTATTATTTAAAATATTTTGTATATATAATTTATGGTTGCACATATTGCACTGACACTTTCATTACACTACCTTATATCCAGCGCGCATTCCCTTTCTTTTTTATTGATTTTATCTTTGTTTATATTCCATTAGATGAATGCAAATTTCTAGATTGATACCCACTATTGTATAATTTTATTTACTTCCTACCTTATAAGCACTATTTGTCGCTCCTGAGCATAACAGCAGACCACCACTGTAGCTCCTTGAGATAGCTGACACCTATAACCAGATAGGAAAGTGCAATTAGATATTGTATATCATGTATATTACTGTATAAAAAAATATCCAGGTGGCGCTTATTTATCTTCTACTTCTCTCATATATACATCTAAGTTGTTAATTTATATACAGAGATTGAGTGTTATTCTGTTCAGTTACATTTTATCACTCATATTGTAATTTTGTTTTGTAAGTACATAATGTCTATACAAGATATTATTATTTGTGAGGGTCAGATGTGAGCTTAAGTAAAATTATAAGCATACAGTGATATAAGTGAAGCATAAGTTTATTCTCATTTGGTTTTTCCCAAGTAGGCCCAGTCTACTACCAATACTTGGGTGGAGGCGTACTGCTGAGATGCGTAACTCAGGTGCAGGTTTAGGGCAGTAGCTAAGATAGCTGAATTGTGTGTGGGGAGGCCTGGGAAACATGGGTTGAAGAGGTTGTGGAAACTACAAGTGAAGAAGATGTCCAATCCTGTACCAGCAGAGCATCCCTCTGTGGTTATAGGTGAGGACTGATGATTTTAATCCTCAGGGAAATTGGGAATGTGAAAGAGGAGATAAGGGAACCGGCTTAGCATAGTATAGAGAATAGGAGTGTAGTTGACCAGTATTATATTGAGAGATGGACATAGCTGGACTCTCATAGAGAAAAGGAGGTACACCACTTAAAATGAGTTTAAGGGTGGGTAAAAAGAAGTTACATATGAGTAGGTAACCTGGTGTCCCTTTAGAGGGTAAAGAGGGGGTTTTCAAATGTTTATTGTTTTTACATTTTCTGTAATCTAATGGCTCATACACACGGTATGATAACATGTCAGATTTTAACTATAAAGATCTTATCATTATTGTTAAAATCTGATAGTTTCTGGACCCTGCTAATGACCATATGATGGACGATACGTGTCCATGTATGGTCATTGACGATGAACTACTGTCGTCTGTGCAAGCTGGCATACCTGGTGGATATCGACCAGGTTAGTCCGTTTCCTATGGTTGATCACGGGTCATTATAGTAGAGGGGGGTATGCTGCATGTGCTGATATTCGATCCAGCACATGCAGAACAATCAGATAATGATCATCTGATTGTTATATGATCATTGCTGTCGAACCATGTGTACGCAGCATTACACACAGAGATTCACATGATAAGACACAATTAAAACTTGTTAATAAATGAGGCCCTATCACCAAACAAATGATAAATTTCACTGTGTATGATAAATGCTGCTCCAACCAATCAGCTCCCAACTGTCAACTATCAAATGACAGTTGGGAGCTTATTGGCTGGAGCAGCATTTATCATACACAGTGAAATGTATCACTCATTTTCGTGATAAAACTCTTTAATAAATGGGGGCCATAATGGGTTGTTATTATAACTTGTGTGTCCACTGTGGCTATGTTATGATAAGTGAATTAGCATCTGGTGCTTATGGTCGTTAGCCATTTTGTGGAAGTCCGCTATCTGATCCGTGGGGCAGAGGCACACACATGCTGTCCTACTTGGACCAATCAACCGTGTTCTTACTGCATTCTCAATGTGCATCCATAATGCGGGCAACCACTTTCACACATAGGGAGCTGCTGAACCTGACCAAAGTCATGGATCATAGGATAGGATAGGATTGGCAGTTCCCTACATCACCAATCAGCTGAAGTGAATGCTTATAAGGAGGACAGGTGCTACATCCTCATTGCAGTGGGGCCTGCCACACTGTTGTGCAACTGGAGAGGCGCTGGAGTGATCTTTGGAGGAGGCAACCTGAGCTCCTAGCACAGTTGCATGCTTCCATCAGCAGGAGAAGTAAGTTCTATTGCTTTTGCTGACATATGCACATGGTATACCTGCTATTATAAACTCAGTATATATATATATATATATATATATATATATATACACACTGCTCAAAAAAATAAAGGGAACACTAAAATAACACATCCTAGATCTGAATGAATGAAATATTCTTATTAAATACTTTGTTCTTTACATAGTTGAATGTGCTGACACCAAAATCACACAAAAATTATAATTGGAAATCAAATTTATTAACCCATGGAGGTCTGGTTTTGGAGCCACACTCAAAATGAAAGTGGAAAAACACACGACAGGCTGCTCCAACTTTGATGTAATGTCCTTAAAACAAGTCAAACTGAGGCTCACTAGTGTGTGTGGCCTCCACGTTCCTGTAAGACCTCCCTACAATGCCTGGGCATGCTCCTGATGAGGTGGCAGATGGACTCCTAAGGGATCTCCTCCCAGACCTGGACTAAAGCATCTGCCAACTCCTGGACAGTTTGTGGTGCAACGTGGCATTAGTGGATGGAGCGAGACATGACGTCCCAGATGTGCTCAATTGGATTCAGGTCTGGGGAATGGGCAGGCCAGTCCATAGCATCAATGCCTTTGTCTTGCAGAAACTGCTCACACACTCGAGCCACATGAGGTCTAGCATTGTCTTGCATTAGGAGGAACCCAGGGCCTACCGCACCAGCATATGGTCTCACAAGGGGTCTGAGGATCTCATCTGGGTACCTAATGGCAGTCAGGCTTCCTCTAGCGAGCACATGGAGGGCTGTGCGCCCCCCCAAAGAAATGCCACCCCACACCATTACTGACCCACTGCCAAACCGTTCATGCTGGAGGATGTTGCAGGCAGCAGAACATTCTCCTTGACGTCTCCAGACTCTGTCAAGTCTGTCACATGTGCTCAGTGTGAACCTGCTTTCATCTGTGAAGAGCACAGGGTGCCAGTGACAAATTTGCCAATCTTGGTGCCTCTGGCAAATGCCAAACGTCCTGCACGGTGTTGGGCTGTAAGCACAACTCCCACCTGTTGACGTCGGGCCCTCATACCACCCTCATGGAGTCTGTTTCTGACTGTTTGAGCAGACACATGCACATTTGTGGCATGCTGGAGGTCATTTTGCAGGGCTCTGGCAGTGCTCCTCCTGTTCCTCCTTGCACAAATGCGGAGGTAGCGGTCCTGCTGCTGGGTTGTTGCCCTCCTACGGCCTCCTCCACGTCTCCTGATGTACTGGCCTGTCTCTTGGTAGCGCCTCCATGCTCTGGACACTACGCTGACAGACACAGCAAACCTTCTTGCCACAGCTCCTATTGATGTGCCATCCTGGATGAGTTGCACTACCTGAGCCACTTGTGTGGGTTGTAGACTCCGTCTAATGCTACCACAAGAGTGAAAGCACCGCCAGCATTCAAAAGTGACCAAAACATCAGCCAAAAAGCATAGGAACTAATAAGTGGTCTGTGGTCACCACCTGCAGAACCACTCCTTTATTGGGGGTGTCTTGCTAATCACCTATAATTTCCACCTCTTGTCTATTCCATTTGCACAACAGCATGAGAAATTGATTGTCTATCAATGTTGCTTCGTAAGTGGACAGTTTGATTTCACAGAAGTGTGAATGACTTGGAGTTACATTGTGTTGTATAAGTGTTCCCTTTATTTTTTTGAGCAGTGTATATATATATATATATATATATATATATATTTATTTATTTATATATATATATATATATATATATATATATAAATGTCAACAACATCTAACTTTTATCTACATAAACAATTCTATTCATTCATTTTGCTCGAATTATTAATATTCATTTATATTGCATTATTAATCATTATTCAGAAATATATTGTCATTTTGAAAGCATATTATTAATGGCATATTATATTAATATTATCATATTACATTGTTTGCAGGATGCAGGCAAGATCCTGCTCGACCTGCCAGCTAGTCTCCACCTGTTATGGATACCCCAAGGACTCCAAAAAAACAGTCCTCCACCCCATCTGCCAGTCTGCATCCCCCCGGCCCACCAGAAACTCAAGTATCCACCCTACCTGATCCTGCTCTTTGGAGCCCACAGCCTTATCTGGTGGGTCTGGAGGATGAGGAATCTTCTTTCCATTTTCCCTCCTGTCCAATCCAACTTTCCCCTGCTTTACATTCTCCCAGTCCCATTTTCTCACCCTGCCCATCCCCAGATATATTACCAAGATGTTTGGTACACCTTTTCCTGGAGCATGAGAGGAAGAAATGTCCCATGAAGGTATGTAGTGCAATTACTTTTTAAAGGTGAGTGTTACAATTTTATAGTATTACAGTATATTAAATGTGCCCTTATATTTATATCCACAGCATCTCCATGTTCTAGCGATCTGGAGGCCTTGGCCATGGAGGTGGCCAGAGTGGCTGATGCCCTGCTTATGGCACACTAGCGCCTGGAAAATATAGATAGCCCAAGGCAAAAAATTATGTTTTGATTGTTAAAAAAAATCTATTAACAAAAAAAAACACTTATATTTGAAAAGTTCTAAGTAAATAATGGCATAGATTAAATTTTTTTATGGTTGTAAAGTGTGATAGGTTTAAAAGGTATATGTGCTTATACACACACAGACATGCATTATGTTATTACATTCTAAGGTAGATAAGGACCTTTCTAAATCTATATTCAGAGGAAGCAGTTTAGATCTAAAAAATGTTTCTTGACATTATTAACATAACTTTGTGTCATTTTTTAATTTTATACATATATAATTTTTATCTTTCAGACTGAAGAAGTCTGGCCAATGGGCAAGCTGAACTAGCTGACGAAACGCATTGAGGTGACCATGTTCCACCCTCTGCTATGTGGTGACCTGAACCAGATAAGCTTGATGAATTGTTCTTAGATGTATGGTTTAGATATTATTTATTATATGTGCTTTTTACTATAAACTTCATCAGTACCTTTGTTTCCTTGTTTTTCCCAACAAAAAATTATCTGAGTGACATTGTGGACGTCAGGACAATAGCGTATTAGTCCTTTGGTATGAGCACATGCACTTTATATCTTGGGGTTATGGAATAATTTTTTGGTACATGCTTCATTTATTCTGCACAGGCACAGTGCACTTTATGGTTTGCAGTGAAAAAGCACAAGTACAGTTTTCTTGCATTTTTTAAGCACTTGTTTGCACATTGTTGGAATATTGTGGCACTAACACTTGTTATGAGTGGTTTATATGCACAAACAAAACATTGTTTAAAAAAATTGTTTAAAAAAATTATTACTGATACACATGTTTAAATATTCCTTTTTATGTACCACAGAGAACATCCGGAGTCTCTGAAAAGGAAGGTCTGTGAAATAAGCACATTTGCTGCAAAGTGAATTTGTTTGTATACACTAGTTGGGGTTGTTTTCTCACCATTGTTGAATATTAATTTGTGGACTTTTGAACAATGGTCTGTTTTTTGGATATTCTGAGGCTGCCAACAGCAATACGAGGAGTGTAATCTTTTTCTGGGTTTGGATTAAAGAGGAACTTTTCTAAGAACTTTTATAAGTACATTTTAAGCAATTGGACATTCTTGAAATAGTGCTGTATACTACTATTGTTTTAAATATATATTTTTATGGTAAGAAAGAAAAAATCTTAATTTTATGTCCTCCTTTATATGTAAAATAAAAACCATTGTTCACAATAGTTACATATACACAAACTCCATAACCGATATACAATATACATTATATATTAACATAGTCAAACATAAAGGTCATGCAATTAGTCGAGCATATCTATAGCAATAACTCTGGTACTGAATCAACAGGGGACAATGAACAATTACAGTTTCATAAACAATGACAAACAAAACAAGTGTAGAATGTATAACATGAAAAATGTTAGAGCAATCTGAAAACTGGTATGAAGTTCATCAGAATATTGTCTGTCTGATATTGTTATTGTGCAAGACCTTCATCAACATATGTGTACTACACATGTTCAAAATGATGTTGATTCTGCAGGTCCTTCGTCACATATGTGTACGACACATGTACAATTACCTTGATAGGCTCCAAGTTGTCCTCATTCCTGACCTTATCCTAGCCAATGTAAAGTAGATGGTTAAGGCCTAGGTTTCCTGTGTAATTACTCACATTTTGAAAAGGATTCACTCTGAATGATTCAGCAGTAGTTTTGGCACATTTAGTAATCATACACAATACCTCCTCATGGTTTATATAAAAAAATATTGCTGGCAAGCTTAATTTTGCAAATAACACCACTTTATGGAGCCTGGGTAAAATAAAATTTTAGCTTTGATGGCTTCTTTCACACCCAAGGTTATAATTTTATTTTATTCAGGAAAACACACCAGTGTCATCAAATCAACACATTAAATGTATGGTAAAGTGAAACATTTTTGAAGCAGATACATATTATTTATAACAAATCAATGAAAGGTCCCAAAGTCAAACAACTTTACTTACCTGAAATAGCAGTTAACTTCTGTCAAGAAGTACAGTAGTTGTACCATATGGCAATTCTCTTCCCCTAACATTACCTCCTTATCCCCCTTCAAGTGGTCCTGTCCATTCTAAGGCACCATGTATCCTTATTCCTATGTTATGAAACACACCACACAGGACAATGATCTTAGCAACCAATTCCAGTGCATACATGAGTGTGCCACCAGAGTGATCTAAACACCTGTGTGGAGTAAAAATCAGATTCTGCACCTGTTTTGGGTGATGCAAATGGAGAAAGAAGCCATGGCTAACAGGGGTAGGTACTAGGGCCCTCATTCAGAGCCGTACGCTCTGAGCAGAGCGCACGCTCTGAATGAGGGCAGTCCTCCATAACTATGGAGCGTCCTCCTGGACGCTCTTATAGCTGTGGTCACCACCCACAGCCTATACGAGCGTGCAGTTTGATGGCCGCAATGGTCTTGACCATCGCGACCGTCGAAACTGCGTACTAAAGCCTGTGGTCAGGGTTTTCGACCACAAGGCTCGGAGTGATTTTGGCTCTATCAGACCCAAAATCACTCCCACTGACATCGCTAGTGATTCGATTTTGTGTATTTTCATCTAGGTCATCTTTGTATTTCTCACATTTTTATAAAAGGTTTCCACATTTTTTATTACAGTGGGTAGTGTACCTGTAGAAGTAGATCAATTATAACATCTACTGATCATGAATCCCAATGAGTAAGTATGATCTTCTTTACAACTGTAACTAGTATGGCAATAATGGGTAATACAGCTTTCTTGTTCTGTTCAAGATCTCAGTTGTCAAAGTTAGCACAGAGGCATGCTAGAGGGTCAGGTATTAAATGAAGAGTGGCATGTCCTTACACTGTGTATCCTAAGTTAGAGGTCTAAGAGTAGGGGGGTTATGGTGAACAGGAAGCAGCAAACAGGGTGGATGTATATATGTCTTCCTCATAGGCCAAACCCAGGTGTTGGTGAGATCTGACCTGGGGCATGGAGTCTAACCCACCTGGTGGTCTTCACCAGTGACTCCTCCAATTGGGATTTGGTATTTGCCAAACCAAGTGAGCAGGTCATGGACCTCAGGTCAGGTACCGGGAACAGCGAGGAGAACAAAACTGAATAAGAAAGTTTCACTGGAGAAGAATGCTGAATAATGTATTCTGTAAATGTGATTTTGTGATTTAGAGGAGGAGATGCGTACATCCGTTAGCACTGTGTATAGAGCTGGAGTATGTAGTTTAGCACTGTGGGTAATATGGAGGATCCATATGCAGGCATGCACTGAGGGCAGTACAGAGGATGTGGATGCAGGTGTACACTGTGAGCAGTACAGAGGATTTAGATGCAGCTATGCACTATGGGCAGTACAGAGGATCAGTATGCAGTTTGTAGAATAAACCAGAGACTCTTCTCTGAAGAACAGTTCACTGAGAACGACACTAAAGAATGTCACTGGAAAATCAGTACGCAGACTGCAGGAATCACTAGAGAAAATCACTGTAGATCCAGATGCAGGTTTGCTCTGAGAGAAAATACAGGAATTGATCACTAGGCACAAGCACAGCAAGGAGCCTGGGATGCTGTCCAAGCAAACAGTCATTGTAGTCACGAGGTTGTACAGGGAACTTCCTGTTCCTGGGGTCCAGCTATATACCCTTAGGTGGTTGGTCATTGGAGAACAGAATCAGTTGAGTGATCGCTGGACTACCATTGGAGGAAAGTCTGGTCTGGTGATACAGATAACATGGCTGCACCCATGACCTCAGCCATAGGAAACTCCTCAATGGAGACTCGCATAAAAGTCTTAGCATACCCTGGAGAGAATACTCTGTACCGACCTGCTGCTGCACCTGGCATCTGTCTGTCTGGAAGTTTAGAGGAAACCAGTGCTGCAGTGACTTGTGCCTGATTCCAGGATGCATCTTGACATTACCCCCCTTTCAGGGTGGACTCCGGACATCTAGAAGGTTTATCAGGAAATTTCCTATGGAAAGCACGGATAATCTTTGGAGCATACACATCCGAGGCTTTGCTCAATGCCCGTTCCTTTGGGCCATAGCCTGTCCAGTTGACCAAGTACTAGAGATGACCCTAAGCAATGTAGACAATCAAGAATTTGCTTTACTTGAATTAAACTCCACGTTGAGTATGAACTTGCAAAGTCTTAGGTGGAGCATGTTGAAACTGGTTGAGTATCAATGTTTAAGGCAATGAAACATGAAAGGAATTAGGTATTCTCAAATTAGGAGGTATATCCAATTTATAAGATACCGTATTAATGACTCTCAGAATCTGATAAGGCCCGATGAAACATGGAGCAAATTTCAAGCTCAGAACTTTCAGCCTTAGGTTCCTTAGAGTCAGACTCTATCACCAGGTATTAAAAGAGGAACTGCCAGATGTCTCTGAACTGCAAATTTTTTGTAATTACTGGAAGTTTTCTTTAAAGAAGAGTAAATCTTCTTCCAAATGTTTGAGAAAGGAGTCCAAAAGGCTATAAATTGCAGGCACTTCTATGAGTGGTAAATCTTGGAATTCAGGGACACTAGGATGTCTGCCAAATACAGCGAAGAATGGTGTGGAGTTTGAAGAGATATGATACCTGTAATTATGGGTGAATTCTGCCCAAGGCAGCAAGTCATACCAATCATCTTGGGAGGAAGACACAAACAATCTAAGGAAGGTCTCAAGTTCATGGCTAGCTCTTTCTGTCTGCCCATTAGTTTGTAGATGGTACGCAGATTAAAACTTTAGTTTGACACCACAGAATGAGCAGAGGGCCTGCCAAAATCTTGCTGCAAATTGAACCTCTCGATCAGATACGATTTCTGCAGGCAGACCGTTTGTTTTTCTAATGATAAGAGTTTATTTAAAAAAGAAATGATGTGGGATCCCCCACAAAATACATAACCACCCCCATAGTGGTCAACTAGTCCTGGTTCCTAAAATTATGGGGAACAAAACATGCCAGTCTTGGTTTTAAATATATGGGGGAAAAATGCATATTGTTCCCCCTATATTTAAAACCAGCACCGTACCAAAACCAACCAGGGTGTAATGTCACAGCTAGGAGACCCTATCACCGGGTCTCCATGGCCAAAGTATTTGCAGCCCAAGCTGGTCAGTCCAAACTGGGGATCTCATGGGAGTTGGGGACCACCCAAAATGGGGTTCCCCCTCTCCTGAAACCCCAGGCTTGGGCTGAAGCCCGGGGCTCTTCCCTGCACTCCTGGGCTATTGATACAG
Organism: Taudactylus pleione; assembly: GCA_031769625.1. Classification (NCBI taxonomy): domain Eukaryota; kingdom Metazoa; phylum Chordata; class Amphibia; order Anura; family Myobatrachidae; genus Taudactylus; species Taudactylus pleione. Next base: position 2,862,272 of record JAUIMM010000150.1, on the reverse strand, counting down.
GGGTAATAATGTGTTAAATGGTTCAAAACTATTGTATTTTACAGTTGAACTACAGGTGACAGCATGCCTGTCCTTTGGCACTTGTGGAACTACAAGTGCTAGCAGGTGGCTGGCACCCATACCCCACTGTAAAATAAATAATTAACAAAAACAAGTACATACACCATCTAAAGTACAGCTTTATTATATAACTACCTAACACACTCATACTTACCTACTGCAGCTGGATGGTCCACTTCTTCAATGAAGATTCCTCTGATACTCACCTCCATCCTTGCACTGCTATCCATAGCATCCCAGGGACTTGGTAACATAACAAACTGAGTAACCAAACCCATACATACAAGTATTGCTATGTGTGTTGTCACAAAATAGCAATACTTTGCGAATGACAGCTTATGGGCTGCTTCAGTAAATCCCATGGCCTGCCAGCCAATCAGAGGCCGCTTGACATATGGCATCCCCTCATTGAATGAGACCCATGTGTAAACCAGGATCTTCTTCCTTTGGGCTGCCGATGTCAGGATATGAACCAACGGCTATTCTACCACCAGGACTTCAAACCCATTCCATCACAATATGTGTTGAATTTTACACTGCATTCCCACTTACAGTGTCACAATAATTTTTATGAATAATACACTGCATTTCCACTTACAGTGTCACAATATTTTGTATGAATACACAGCGCTACCACTTAGTGTCACAGTATTTTTTAAGAGAAAAACTGCTCTACCACACATTGTCACAATACATGTTGAAAATTACACTGTTTCCCTTACAGTGTCACAATATTGTTTATGAATAATGCACTGCACTACCACTTACAGTGTCACAATATTTGTTATGAGTAAAACACTGCGCTACCACTTAGTGTCACAATACGTGTTGAATATTAAACTGTGTTTCCACTTACAGTGTCATCATATTTTTTATGAATAATACTGTACATAAATAGGGCATTTTGAATAAGAAGCTATAGTTGTGCAAGGTTAAATAGGCTTGGTCAACAAATTTCAAACTTGGAAACCACAGAGGGTGGTCAGGTACATATGACCTACTTGGCATTTACCTTGACCAACCAGAATTGGGCATACATAGGGCAGTAAAGCAGGCACAGGCACCAGATTTTGTCATTTAAATTAAGAAGGTGTAGTTGTGAAAAGGTTAATTAGCCTTGATCAACAATTTTATACTTGCAACCCACAGAGGGTGGTCACATACATATGACCCACTTGCCATTTGCCTTGACCAAAGCCAAAAAGGTTTGGGCATGAAATAGGGCATTAAAGTGGGCACAGGCAGCAGATTTTGTAATTTTGAATAAGAATCTGTAGTTGTGCAAGGGTTAACTAGCCTTGGTCAACAAATTTCACACTTGGAACCCACAGAGGGTGGTCATATACATATGACCCACTTACCATTTGCCTAGTCTTTCACTCTTGTTGTTTTGTTACACAGAAGAGTGCTTTCACCTTCATCCTTAATATATATTCAATAGTAAATCTAAAGGTTTTATACAGCCTGTGCTATGCTTATTGACCTAATTTATGATTTTTGGGGGGCAATATTGGGGGAAGTTTGTTTATTTTTCAGAGGCTGCAACCAGAAATTGTGAGGCCCAGAGTAAATTAAAATAGATTCCTACCCTTCCCACAATGGACATATACACATAAGATAGGTAGAAAACAAAAAATAGAAAAGTAGATAAGTAAAAGAAAACTTTGAAGGTTAAAAAAGCCCTGAATTTTAATGTTATAGTGATACTACAACTGAAATAAATGTACTTGTTAAGTAGACTTCTCCCTTCAAAGTTAGTCTTGGTGATTGCATAGTTATCTCCACTGGTAAACCTAGGAATTGAGAAAAAACCTTATTGATTTATTAAAGGGAAATTGTTGTAACCTGCCTTAGGTTCTATTATAGGTGATTTTTCCTTTGTTCAATCAAGACATATCTAATTAGTAACCATGTTGGGGGTTTGGTCAAGGGGGCCAGAGTCACTGATGGTAAAGAGGAGCATAGGTACAGATGCTGTGGGGTGCAGAGGCATTGATGGGGCAGAGGGGCATAGGTACAGATGGTGTGTGGTGCACTGATGATGGGAGAACAGAGGCACAGATGAAGAGTAGAGGCATAGGTAGGGAGGCTGGCAGTGGTACAGCTGAGATAGAGGCACAGTAGGTAAGGGAGGCAGTGGAATAAGTGGTGAAAGGGTAGTGGTAAGGGTGGGGTGAGGGTAGAGGCACAGGAGTTTAGGGAACAGGTGTAATAGTTGGAGTGAAAGTATCAGAATGGGTGGTGTAGGGCTAGATGCACAGGTGATGAGGGAGGCAGTGGCATAGGTGGTGAGTGGGTAAAGGCATGGAAAACAGTGGCATAGGTGGTGAGGGATAGAGGCATGAATGGGGTGGGGCTAGATGCACATATGGTGAGGGAGCTAGTGGCATAGGTGGTGGGGGGGCAGATGCAAAGTTGGTGAGGGTACAGTGGCACTGCTGCTGAGGGGGCAGATGCACATGTATTAAAAGTTGTGCAAATTGCAAGGAGGGTGGTGGCATAGAGTGTTATCAAAATGAGGCCAACTCATCAAAGGCACACATCGGGTGACTTCTGAGATCACACATCAGGTAACTTCTGAGATCACCTGTCTGTGCAGTTCAGTTACTTACTTTGCATTGCTGTGTGCACCGCACAGATAAGGTAATCTGCATGGATCATGAATGCATGGTGGACTAGGAGAGCTGGGGGTGGGATACACTACTGATGCCAATGAACCCAGGCTGGCCAATAACTGCTTTTGCTACACTGACTGATTGTGTATCAAAACCACTTCCAGGTTATAGTCATTAATTCCAGAGGTGCCATAATCCTGTGCCCTCCAGGCTTCGGTGCTCCGACAATGGCCCTGTCAGAATGTGCCTTGAGCTGCCCCTGCTCTCAAAGTTACATATGTAAAAAAGAAAACACGAGCACTATTGTAAAGGATGAATGGGTTTTACAGTGCATATACATGTTTTTTCACTTGCTGTTGGCCCCAAAGTTGTTCTTAGAACTTTTAAAATAATTTATGTAATTTAGTAAAATGTGACACAGACAAAGTGGGATTTGGACAATTCTGTAGATTGACAGTAAAAAGGTTGACAATGTCTATATAGACACCAGATGGTAGACAGTGAATAGGTCTACAGGGAGGAAAGGTTGATACACTAAATGTCAACATATAGGAAGGTCAGAAGGTACAAATGGTCAACAGGGTCAAAATGCAGACACAAAAATGCTTGACACATTTCTTTTTTTTGGGGTTAGTCTTAGGCACTTACTGGAGGGATAGGGTAAGGCACTTACCAGAGGGTTAAGGTTAGACACTAGAAGGGATGGTTAGGATCAGGCACCTACCCTGATGGTTAGGCACTAAGGGGGGAGGGTTTGGGTTAGGCACCGGGGAGGGTAAGGGTTAGAGGTAATAGTTACTGTACTGGAACTTACATTATCCTGTCGGGATTCAACTGTCAGGATGCTGCTGTTGGATCCTATACCCAATCCTTGATGAATGTGGTTAAACCCTTGCAAAACTACAGCTACTTATTCAAAATGACAACATCTGGTGCCCGTGCAGGCGTTACTGTCCTACAGTATTTATGCCCAAAACTTTGTTTGTCAAGGCAAATGGATAATATGTATGTGGCCACCTACTGTGGGTTCCAAGTGTAAAATTTGTCAACTGAGGCTAGTTAACCCTTGCAAAACTACTGCTTCTTATTCAAAATAACAAAATCTTGTGCCTGTGCCTGCTTTACACCCTATGTCATGCCCAAATCCTTGATGGTCAAGGCAAATGGCAATTGGGTCATATGTACCTGAACACTCTCTGTGGGTTCCAAGTTTTAAATTTGTTGACCAAGGCTATTTAACACGTGCACAACTACAGCTTCTTATCTAAAATGACAACATTTGGAGCCTGTGCCTGTTTTTTCACCTTATTTATGCCCCAAACATCCTTGGCCAAGGCAAATATCAAGTGGTTCATATGTATGTGACCAGCCTATGTGGGTTCCAAGTGTGAAATTTGTTGACCAAGGCTATTTTTTGATAGTACTTTTTTATTGATTTTTTTCAGCATTATATCCTTGAAATATACAAGGAATAAACAAATACAGTCATAATATCATAGGATATGAATGATAAAAGTGATATAAAATCAGATTACGGATAGAAAAAAGGTGAACATAACCTTTATCTTTGACCAGAAGTATCAATCAACAAACAAGATCTAAGATCAAATAGTCATTAATATTTTCTGAAATAGTAAATAGCTAAGTTTCTGTAAATAGCATCAAAAAGATTGAAAGAACAAACAACACATAAGGGGAAAAGGGAGAGGTGAGGGGAAACATAGTTGCTTATTCAGAATTGAGGGCTTCATTAACCTGGTAACTTTGAAGATCCAAAACAATCAGTGGAATGAGTAGGACAAAAAGGCATGATAACATACTGTACCTGTTAAATCGTTTAAGAGGAGATGTGCCTGAGAAGAAACCAATCCGTGTTTTCAAATTGTTTAATAATTTGGTCCTGAATCGATTTGTCAAGTGTATTAATATAGGATTCACATTTATTATAGAATCTTTCCACCCCTTTATTTATCTCCAGTAAGGTTGACCATCTGTCATAATATAACAATTGCAACATTTTCTGTTTAACTTCCATAAGAGAGGGAGATGACCAATTAGTCCAATGTATCAAGATCAATTTCTTTGCTGTTGTGACAATGCTGATAATCAACAGGAGTTTTAATGCTTTGTTTACTCCTAAATCCCAAGGTTCAAAATTAGTGCACAAAAAAGCCAATGGGTTGGGTGATAAATTCAGTGTAAACAGGTTATTAACAATTTGAACAACTTGTTCCAAAATTTCTGAACTTGTCTGCATTCCCACATACAGTGAATAAAAGTAGCATTTGTTTGCGCTGTGCTGGGTAGATGTATGCCCTGTCAATTGTATGCAAATGTACTCCTTGCGAATATGTCAATTGTAATTTTCATAGTGTAGAATCCATATGCATAGTTATATCAGGAAGGGAAAATGTTGTCATAATATCTTTCTTTCATGCATCATGCAATGAACCCCATTGAACAGCTGAAGTATTACCAACCAAATGTATATATAGCATCTTAATTGTATAAGGAACAGTATATAATAATTTTAATAGCGAATGAAGAGAAACAGATTCATTATCTACATCTGAATCTAAAGAGATAGTTGATATAAAATGTCTGGTTTGTAGATACATATAAAAATGTTGTCTTGGTAATTGAAATTTTTGTTGCAAGTTAGTAAAAGACAGTAATGATCCACCTGGATCAAAAACTTTAGTTATGCTCGAGAGACCTCTCTCTTTCCATTGAAGATAGTTATTATTAGTCAAAGAAGGAGGGAAAGCTGGGTTGCCCCATAAAAGAATATATGGGGAGTGAAGATTACTTCACAGCTTCTTGTTAATAGAAATCCATGAATAATAAGTTTCTTTAAAACAAATATTATGTAAGATACCTTGAGGAATATATTTGAGTTTAGTATAGTATGTAATAAAGCACTAGGGGAGTAGGGTGAGAACTTTGCTAAATCCAATTGTTTATCTGTGTAACTACGTTTATCCAAAAGCCAATCACTAATATATCGAAAAAATTGTGAAAGAGAATAACTCTTAAAATCAGACAGACCAAATCCACCTTTAGTGCAAGGAGCTGTCATCTTAGCCAACGCTATCCCTGGGCATTTACCCTGCCATAGAAAGAACAACAAAATTTTGGTAAGAATTGTTATATCTTTTAGGGTAAGACCAATGGACAGCATTTGAATTAGATTTAAAAAAATTGGAAAAATTATAGATTTTATTACTGCTAATCTGCCCAATAGTGAAATTGGTAAAGATTTCCAAAAATCCAGTAAGGATGTAATTTTAACTATCATAGGTGAATAATTGACAGCATAAAGACGTAATAAATCCAATGTAATATGCACACCTAAATATTTAAGGGTATTGGAAACACCACAAAGTGATTGTAAAATTAAAAAAAATCAAAATAACCTTTTGATCCACAAATCGGCATTACCTCGGATTTATCCAAATTCACTTTGTACCCTGAAATTGACACAAAATAAGATATATCCATCACCTCTCGAAACTAAGTATGAGGATTAGAGATGAAGAGCAATACGTCATCTGCAAAAAGTGCAATTTTTTTAAGTGACATTACCAATTAATATTCCCTCCAATAACGGAGATTATCTCAAAGCTATGGATAGTGGTTAAATCGCCACCACAAAAAGGAGTGGGGAAAGGGGGCAGCCTTGTCTCGTTCCTCTATATATCTCTATTGGCGAAGATATATATCCATTACAGGAAACCTGTGAGAGTGGGTTTGTATATAATGTTTTTAAAAAGTCAATAAAAGTCAAAGGAAATCCAAACTTACTCCAAGTTGATTAAAGGTGCTTCCAAATTACAAGGTTGAATGCGTGTTCTGCATCAAAAGAGACTATCATGCTAGGAGTAGTACATTGGGAACAACGAAGATGTTGCACCGCAGCCAAAAACCCAAATTGGTCCATATGCATGATTTGTGGGAGGATTTGTTTTAATCACTCTGCAAATATATGTTTTAATATCTTATAGAAACATAGAATTTGATGGCAGATATGAATCACTTGGCCCATCTAGTCTGCCCATTCTTAAACATATTATTACATCAACCCTTATTGATCCTTACTTCTTCTGAAGGATATCTACCCCATGCATGTTTAAATTGCTCTACTGTCTTAGCCTCTACCACCTCTGATGGGAGGCTATTCCATTTGACCACTACCCTTTCTGTGAAGTAATTTTTCCTTGAATTTCCCTGAACCTACCACCCTCCAGTTTTAGAACATATCCTCTTGTTCTAATACTTCTCTTTCTTTGAAGAATGTCTCCTTCCTTTACCTTGTTAAATATATATTTGAATTTTTCTATCATATCCCTCCTATACCTTCTCTGCTCCAAACTATACATATTAAGATCTTTTAGTCTTTCCTGGTACATTTTGTGGTGTAGACCTTGCACCATTTTAGTTGCCCTTCTTTGTACAGTCTCTAATGTATTAATATCATTCTGGAGATATGGCCTCCAGAATTGAACACAGTATTCAAGATGAGGATGTACCAATGACCTATACAGTGGTATTATCACTTCTTTCTTTCTGCTACTGATTCCTCTCCCTATGCAACCAAACATCTGACTTGCCTTCCTCATTGCTTTGTTTGCTTGCCTTTAAGTCACATGAAATAGTGACTCCTAGATCCCTTTCCTCTTCAGTACTTTCCCGTATACTGCCATTAATACTATATTTAGCCTTTGGAAGTTTGAGACCCAAGTGCATGATCTTGCATTTTTTGGCATTAAACTGTAGTTGCCACGTTCTTGACCATTCCTCTAGTCTACCTAGATCATCAATCATTTGTTTTACCCCTCCTGGTGTGTCTACCCTGTAGCATACCTTTGTGTCATCTGCAAAAAGGCATAGTTTCCCTTCAATACCATTTGCAATGTCACAAATAAAGAAATTAAAAAGCACTGGTCCAAGTAAATATCCCTGATGTACTCCACTGGTAACATTTCCCTCTTGAGACTATACTCTGTTTACTACAACTTTCTGTTTCCTATCCTGTGGCCATGATCTTATCCATTCAAATATCTTTGTATCAAATCCCATGCTTTCCAATTTATTCAACAGTCTGCGATGTGGAACAGTGTCAAAAGCCCTACTAAAGTCTAGATAAGCTATATCTATGCCCCCCCCCCTTTATCTATTTCCTTATTCACCCAGTCAAAAAAGTCAATAATATTTGTTTGACATGATCTCCCCCCAGTAAATCCATGCTGTTTGGGATCCTGCAAATTGTTGGCTCTTTCTTTTAAGAGTGTTTCCATCAATTTCCCTACTACTGATGTAAGGCTCACTGGTCGGTAGTTGCTTGCCTCTTCCTTGCTTCCACTTTTGTGCAGTGGGGCAACATTTGCTCTTTTCCAGTCCTCTGGAATTACTCCAGTAGCTAGTGACTGGTTAAATAATTCTGTTAATGGTATTACCAGCACCCCTTTAAGCTCTTTTAGTATCCTTGGATGAATCCCATCTGGCCCTATTGATTTATCCACTTTCAGTTTTGAGAGTTCTCATTGGATCTTCTCCTCTGTAAATGTGTTTGTTCCTACCTAATTTTTCTGATTACACCTGCAACTTAACTGGGCTCCTTTCCCTTTCTCTCAGTAGTGAATACTGAACAAAAATAATTATTAAGATGATCAGCTATTACATTGTCTCCCTCAACAAGACTCCCTCTTTCTGTCTTTAGTCTTTTTATTCCACCTTTTGTTTTTCTCCTTTCGCTTATATACTTAAAAAAAAGTTTTGCCCCCTTTAGCCACTGACTGTGCCATCTTCTCCTCAGCTTTTGCCTTTGCACATCTGATTACTTTCTTAGCCTCCTTCTGCATTACAAGATACTCTTTGCCTTCATTATTTTGCGTAAACTTGTATTTCCTAAAGGCCATCTTTTTTGCTTTCACAATACTTGCTACCTCTTTCCCAAACCACACTGGCTTCCTTTTCCTTGTGGTTTTCCTAACCCTTTTGATACATAGGTCTGTTGCCTTTAATAATGCACTTTTTAAATTTTCCCACCTTACCTGCACGCCTTTCATATTCCACATTGAGCAAAGATATTGGTCTATAAGAACCCAGGAGTGACAAATCTTTATTAGCTTTAGGGAGAACTTTAATTATTGTGGAGTTAAAATAAAGTGGAACAGATTTAGTGATAAAAATATGGTTGTAAGAGACTAAAGTGTCCCCAATCTGTGGTAAAAAGATTTTAGAAAACTCGGTCGATAATCCATCTGTACCAGGAACTTTGGAAGACTTCAGCTGCTGTACAACCCTTATAACCTCCTCAAGTGTTATAAGTTCTACTACAGAATCAGCTAAATCTTATGTTATCTATGGAATTAAGAGAGTATCCCACCAAGTAGTGCTAACATTGTTGGAGTCAACCGAGGTGGTGTTATGTGAGTAGTGTATGGTGTAAAATGTTCTCATAATCTCTGTAATTTGATCACTAGAGGTTGTCAAAGAGCAATCTACAATTCGTAATGGGTTAACAACCATCGGCTTCCTAGTCCCCTGAATCAGATTAGTCAATAATTTTCCAGTTTTATTGCCAAATTTGTGAAACTTAAAATTAATTAATAATAAATGTTTCCTTTTATTTTTCATATATTCGTGACGTGTATTTAGCTTCATAATATTTCATATTAGCTGAGGGAGTTAGATTGGATTTGAATAAATGAAAGGTATCATTGAGATTAGTCTGAACATCTGAGTATACAATAGCAAGTCTTTTATTTTTAGCGGAAACGTATGAAATGATGTAAAATCGAAGAACTGATTTTGCCAATTGACAAAACAGTGAAGGATTAGATTCTGCATGAGAGAGATTAGTGTGTTTATAATCCATATATGCTGTCTCCAATTTATCATGAAAAGTGATTGATTTCGAAAGGTATGCAGGAAACCACCAGTGAAGGTATGGACCTCTATCAATCATTGTCTGAAGAAACATCCAAACCAATGCATAGTCAGATAAGACTATAGACCCAATACTTGTTTTCAAAACTTGTAGAAAAAGAGCACAAGATGACAAGATATAAGCTATTCGTGAAAGGGTATGATGGCTGCAGATAGGCATGTATAATCTTTTTCTATGGGATTAATTGCCCGCCAAACATCTATAGTTGTAATCTAGAAGCTAGACTAAGGACTCCTAGTTTAGGTAAGGAGATTGTAGAAGTAACGTTCTGTGAAATCTAAAATTGGGGATGATATTACTGTAGGTTGAAATCACCACAGAATATCATGGAATTTGAGTTATATACTAATAGTTTAGTGAGGAGTACCTGGAAAAAGGATTTCTTATTTATATTTGGAGCATATATATTACACAGCATATAATTAGTTGTATCAATACAAATCTCAACTATAACATAATGACCTTCCGGATCTGAGTCTACAGAAATTACCGACAAGGGTATAGAGCGTTTGGCCAGGATAACAACCCCCATGATTTAGAATTAAAAGGAGCGGCAGCTACCAGTGTCCAACTAAGCTTTTGCAATTTAGTTGTTTCCTCTGCTGTCAAATGAGTCTCCTGAAGACAAGCAATGTCTATTTGCTGTTTACAGAGGTACATAAGGATTTTACGTCTCTTCGCAGGGGAATTAATTCCTCCTACATTCCACGTATCAATTTTAAGTGCCATGGAATCTCATAGTAGACAAGCTGAATGAATCTAAAATATAAGAAACCCAAAATGATGATGCCTCCAATTATAATAAGAAGTAATGTGGAAGGAAAGAACACGAGGGAAGAAAAACAAACAGACAAACACAGGGGACTGACAAAACATATTATACTCCAATCTGATAATAAAGCAAGATTATTAGCCTAATAAATATAAGGATATACAACATTTGTAGCATTAAATCTGACATGATAGCTAAAGATAAAAATGAAGGGGTAAATTTACTAAGAATCGAGTTTGATCGAGATGACAATCTCGGGTGAGTTTAGGCATGTTTTTCATCTCGCAAATTTACTAAGGACAAACTCTAGGGGGTGTTGAAGTGAATTTTCTTTTTTCACTGTTTAAACTCGGGAGAGATGTATATCTCGAATTAACTCGCCATCATCCAAATTTCTTTTTTTTCATGCAAGAAATACAAATTTACCAAGAATCGAGTTGTGAAAGTTGCCTGTGAAATACATTATCTCGGGCGAGTTTTCCCAATTCAAACAGATGTGCCTGGCAGCTGCGGGTTCCAGCAAAGACAGTGTAAAATAGTCTGAAAATGCAAACTCGTTTTCAAACTCGCACCTGTTTTACATAAGTTAGCATGTTTTTCCAATTCCATTAATTAGGCCACTCACAGGGAGACTATAAAAGGGGCCAACTGTGTTTTTTTTTACTGAGGGAAGATGGCTGTGTTTGTGAATGCTGGTGTTTTTGGTGTCTGGCTGGGATACCAGAGACTCTACCACCAGGCTGGAAGTGAACTGGAGCAAGAAACTGAGCAGACTGAAGAGGTTATGCAGGTACCATGGAGTCTGTGCAGGCAGCGTTTGTGGATGTTTGTAATGGTAATGCGGTGCAGGTGTGCGGAGGGGGGAGTGGTTAGGATGTTATGTGGGATGGGGTCTAGCCAATAGGACAGGGGGCATGGTGGGTGTGTGAGTGGGCAGTTGTGTGCTGTTGCTAGGTGATGTGTGATGCATCAGCTGACAATGTTGGGGTGGGTCGGGGTTCCCTGATGAGTGGTGTGTGTCACGTTTATGGCGTGGGCAAATGTTGTGCAGGCTGGATGGGAGTACCTTGTCTTGGTTCTGTGTAGAATGGACTGTGGGTGTGCATGCAGGGAGGAGGTGGGGTAGAGTGTTGTGCAGGCAGGTTGGGAGTGCCTGTCATGGGTGTGTGTGGAACGGGCTGCTGGATTTGTGTATGGGAAGGGGGGGTGGTTACGGTATGATGCAGTGGCCATGAGGGGTATTGTGGGTTGGTGTTGGTTCGGTAGGTAAAGAGTATGGGTGGAGATAAGGGCGCAGTGGGCGGATGAGTTGGTCTGTGGCAATTGAGAATTGGGTGCTGGTCAGATGTATGTGGGTGTGTGTGGGTAGAATAGGAACAGGTTTGTGTTGGTGCATGTGGTGTCTCTGTCTTTCATGGTGTGTGGGTATGAGGACCTGGGGGGGAGTGGTAAAGATGTTATGTGGGATGGAGTCTAGCCAAAAGGGATGGGGGAATGGTGGGTTTGTGGGTGGGCAGTTGTGTTCTGTTGCTAGGCGATGTGTAATGCATCAGAAGCCAGTGTTGGGGAGGGAAAGGGTTCACTGGTGCATGGTGTGTGTCAGGTTCATGGCGTAGGCAATTGTTGTGTGGGCAGGGTGGGAGTACCTTGTCATGGGTGTGTGTGGAATGGGCTGTAGGTGTGTGTGAGGGGAGGGGGGTGGGGTGTTGTGCGGGCAGATCGGGAGTAACTGTCATTGTTGTATGTGGAATTGGCTGCTGAATGTGTGTACCGGGAGGGGGGTGGTTAGGGTTTAATGCAGTGGCCGTGAGGGGTATTGTGGGTTGGTGTTGGTATGGTGGGTAAAGAGGATGGATGGAGACGAGGATGCGGCATGCAGACAAGGTGGTCTGTGGCAATTGGGAATTGGGTACTGGTCAGATGTATGTGGGTGTGTGTGGGTAGAATGGGAAAGGGTTTGTGTTGGTGCATGTGGTGTCTCTGTCTAAAATGGTGTGTGGGTATGAAGGCCTGGGGTTGGAAGGGTGGGTGGTGATATAGGATAGGGTATGATAAGGGGGGTGGGTGGATGTACTTATATGGGTAGGTATGTGTATATGGGGGCTGGGTGTGGACAGTCTGCAAGGTGGGGGGCGTGTCTCGAGGTGTGTGGTGTAAGGAATTGGTTTGTGTTCAGTGTTGTTACAGGGGGAGCAGGTGGGGGGTGTGTGTTGGGTGGATTTTTTGGGTGATGTGTGGGGGCAGTGGGTTTGAATGGGGTGTGGAGATGGTGGGGTCAGTGGAGGGTATACACTAATGGGATATAAAGTTGGGGGTGGTTATTTTCGTATGAGGGGGTGTGAGAAATAATTTTGTGATGACTGATTTAACTTCTTTGTCAATGTTGAGTCCTCTGGGTGTCAGAGTTTTGAGCGTGAATATCCATCTAAGTTCCACTTTGTTGAGGATTCTGGTGTGATCTCCTCCTCTCCAGATTTTCTGTATATGTTTGATCCCTATGAAGCTGGTGTATTATGTGTTGTTGTGATGTTCTTTGTAGTGTATGGGTATGCTGTGGTTCTCTGTTTGTTTGGTGATGTTTCTCAGGTGTTTGGCGATTTTGGTTTTCAGAGGTCTAATGGTCCTACCTATGTATTGTTGATTGCATGGGCGCATTGTATGAGGTATATTACATTGTTGATATTGCATGAGGATGCCTGTGTCTAATCCGGTCAGTAACATATGTTTGAGTGTTTGGTTGAACTTCTGTGTCAGGTCGGATTTGAGTGTTTCGTATGTGTCTTTGTCCTGGAGGATGCGTTGTGATTTTGCAATGTAGTCAGGTTTGTCTAAAATAATTATACCCCCCCCTGTCTGCTGGTTTGATTATTAGGTTTCTCTATGATTTGAGATTGTTCAGTGCACTTGCTTCATTTGCAGTGACTTTTGGGTTGTGCCATTTGTTCGGTGTGTTAAGTTTGTTTATGTCCTATGTTACTAGGCATTCGTAGGTATGTATGAGGTGTCCTTTCAAGTGACTGTGGAAGAAACTGGATGGGGATTTGAGTGTGGTGTGTTTGTATTGGTTGTGTGTGGGTTCTTTGGTGATGGGGTTTGACACCCTAGAAGTCACACTCACCCAAATAGGACAAGAAGATAGGAAACCTCTTTTAGCATACAAACAATGACCACAAAACACACAGAACCACATCCCCTTCATCACACAATTCAACATCTAGGTGACACAAAAAAAAATAATAATGATCAAACACTGGCACTTACTAAGGGAAGGCGCACAACTCACAGGCATCATACTCAGCAAACCCAAAGTGATCTGCTGCAAGGCCCCAAACATCCACAACAAGCTCGTTTTCATCCACACACCCCCCTATCTAGACACAAAGCACTCTAGATGACTCTAAACTCACAGGGGGATTCTTCCACTGTGTTACATGCACCAACTGTGTCACTCTCAAATACAGAAACACCACACCCACCACAACATTCTCATCCACAAAGACAGGCAACACATACAAAATTAAAGAACACATTTCATGCAATAACAACAATGTAATATACCTCATACAATGCCCATGCAATCTTCAATACATAGGTAGGAGCATTAGACCACTGAAAACCTGAATCGCCAAACACCTGAGAAACATCACCAAACAGAGAACTACAGCATATCCCTACACTGCAAAGAACATCACAACAGCAACACACAAGGCACCAGCTCCATAGGGATCAAACATATACAGAAAAACTGGAGAGGCGGAGATCACACCAGAATCCTCGACAAAGAGGAACTTAGGTGGATATTCACGCTCAAAACCCTGACACCCAGAGGACTCAACATTGACAATGAAGTGAAATTCGTCATCACAAAATAATCTCTCACACCCCATCATATGAAAATAATCCCCCCCAACCTTATGCCCCATCAGTGTACACCCTCCACAGACCCCCACCATCTCCGCACCCCATGCCAACTCGCTGCCCCCACACATCACCCATACAAATCCACCCAACCCATGCCCCCCAACCCCCTCTAACAACACTGGATACACACCCATCCCTTTCACCTCATACCTTGAGACACACCCCCCACCCTGCAGACTGTTCACCACACAGCTACCCTTATATGTACATCCACTCACCCTCCTTATCATACCCTATTCTATATCACCACCCACCATTCCAACCCCAGGCCCTCATACCCACAAACCATGTTAGACAGATACAACATGCACCAACACAAACCCATTCCCATTCTACCCACTGTCACAATCGTGGGATTTTGAGGCTGTTTTCCCAGGCTGGACTTAGGACCTGTATTACTCAACACAGATGCTTTCTGGAGGAGACTTGGTTTTATGAAGTTTCTCCGCATGAGAGGGTGCAGAAGACTGGTGGAGAGTTTGGTTCAACACGGAGACAGCTTGATGTGGCTGGGGAGCTGAAAGGAGGGTGATGGTAGCACGGAAGCTACTTGATGTGGCTGGGCAGCCATTAGGTGTAAGGTAGCAGTATGGAATGCTTCATGCGGCTTAGAAGTCATGATGTGAAAGGTGGCAGTACAGGCTGCTTGGATTGACTGAGAAGCTGTGTGGTGAAAGGCGGCAGTATGTACTGCTCGGAGCAGCTGAGAAGCCGTGAGGTGAAAGGTGGCAGTACAGACTGCTTGGAGTGCCGGGGAAGTTGTGAGGTGAATGGTGGTAACGTGGAAGATACTTGTTGTGGCAAGGGCACCGTAGGAGAATGGTGGTAGTGTGGAAGCTACTTGGAGCGGCTGAGAAGCCGTATGGAGATGGTGGTAGCATGATAGCTACATGGAGCAGCTGAGAAGATGTATGGAAATGGTGGTAGCGTGGAAGCTACTTTTAGCAACTAGGGAGCTGGATGAAAATGGTGGCAGCACGGGCTGCTTGGTGCGGCTAGGGAGCCGTATGAGAACAGTGGCAAAATCTATGGAGCACAGTGGGGAGGCTCACTTAGTTAGACTAAGGGACTTGTTGCATTGGCAACTTGTGTCAGCAGTAGGGATCCTTTTATATGGAACACAGGGTGCTCATAGGCTGAAAGAGAAGAAGAAGCATCCTCATTGGTGGTAGTGGAGGCACATGGGCAAATCCAAGATGGCCACGTCCATGGACCAAAGGACAGCACTTCCTGGATGTGAGCAACGGGGACAAGGCAGTCAGCAGGAGCCAGCATGGAGGTGGGACAGCAGCGGTACCTGCACCAGAGGGAGAAGGCACCAGCGTACAGCGTGGGAGCCAGAAGACACCGAGGGTCAGTGCGTGCAAAGGTAAGTGATGGGTTCTGATCCTGGTGTCTCTGTTGTGGCTTGTGACACCCACACACACCCACGTACATCTGAACAGTACCCAATTCCCAATTGCCACAGACCACCTCGTCTGCCTGCCATGTCCTAATCTCTACCCATCCTCTTTACCCACTGTACCAACACCAACCCAAATTACCCTTCACGGTCACTGCATCAAACCCTAACCACCCCCCTCCCCGTACACACATTCAGCAGCCTATTCCACACACATGATTGACAGTTTCTCCCGATCTGCCTGCATAAAACCCCACTCATCCCTCCCCGCATGCACACCTACAGCCCATTCCACACACACCCATGACAAGGTACTCCTACCCTGCTCACACAACAATTGCCTACATCACGAGCCTCATGCACACCACACACAAAGGAACCTCTAACTGTCCCAACACTATCCACTGATGCATCACACGTCGCCTAGCAACAGCACACAACTGCCAACCCACAGACCCACCATGCCCCACATCCCTATTTGCTAGACCCCATCCCACATAACATCCTAACCACTCCCCCATCTGCACACCTGCACTGCATCACCATTACAAACATCCACTCATGATTGGCCCTGCAAGTCACCTGACTGCACACTCACTTCAGGAAGTGCAGTACTTAAGAGCCTCACAAGCACAGATCCACTCATAGCCTCCTTGAAGAAGGAAGAATGCTGAAATGCACTGGAGACTCCTACATACATCCCACATCCATTCTGGCTTGCCTCCACTGACATTCCCCATTCCAACCAGGGACCGCCGATGCAGCCAGCAACTGCCCCCATATCGCCCGAATGCCCGCTGGTCCATACCGCTCACACCATCAGTAATTGGTTCCACCTCGGAGCAGCCTCTACCAGCGTGCCCAACCAAGTGTCCCGGACAGACCACCCCCTGCCCCAGGGGTGGTCCCAGACCACACGCCTGCATCCGGTCTCCCAGCAGTTCCCCTGCCAATGCCAGTGGCTCTGCACACACCTGCTGCATCAGGACCAGCCACTGGGGACCCAGCAGTCTACCAATTGCACCAGCTGCACACTGGTCTCTTACCACCTAAGGTCCAGTGACCACAAACCAACAACAGAGCCATGCACCCAAAGACCTACCGGCATTCTTTTGACTTTGCTCACAGACATTCTGCAGCTACCAGCTTTCCTTCAATGGGCGCAATGTTGACATCCCCCTCTCACCACAAAACCTACTGGTAGGTAAGTAACACTGAGACTCTCACCTACATGCGGGATGCCACCCAGGTGTTCTGACCAACTCTCTGCATCCCCCCACTTCCGGAGACATCCAAGACTGTTGGCCATAGGTCCAGCAGGGGTGAAGTGCTGGTCACTGAACTGCACAGCAAGGATCCCCCTGAAAGGGTCCACCTACCTCCCCAGTCCCATTCCCACTCCCATTCACCGCCATGCCTCCCCAACTTGCCCGGGACATCATCGGAGAAGCAATGTGACTACTCCAATAAAAGATTTGGCCCAAACATCTGTGTCTGGCTGTTTCATTTTCACTTTCACTTTCATTCTCATTGTTCATTTTCACGTTCACTTTCATTCTCATTGTTCATTTAAACTTTCACTTTCACTCTCATTCCAATTGTTCCATCCTCATTCCCATTCCCATTGCACCATTAGCACTGCAGCACCATCCCCATCCTCACTGCTCAGCAGTGCAACACTCACACCTACCCAGTCACCCCACACCATACTCACCCACTTTAAAACAACAGTTTTCACCACCACACCCAGGTGGAGCACACCTTACCCCCTTTATTCCCATTCTAACTTAGTGCAGGAACCGTACTCCCGCATAACGGTGCAGCACTCTGTACCACAACACACCACCCCCTGATCAACAAGAGTTCAGTTCTACCCCCCATTTTCATATGTTTTTCATCTTGCAAATTTACTAAGGACAAACTCTAGTGGGTTTTGAAGTGGGTTTTCTTTTTTTACTATTTAAACTCGGGAGAGATGTAAATGTCGAAATAACTCACCATCGTCCATATTTCTTCTTTTTCATGTAAGAAATACATCTCGCAAATTTAAAAAGAATCGAGTTGTGAAAGTTGCCCGTGAAATACATTATTTCGGGTGAGTTTTCCCGATTCAAACAGATGTGTCTGGCAGCTGCAGGTTCCATCGAAGGCAGTGTAAAATAGTCTGCAAATGCAAACTCGTTTTGAAACTCGCACCTGTTTTACATAAGTTAGCATGTGTTTCCAATTCCATTAATTAGGCCACTCACAGGGAGACTATAAAAGGGGCCAACTGTGTTTTTTTTTTTTTTTTACTGAGGGAAGATGGCTGTGTTTGTGTATGGTGGTGTGTTTGGTGTGTGGCTGGGATACCAGATGCTTTACTACCAGGCTGGAAGTGAACTGGAGCAAGAAACTGAGCAGCCTGAAGAGGTTTTGCAGGTACCACGGAGGCTGTGCAGGCAGCATTTTTTTAGGGGGGCATTTGAACCTGAACGCACTGGTCGATGGCAAGGTCATACAGATATTCAGGCTCAATTGTTCCAACATATTCCATCTGTATGACCTTGTCAAACTTGACATAGACCCTGAGACAGGTCGCTCACGTGCTGTCTTAGGAATGCATATGCTTTTGAGTGCGTTGCACTTTTTTGCAACAGGAAACTTCCAGTATGTCACTGGGAGGGTAGTAGGGATATCTCAGTCCACATTTTCCAGATATCTAACCCAGGTGATGGCTTAATTTCAGCCTCCGCTCCAAGCCTCAATCTGCTTCCTTAACCAAGAGTCACAATGGCATACATTCAAGGTAGCTTTTTATGTCATTGCAGGCATGCCAAATGTACTGGGCGCAATAGACTGCAAACACATTGAGCTGAGACCACCTCAGGATAGGGCACACATATTTTTGGATAGGCACCATTTCCATTCTACAAAAGTACAGGTGGTTTGTGGTGCAAAACTCAGAATCATGAGTGTTGTAGTTGGCTATCCTGGCTCATGTCACAATGCAGTCCTCAGTCAGTCATCCTTCCATGACAAATTGGAGGCTGGTCAAATGCCAGAAGTATGGCTTTTGGGTAAGTATTTAGCAATACTGTTTCTCCCTGTTTTTAAAATTAAATATTTGTTGATGTTTTTTTCCCCATTTCTCCACAATAGATGACTCTGGCAATGGGTGTTGCTCTTGATTACTGACTCCATTGTTGCTTCCAAATTCTCCAGCTGAGCACAAGTATAATGATGCACATAAGTCCACCAGATGTGTGATAGAACATACTTTTGGTCTTTTAAAGTCTAGGTTCCGTTGTCTAGATAAATCTGGTGGAATTTTATTGCATGTGCCCATTAAAGTGGCAGATATTGTGCTCTGCTATGGTCTTTTGCATAATATGTGTTTGCAGCAGCCTTTAACCGCTGATTATGTGGAGGGCAGTGAGCAGGCTGAAATTTTGGAGATATCAGGCGACAGCTGGAGCATAGAAACTGGAAGACAGGGGAGGCAGAACCTCATTGTGTAGCACTTTACTGGTAAGTGCCGTTCCTCACATTTTTAATGTTTAGTTTGTTATAAACAATTTTGAATATGTAGTTTACAAAGTGTATATTGTGAAATAGACTTTCACTGCACTTTGATACATTTACATTGTGTTGGCCCTTTGAACTGCCTGAATGTTGCTTTCTTAAACATAAACTCTACACAAACTCAATTATTCCAGAAAACTTTGTCCATTTTTGCAAGGTTAGTTGTTTTGCACAATTTGCTAGTGTGCTGTATGTCTTTTGAAATAAGATTGTAGTTCCCTAATCTGTGTTCAATATGTGTATGTTTGCTGCATGTTGTCCAACAATGATTGTTGTACTGTCTATTTGGTTTGTTTTGGGTTTGTGCTGCATTTATTATACCCTAAACTTATCCTTAAAATTACATGGTTAATACTTGGGGTAAACTTAAGCACATCCAAATGTGTCAAATAAACAATATTGAGCCATGTGTTCTCTTTCAAAAACATTTATTTATGTTGTTTAGTATCCAAATTTTGGGTATGTATACTTATTCAAAACCGCATTGTTAATGTATATTTTAACTATAGAAATGTCATTAAAACAAAATGCCATTTTTTTAATGCTTCAAGAAAAAAATTATATAAAATTCATGTAATAAACTTACCATTACATTCTCCAAATTGTGTATCTCTAGACACACCAAATATACATCTCAACTTTGCAAACATACACACGTGTTTTGTATTTGTTCCGCAACAGACATATAACATTAGAATGTAAAACACATTAGTAAATTACATTAAAACATTGGCCCTCATTCAGAGCCACTCGCTAGCGGCAGTATGCTCGTTCTGAGCGATGTTCGCACATCTGCGCATGCGTACGGATCGTTATACGCATGCGCGAACCAGTCAGTGCGGCCGAAATTCATGTGCTCACAAAATAGCGAATGCCTGCTATTTTGAGTGACAGAATGAGGCGTATGTGGGTGGTAACAGGGGAAGGTGCTTGAAAACGGGGAGTGGAGATCAGAACGCAGGCGTGCTTAAAGGTCAAAACGGGTGTTTTATGGGTGTGCATAATTAATACAGCAGCGTCATTGACCACGTCACTGGGTTATTTTATAGCCAGAACTGCTCGCAAGATTGTGGTAGCAAAAAACAACCACAAGAATAGCGAGCAGTTCATACGCTGGTCGATGTACTCGATTAATCTAATAAATAGCGGACATGACGTATGGTGCGAGCGGCCAGGGGGCGTTTTTAACAAATAAACGAGCGTATGTTTTGCTCGCTCGTTCAGACTTAGAGGTGTGAACAGACTGCAATTTGCGAACGGATCATTTGAATAGCCACCCCTTGTTTTTGAACGAACGACCGCAAATAGCGAACGGCTCTGAATCAGGCCCATAGTTTGCATCCTAAATTCTGATTTGCAGAACTAAGCCTAAACATGTTTAACAATATACGCTTTGTTTGGTGATACAAAATATATATCCAAGAAATATGTCCCAAAATGTCAAAATACATTAATCATATGATTCAAAACTATTTTTTTAGAGTTGTTGCTTAGTTTTCTCAATGTTTGCAACTTTTACAACCCAAACAAGTTTTCTGTGTAGAACACTTTGGTGTTACTAACATTTTAGACAATTTATGAAGTTGCAACATAGGTTAATTTTAGCCACCACCTCACTCAGAGCGATCCCTGCCACCCTGACTTGTTTGGCTGCCACCTCGTGTTTGTGGTGTGCATAGGGGTGGTGTAGAAATTGGAGTTGCTGCCTGGGAAGTGCTACTTGATGTGATACTTGCAGTATTTTCTGGTAAGTAGCCTAAAATCTGTGTGCCTAAACTTTGTAATATTCCTGAGAAATCACTAAAAGCAGAGTTTTGTATATTTACTGAAAGCAGAAAATGATCATTAAACCGATTAGAACTATAATTTTGCCATAAGTGTGAGTCCTCCAAATGAACAATGCTTTATCTAATTTGCTCCATAATGTTGGCCATCCATGTTAACTCTACCGTATGAGCCGTCTGGTTCTTTGTGTGTTGGTGTCCTATTTTATTTACTGTTTCACTTTCAGTGATGTACCTGCATAGCAAATCTATTTGTTGCTGTTGTAATGCAAACATATCTTGCCAGTATGTTGATTCTGGCTGGGGAGGTGGAGGGGTTGGAGTAGGTAGTAAAATGGGTGGAGTGGATGGCACAGTGTTAGTTGTCATCATAGTTTGCGTTGGAGGGATAAGTGTTAATGTATTCTGTTCTTCATTTTTGTATAGGCCTTCAGCATCCAAAAATGTGTCTTGGGTAAGGTCAGGTTGTTCAGACGAATCTAGCAGGTACACTTGGGTAAGTATTGTTTTTTTGCATATTTAAATAATGCATACCATTTTCTTATTGGTAAACATTTCAAAACATTAAACCATATATGTTGATCCAGATTTAAAAGTACTGTGTTGACTATATTTTCAACTACTGATTGTACTAACATGAACTGTTGGCCTGTGTTTTTTGGTTTGTGCTGGTTGTAAATTTTGGAGTAACCATTTAAATTATCATGGTTCAAGATTGCAGTTTTTTTTCCTTTGAATAATGTTGAAATTAATTGGATTTTTTCCCCCAAAAAAATGCAAAACAAAAACAGGGTTCTACTTGTAAAATTGCACTGCTTAACCCCCTTTATTTCATGAACATTATATTTCAGGATCAAGTATTTTATTCACCTAAAAAGGACAAACTATCAAACAACAACAACTGTACTGTTAGAACATGACATCCAATACTTCATCAACCACAAAACAATGCGTGATGTAGTGTGCAGGACATACAAGTCAATTGTAGAACAACTACTATTCCAACAGGTAAAATAGAACCACCTGAGGCAGGCAGTCTGGAAAGTAATTCTATCTTCTCATTTAGTCAGGCTTATTGAATTTGCCTAAATTTACATTTATGCAATAATGAGATGAGTTCAAAATCAATGCAGATTACATTTAAAAAACAAGAGAAGAGAGAAATGTTTTTTTTTAAATGGTTCAAAATAGAGTATTAGAGAATAACTCATTAAATGAAACTAACTAATATTTTTGCTTCAAGGGCCATATATACCTCAAAAGGTCAAAAAAGAAGGATAGTGGTACTTTAAAAAAGAAAATATTAAAATTACCAGAAAAAAATACTTCTTTCAGACTACACCAAAGGAAAGTCAACATAACAGCAACTGGACAAAGTCAAAACAAGGAGAGCAAACAAACATTTCCTATTCCCACAAATATGTATATGTAGCTTTTAACACCACAAAGCACGAATGCTAGAAACATAATTTTCTAATCCATACATATCTATCCAATTTTTGATCAACAAAAACTCACCATCCAGAAGAGAGTCCCCAAGAAAAAACAACCACATCCTAACATCTTGATGGTGTTGTTGGCTGTTCTAATGACTGTGGTGTAATGCGCCCTCCCCATGGCTGCCAATGTGTGTGTATGGGCAGTCTGAAGATAGCCCGTACACACTTGCTGATGGATAGATATATCTGCAGATATATTTGTCCATCAGCTGTGCAGCACAGCCAGTGCAATTTGTCTCTGAACGACAAAGTTCACAGATATATTGTGTGTGCACACTGGCCAAAAGGCAGCAGATATATTGACCGATCAATTGATTGGTGCATATCTCTATTAAGGATCCTGGCTGGTGTGTTTGCATATCTTATGCCCATTGCACATTTATTATATTTTGTCAGTGTGCACCAACCATTAATTATTCTGGGAATGATCCCAGTCAAATTATTTTGAAAAATTCTAAATTATTCTCTCTATTGGTATCTGATTTGCTTTAGTGTCATAATTAATGGCTTAATTATTAGATTGATTTTGTGCTATCCCATAATTACATCACATGTTTGATTAGTTGAACCTAAATTATATTGATTTGTCCTCTTCCACTGGATTACCTGTTCAGAATCTTGACTTTATCGAACATTATTGTTTCAGTAGAAAGTTGAAGTACTTATTCTTTTCATTGTTTATTTGTTTGTGTCAGTCTAGGGACTTTTTAGAGCATACCTCAAAAGTTACGTTTTTTAACAATTATGGTAGGTTGAGTGCCCCAACAAAGAGAGTACTTTGTCCCTTTTATCTTTCTTTACCTGATTTTTACTCTCACGGGAGCATGTCCATCTCATTATTGTCTGGTACCTACTGTATATAGTTGTCAATTTCTCAGAGACTTCTGGACATACCTACCATTTATACTAAGGTTATTCCTCTCCCCTACCCCTAGAACATACACTCCTTTCTTGTATGTAAAACTATGTCAACCTTCTCATGAATGTTCCAATGATACTAAAAGCTCACGCTTTCTAAATATAAGTTCAACATCTTTTATACTTTAGTTCGTATCCTCCTATCCAGCTTTCTCACCATGGACATCAGCATGCTCTTCTCTCTTTTTCCATGTCCAATGCCTAGATTACAACCTTGGCGTAATTTTTTTCTTCACTATCTCCTCCAGTCCTATTGCTTACATACTAATGAATACAAAACAAAGATGAAAAAGGAGAAAGATTCATTTTCCTAAGGTGCTCTAAGGATCATATTATCTACTAATATAAAATCATGTTACATTTTTGTATTAGAAATGTATTAATTAACATTTATAAGAGAAAGGATATTTGATTAATTTTTCTAATTTAATAACCAGACTTAAAACAACTAGGGGTATATTTACTAAAGTGAGAGTTTTTAGAAGTGGAGATTTTACCCATAGCAACCAATCAAATTCTAGCTATTATCTTCTTGAATGTGCTAATTGAAAGTTAAGTAAAATCTGATTGGTTGCTAGGGGCATCATCTCCCCTTCTAAAAACTCTCACTGTAGTAAATATAGGCACTAGAATCTATTTTTATCCTTTTATTTATAAAGTATAGTCTTACAAATAATTTTTCTCAAAGCCAATTTTCTACTGATAAATTAGTTTATACTGAGATTTTCCTGATGGATAAGTTGTAGTTACTTATTCTTTATTTCATACATTTATTATGTTGAGTCTATCCAACCTTATCATATATAACCATTGGAGGAAAGGGTACTTAAAATGGCCCTGGAAAAATATCTGGAAGTGGTCTCATGTGGGCGCCACCAAATCAATTATAGGCAAAACTATCAACAAGTGCATCAAAAGACCTGAAGAAATTGATGACAGGCAAGGCTAATCATGCACCAAACCAATGTTCCTCCAACTGACCAACTCTTCTACAGTGCTCTATACACTAAATAAACTATTTCATCAGACCAGCCAACTTCTCTTCAACTGAGGACACATAAGAAGTCAGACAGTGTCTACCTCCTGCATATTTTTGATGGGGCACAGAGTGACAGGTATACAGTTTATTTAGAATATACAATGTATCCTGCTACATATTTGCTCATAGTGCATAATTTTGGCTTACAAGCGTTATGTTGTGGTGAGGCATACTGTATGCCATGAAAGACTATACACCATGCAGTATACAATATGACTGCTGGGTGGTGAATGCTCCATGGATGAAAACTACAGTACTGAATACAATACTGTAGCAGTGCACGATAATCTGTGATAGGCTAGACAATAACTTTCAGGCAGTGTAAACAGTCAATCCTCATGCTTGAATGATCACTTTATGTCAAGACTATAGTAAACCGTTGTAGACATTATATTGTACTTACTGTATTACAGGACATCCATACTGTATATTGTCACTACATAGTGTAAAGATGCCTGGTTAAAGACGCATCGGCAGTTTTTCAAAAATACAGATTAGTTCAGGTTTAAAATGTTTAAAGTACTGTGGTCAACTTTATACACTGAGCTGCTCATTCCCAGATATTACTGCACAAGTTGCACTTTGATTGACAACAATTGTATGTAATATTTAACCAAAATGAGACTAACCCCTGAAGAAGTATCTTGGAGACAAAACGTGTAGGGTTGCTGTTTACTGGACGCACTCTAGGAATTTAAAATTGTGGATATTGACTCCAACAAAAAATTGTACATGCACAGATGTGGGATTATTTTATGTATCATTTGTGGATTGTAAATTTGATTTATTAAGATGACTAATGGCCCCCATACATCAGCAATTGATTGCAGCAATTCTGAAATATCTTTCCTTTTTTCAATTTATTGGGATAATTCTGCAATCTGCGAAAAAATTTATACACAATCGATTACAAATTGCTCAATTGCTGCAATCAATTGCTGATGTATGGGGGGCCTTAAGTGTAAGTGATTTATAAAATAAGTAACATTTTGTTTTTATAAGGATGCCATATATTATGTAAGTAATCTAATAAAAATACTTTTTCACATATGATTGTAACTATAAAGGTTTTTACTTTTGACTATCTTTGATCTAGAACAGCAACCTCTCGTAGACATTACACATTATATTATAAGGGCTTGGTCGGGCCCATATATTAAGTCTGAATAGAAAAAAAAATGGAAATCTCCATAGAGAATTCCGAAGGAGGAGGCAGGGTGTTTAAGGAGATACACCTCAAAAGCTATTGAGGTACCGGGCTGAAATTTGGCACGGACGGGTAGAACTTTCATTTCGATGCTGCCTGCTAAATTTCAGGGCAAAAACATAAAATATGGGGATTTGGGAGTAATCTAAAGCTTCAATTGTCACTATTTTCTGACATTCTCAATTAGCAAAACTTTTCTGCTGTTCTCTATGGGGGATATTTGGGAAGTCATGACTCAGGGTAGGAGGCGAATTTAGACTTGGGCTTTATTTTACTAGGTAGCTATTGTTCCAGAATAGGGCCTTTAGGGGTTCCGGTAGTTGAGAAAGTTACAGTTTTTAAACTATTCCCTTACAAATATACCGTTATACAGATAGGAAGTTTTAATTCTTTGCGCAGCCGCAGTAGGAGACTTCAGCAGGTGTAATCACTATGGCTTCACTTGGGTGCAGCAAGATGGCTGCCTTTTGCGGTTGGTAGCTGGGGCCAGGACCGGGGGGAAAGAATGCTGGCATTTTCTGAGGCCGGGATGTGGGGGAGAAGGGGTAAAGGTTAGCTGGCATTAGCTATGGCCAGGAACCAGGGATGGTAGCTGGCATTAGTAGCAGCAGTGTAGCAGATTTTAGGACCCGGGGGAGGTAGCAGCAGACAGATGCAGGCTCAGATCTGGAATAACCATAATACCTGCATCTGTTTTTTTTTAAAAAACAAACACAGAAGCAGGGACAGGTCAGTGATATCCAACTGTGCTTCTGTGTTTAATTAAGAAAATAAGTGTAAAAAAATGGTGTGGCCCCCTCCCCAAAAACAACATCCAGCACTGGGCTTTAGAAAGCCAGTCCTGGTTGTGCTAAATACAGGGGACAAAGGACGAAGTAGAACCAGCATAAGGCTTTTCAGAACCAGTCCTGGTTGCCAAAATATGGGGGACAAATTATGTAGGGTTCCCCTATATTCAGTGCAACCAGCACTGGGCTCTGAGCTGGCCCTGGTTCAGTAAATACAGGGGCGCTTCACACCGGTATTTCTGTACTGAAATCCCGGGCTGAGCTGTCATTAGAGGACACTACTAATGTACGAGGGTCCACATACTTTCAGGGTTTTTTTTGCCAAGACTCTGGATTGCCTGAAGAGGACAGAGCCACACATAGGAGAGGTGAATATGGAATATTTATTACAGATAATACATAGGATTATCTACTTGGAGAAGAGGACAGATTGGCTCCAGGGATACTAGGTGAGTATGTGAAATAGTGTGTGCATGTGTGAGTACATGTGTGTGTTTGTGTATATGTATGTTTAAATAAAATTGTACTTTTCTACTGGTTGTGTGTGTTCTATGGTTTTTTAATATTGTTTTTGCTGTGGAACTACAGGTACCAGCAGGCTCATAATGCCCCGCATGCTGATACTTGTGGTTCTCCAAGTACCAGCATCCTGGGGAGGCTTGCTAGGAACTGTAGTTCCACAGCAAAAGGCAATATTTAAACTTTCCTTGCATGACACTTTACACAATCAACCTGGCCCTCACTGCCCAGGTGTGCTGGGGATGGTATACAATCGGGAAGCCGGCTGCCTTAATACCAGCAGCCTGCTTCCCGACTGTCATATCCCGGCGAGGGTGAAATGCTGTGCATCTGTATGTAGACGCCTGACATTTCCCCAATGCCGGGAGACAGGTACCCGGCATCCCGATCGAAGAGATGCTGGGCGCCTCGAGTGGACAGCCCTTTATTGGGGGGGTCCCCAGCTCCCCAGGGATCCCCGGCCTGGGCTGACTAGTGGTCAGGAGTGATGCTTCAGCTGGGGGGCCCAGTGAAAGGGCTCCCCTGGCTGTGACATCACCCCCCACTAGAAAGAGTCCAATGCTGGTACTGGGAAATACTGTGGGATTTTATGCATTTTTTCCCTCTGTATTTCCAGAACCAGGACCGGCTCAGAACCCAGTGCTGGTTGTGCTGAATACAGGGAATCCCTACATCATTTGTCCCCTGTATTTTGGCAACCAGGACTGGTTTTGAAAAGACTGGTGCTGGTTGTGCAACATATGGGGGACCAGTATGTCATTTGTCCCCTGTATTTAGCACAACCAGTACTGGCTTTCCAAAGCCCAGTGCTGGTTGTTTTTTTGAGGAGGGGGCCAAGCCATTTTTTTTCCATAGGTGTTTTTTTAAATTAAACACAGAAGCACAGATGGGTCTCACTGACCTGTCCATTCTATGTTTATTTAAATGCAGGTATCATGGATTGCTCAGATCCAAGAATGCATCAGTCTGTTGCTACCCTCCCCAGGTCCTGCCACCTGCAACACCACCGCCGCTAGCACCCATGGGTGCCAGTCACAGCTAATGTCTTCTAGCCCCCTGGTCTGGCCACAGCTTATGGCTGCTTCCTTCCCCCAAGCACACTGCTACTACCACCCACACTGACCTGCTATCTTGGTGTACTCAAGTGAAGCCACAGTGAGTACACCTGATGGAGGCTCCTACTGAGGCTGTGCTTAAAGTTGAAACTTCCTATCTCTATATTGGAGGTTTTGTGAGGTAATAGTTTAAAAACTTTAACCTTCTCAATTACCTAAACCCAAAAAGAACCTACCCTGGAACAATAGCTATCTAATAAAACAAACCCAAAGTATAAATTTGCTTCCTCCCCTGAGATATGCTTTCCCAAGTATCCCTCATAGAGAACAGCAGAAAAGTGATCCTAATTGTGAATGTCAGAAAAAAGTGAAATTTGGAAAATTAAATTACTCCCAAATCCTCATTTTTTATGTTTTTTTCCCTGAAATTTAGCAGGCAGTACCGATCAACAGTTTTACCTGTTCTTGCCAAATTTCAGCCCGATACCTCAAATAGCTTTTAAGGTGTACCCCTTAAACACCCTTCCCCCTTTGGAATTTCTCTGTTTTTTTCAAGAGGACTACTATGTCACTTGTCCCCTTTATTTTGGCAACCAAGACTGGCTCTGATTAGTCTGGTGCTGGTTGTGCTTAATACAGGGAACCCCTATGTCGTTTGTCTGCTGTGATTAGCACAACCAGCACTGGGGTTCCAAAGCCTGTATCTGGTTGTGCTGTGGAGGCACGTTTATATATATATATATATATATATATATATTACACTTTCATTTTTTAATACAATACATGTATGGATCTCACTGATACATTCAGGTATCTTATTGATTTGATTTTCTTAGGTGCATGCCTTGCACCACGAGTCCCCCTGTCACCCGCTGATGCTTCTGTGCATGCCCATTGCTGCCACTGCTCTACACCTCCACTGCTGCCACTGCCCCATACACCTGCAGACTTCCCCCACAGCCATCTCTTCCCCTGCACCCTTAAAACACCTCCAGTGTACTGTCTGCTCCTCCTCCCATGTTAGTGTACCTACTTGTTGTCCTTCTGCCCTGCAGGTGGCCTGGTTTGATGGTTAAGAAATTATAAAAAAAACCTATGAAATTATATAGACAAAAAGCATTATGGTTTTACATGTTGCATTAAGGTTTCTTACACATTATCTGAAATTTCACAAAATCTTCTGAATTTGTGCCACTCAAACTATAAAATCAATGAAATTATGATCATTAAGGCTGATGTTCCTTGCACAATATAGATATGGTATACCATCACACCCTGTGGTTAATGGCAGATTCAGCACTCTCACATAATGAGATTGCTGTCACTCACAAAATGGTGGAGCTGATAATTCACAGACAAACATAAAAAATGAGGTTTTGGTAGTAATCTAAATGCTCCAACTGTCAGTTTTTCTGACATTGTCAATTAGGAACCCTTTTGAGCAGTACTCTATGGGGGTTTTTGGGGAAAGCAAAACTCAAGTTAGGGGTGGAATTTAAACTTGGGGTTTGTTTTATTAGGTAGCTATTGTGCCAGGGTACATGCTTTTGGGGTCCAGGTAAATTAGAAAGTTATAGTTATCAAACTATTACATCAAGAATGTGAAATTATACAGATAGCACTTTCAACTTGTTGCACAGCTGCAGTAGGAGCTTCCAGCAGATGTAGTCATAGTGGCTTCACTTGGGTGCAGCAAGATGGCTGTTGTTTGTGGGCAGTAGCAGGCAAAGTAGCGGCGGAGGGGACCTCTGCAGCGGTGGGTGGCAGTTCACGGTTGTCGGCAGGGGACATGGGTGTCAGCAGGGGGACGCGGGTGTTGGCGGGGGTGAGGGTGTTGGCGGTAGAGGGTCCGGCGGAGGGTCGGGTGGCGGTGAGAGCATTGGCAATGGGCATGGACCTGACAGGATTCAGACTCCACTAGCCACTGTGCCGAATACGGCAGTGGCACCATATTTTTGAAATTCAAAGATGGCCGCCGCTAGCCAATCACGGCTCATGGCAGCCATCTTTCAATTTTAAAATGGGCGCTGCTGCCATACTTGGCAGAATGGCTGGTGGAGACTAGATCCTTTCGGATCCATGCCCGTCGCCGACATCCGAACAGGCGTCGGTCCCGCAGCTGCCTCCCACAAAGACGTCGTGAGCTGTGATTGGCTCGTGGCATCCATCTTTGATTTTCAAAGATGGCCACCACAAACCAATCATGACTCGTGACATCATTGGAGGCGGCGGCACCTGCAGAGGACCATAGAAGACCTGGGGAAGTGGCAGCCACTCCCCTGGTGAAGATGCCAGAAGCCCTGGTGGGTGGGCACCTATTAGGCAAAGACGCTGAAGCCCTGGTGGGTTGGCACCTGCCAGGTGAAGACACCGGAAGTCCTAGTGGGTGTCAGCCACAAAAAAGAGCTATCACAGGCTGCCGCCCACTAGTCGAAGACACCGAAGCCTGGTGGGTTGGCGCCCACCAGGCGAATATGCCAGAAGTCCTAGTGGGCAGCAGCCATGAAGAAGAGCTATCACAGGCTGCCGCCCACTAGGTGAAGACGTCAAAACCCTGGTGGGTTGGTGCCCACCAGGCAAAAATGCTGAAGCCCTGGTGGGTTGGCACCCACCAGGAGAGGATGCCTAAGTCCTGGGGTGGCGGCGGCCATAGAAAAGAGCTTAAAGGCTGCCGTCCCCCAGGTGAAGACCTGTAAAATAAAATATTACAATATTAAAGTGTGTTGTGTTATTTTAATATTTATTTTTACAAGTGGCTACAGGTGGCAGTGAGCCCTAATGCCCAGCATGCTGGTACTTGTGGTTTTCCAAGTACCAGTATGCTGGGAGACGTGCTGGGACCTATAGTTCACATGCAAAAGAAAATATTCTTTAAAATGCACCACACAACACAATCAACACAGCACCCACTGCCCAGGGGTGCTGGGGATAGCCCTGTGCTATCAGCCTGGGCCTGGGGTGCCCTAAGGAGGGGTAACCATTTATTGGGGGGGTCCTCAGCTCCTCAGGGATCCCTGGCCTAGACTGACTAGTGGTCAGGGTTGATGCTGTGGCTGGGGGTCCCGGTTAAAGGGCTCCCCTGGATATGGCATCAGCCCCCTATTAGAAATAGTCCATTGCTGGTCCTGGAGAATGCAGGGGGACCCTACTCATTTTTTTCCCCCATATTTCCAGAACCAGGACCGGGTCAGAGCCCAGTGCTGGTTGCACAACTTACGGTGGACCCCTACATCATTTGTCCCTGTATTTTGGCAACCAGGGCTGGTTCTGACTAGCCCGGTGATGGTTGTGCTTAAATATGGGGGAACCCTATGTCATTTGTTCCCTGAATTTAAGCACACCCATGACTAGCAGCCTGTTTAAAAAAAAATGGCATAGCCCCATCCCCCAGAAAACAACCAGCCCTGGATTTGGTGCCCCAGTACGGGTTGTGCTAAATACAGGGGACAAACAACATAGGGGTCCCCTGTATTAAGCACAACCAGCACCAGGCTTTTGATAACCTGTCATGCTTGCCAAAATACGGGGGACAAATTACCTAGAGGTCCCCCGTATATAGAGCCACCAGCACAGGGCTCTGAGACAGTCCTGGTTCTGGAAATACAGGGGGAAAAATGCATAGGGCTCCCCCTGTATTTCCCAGAACCAGCACCAGACTCTGTCTAGCGGGGGGGGTGATGCCACAGCCAGGGGAGCCCTTTCACCGGGTCCCCCAGCTGCAGCATCACACCTGACCGCTAGTCAGCTTAGGCCAGTGATCCCTGGGGAGTTGGGGACCCCCCAATATAGGGGTCC
The DNA here is from genome assembly GCA_031769625.1 of Taudactylus pleione. Lineage (NCBI taxonomy): Eukaryota > Metazoa > Chordata > Amphibia > Anura > Myobatrachidae > Taudactylus > Taudactylus pleione. The sequence goes on along the minus strand of JAUIMM010000150.1, from coordinate 2,830,382 downwards.
CCCTCCTCAGGGCACCCCAGACCCAGGCTGATAGCCCGGGGCTATCCCCTAAACCCCTGGGCGGTGGGTGCCAGGTTGATTATGTATAGTGTGGTGCAAAAGAAAATATAAATATTGTCTTTTGCAATAGTACTACAGGTTCCAGCAGGTATCCCCCGCATGCTGGTACTTGGAGAACTACAAGTACCAGCAGGTGGGGTATTAAGGGCCTGCTGGCACCTATAGTACCCCTGCAAATGAAATATTAACATAAATCAAACAGACAATGTTTTCAAAAGTATTTTATTATGCCGCACCTTCACCTGGAGGTCGACTGACTTTAAGCTCTTTTACATGGCCGTCGCCCATCCAGGACTTCTATGGTGCCTTCACCTAGAGCGCGGCGGCCAGAAAGCTTTTTTGCGTGGCCGCTGCACATCCAGGGCTTCCAGTCATCTTCTTTCTTCAGCTGGTCTCTCCAGCTCCCTGGCCGATGACTGAATGGACGGGGCTCGCGCTGCTGGCTGTATTTAAGCCAGCCAAGGGGGCGGGGCAATGACGTCGTGAGCCGTGGTTGGCTCGCGGCGGCCATCTTTGAATTTCAAAAATGTCGCTGAGGCACCATTTGTGAAAAGAGCATGCTCGGTTCTCACCATTGAATTCAATGGTGAGAACTGCTCATTGGTTGAGAGGCGGAAGGCTCATCTCTCTCTGCCAATGAGCGCTCCGCATCAGGATTTCTGTACTGAAATCCCAGGTGGAGCTGTCAATCAGGCAGCTCCGGTTATCTCCATTTTTTTTTTTTGCCATGACCCTGGATTGTGCGCAGAGGAACTGTTCCACGCATAGGAGGAGGTGAGTATGGATTTTTTTTTTAACAGGTAATCCATTGGATTGTGTACTGGAGAAGAGGAATGATTGGCTTCAAGGATACATAGGTGAATATGTGAGATAGTGTGTATGCATGTGTGAGTACATGTGTGTGCATGTATGTTTTAATAAAATTATACTTTTCTACGGTGTGTGTGTGTTTTTTTCAATATTGCATTTGCTTTGGAACTGTGGCCCTGATTCAGAGCCGTACGCTCTTTGCGGACGGTCGTTCTGAAAAAGGGGCTGGCTATTTAAATGAAGTGCTCGCTCTTTGCGGTCTGTTGATGCCTCTAAGTCTGAATGAGCTAACAAAACCTGAGGCCGCTATTTTGAGAAAAACGCCCCCTGGCCGCTTGCATCATACGTCATCTCCGGTATTTATTAGATTAATCGAGTACATCGAACGGCATATGAACTGCTTGCTATTCTTGTGGTAGCATTTTCCTACCACAATCATGCGATCAGTTCAGGCTAAAAGACAACCAAGTGACGTGGTCAATGACGCTGCTTTGTTAATTATGCACACCCTTAAAACGCCCGTTTTGACCATTTGGCACGCCTGCGTTCGGATCTCCACTGCCCGTTTTCAAGCACCTTCCCCTGTTACCACCCACAAACGCCTCATCCTGTAACTCAAATTAGCAGGCATTCGCTATTTTGTGAGCACATGAATTTCGACCGCACTGGCTGGTTCGCGCATGCGTATTACGAACCGTACGCATGCGCAGTTGTGCGAACATCGCTCGGAACAAATGAGCAGCCGCTTACGAGCGGCTCTGAATCAGGGCCTAAAGGTACCAGCGAGCCCATAATACCCCGCATGCTGATACTTGTGGTTCTCCAAGTACCGGCATGCAGGGGAGGCTTGCTGAGACCTGTAGTTCCACAGCAAAAGCCAATATTTATATTTTCAAATGCACCACACTTTTCTGGGAAGCCCTGGATGTTTGGCGGCCAAACAAAAGAGCTTACTGGCTGCCGCGCTCGAGGTGAAAATGCCGCAGAAGCCCTGGATGTGCAGCGGCTGCGCAAAAGAGCTTACTGCCCGCTGCGCTCCAGCTGAAGGTCCCGGTAAATAAAAGATTTATAAGACTGTGTGTGTGTTTTATTTGAATATTTCTTTTGCAGGGGTACAATAGGTGCCAGCAGGCCCTTAATACCCTGCCTGCTGGTACTTGTTGTTCTCCAAGTACCAGCATGTGGGGGATACCTGTTGGGACCTGTAGTACTATTGCAAAAAACAATATTTATATTTTCTTATGCACCACACTATACATAATCAACCTGACACCAACCACCCAGGGGTTTAGGGGATAGCCCCGGGCTATCAGCCTGGGTCTGGGAAGGGGACCCCAATATTGGGGAGTCCCCAGCTCCCCAGGGATCACCGGTCTGGGATGACTAGCTGTCAGGGGTGATGCTGCGCCTGGTTGACCCAGTGAAAGGGCTCCCCTGGCTGTGGCATCACCCCCCCACTAGACAGAGTCAGGTGCTGGTTCTGGGAAATACAGGGGGTGCCCTATGCATTTTTCCCCCTGTATTTCCAGAACCAGGACTGGCTCAGAGCCCTGAGCTGGTGGCTCTAAATACGGGGGACCTCTAGGTAATTTGTCACCCGTATTTTGGCAAGCAAGATAGGTTATCAAAAGCCTGGTGCTGGTTGTGCTTAATACAGGGGATCGGCATGGATCCGAAAGGATCTAGTCTCCTCCAGCCATTCTGCCAAGTACGGCAGCGGCGCCCATTTTAAAATTGAAAGATGGCCACCATGAGCCGTGATTGGCTAGCGGCGGCCATCTTTGAATTTCAAAAATAGGGCAGAGGCGCCATTTTTGAAATGGGCGCCGCTGCTGTATTCGGCATAGTGGCTAATGAAGTCTGAATCCTGTTGGGTCCATGCCCACTGCCAATGCTCCAACCACCGCCGGACCCTCTACCGCCAACACCTGCACCCCCGCCAACACCCTCATCCCCCTGCTGACACCCGTGTCCCCTGCTGACAACCGCAAACCACCACCCACCGCCACTGAGGTCCCCACCGCTGCTGCTTTGCCCACTACTGCCCACAAACAACAGCCATCTTGCTGCATCCAAGTGAAGCCACTATGACTACATCTGCTGGAAGCTCCTACTGCCGCTGCGCAACAAGTTGAAAGTTCTATCTTTAAAATGTCGCATTCTTGAGGTAATAGTTTGATAACTGTAACTTTCTAATTCACCTGGACCCCGAAAGCACGTACCCTGGCACAATAACTACCTAATAAAATAAACCCCAAGTTTAAATTCCACCCCTAACTTGAGTTTTGCTTTCCCCAAAACCCCCCATAGAGTACTGCACAAAAGGGTTCCTAATTGACAATGTCAGAAAAACTGACAGTTGGAGCATTTAGATTACTACCAAAACCTCATTTTTTATGTTTGTCTGTGAATTAGCAGCTCCACCATTTTGTGAGTGACAGCAATCTCATTATGTGAGAGTGCTGAATCTGCCATTAACCACAGGGTGTGATGGTATACCATATCTATATTGTGCAAGGAACATCAGCCTTAATGATCATAATTTCATTGATTTTCTAGTTTGAGTGGCACAAATTCAGAAGATTTTGTGAAATTTCAGATAATGTGTAAGAAACCTTAATGCGACATGTAAAACCATAATGCTTTTTGTCTATATAATTTCATTGTTTTTTTTATAATTTCTTAACCATCAAACAAGGCCACCTGCAGGGCAGAAGGACAACAAATAGGTACACTAACATGGGTGGAGGAGCAGACAGCACACTGGAGGTGTTTTAAGGGTGCAGGGGAAGAGATGGCTGTGGGGGCAGGCTGCAGATGTATGGGGCAGTGGCAGCAGTGGAGGTGTGGAGCAGTGGCAGCAACGGGCATGCACAGAAGCATAAGCGGGTGACTCGTGGTGCTAGGCATGCACCTAAGAAAATCAAATCAATAAGATACCTGAACGTATCAGTGAGATCCATCCATGTATTGTTTTAAAAAATGAATGTGTAATATATATATATATATATATATATAAAAAAACGTGCCTCCACAGCACAACCAGATTCGGGCTTTGGAACCCCAGTGCTGGTTGTGCTAATCACAGCAGACAAATGACATAGGGGTTCCCTGTATTAAGCACAACCAGCACCAGACTAATCAGAGCCAGTCTTGGTTGCCAAAATAAAGGGGACAAGCGACATAGTAGTCCTCTTGAAAAAAACAGAGAAATCCTAAGGGGGAAGGGTGTTTAAGGGGTACACCTTAAAAGCTATTTGAGGTATCGGGCTGAAATTTGGCAAGAACAGGTAAAACTGTTGATCGTTACTGCCTGCTAAATTTCAGGGAAAAAACATAAAAAATGAGGATTTAGGAGCAATCTAATTTTCCAAATTTCACTTTTTTCTGACATTCACAATTAGGATCACTTTTCTGCTGTTCTCTATGAGGGATACTTGGGAAAGCATATCTCAGGGGAGGAAGCAAATTTATACTTTGGGTTTGTTTTATTAGATAGCTATTGTTCCAGGGTAGGTTCTTTTTGGGTTTAGGTAATTGAGAAGGTTATAGTTTTTAAACTATTACCTCACAAATCTGCCAATATAGAGATTGGAAGTTTCAACTTTAAGCACAGCCTCAGTAGGAGCCTCCATCAGGTGTACTCACTGTGGCTTCACTTGAGTACACCAAGATAGCAGGTCAGTGTGGGTGGTAGTAGCAGTGGGCTTGGGGGAAGGAAGCAGCCATAAGCTGTGGCAAGACCTGGGGGCTAGAAGACATTAGCTGTGACAGGAACCCATGGGTGTTAGCGGCGGTGGTGTTGCAGGTGGCAGGACCTGGGGAAGGTAGCAACAGACTGATGCATTCTTGGATCTGAGCAATCCCTGATACCTGTATTTAAATAAACATAGAAGAAGGGACAGGTCAGTGAGACCCATCTGCACTTCTGTGTTTAATTTAAAAAAACACCTATGTAAAAAAAATGGCTTGGCCCCTCCTCAAAAAAAACAACCAGCACTGGGCTTTGGAAAGCCAGTACTAGTTGTGCTAAATACAGGGGACATATGACATACTGGTCCCCCATATGTAGCACAACCAGCACCAGACTTTTCAAAACCAGTCCTGGCTGCCAAAATACAGGGAACAAATGATGTAGGGATCCCCTGTATTCAGCACAACCAGCACTGGGTTCTGAGCCGGTCCTGGTTCTGGAAATACAGAGGGAAAAAATGCATAGAATCCCACAGTATTTCCCAGTACCAGCATTGGACTCTTTCTAGTGGGGAGTGATGTCACAGCCAGGGGAGCCCTTTCACTGGGCCCCCCAGCTGAAGCATCACCCCTGACCACTAGTCAGCCCAGGCCAGGGATCCCTGGGGAGCTGGGGACCCCCCCAATAAAGGGCTGTCCACTCGAGGCGCCCAGCATCTCTTCGATTGGGATGCCGGGTACCTGTCTCCCGGCATCGAGGAAATGTCAGGCGTTTACATACAGATGCACGGCATTTCACCCTCGCCGGGATATGACAGTCGGGAAGCAGGCTGCTGGTATTAAGGCAGCCGACTTCCCGATTGTATACCATCCCCAGCACACCTGGGCAGTGAGTGCCAGGTTGATTGTGTAACGTGTCATGCAAGGAAAGTTTAAATATTGCCTTTTGCTGTGGAACTACAGTTCCTAGCAAGCCTCCCCAGGATGCTGGTACTTATAGAACCACAAGTATCAGCATGCGGGGCATTATGAGCATGCCGGTACCTGTAGTTCCACAGCAAAAACAATATTAAAAAACCATAGAACACACACAACCAGTAGAAAAGTACAATTTTATTTAAACATACATACACACAAACACACACATGTACTCACACATGCACACACTATTTCACATACTCACCTAGTATCCCTGTAGCCAATCTGTCCTCTTCTCCAAGTAGATAATCCTATGTATTATCTGTAATAAATATTCCATATTCACCTCTCCTACGTGTGGATCTGTCCTCTTCAGGCAATCCAGAGTCTTGGCAAAAAAACTCTGAAAGTATGTGGACCCTCGTACATTAGTAGTGTCCTCTAATGACAGCTCAGCCCGGGATTTCAGTTCAGAAATACCGGTGTGAAGCGCCCCTGTATTTACTGAACCAGGGCCAGCTCTGTGCTGGTTGCGCTGAATACAGGGGAACCCTACATAATTTGTCCCCCATATTTTGGCAACCAGGACTGGTTCTGAAAAGCTTTATGCTGGTTCTACTTCCTATGGGGGTCCCCTACATCCTTTGTCCCCTGTATTTAGCACAACCAGGACTGGCTTTCTAAAGCCCAGTGCAGGTTCTTATTTTTGGGGAGGGGGCCACACCATTTTTTTTTACACTTTTTTTCTTAATTAAACACAGAAGCACAGTCTCACTGACCTGTCCCTGCTTCTGTGTTTGTTTTTTAAAAAAAACAGATGCAGATATTATGGATATTTCAGATCTGAGCCTGCATCTGTGTGCTGCTACCTCCCCCGGGTCCTAGCACCTGCTACACTGCCACTACTAATGTCGGCTACCATCCCAGGTTCCTAGCCATAGCTAATGCCAGCTAACCTTTACCCCTTCTCCCCCCACATCCCGGCCTCAAAAAATGCCGGCTTCCTTCCCCCCGGTCCTGGCCCCAGCTACCAACCGCAAAAGGCAGCCATCTTGCTGCACCCAAGTGAAGCCATAGTGATTACACCTGCTGAAGTTTCCTACTGTGGCTGCGCAAAGAATTAAAACTTCCTATCTGTATAACGGTATATTTGTAAGGGAATAGTTTAAAAACTGTAACTTTCTCAACTACCTAAACCCCTAAAGGCCCTATTCTGGAACAATAGCTACCTAGTAAAATAAAGCCCAAGTCTAAATTCGCCTCCTACCCTGAGTCATGACTTCCCAAAAATCCCCCATAGAGAACAGCAGAAAAGTTTTCCTAATTGAGAATGTCAGAAAAAAGTGACAATTGAAGCTTTAGATTACTCCCAAATCCTAATTTTTTATGTTTTTGCCCTGAAATTTAGCAGGCAGCATCGAATTGAAAGTTCTACCCGTCCGTGCCAAATTTCAGCCCGGTACCTCAATAGCTTTTGAGGTGTATCTCCTTAAATACCCTGCCTCCTACTTTGGAATTCTCTATGGAGATTTCCATTTTTTTTCTATTCAGACTTAATATAAGGGCCCGACCAAGCCCTTATAATATAATGTGTAATGTCTACGAGAGGGTGCTGTTCTAGATCAAAGATAGTCAAAAGTAAAAACCTTTATAGTTACAATCATATGTGAAAAAGTATTTTTATTAGATTACTTACATAATATATGGCACCCTTATAAAAACAAAATGTTTCGTTTTTTATAAATCACTTACACTTAAGTACAGTACATCAGCAATTGATTGCAGCAATTGAGCAATTTGCAATCGATTGTGTTTACATTTTTTCGCAGATTGCAGAATTGCCCCAATAAATTGAAAAAAGGAAAGATTTTCCAGAATTGCTGCAATCAATTGCTGATGTACGGGGGCCTTTAGTCATCTTAATAAATCAAATTTACAAACCACAAATGATACATAAAATAATCCCACATCTGAGCATGTACAATTTTTTGTTGGAGTCAATATCCACAATTTTAAATTCCTAGAGTGGGTCCAGTAAACAGCAACCCTACATGTTTTGTCTCCAAGATACTTCTTCAGGGGTTAGTCTCATTTTGGTTAAAAATTACATTTAATTGTTGTCAATGAAAGTGCAACTTGTGCAGTAATATACGGGAATGAGCAGGTCAGTGTATAAAGTTGACCTCAGTACTTTAAACCTGAACTAATCTGTATTTTTGAAAAACTGCCGATGCATCTTTAACCAGGCATCTTTACACTATGTAGTGACAATATACAGTATGGATGTCCTGTAATACAGTAAGTACAATATAATGTCTATAACGGTTTACTACAGTCTTGACACAAAATGATCATTCAAGCATGACGAGTGGCTGTTTACACTGCCTGAAAGATATTGGTCAGCCTCTCACAGATTATCGTGCACTACTACAGTATTGTATTCAGTACTGTAGTTTTCATCCATGGAGCATTCGCCACCCAGCAGTCATATTGTGTACTGCATGGTGTATAGTCTTTCATGGCATACAGTATGCCTCGCCACAACATAACGCACAGTATCTGCCATAACGCATACTGACATGCCACAGCAGGTAAGCCAAAATACTGCACTATGAGCAAATATGTAGCAGGATACATTGTATATTCTAAATAAACTGTATACCTGTCACTCTGTGCCCCACCAAAAATATGCAGAAGGAGGTAGACACTGTCTGACTTCTTATGTGTCCTCAGTTGGAGAGAAGTTGGCTGGTCTGATGAAATAGTTTATTTAGTGTATAGAGCACTGTAGAAGAGTGGGTCAGTTGGAGCAATGTTGGTTTGGTGCATGTCCAGCTTTACCCTTGCCTGTCACCAATTTCTTCAGGTCTTTTGATGCACTTGTTGATAGTTTTGCCTATAGTTGATTTGGTGGCGCCCACATGAGACCACTTCCAGATATTTTTCCAGGGCCACTTTAAGTACCCTTTCCTACAAAAGGTTATATATGATAAGGTTGGATGGACTCAACATAATAAATGTATGAAATAAAGAATAAGTAACTACAACTTATCTATCAGGAAAATCTCAGTATAAACTAATTTATCAGTAGAAAATTGGCTTTGAGAAAAATTATTTGTAAGACTATACTTTATAAATAAAAGGATAAAAATAGATTCTAGTGCGTATATTTACTACAGTGAGAGTTTTTAGAAGGGGAGATGATGCCCCTAGCAACCAATCAGATTTTACTTATCTTTCAAATAGCACATTCAAGAAGATAATAGTTTGAATTTGATTGGTTGCTATGGGTAAAATCTCCACTTCTAAAAACACTCACTTTAGTAAATATAACCCTAGTTGTTTTAAGTCTGGTTATTAAATTAGAAAAATTAATCAAATATCCTTTCTCTTATAAATGTTAATTAATACATTTCTAATACAAAAATGTAACATGATTTTATATTAGTAGATAATATGATCCTTAGAGTACCTTAGGATAATTAATCTTTCTCCTTTTTCATCTTTGTTTTGTATTCATCAGTATGTAAGCAATAGGACTGGTGGAGAGAGTGAAGAAAAAAAATGAGCCCAAGTTTGTAATCTAGGCATTGGACATGGAAAAAGAGAGAAGAGCGTGCTGATGTCCATGGTGAGAAAGCTGGATAGGAGGATACGGACTAAAGTATAAAAGATGTTGAACTTAGATTTAGAAAGCGTGAGCTTTTAGTATCATTGGAACATTCATGAGAATGTAGACATAGTTTTACATACAAGAAAGGAGTGTATGTTCTAGGGGTAAGGAAGGGGAATAACCTTAGTATAAACGGTATGTATGTCCAGAAGTCTCTGAGAAATTGACAACTATATACAGTAGGTTCCAGACAATAATGAGATGGACATGCTCCCGTGAGAGTAAAAATCAGGTAAAGAAAGATAAAAGGGACAAAGTACTCTCTTTGTTGGGGCACTCAACCTACCATAATTGTTAAAAAACGTAACTTTTGAGGTATGCTCTAAAAAGTCCATAGACTGAAAAAAACAAATAAACAAAGAAAAGAATAAGTACTTCAACTTTCTACTGAAACAATAATATACTGTAAAGTCAAGATTCTGAACAGGTAATCCAGTGGAAGAGGACAAATCAATATAACTTAAGTTCAATTAATCAAACATGTGATGTTATTATTGGAAAGCACAAAATAAATCTAATAATTAAGCCATTAATTATGACACTAAAGCAAATCAGATACCAATAGAGAGAATAATTTAGAATTTTTCAAAATAATTTGACTGGGATCACTCCCAAAATAATTAATGCTTGGTGCACACCGACAAAATATAATAAATGTGCAATGGGCATAAGATATGCAAACACACCAGCCAGGATCCTTAATAGAGATATGCACCGATCAATTGATCGGTCAATATATCTGCTGCCTGTCGGCCAGTGTGCACACACAATATATCTGTGAACTTTGTCGTTCAGAGACAAATTACACTGGCTGTGCTGCACAGCCGATGGACAAATATATCTGCAGATATATCTGTCCATCAGCAAGTGTGTATGGGCAATCTTCAGACTGCCCATACACACACATTGGCAGCCATGGTGAGGGGGTTGGGACACACCCCCATCTCACCCACCGGCCGTCGGGTCCTGCCTCCTGGCCGCCGGGATCCGGGAGCACAAGCAGATGATGGTCATTCAGTGTGTATGAATGACTTTCGTCTGCAGATATATCTGCAGATCACTCGATCTGCAGATATATCTGTCAGGTGTGTACCCACCATTACACAAACAACCTCATTAACAACATCCTCATCAACATCCTTATTAGTACCAGTGTCAGATATATAAATATCCCCATGCACTTCCACATTGACATTCTCTATTTCTACATGCATGTTGACATTTGCTGCTCATCCCCACATTTGCAGAGGGTGCACAGATGGTGAAAGGAGGCACCTCTTCGAGTATAGTATTGAAAAGGTCAGGCTCACACTTTGCATCCACAGACACACTTAGGGGTATATTTACTAGAGTGAGAGTTTTTAGAAGAGGATGTTGTTGCACATAGCAACCAAACAGATTCTATATATTATTTTCTAGATGGTGCTAGTTAATTGTCAAGTATATTCTGATTGGTCGCTATGGTCTCAGCATAGCACAGACATAGATCCTGGATGGAACAGAACAGCCCCTGGATGGACTTAGCAGTCAGCACAGTCATGGATGGACCCCCCACCTTTAACAGTACAGACTCTGGATTGAACAGTACAACCCCTGGATGGATACAGCCTAACTGTTTTTTCACACGTTTTTAATGTAAACTGTAGGATTCTTATACAACCAACTGACACTACTCAGAGTCACAATGCTTATTCAATGTTGTTGAATGCAATGGGCAATGTCCTGCCGACTCAATGCAGGATAAGTGTGTGATAGGACATGGAGTGAATGGACACAGCACATCTGGGTGGACACAACAGCCATTCTGGATGGGCATAGCCCCAAGATGGAACAGTAAATCCCCATGATGAAAAAATATAGACCCTGGAAAGATTGAGCACAGCTGTTGATTGACAAAGACCCTGGATGGAACAGTACAGCTCCTGGATGGAACAGTACAGCCCATGGGTGGAACAGTAAAGCCCCTGGATGGAGCAGTACATCCCCTGGATGGAACAGTACAGCTCCTGGATGGAACAGTACAGCTCCTGGATGGAACAATACAGTCTTTGGAAGCAGCCAAAGAGTACAGCCCTTGGATGGAACAATAAAGTCCCTGGATGGACTCAGCACAGCACTGGATGGACACAGACCCTAGATGGATTACTTCAGCCCCTGAATCGACTTAGCAGTCAGCACAGCCACTGGATGGAACAATGCAGCCCCAGATGGAACAATGCAGAACCAGATGGAACAGTACAGCTCCTGGATGGAAAAGTACAGCTCCTTGATGGAACAGTACAACCTGTAGCGGCTCCAGGCATGGGCAAGCTGGTCCGTTGCCCTGAGCGCTACTTTTTCCGGAGGGCGCAGGAAACACCCACCTCCCTCCCAGCGCTATGGGATATATTTGAGCTCAGCTGGGAGGGAGCAGAGGAGGGAAGGGGCGGCAACACAGGATGGCACCAGGCGCAGCACAGCCTAGCGCCGGCCCTGAGTACAACTCCTGGATGGGACAGGACAGCTCCTGGATGAAACAGTAGAGTCTCTTGATGGACTCAGCATAGCCCTGGATAGAAACAGCTTAGCCTTTGGATGGAAACAGCACTGCTGGATGGAACAGTACAGCGCCAAACCAGCAAAAAAAAAAAATATATATATATTTATATATATATATATATATAATATATACATAACTGTGTATTTTACTCTTTTTTAATTTAAACTGGTGTGTTTTTACAACTAACTGACAATGCTCAGAGTCACAGTGCTGCTTTTCAAAGTTGTTGAAAGCAGTGGGCTATGGCCTGTGGACTCACTGCAGAATCAGTGTGTGACAGAAGACAGGGAATGGATGGACACAGCCCACCTGGATGGATACAACATAGTGTTTTCTGTGCCACTGGGTCACTTACCTCTCCTGCTGCACTGTGATCCATGGCAAGGTGCCAGCATCCTTTGTCCATTCTGGATGCACAGAATTCAGTTTTCTCTGCCTGCTAGGCCCTAATCCACATCCGAGCCTAGCCTGGAGTACTGCTATGAAATGTTCTGATCACCTGATCCCAGTCCATCCAATCCTATGCTAGACTGAGCTTCCCTGAACCACCTGATACTGCTCAGCCACTTACAGCTAACCCAGGGGTATAAGCTCCATCCATGGAGTGGAAGCTGCCATGGGGCCCATCTTCCTTGTCAAAGTTACATGAGTTTTATAAATTTTTCACCATTGGTTGGTACATAGGGGCCCATAAAAACTTTTGCTATGGGGCCTACAAATACCTAGTTATTATTATTACCAGTTATTTATATAGCGCACACAAATTCCACAGCACTTTTACAGAGAATATTTGGCCAATCACATCAGTCCCTACCCCAGTGGAGCTTATACTCTATATTCTCTACCACATACACATACACACTAGGGTTAATTTTGCTGAAAACCAATTAACCTTTTAGTATATTTTTTGATTGTGGGAGAAAACCGGAGCACCTGGAGGAAACCCATGCAAGCACAGGGAGAATATACAAACTCCACACAGTTAGGGTCGTAGTGGGTCGTAGTAGTTCTAACCATTACACTGTCTGTGCTGCCCAGTTATGCACCTGGTTTCATCCACTGGCTCTAGCAAATTGCCAATACAACATATAAGCTCAGTTCCCACAGAGCCTATACTACTCTGAGCTCCTGAAATAGGGCCTGATTCAGAGCCGCTCGTAAGCGGCCGCTCGTTCGTTCCAAGCGATGTACGCACATCTGCGCATGCGTACGGGTTGTAATACTCATGCGCGAACCAGTCAGTGCGGTCGAAATTCATGTGCTCACAAAATTTGAGTGACAGGATGAGGCATTTGTGGGTGGTAACTGGGGAAGGTGCTTGAAAACGGGGGAGTGGAGATCCGAATGCTGGCGTGCCTAACGGTCAAAACGGGCGTTCAATGGGAGTGCATAATTAGCAAAGCAGCGTCATTGACCACGTCACTTGGTTGTCTTTTAGCCTGAACTTCTCGCATGATTGCAGTAGGAAAATGCTACCACAAGAATAGCGAGCAGTTCATACGCCTTTCGATGTACTTGATTAATCTAATAAATACCGGAGATGACGTATGATGCGTGCGGCCAGGGGCCATTTTTCTCAAAATAGCGGCCGCAGGTTTTGTTCGCTCCTTCAGACTTAGAGGCGTCAACAGACCGCAAAGAGCGAGAACTTCATTTATATAGCCAGCCCCTTTTTCTGAGCGAGCGTCCGCAAATAGTGTCCGGCTCTGAATCAGGCCCATAGTCTCCTGAGCAGTGCAGTTCTGCTATCCTGCTGTATTGCTGCTGTTGACCCAGTCCTTACTGCGTGAAAGTACTTCACCTACAAAATCCAGAGCTAGCCATCTATTTTCAAGATTACAGTATTGTTGGAGACTGTGACTTTGCCTGTGGTGTACAGTAGCCCAAGCGGGGGGGGGGGTTTCTGAGTACCCAAAACCCCCCCTGACAGACTGGAGTTTAGGGACCAGGGCCCCCATTCAGGCCTGCTCGTAAGCGCCTATGCGCTTGCAAGAGGGACGATGGTGGGGCAGTGAGCATGCACCGCATGCACACGGCGCATGCGCAAGCCCCGTAGCGAGTGACAAATTCACTCGCACCGGGGCTTGCTACAAACGGGGCAGCTATCGATGTTGATTGACAGCTTGCCCCATTTTGTAGGCAGGGTGTGGTGGTGGCCGGACAACTGAAGCATTTCTGAAGGAACACCTGCCGTTTGAAGGCGGCCCTACTGACATCACCAGTGATGTCAGTAGGGAGCTTCCTGCTCTGTTCGAGCAGGAAGCTGCCTGGGGATTGCGGTAGATGAGACCCTACCCCAAGGGTCTCGTCGCAAGCCCTGATGGTCGCGATGGTCTTGACCATAGCAACTATCACCTGGTCACTTGCTAAAGCTGTGGTTGGTAACCCACAGCTTAGCAAGTGGCCAGGAGGCCGCCTTTCTAATCAAAAGCGGCCACCCTCATTTAGAGCGAGCACTCGCTTATTGTGAGCAGCTCTGAATGAGGGCCCATGTTCATAAGCCTCACCCCCTCACAGCAAAATGTCTTTACTCGCAGGTCAATATGGAGGAGGTGGAGCCAATATGATGCAATTTATTAAAATTGAGTAATTTGGCCGCACCCCCTTCAGATTCACCCGCGAATCATGGCAAAATTCCCACAAGGTGATGGGGCTTAAGAAAATGGTGCCAGACTGCTAGATCCTGTCCCTATCAAATCTGCTGCAAGGTACATTTTTTGTAATGTACTTTGTATATGACATATGTCTCTATGTATGTATGTGTGTGTGTAAGATTTGTGTGAAATGGATATATGTGTATATCTATATGCATGTATGTGTATATATATGTATTCTCACACACTATATATATATATATATATATATATATATATATAGAAAAGAAAACAGCGGCACTCCGGGATTTTGCAAAAAGTCAAAAGCTTGTAATTAAATCTTCCAACGTTTCGGGGCCGTGTCGTACCTTTGTCAAGGTATACAATACATAAACAAACATTAGCTTACCTTAAGAAGGTTCAGAAGCCCGCAAAAAAGTGCGTTGAGACTGTCCCATTGCCCAAAACGCTCAGTGATGACGTCGCGGTATCGGAGATTCCCTGGTCACAGTGTCCTAGGCAACCACCCAGTGTCGCGAGGACACACAGAGCATAGAGAAACAAAAGATAACCGAAAGCAGTATTCAGAAAAATATACATCACACAAGCAACATCAGATTATAATGAATGCAATACAATAAAGTATGTTGAGACACTAATACAAATATAGACCTAATCTACCCAACATGTCTCGTCATACAATAGCGATAGTTTGACAGTATATTGTTCACATTATATGGTTAAATAAAATATTTCCACAATGCTATATAAAGCGTACAACCAACATGGGAGAATCCCCTTACTTTGACTGTCTAACCCAGTACACTGATATTATCGTTCTGGTCATCCGACAAAATGTATCTAATTGTCTACGAACTTTGCAAACCAATAACCGTGCATATTCATTCAGCAGAATACATTCCATGTGAATTTTTCATTTAAACCATTAGGGTTCACCGTATTTAATTTAAAGATCCACCTAGCCTCTGATTGCAATAATTTTTTAGCTCTGTCACCTCCCCTGATGGACTTGGGTACATGGTCAATGGCCATGTAATGTAGGGACGTTAATGGGTGTCTCGCTTCTGTGAAATGGCGAGCCACTGGTTGCTCTGATACTTTCCCTGATAAAGCTGCTTTTATTGTCGACCGATGAAGGGCCATTCTTTCCCTCATCGTTCTAGTAGTCTTTCCTATGTAATGCTTATTGCAAGGACAAAAAATCAGGTATACAATGAATGTAGAGGTACAGGAGAGAATGTGTCTGATTCTAAATTTGCGACCATCATGAGGATGTTTAAATGAAGGGCCTGTGACCATAAAGTTGCATGTCGTGCAGTGAAGGCACTTATAACATCCCGGTGTTCTGGACAAAAAGGAACCACTCTGTGTTTGAAGATTGGAAAAATTCGTTATATCCGTATGGACAATAATGTCTCTTAAATTACGTCCTCGGGTGAAACATGCCATGGGACGTTTATGTTTGAAACAAGTTAAATCTTTGTCTGAAGACACCAAGGGCCACAAAGCTTGTGATGCTCTGGGTAAAATGGCACTAGCCACATTAAATTTGCTGACCCAGGGGATAATGCCCTCCATATTTCTCGTAGTGGGACTAAGTAAATGATCTCTTGGAATAGCCATTACCTCATTTTTAGTTTTAATAAGATGTTTCATTTTGTAGGTTACAAAATGAACCATCTTATTAAAATTAAAAATGAGGTAATGGCTATTCCAAGAGATCGTTTACTTAGTCCCACTATGAGAAATACGGAGGGCATTATCCCATGGGTCAGCAAATTTAATGTGGTTAGTGCCATTTTACTACTATATATATATAATATATCCCCAATGCAAAGGTGCAGCACTTGGACAAATTTATGTAGACATAGGCAGGGAAGGTGTCAACATTTCAGTGCTCTTTAATCAGGACTGTCATCAAGATAAACAAAGTAAGACTGAATAAAATTACTCCCCTTATAACCCAGAGAAAGACCACCATGTGAAGATGCTGGAAGACCAAACCCAGGACATCAGGAGCCGTCCTCGGCATCAAGGGAATGACATCATCTGCATGCACACTACGCATAGTGCTTGACAGAAACCCATCATCATGGATATAATACAGCTAGAGAGACACATAATACAAATGCTAAGAAAACTATATAAATTGGACACAGTACAACCAAGCATAGCGACACATAGGCTGAACATAATATCTTATATAGATCTTAAGTTAATTTACTAAAACATGTAAGAGGTAAATATTTATTTAAATCCTGGGGGGGAAACCACATCAAGGCGCTGTATCCAGCATGCCTCACACTGTAACAGTAAGGTTTCACAATCACCACCTCAGTTGCAAGGTGGTATGTGGTTAATCATCCGATATTTAAGGCAAGATAAGTTATGACCTGCAGAGATGAAGTGACATGCTACAGGCTGATCACTGGAGCCATTCAGCAGGGCAAAAAATTATGGCCTCTTATCCAATCAGATAATGACTTAGATTTAAAATTTTAACTAAATTGATGCCATGCTACTCTAGAGGTCAGAGCCTCAGAGACTTGCTGGTTAAATCAGATGTTACCAGGCTGGGTACCACTATCCCTAAACACTTTCCGAGTTCTAAAAAGATGGGTTGTTTTAGATTTCCTTGCATGACCTGCCGGTATCTTATACTGGGCAATCGGTTTAATCATCCCCATTTTGCAGGACATAATATCTTACACCGATTGCAATACTCTTTTACATCAAGCGAGTTATCACCCAAATAGCCATAAGTCTCAGTGGGGAAGTTCAATTGGATGCAACGCATCTGGGGTCATGGCTTTATTAGGACATGATTGCTGTGATGTCACTGGTTCAGAGGAATGTGGAATAACATCAAAGATGAAGGTGTGCTGATGCGACTGGGTTTCACCCGCTTCCTTATGCTTATTTTGTGATAATGCAATGTATTGTCGAAACTAGATTATTGGCTGAGACAAGATCAGTTTAAAATTGAATCGCAGCTACACCATCTTGCGACTATGGGAATTTCGCCAGAACAATAACGCTTCAGTGGCTGAAGTAGGGGAGAAGATAGAAGGATGGGTGTCATGGCTGAACCCAGTGAAATGGTTCTCAGGTCTAGGGGAATGGGTCCAGGAAGTGATCGCCAGCATAGGCAAATTCTTAATCCTTATACTGATTGTCATCATAATAATTGGCATATGCCTCCAGTGTGTTCCTATTGTGTTGAAGTGTAGAAAATGTAAAAATAGAGAAAAACGAAAGAATGAAATTATGATAGTGGCCAGTATAAATACCGAGGTAAATACAGAACTGCATTACAACCCTGAGCTAGGAAATACCATCATTTAATGTATTATTGAAATGTTATTTTTAAAACACCTCAGATAATGTAAAGTCTAAATTCCCCTTCAAGACTGCTTTTATAAGACTGGTGCATCCCCACACCTTTCACATGATCTTCCAAGATCCGCGGTATGCGTATAATAGTAGTTTTATGTCCCCACTCAGAGACACATTATTTATGGATTAAGAACCACCTTGTGCCGTCCCATAATAACACTAATTAATATTTAAATGTAAACCTAAATTAAATTTTAAGATCAGATTATGATAGCATGTTGTTCGCTTTCAAAGGGTGGACTGTCGAAACTAGATTATTGGCTGAGCCAAGATCAGTTTAAAATTGAATCACTGCGACACCATCTTGCGACTGGCTGCAAGATGCCATTTTTCAAGATGGCTGCCAATGCTCCATTTTAGATAAACTCACACTTTAGTACATGTAGCGATAATACTATTAGCAAGTTACGGCGATTCACCAGAAGCCTATTTCATTACTTTATGTATTATAAAGGATATATTTCAGAAATGACTTTACAGTATGCCAAAATTGATTGCATTAGCTGAATAAAGCAAATGACTACGTGACAACTGGCTTGTTTAGATAAGCTTCCTGGATAGTGCTTGCCCTCACTACAGGTGGTCTAGCTTGAATACACACCTTACATTAGCAAGCTTCCTGCAATGACATGATTTCAAAGATTAGAGTGTCATCTTAGGTCTGTCTCTTGTAGCTGGGTTATTTGCATTTCACACAAGAGACTGGAAGAATAAAGAGTTTTTCTTTTGAAGCCTGGGACAGGTGGGGGGGACTGCTCACAGAGTGGGCATGTGGAACTATCTGGCTCAGCATGTCACACTGCTAAAATGCTCACTCAGTGAGAGTTAACTGCACCCTTCCTCATACACACATTAATACATCTTTATATCAAACCCCGAATACTCACACATTACATATTCATACATAAGGTTTAATAAGCTTTAAAGTGTATGATTTAAGTTGGTTCAGTTAGTTTAAATGCTGAGAAATAAATATATTTGATAACTAAGGTATTATATATGCTAAACAAGTCGTGTTTGGTTTTGTACTGATGCATACTCTTTTTACAGTATTCCAGTGTTATCGGTGGGGAGATCGCATCATGCATTCCCAACTTATGGATCGCAGAGCCTACAAGCAACAAAATGTATACTTCATGAACAACTGTTGGGATGTTGCAGGGGGCGGGAAGGGAAAGATCTCCAGCTGTTAGAGGCAGGGAGAGTCTATTGGAACCAGCCTGTTAAATGCCCTGTAACAGATGCTTCTCCCCTGGGAACCAATGACATCAGCAACAAACTTCTTTCTTGTCCGGTCTATTCTGGGGGGTATAAATATGTGTGCTCAAATGCTGGGATTTTAGTCTTCTTGCTGAATGCTGAATGACAACGGGGTTTCTTGCTGATTCCTATCACCGGGTCCGGAAGCGCTGCGTATGTATACTGTACTTGAGTCTGTATAATTTTTTTTTGCATGTACAAAAGATGAAGCGATAAAGGCGCATGTGTGATATCTATAAATTATATATAAAAAAGTCGTGTTTATATCTTCACAAATTGACAATTTATTATACACGATAAAACACTAAAAATTATATATATATATATATATATATATACACATCTGTGTATGTAATATAAATGCACAAAAAAAAATAATAAATTTGCTAATTAGCATATATGCAATACAGCATGAATGTTCTTTCTCAGAGGTACATCTCCCACAAAATTGGTTTTAGGATTATGATGATAACGTGTATAGTTCGATATAATTCCCGGTTATTACCACTCTTGTATTATAGATGAGATACGGGATGTCTCCAAGGTGGGTTACTAATATCCTGCAACCTGTGCAGTCCCTTTTTTCCTTTTGTCTCCAAAGTCACAGTTCATAACAACGGGTTCCAGATGACTGGATATGCGGCCCGTGTGATCTCTGTGTCCCGCTCTCCCTGATGGCACAAGATGTGCAAGTGTAGCTTCAGCGTATAATCCGGTTATGATAGGATATTCCAAAAATGAAAGTTAGTAAATTCCATGTGGGGAGACTTCTCCGTTCTCAGGCTGACGCGTTTCTCTGTACCAGACAGCTTTATCAAAAGCAATGAATAGTCTAAGCTTAGTTTGTGCATATAAATACCTCTTTCAATTAAGTGAAAACATTTCCACCTGAAGTTTTAATTGCAACAATGACTCAAAACATGAAAAAATGAAAAAAAGAAGAAATCCACACGACTCAAGGTTTTATCTTTACCATCAGAGACAAAATTGTTTACAAATTATCTATTATTACCATATTTACTTTAAATAGTAGCCTTTCCTCATAGAAGGTCACGTGAGCACAGGTCTCGATCTACATAGACATCATAACCCCAAGTGATTATTACCTCCTAGGTGACCACGTGAGTGGAGATCCTTATGCAACTAAATAGCGTTTCTTCATTGACGGTCACGTGAGCGGAGGTCTCGATCTGCACAGACGTCATAGCCCCACATGATTAACACCTCCTGGGTGACCACGTGAGCGGAGATCCCAATGCAACCAAATGACACATCTTCACGTGGTATTTTCACCTCAGTACATTACGTTATATAATTCTCACACTTACATAGGTGAGTAAAAGTCTCAACTTAATAAATATTATAGTGTTACTTATTGCAAAAATATATATATATATATATTCTCCCCACTTAATACAATATATTATCACAATACTGCAAAATATTGTAATAAGGATCTCACTTAGTTAGTATCTTGGGGACATTAATAACCACATAAATAAATCTGTATATACACATAAAATTGCAAATGTCTAATACCCAATACAATATTTTCTAATTATGAATAAAACTAATACACTAGTAAAACTTATATCTCCCAAGACATTCAACATATAGATACCCAATATTAATCAGTATAACTATTAACAATTACTTTACAACCCGATACATTATCTATCCGGCAGAAAATTTTCCCCAATCTATTGTTTTATTGTGTATAATAAATTGTGTATTTATGAAGATATCCACACAACTTTTTTATATATAATTTATAGATATCACACATGCGCCATTATCGCTTCATCTTTTGTACATGTATCTTATCTCCCAGAGAGACTACTCTGGTATATGGCAGCAATTTTAGAGTGTGAATAATATATTAATTTGTAATTAAAAATAATTTTATATATATATATTTTTCATACCATATTTTTTTATATTTTTTATTTAAACACATCTAGAGTGATCCTAATAGCGCCTTAAAAACAATATCGGTCCTTTTCTAGTTTTTTTTTGCGCCTAAATTGTGTCTGGATCAATTGCGTGTAACTGTCTGAACTTTTACTTGAGTAACACTTGTGCTTTGGAACCACAGATTCCAGGTCTAAGTCTTTATTCACTGTATGACTGCATACACAAATTAGCATCATCCTTAGAAGGTATAGGCAGGATATTAGAAGATACAGGCAGGTGTATATAAAGGTTCATTTTAATATTAACAGATGGGGTCTCGTCCGCAATGAAGTCACTTACCTACTCACACGGCACATACGGCTATCGATATCTCAGCAAAGGGTGGAGTGGCCACATACAGGGTTTTCCTGTAACCGTTTTGTGCTGAAAAATCGCTATCCGTTTTCGTGTGAGCAAAGGAAGCTGACTTGAATCCAGGGACAATAGAGGAAAAAGTTTGTTTTCCTTTGTTGATAGAACCTAACGTTTAAAAGGGTGCCGCAGTATTGAGTACATGGCTGAGTCGCAGCTTTGCGCACAGAAAAGATGCACTTTTGCGTATGCAGTTAAAAAGTCATTATACGGTTGTGTAGTAGTCACATTATTTTGTATGTGGCTGGTCGCACAATAAGCGTATACATATTTCCAGTTCTGCTGCCACGTGTTTAAACAAAGCCGTTGAGGTTTACCTTTTTCAATTGTTATCAATATCTGGGTTAACGTGTATTTTTCTGCTCAGGGAAAAAGTGTGTAACAGTGAATATTTGTTGGATAAAGTTAAGGATATCGTATGACCCTTAAGGGCTAGGTGCAAGGGTTAGTCTAGCCGCTCGGTAAGTAGTTTTACCATTCTATACACAGTAGCAGGTGTACATGTTGTCTTTGTTGTAGAGAGGTGCGTAGGAGCGGCCGACATATAAACTCCTATAGGTGTGGAAGTTGCCTTACTAAATCTTATCCTGGTGTGGAAGTTGCCTTTTTCAAATCTTATCCAGGTGTGTGGGCGCCGCCGACTTAAATCGTCCACAGGTAAGTGAAAGTATCTTGATTGTCTTTCACCAGTTTAAATCTTTATTGAAAAGTGTAGGATTTTGTCCCTGAATGGGAGCCATGCAAACAGTAGAGATGTTAGACAATGATGTGCTGCTAATGGAGGCGCCGATCAGATCGGCCCGTTATATTATGCATACTAAGTGCGGTACTTATGCAATAAGGTATTGTGATTTAGGGTTTAATATGACGAGGAAGAGTGTTAGACCGTTTCCCAGAATTGGTAGTTTTGATAAGGATGTATTAAATAATGTCTGGGATCACATCAGTCTGATGCGCTCCCGAGAGAAAAAGGCAAATATTGTGAATGTTTAAAATTGTGGCAGCATGAGGGGATGCGTGGCTTAAAAATGTGCAAGCAACGCAAATTAGCATCGCGAGCGCATTGACAGAAAATACATCAGCGATGCTAAATTGCATTACGCGCGAGCCGCAAATTGGCTCGCACGTGCGGCAAGGTGCATTGTGGAGAGTATTGCCAGCAGTTCATGCTCACCTCCCCCTCCTTATGTGGATGGAGGTGCAAGTACAGTTACCAAAATTACCCATAAAAATGTAACAAGCAATTTGTACCCTCTCTTAAGCAACCATAAAGAAAATGTTTATGATATGGATGATGAGCCTATTGTAATGTCTGCCATTTCCCATGCTGTGCAAATAATAGATGCTGCATCACCACAATCACGGGTGGTGCCGGCATCTCCATTGGTAACAGCAAGGGAAGTGTTAACACACTCTGCACCTGTAGAGGAAGTTGTTAATACCGTACGTAGCAGTAGCCAGGTAACCAGGTCAGAGGTAGCAACGCTACCAGTCTGCATCCCATTCGGACGATAACTCTTCCGAATGGAAATGCAGATGCGAACAGTGTAGTGCCCACGAGCGAAGTAGTAACGCATTGTCCCTGGACAAGAGCAGAACTAAATTCCATCATAAATGATTTCCCCGACAACAAAAAGGAACTAGCCAAATGTCAAAGATTTTTTAGAAATTTGGGTAGTTCTCATGAGCCAACTAATAAAGATTGGCGTGTGGTGTTAAGGGCCTGTCTGCCACGCAATTCCAACGAGACAAAATTTAGCACGGATTGTGTATTGGATGGTGACGTTCCCTTAACAGATCAAGTAAACCAAGGTAACATTTCCCGCATTGTAACTCAATTCGGTATATATTTTCCAGTAGTAGTTAACTGGAACAAAATTTTCACAATTAAGCAAAAGGAGAGTGAATCTGCAGAGGATTATTGCGATCAGGCTCTGCAGACTATCATCCAGTACACTGGGATAGAAGATATTAAAGATAGCACTCACCACAGGGGAATGATAGTCACGGTACTCATGAGGTCTGAGAGACGACTTAAAGACTCGGGCTCAGACCTCACAGCCTGGCTGGAGGGGACTTACAATAGATAACCTCATAGAGTCTGCCATAGAACATGATAAAAATATCACAAAGAAGAGAGAGACCCAGAGCTAAAAACTAATGGCTGTCAGTATCCAAGCTCTGGAAGGAATGACAATATCATTACAACAAACTGACACACCTGCACCCACACACACACCTGCACCTGAACAATTACACATCCTCACCAATCCCACACCAGGCAAACACATCCTTAACCCACATATCTTACACAACCACAGGTCCCATACTCATATCCCCCACAACATCCTTACCCTCCCTATCCTTACCCATACCCACCACCTTTCCCTCTTGCTCAAATCCCACAACAATCTTTTCATCCACCCCGTTCAAAATTATGTTTTAACTGTCACCAAGTGGGACACGTAAGTAAGAACTGCAAAGTGAAGAACACCACACAGGAACATGAGTTTCCCATGGGTTCATAGGTAACCCAAGTATCTTCTTCCAGGCCTTATATGACTGTTTACAATCTTTTCAACCTGCCAATGTATCTGTTCTAATGTAAAATGTGGACGATTTATTGTTGTATTTTAGGTCATGTTTAAATTATATTAAACTGTTGTGCTTTATCTCCCACTCATAGGAAACAAGGTTGCTAAGGATAAACGGCAGCCATGCCAGGCTGAGGTCGACTACTCGGAATACTATCCAACCCAGTTGCACAGACATTATTTAGAGCAGTAGCTATTAATAACAAGATTTAATTGCAGGAACCTGTATGCAGATACTATATCCCTAGAATTATTAAAAATGATAGGGGGACTTATTTTACAGGTGACGTTTCCAAGGACATGTGTAAGATGATGGGTAACAACACTAAGATTATCCCAGACTGTCTTTTCCTTTATTTGCCCCCCTTTGAGATACTGTTCAAACAGGCAGCCTCATGTGAAAATATGATAATTAGGTTACTGTGCAGGGTCTCATGAAGATGAATGAAAATAACCGAAATTGAAAGTGTTATTAACTAACATGTCTAAAGCAACCTGTCATGATGTCAAATCTGGAAGAATTTGTTATGATCCAAAAAATTTTTTAACTCAGGTTGTTTGACTGATCAGTGGAAAGGTCCGTATCTGATGATACACCATCCTCAAAGAGTGGCCAGGGAAGATACGTGGGTCCATTCCACTCACTATAAGGAGGGAGATACAAGGCAGAGACAAGGCCGATAACGTGGACCTGTCGATTGTGAGCTTGTGCCGGAAGGATTAAAAAGGTGATGGTGAGATATCAGAGCTCATCAGTGCTTCCAGCAATGGAGTGGTCTGCTGTGGTCATCCTAGTTCTTTTTTTTTCTAGAGTTTTGTTGTGATGATCTGTTTGGGGACACTCAGTGTCTGTGATGGAGGACCGATTGAGGAAATGGGAGCTGATGGCAGTGCTGATGAAGTGGAGTCAGGAGGAGTGCAATGCCAATCAGTGCAGTGTCTGACCAATTTTAGTATCGTAATTGTTATGTTATTTGGGAAGAATATTTCCAGAAGTTATAACCCTCACACATGTTGAAATGCTTGGTATACATAACAACACACCATCACCATATCTTCACACGTAATATGAACATAGAGGCAAAAGAAATATGAAACCTGGTGATGTGCATAAAACCGCTCAGTTAATTAGTGAGATAACTGGCTTCCAAGTTGTAGTCACACTGGATACCACCAGAATTGCTCGGGGTACATTAAATTTTAGATATATTCAGGAACTTGCTAAATTGATAGATAATATCACCGAGATGTACGATGACACATTCAGGTACACAGGCTAGTGTTGAATTATTTAACTGCTGTTTCTGGAGGGTATTGCGTAACGTTAGCCACCGAATTTGGAGTAAAATGTTGCACCTATGTCACCAATGATACCAGCGACCCTAAGGAGGTGATAGACCGGAAGATGGATGAAATTCTGCAGCTAAAGTGGGAATCTCGCAAGAACCATAATGCTTCAGTGGCTGAAGTAGGGGAGAAGATAGAAGGATGGGTGTCATGGCTGAACCCAGTGAAATGGTTCTCAGATCTAGGGGAATGGGTCCAGGAAGTGATCGCCAGCATAGGCAAATTCTTAATCCTTATACTGATTGTCATCATAATAATTGGCATATGCCTCCAGTGTGTTCCTATTGTGTTGAAGTGTAGAAAATGTAAAAATAGAGTAAAACGAAGAATGAAATTATGATAGTGGCCAGTATGAATACCGAGGTAAATACAGAACTGCATTACCACCCTGAGCTAGGAAATACCATCATTTAATGTATTATTGAAATGTTATTTTTAAAACACCTCAGATAATGTAAAGTCTAAATTCCCCTTCAAGACTGCTTTTATAAGACTGGTGCATCCCCACACCTTTCACATGATCTTCCAAAATCCGCGGTATGCGTATAATAGTAGTTTTATGTCCCCACTCAGAGACACATTATTGATGGATTAAGAACCACCTTGTGCCATCCCATAATAACACTAAATAATATTTAAATGTAAACCTAAATTAAATTTTAAGATCAGATTATGATAGCATGTTGTTCGCTATCAAAGGGTGGACTGTCGAAACTAGATTATTGGCTGAGACAAGATCAGTTTAAAATTGAATCGCAGGGACACCATCTTGTGACTGGCCGCAAGACGCCATTTTTCGAGATGGCCGCCTAAGCGCCACTTTAGATAAACTCACACTTTAGTACATGTAGCGATAATACTATTAGCAAGTTACGGCGATTCACCAGAAGCCTATTTCATGACTTTACGTATTATAAAGGATATATTTCAGAAATTACTTTACAGTATGCCAAAATTGATTGCATTAGCTGAATAAAGCAAATGACTACGTGACAACTGGCTTGTGTAGATAAGCTTCCTGGATAGAGTTTGCCCTCACTACAGGTGGTCTAGCTTGAATACACACCTTACATTAGCAAGCTTCCTGCAATGACATGATTTCAAAGATTAGAGTGTCATCTTAGGTCTGTCTCTTGTAGCTGAGTTATTTGAATTTCACACAAGAGACTGGAAGAATAAAGAGTTTTTCTTTTGAAGCCAGGGACAGGTGGGGGGGACTGCTGACAGAGTGGACATGTGGAACTATCTGGCTCAGCATGTCACACTGCTAAAATGTTCACTCAGTGAGAGTTAACTGCACCCTTCCTCATACATTGATACATCTTTATATCAAACCCCGAATACTTACACATACATATTCACACATACGGTTTAATAAGCTTTAAAGTGTATGATTTAAGTTGGTTCAGTTAGTTTGAATGCTGAGAAATAAAGATATTTGATAACTAAGGTATTATACATGCTAAACAAGTCATGTTTAGTTTTGTACTGATGCATACTCTTTTTACAGTATTCCGGTGTTATCGGTGGGGAAATCGCATCATGCATTCCCAACTTATGGATCGCAGAGCCTACAAGCAACAAAATGTATATTTCATGAACAACTGTTAGGATGTTGCAGGGGGCGGGAAGGGAAAGATCCCCAGCTGTTAGAGGCAGGGAGAGTCTATTGGAACCAGCCTGTTAAATGCCCTGTAACAGATGCTTCTCCCCTGGGAACCAATGACATCAGCAACAAACTTCTTTCTTGTCCGGTCTGTTCTGGGGGGTATAAATATGTGTGCTCAAATGCTGGGATTTTAGTCTTCTTGCTGAATGCTGAATGACGATGGGGTTTCTTGCTGATTCCTATCACTGGGTCCGGAAGCGCTGCGTATGTATACAGTACTTGGGTCTGTATAATTTTCTATTGCGCCTAAATTGTGTCTGTATCAATTGCGTGTAACTGTCTGAACTTTTACTTGAATAACACTTGTGCTTTGGAACCACAGATTCCAGGTCTAAGGGCCTGATTCAGAGCCACTCGTAAGCGGCCGGTTGTCGTTCCAACCGATGTTCGCACAACTGTGCATACGTACGGATTTTAATTCGCATGCATGAACCAGTTAGTGTGGCTGAAAATCGTGTGCTCGCTAAATAGCGAATGCCTGCTATTTTGAGTGACAGAATGAGGCGTTTGTGGGTGGTAACAGGGGAAGGTGCTTGAAAACGGGGAGTGGAAATCCGAACGCAGGCGTGCCTAAAGGTCGAAACGGGCGTTTTAAGTGTGTGCATAATTACTAAAGCAGCGTCATCGACCACGTCAGTTGGTTGTTTTATAGTTAGAACAGCTCGTATGATTGTGGTTGGAAAAAACAACCACAAGAATAGCGAGTAGTTCATACGCCGTCCGATGAACTCGATTAATCTAATAAATAGCGGACATGACGTATGATGTGAGCGGCCAGGGAGCGTTTTTTTTAAAATTACGTTCGCATGTTTTGTTCGCTCATTCAGACATAGAGGCGTGAACAGACCGCAAAGAGCGAACGGTTAATTTAAATAGCCAGCCCCTTTTCCTGGACGAGCGAGTGCAAATAGCGTCCGGCTCTGAATCAGGCCCTAAGTCTTTATTTACTGACTGCGTACACAAATTAGCATCATCCTTAGAAGGTATAGGCAGGATATTAGAAGATACAGGCAGGTGTATATAATGGTTCATTTTAATATTAACAGAATCATACATTACCTACAATATGAGTGTTTTTAATCCTTTTAGTAAAGTTCATTACTTTTATCTACTTCACTATTGTGTGCATCCTTTCATCTTTATTCATAAAGTGCAATACCTTATTGGAGAAGGGCTTATCAGGAGTGCTGCACCAGTGCTGTACCTGGATGGCTGTGTGCCCTGTGCAGCACTGCCACCCCTCTCACTCACTCCCCACCCCCCTACTCCCCTGAGTGCTTATCTTTGCATGCAGTAGGTGGAGGGCAGGCGGGACCTTCCACTGGCTTTTTTGGTGTGTCGCGCACCACTGCAGGAGGTCTACTCCTGCAGACCTCTGGAGCCGGAAACTGTGTGGCCAATGACCCTGGAAGGATTCCACCTTGTGTGGAGGCTCCGGCCGCACCACCCTCCCTATGGCCCCATGCTGCACCACGAATATATATGGACACTTTCTGGACTGTTTAAAAGACACAGATTGTGCAAATTTGGATAGCCTGTCTGTTTTGAATATATATATATATATATATTTATATCCGTATATATGAAAAAAAAACCTTAAAAATCCTGCATTTGCCCCTGCTCTAGTGAATCAGTACCAGCCCGCCCACCCTAGTTAGCCAGTGTAGCGCCAACCGCAATGAGTGCAGTCAGCGCTACACATTTACACAGGACCAGCAGCGCTAGGCTTTCAGCGCCGGTCCTGTGCTGCACAGCTGAGCCCGTTCCCTCCCCCTGAGCACTTGCCCAATAGCGCTAGGAGGCGGGCACATGCTCTGCATAACACATGCATCGCCGCCAGCGCTGGCGGCGATGCGTGTGTTAAACAGCAGCCAATGAGAGTCAGATAGACTCTCATTGACTGCTGCAGCACCCACTGCAAGAGCCGGGCTTCCGTCCGGCTCCTGCAGTGGGTAATGGGACAGATGTCATGACATCATGACGTCTGTCCCAAAATGCTGAGCGCACCAGCCTGGGAGGACTGGCAGGTGGCGGCGGCGGGAGCGGTGTCGCGGACCAGAGCAGCAGCAGCTTGGATTCAGGTAAGTATATTTTTATAATTTTTTTTAAAAACCTGTCTGCACTACTGGAGGCACAATGGGGGAGGGGGGTGGCTACTACTGGCGGGACCTCTACTGGGGGTGGGGTCACAATGGGGGAGGGGGGTGGCTACTACTGGGGGTACCTCTACTGGGGGTGGGGGCACAATGGGGGAGGGTTTGGCTACTACTGGGGGCACCATTATAGGGAGGACCTCTACTGGGGGGGCTACTACTGGGGGGCACTTAATCAGGAGGGGGAACCTCTACTGGGGACTACTACTTGAGCGGGGGAACTACCACTGGGGGCATTATAAAAGGGGCCTACTACTAGAGGCACTGCACTGGGGGGACCACTACTGGGGGAAATAATAGGAAGGTACACTACAGGGGGCACTGGACTGTTTAAAAGTCACAGATTGTGCAAATTTGGTTAGCCTGTCTGTTTTGAATATATATATATATATCCGTATATATGTAAAAAAAACCTTAAAAATCCTGCATTTGCCCCTGCTCTAGTGAATCAGTACCAGCCCGCCCACCCTAGTTAGCCAGTGTAGCGCCAACCGCAATGAGTGCAGTCAGCGCTACACATTTACACAGGACCGGCGCTAGGCTTTCAGCGCCGGTCCTGTGCTGCACAGCTGAGCCCGTTCTCTCCCCCTGAGCACTTGCCCAATAGCGCTAGGAGGCGGGCACATGCTCTGCATAACACATGCATCGCCGCCAGCGCTGGCGGCGATGCGTGTGTTAAACAGCAGCCAATGAGAGTCAGATAGACTCTCATTGACTGCTGCAGCACCCACTGCAAGAGCCGGGCTTCCGTCCGGCTCCTGCAGTGGGTAATGGGACAGACGTCATGACATCATGACGTCTGTCCCATAATGCTGAGCGCACCAGCCTGGGAGGACTGGCAGGTGGCGGCGGCGGGAGCGGTGTCGTGGACCGGAGCAGCAGCAGCGTGGATTCAGGTAAGTATATTTTTATAATTTTTTTTTAAAACCTGTCTGCACTACTGGGGGCACAATGGGGGAGGGGGGTGGCTACTACTGGGGGTACCTCTACTGGGGGTGGGGGCACAATGGGGGAGGGTTTGGCTACTACTGGGGGCACTATTATTGGGAGGACCTCTACTGGGGGGGCTACTACTGGGGGGCACTTAATCAGGAGGGGGAACCTCTACTGGGGACTACTACTTGAGTGGGGGAACTACCACTGGGGGCATTATAAAAGGGGCCTACTACTAGAGGCACTGCACTGGGGGGACCACTACTGGGGGAAATAATAGGAAGATACACTACAGGGGGCACTGGACTGTTTAATGACACAGATTGTGCAAATTTGGTTAGCCTGTCTGTTTTGAATATATATATATATATCCGTATATATGAAAAAAAACCCTTAAAAATCCTGCATTTGCCCCTGCTCTAGTGATTCAGTACCAGCCCGCCCACCCGAGTTAGCCAGTGTAGCGCCAACCGCAATGAGTGCAGTCAGCGCTACACATTTACACAGGACCGGCGCTAGGCTTTTTAGTGCCGGTCCTGTGCTGCACAGCTGAGCCCGTTCCCTCCCCCTGAGCACTTGCCCAATAGCGCTAGGAGGCGGGTACATGCTCTGCATAACACATGCATCGCCGCCAGCGCTTGCGGCGATGCGTGTGTTAAACAGCAGCCAATGAGAGTCAGATAGACTCTCATTGACTGCTGCAGCTCCCACTGCAAGAGCCGGGCTTCCGTCCGGCTCCTGCAGTGGGTAATGGGACAGACATCATGACATCATGACGTCTGTCCCATAATGCTGAGCGCACCAGCCTGGGAGGACTGGCAGGTGGCGGCGGCGGGAGCGGTGTCGTGGACCGGAGCAGCAGCAGCGTGGATTCAGGTAAGTATATTTTTATATATTTTTTTTAAAACCTGTCTGCACTACTGGGGGCACAATGGGGGAGGGGGGTGGCTACTACTGGCGGGACCTCTACTGGGGGTGGAGTCACAATGGGGGAGGGGGGTGGCTACTACTGGGGGTACCTCTACTGGGGGTGGGGGCACAATGGGGGAGGGTTTGGCTACTACTGGGGGCACCATTATTGGGAGGACCTCTACTGGGGGGGCTACTACTGGGGGGCACTTATTAAGGAGGGGGAACCTCTACTGGGGACTACTACTTGAGGGGGGGAACTACCACTGGGGGCATTATAAAAGGGGCCTACTACTAGAGGCACTGCACTGGGGGGACCACTACTGGGTGCAATAATAGGAAGGTACACTACAGGGGGCACTGGACTGTTTAAAAGACACAGATTGTGCAAATTTGCTTAGCCTGTCTGTTTTGAATATATATATATATATATATATATATCCATATATATGAAAAAAAACCTTAAAAATCCTGCATCTGCCCCTGCTCTAGTGAATCAGTACCAGCCCGCCCACCCTAGTTAGCCAGTGTAGCGCTGACCGCAATGAGTGCAGTCAGCGCTACACATTTACACAGGACCGGCACTAGGCTTTCAGCGCCGGTCCTGTGCTGCACAGCTGAGCCCGTTCCCTCCCCCTGAGCACTTGCCCAATAGCACTAGGAGGCGGGCTCATGCTCTGCATAACACATGCATCGCCGCCAGCGCTGGCGGCGATGCGTGTGTTAAACAGCAGCCAATGAGAGTCAGATAGACTCTCATTGACTGCTGCAGCACCCACTGCAAGAGCCGGGCTTCCGTCCGGCTCCTGCAGTGGGTAATGGGACAGACGTCATGACATCATGACGTCTGTCCCATAATGCTGAGCGCACCAGCCTGGGAGGACTGGCAGGTGGCGGCGGCGGGAGCGGAGTCGTGGACCGGAGCAGCAGCAGCGTGGATTCAGGTAAGTATATTTTTATATATTTTTTTTAAAACCTGTCTGCACTACTGGAGGCACAATGGGGGAGGGGGGTGGCTACTACTGGCGGGACCTCTACTGGGGGTGGGGTCACAATGGGGGAGGGGGGTGGCTACTACTGGGGGTACCTCTACTGGGGGTGGGGGCACAATGGGGTAGGGTTTGGCTACTACTGGGGGCACCATTATTGGGAGGACCTCTACTGGGGGGGCTACTACTGGGGGGCACTTAATCAGGAGGGGGAACCTCTACTGGGGACTACTACTTGAGGGGGGGAACTACCACTGGGGGCATTATAAAAGGGGCCTACTACTAGACGCACTGCACTGGGGGGACCACTACTGAGGGCAATAATAGGAAGGTACACTACAGGGGGCACTGGACTGTTTAAAAGACACAGATTGTGCAAATTTGCTTAGCCTGTCTGTTTTGAATATATATATATATATATATATATCCATATATATGAAAAAAAACCTTAAAAATCCTGCATTTGCCCCTGCTCTAGTGAATCAGTACCAGCCCGCCCACCCTAGTTAGCCAGTGTAGCGCTGACCGCAATGAGTGCAGTCAGCGCTACACATTTACACAGGACCGGCGCTAGGCTTTCAGCGCCGGTCCTGTGCTGCACAGCTGAGCCTGTTCCCTCCCCCTGAGCACTTGCCCAGTAGCGCTAGGAGGCGGGCTCATGCTCTGCATAACACATGCATCGCCGCCAGTGCTGGCGGCGATGCGTGTGTTAAACAGCAGCCAATGAGAGTCAGATAGACTCTCATTGACTGCTGCAGCACCCACTGCAAGAGCCGGGCTTCCGTCCGGCTCCTGTAGTGGGTAATGGGACAGACATCATGACATCATGACGTCTGTCCCATAATGCTGAGCGCACCAGCCTGGGAGGACTGGCAGGAGGCGGCGGCGGGAGCGGTGTCGCGGACCGGAGCAGCAGCAGCGTGGATTCAGGTAAGTATATTTTTATATATTTTTTTTAAAACCTGTCTGCACTACTGGGGGCACAATGGGGGAGGGGTGTGGCTACTACTGGCGGGACCTCTACTGGGGGTGGGGTCACAACGGGGGAGGGGGGTGGCTTCTACTGGGGGTACCTCTACTGGGGGTGGGGGCACAATGGGGGAGGGTTTGGCTACTACAGGGGGCACCATTATTGGGGGGACCTCTACTGGGGGGCTACTACTGGGGGGCACTTAATCAGGAGGGGGA
Organism: Taudactylus pleione; assembly: GCA_031769625.1. Lineage (NCBI taxonomy): Eukaryota > Metazoa > Chordata > Amphibia > Anura > Myobatrachidae > Taudactylus > Taudactylus pleione. Next base: position 2,797,311 of record JAUIMM010000150.1, on the reverse strand, counting down.
ACCTCTACTGGGGACTACTACTTGAGGGGGGGAACTACCACTGGGGGCATTATAAAAGGGGCCTACTGCTAGAGGCACTGCACTGGGGGGACCACTACTGGGGGCAATAATAGGAAGGTACACTACAGGGGGTACAGGATAGGGGGGATCAGTACTGGGTGCCTGCATAAGGGGGACCACTACTGGGAAAACTGCATGGGGGGACTACTGCTGGGAGCACTATATAAAGGGCACTGCATATGGGGGGACTACTACTGGGGACACTATATAAAGGGCACTGCATAAGGGGATACCACTACTGGGTGCACTACATTGTGGGGACTGCTACTAGGGGCACTGCATAAGGGGAACACTACATGGGGCATTGCATTTGGGGGGCCACTACTGGGGGTACTGAGTAAGGGGAACTAATTGGGGGCTGTATAAGGGGGACCACTACTGGGCATACTGTATAATGGGCACTACTATGGGCCTGCATAAGAGGGGCCACAACTGTATACTGGGGGTACTGTATAAGGGGTACTACTGGGGTTAAGGTGCATATGGATAGGAATGTTCAGAGTGAAAATAAAGGGGTGTGTCATGTTGACACGCCCCATTTTTAAGTGACCACGCCAATTTTTTTTTGCCTCGCGTGCCTTAGGCGCGCGCACATCGGGGGGGTGGTTTCCCTTTTCAAATTTGCCCTGGGCTCCAAATACCCTAGTTACGCCACTGGCTACAGGGAATCCTTAATCCACAGCAGTGTAATTATCCTGTGGTCTGATTCAGCTTTGCTTCATTTCTGCTTCATCTCTGGCCCACTACTAATCAACTGTCTGTTGCCTAGCTCAGTCCCTACTGAGTGAAGCTCAACTGTGCTCTGGTTACATTACTGTAATTGTTTATGAAGCTGGTGCAGTTCTGTTGTATTTGCAGGAATAGCTTTTTTGTCATTCTTCTCCAGTATAATCAGCATCTCAAGTTGCACAGGTAATTCCAGCCTTCTCCAGTTTTCTGAATCTGTGCTACACCTGTGCAAAGCATCCACCTTTCTGCTCAGGTATATTAGCTGCTCCTGCTTCTCTGGTTCAGTGCCAGATTACTGCACAGCTACCATCCATTCCAGTGTTTGGTCTGTATCCGGTCCTGTCATCATTAGAGTGCTCCCAGACTACAGGCAAAATCCAGTCCAAGCCTTGTAAATACTTCTGCCAAGATCTGCCACTCAAGTGTCCTGGACTACAGAACCAAGTAAGTGTTTTTATTATTATCAAGTAACAACCCAGATCAGCCTGGTACTCTTCTTACCACCAACAACTCCGATGTCCCTGGTGGTCTAGTGGGTATAATCCGTTATCTCTCTGCTGAGACCCAGGTTCGATTCCCTGTCAGAGAAGCATTTATTCACATGTCATGAGGTCTCCTCAGTATGAAAAATAATAAAAAAGTTGGAGCAATCTACATAATATACAGGATTGGTGCAAATTGATAAGTGACAATAAAAATAACAATGAATTGATGTTAAAGTGAATAAGTATTGAATATAGATATAAATATGAATGCAAAGTCAAATGCATTTAATTGTTGATAAACATTAAAATGGGTCTCGAATTGTAGAGACCATCATACAATGCATAAAATAAACAGTGTAAAGATAAAAATGGGTATTCCAATATTTAATAAGTCCAGATGGTAAAAAGTGCACACATGCCTCGGTGTAGAATTAAAAAGTTGATGAGGAAAAAAAGCACTGTCGTTGCAACCTAACCTGCTGGTGGTTGGAGCCATGAATGGTGTCCAAAGTGTAATTGTAACTCTGTTCACAGGTGGTTTCCCTTATTATCCTGGAGAATATAAGCAACTTAGGGCCTGATTCAGAGCCGGACGCTCACTCGCTCGCTCGTTCAGAAAAAAGGGGATGGCTATATAAATTGAGCGCTCGCTCTTTGCGGTCTGCTGAAGCCACTATGTCTGAACGAGCGTCCGAAACATGCGCTTGTTATTTTGTAAAGACGCCCCTTGGCCGCTCGTATCATTCGTCATCTCCGTTATTTATTTGATTAATCGAGTACATCGAAAAGCATATGAACTGCTCGCTATTCTTGTGGTAGCATTTTCCTACCGCAATCATGCGAGCAGTTCATGCTAAAAGACAACCAAGTGACGTGGTCGCTGATGCTGCTTTGATAATTATGCACACCCTTAAAACGCCCGTTTTGACCTTTTGGCACGCCTGTGTTCGGATTTCCAATCCCCGTTTTCAAGCACCTTCCCCTGTTACCACCCACAAACGCCTCATTCTGTCACTCAAATTAGCAGGCACTCTCCATTTTGCGAGCACACGATTTCCGACCGCACTGACTGGTTGGCGCATGCGCATTACGACACATACGCATGCGCAGATGTGCGACCATCATTCGGAGCGAGCGAGTGGCGCTGAATCAGGCCCTTAGTGCAACCCTGTTTCGAGGGTTCCTGTAAATCCTGTGTCCTTTTGGTAGGGTATGTTAGGACAAAGCGGCCCACTTGGAGAGGGAGCTGGAATTCCAAAGTGTGCTGTAATCCGAAATTCCAGCTCCAACTCCAAGCGGTCCGCTTTGTGCATGTGTGCACTTGTTATTTTATTGTCACATCAATTTGCACCAATCCTTTATATTATGTAGATTGCGACAACTTTTTAATTATTTTTCATACTATATTTATATCAGGTGACTTCTGATTTTTGTTAGCAGCATATACATAACATTACATTTATTTACATATTTCTGTGTCACAACTTTAGTTGGATAGACAGCGCAGTCTCACCTATCTAATTTCATCCTCAGGCCTGCCAGCTTTGCATACACACCTCCCACTACTCAAACAGACATCTACAGTACCTGACCCTGGTTCTACAACAAAACACAAGCATGACACAAAGCCCCCTGGATGGACCCAACACAGCCCCCCTGGATGGACACAGCCTCCCTTGATGGAACAGGTACAGCCCCTGGGTGGAGCACTGCCCTGGAGGGAAACAGACTAGCTCCAAGATGGATAGAACACAGCCCCCTGGATAGAACAGTACAGCCCCTGTATGGAGCAAAGCTGTGGATGGATACAGCCTAGCTCCTGGATGGACACAGCCCCCTGTATGGAACATCACAACCCCTGGATGGAACATAACAGGAGCGGCTCAAGGCCCGGGTGAGCCGGGCTGTTGCCTGGAGCACCACTGTATCCGGCGGGTGTAAGAAAAGCCCACCCTCCCTCCCCACGCTATAGTGAATTAGTAAGCTCAAGGGGAGGGAGCAGAGGAGGGAAGGGGTGGTAACACAGAATGACGCTGGGTGCAGCAAAGCCTAGTGCCGGCTCTGGCCGTGGATGGACACAGCCTAGCAACTGGATGGACACAGCCTAGCAACTGGATGGATACAGCCTAGACCCTTGATGGTCACAACACAGCCCCCCTGGATGGACAGCATAGCCCTTGGATAGACACAGCCACAGCAGAGTACCACAGCAGTAAAGCAAATGGTGCTGATCATTGTGTGTAGGGACTTGTATGAAATCTAAAACCCATGAGAATCGAAAGCAGGATTGGTGACATTTTTCCTTGTTTTCAGATCTGAGTCATGTAGGAAGACATGAACCTGTCTCGGATTGGATTCACTATGATCCAGTGGGTCTGATTCTCAGAGAACCTGACCCGCTCATCTCTAGTCCTCAATAATATTTTGAATTGAAAGCAAAAGTCTCTCATGCCTCTTATATTTGTAAGACCACTTTGAATGCTTAAGGAATAGTAAAATTAGAAATAGATTCTTCCAGTGTTGTATGGAAAGGATGGCTAATGCACATCATTTGTCAGTGATAGTGAATGATTTGTGAGCAGATCCTATACCTGGTAGATAGAAGAAAAATAATCACATCTACTTTTGGAAAAAAAAACAGGTCTGGTCTGATGCTTGCAGTGCAGACCGGCACTCTAAGGCATATATTTGCAGGTTTTTATAAGTGGAGTTGCCCACCTTTAATTCCTAGATTCACATGTTCTAAGCCAAAAATTTTCAGGTCTTTAGGTGATCCTTTGAGTGTGTTCAAGAAATGTCTTACCACAGATGTAAATTTCTTACATTTTATGTTAGAGGATTACTGAAGTTGCCAACCTGTTTAAGGGTGCTTTACTTCAAGATACATAATGTCATACCCACATACAGTATATTAATCCAAATGTGCATTTGATACAATAAATCATGTCCATGGTGTTGCAATTGAAGAAATACTTTATCTTGATTGTGACTCCGAATCTACCCACAATAGGTTGTCTCTCCCATATCCAAGTATTCTGAAATATGGAATATTCCGAAATACAGAATAATTTTGGCATTACTCATATAATGAAAGCTTTGATTTTTGATGGTTCAACGTACACTAACTTTGTCTAAGGCACAAATTATTAAAAAATATTGTATACAAAATTACCTTCAGGCAGTGTGTATAAGGTGTATATAACACAAAAATGCATTCTATGTGTATATTTGGGTATTATTCTCAAGATATTTCATTATGGTATGCAATTATTCCACAATACAGAATATTCTTTTATCCAAAATACCCCTGATCCCAAGCATTTTGCAAATGGGAGAATCAACCTATACCATGTTTTTCTTCGAAAGTGAATATGCATGCCTTGCAGTTCCCTTACAGGTAGGTACCATTGAGTTTAGGTACCTTCTTTGGATATTTTTCAAAAATATCCAGAAGATTGTTAGCTCTCTGCCAACTGAAATGTCCTTGAGGTCAGCAACTAGTAGGAGGATATGCCAATGTCTGTTTATTATCCCCTGCAGTTCTTGTTATTCTCTGCAAAAATCTCCTACAAGCGTATCTTTGTATCCTTGTTGTTTTCCTTCTTGTTCGTGGTGAGATTTTATGATAATTAATCAGGGCCATAACTAGGGTGGTGCAACCTGTGCCTTGGAACAGGGCATCACAGGGCAGTGGTGCTGTTTGGATCTGTCAATTTTCCTATTTATTATCATTCTCACTTGTAGCTTAATCTTCTTTTATCACCAGCATCTCCTGGCCTTCCCTATCTCTTCCCTGGCTCTTCTCCATGATGCCATGCCCCTTTTTCAGGTACTCTATCTATCTTTTGTACCTATTTTAAAAACAGGGAGGGGGGTGCCAATGCTCTGCCTGGCACAGGGCACCAAAAAGTCTAGTTATGGCTCTATTACTAATGCACTATTGATATGAGATACATGGTATTGGGCTTGCTTCATGGACCACTTACTATACCCCCTATTTAAGAAGGTGAGTGGTTAAATTGTCACAGCTCTTTTCAACGGTCTCATCAATGGAACAATTACGGCACAGCCTCAGAAACTCTCCTTTATGTATGTTATTGATGGTGGGTGGAAAGTGGAGGCTGTTATGGTGGAGGATGTTAGTCGCTGAGTCCCGCACATAAATCCTAAAATCCAGAAAATTGACAGACTTGTGGCTGATAGTGTAGGTCACTTAGTTTTTCCAGTACCAGGATCAGAAATTAATATTAAATGTGATTTGTCAAAATGGCAGTGATGAGAGCCAGTGTATGACTTGTTCGTAGCATGAGAAACCCAAGTCACTTGTGAGCAGTAGCACATGTAATCGAGGCAGAATGGACAATTTCCTTGGCCTAAGGCAATAAGAGTACCACAGATTCAGCATAATTATTTCCTAGGGCCCACCACAACAATCTGCTACTTTGGTTGTTTACTTGAACTTTGAATACAGCGGCACTAACAATGAGGAGACGCCGGCAGTGATGTGGTGTGCATAGCAGGAACAGCAGGGGGTCATGACTGACATGAGACCGAGTACTGCCCACAAGCCTTAGCCACTGCTCTATCCCCACTACTAAAGGACAGGCTCCCCTGCATTCAGTGCTACATCAAGGCCCCATAAATGAGTGGAAAACCAGTGCACTGCAAGTACTTGCCTTCCACTGGTTGTTTGTGAGCCTAGCCGCAGTACTGGACATGCTGGGAGCACAATCTTTCAGTTAGAGGAAACTGAGTCAATAAAATCTAACCTACATTATACAGTGAACTAGAACATGGTGAGCATTCAAGTGTATTTATCTCAAATAACTCAATTCAAGCAGAGACTGTATTTTCTGATTTAATACTGATTGAACTTGGTCATACAATATTCTGTCACGTCTATGAGCAGGATCTTTATTTGTAGCAGTGTGCTGGTTACATTGCAATCTATTTGCTTTAGACAATTGATGGAGGTAGTGTGTCCCTGGTACCAAATCCCATCTAGATTCCACTTCACTAGGCAGGCGATACCGAGAATGTACAGAGACGTCAGAAAAAGTGTCCTAAAAAATGCGGTTGTACCCAATGTCCACTTAACCAAGGACATGTGGACAAGTGGAACAGGGCAGACTAAGTACTATTTGACTGTGACTGCTCACTGGGTAGATGTATCACCTTATGCAGCAACAACAGCAGCATCACCAGTAGCAGCAGCTCAGAAACACTAGCTCATTCCAAGGCAGGCTATGCTGTGTATCACTGGTTTCAGTAAGAGGCACACCGCCGACAACCTCTTAGAGAAACTGAGGGAAATCATCACCCAGTGGCTTACCCTACTTAGTCTGTCCTGGGGATTTGTGATATCTGACAATGCCACCTGTATTGTGCGGGCATTACATCTGGGCAAATTCCAGCATGTCACATGTTTTGCTCACACAATAAATTTGGTGGTGCAGAATTTTCTGAAACACAACAAGGACATGCAGGAGACGCTTTGGGTGGGCCGAAAAATTTCTGGCCACTTTTGCCATTCAGTGACTGCGTGCCGAAGACTGGCGCGTGAGCAAACAGGTCATTCCCCTCATCAGGCTTTTGCAGAAGCAGCTGAAGAAAGTGAAGGAGGAGCTTAGATGGAGCAATTCCACTTGGTATGTGGGACTTGTGGATGAAGCCCTTCATTCGCTTTGCCAGGATTTGAGGGTGGTCAATCTGTTCAAATCAGACCACTACATATTGGCCACCGTAATCGATCCTAGGTTTAAAGCCTATGTGATGTCTCTCTTTCCGGTGGACACAAGCCTGCAGAGGTGCAAAGACCTGCTGGTGAAAACACTATCAGCTAAAGCGGAACGTGACACGTCAACAGCTCTTTCTTTGTTTTCTCCCGCAACTGGGGCTGCCAGGAAACAACACAGGTATCCTAAACAACCCACTGGCTGTGATGCAGGGCAGGCAGGAACAAGTTTGGACATCTTGTCTGGACTGAAGGACCTGCCAACAATTGAAAAAGGTCCAGATGTGTACCGAAACGTCGACCATAATCATATTCTTCTGATCAAGCCGCGTGATGAATAAAGTTTGAGATGATATATTGAATGGCGAGTGCATCCTTCCTTCCAGGAAATCCACGTCTATTGTTTGGGACCTTGGGGTCCTTGAAAGCACCCCAATGTTGATATTTGACGATTGAGAGTGCAGGACTATTTGTGATTATATATATATATATATATAATATGTATTATATATGTATGTGCATAATATATTACACACGTTTCGATATATACTTACTATGTAATATGATATATTATATATATGTAGATATACATATTTTTTTATAATAAGTATATATTTAAACGTGTAATATATATGTAAAATATATATATATATATATATATATATATTACATATATATTACACATTTAGATATATACTTATATAATATATCATAGATATTTATATAACACATAATTGTATAATACATATATATCTAAACATGTAATATATATGTGTAAAAAATATACATATGATATATCTAATAATATGCACTTGATGGACAGCACAACAGTCAGTTAGTGGTGCACTCGGGCTCTTACCTTTTTACCTTTAGCGCAGCCAGTCTCACACTTGTCTGTTGAGTGCTGGGCCACACAAGCAACAAGTATATCTGCGCCGCCGCTGCTCGGATCCGGTCTTTGTAATCTGTCCCTGCCCGCCGCTGCCCGGATCCTGGTACTGGTGCCGCACTGCCTGCTGGTGATGAGAGCCCTCGGGAGATGATGACATCATCATCTCGCGAGTGCATCAGCTCTGCAGCGGTGCGGGTGCAGTCTGTAAGTAAGTGACACTGTCTGTGTGACACATTGACAACCAGACAGTGTGATGCGGCTGGTGAAAGACCCCAATACTCCCACCCCCGAACTGCAGCCCGCCGCTGCCAGCAGCGGTTCTGTAGATCTTGAAGTGGCTAATAAAAAAAAAAAAGTTTGAAAAAAAGCATGACAGTGAGCTTTTGGCGGCCCGAGCCCCCTGCCAAGCCCGGGCCCAGGTAATCTGTACCCGCTCCCCTCCCCTCTTGGCGCCCCTGATTATAATAATAACATACATTTTGGAAACAACACTTAGAGGAAAATAGAGAAACAAAACCAGACTTTGCAAATTTGTAGTACTAAGTGTTGCAATATCATTCTCATTTGCTTAAATGATTCCTAGAGCCTATGGATATGAACTAGTTGGAGTCTGGCACTAAAATACACACAGCAAAAAAAAAACTAACAGCATTCAGGGTAGCACAAATAAATCCTTATATTTCATACTGACTGTCAACTTTTTTAACATGAGCAGTTATTAAGACTTTGAGATCTTTTAGAGAAAAAGCCCTTTGAATGATACTATATAGACAACTAGCAAAATATGATATATCCTGCAGGTTCAGAAATGTATTATTTGTTTGTATTTTGTATTTACTTTCCTCCTGCCCACCTGCCAGCCACCAGTGCCATGATTAAGGCAATGTATTTGTACATATAGCACCAGAACCATATTTATTGAGTAAACACTAAAAATATGGTACTTTCATCAGATTTCAGAATAAATTGCTGGACATATGGCATATGCACAGAAGACAACGGCATAGTTTCAGGGACTTAGATATTTTGTGTATGCTTTGGTGACATTTTTATGAGGAAATGGCCCATAGGCATCAGCATACAGGCCCCTTTCAGTATTAAAACACCCCTGCCTGAAATTCTGTCCACACAGAGCCAGTATGTTCTACTTCTTTTACACCAAAGGTCCATGTCTGACACCGGGGTTGGAACAGGGTTCCAATTCGTATCAGACCCAGAACTTAACCCTTTCACACTGCAGTGCTGACCCAGGATATTCCCTTGTTGGCGCTGTTCACTTCGAAGCTGGGTTAGCAGTGACCCAGCTCTTCCAGCATTGCAGTGGATGCTTGGAGATGACGTCATCTCCAAATGCCAGTGAAGCAGGCCAATTGGGCAACATGCAGCATGATCCAGGTCATCATGACCCAGATCACGCCATTTACACTGCAGGGTCGTTCCCGTGCAGTGTCGTAACTAAGGGAGGTCGAGCAGACTCTCATTGACTGCTTCACCCACTGCTGGAGCAAGACAGGAGCTCACTCATGAGCTCCATCTTCCTGCTCTCACAGTGGGTATTGGGAGAGATGTCATGATGTATCTCCCATAATGCAGAGCGGGCCATCCTCAGAGGACAGACTCGGAGCAGCGGAGGGGGGCAGGAGCAAGAGCTGGATCAGGGATTCAGGTAAGTGGGGTTTTTTGTTACGTGTGTGTTTGTCTGCCCTGCTGGGGGGTGGACTACTACTGGGGGGACCACTACTGGGGGGCACTGGGGGGTAATGACTAGTACTAGGGGCACTGCTGGGGGATGACTACTACAGGGGGCACTGCATAGGGGGGTCCACTACTTGGGGCACTACATAAAGGGCACTGCGTAGGGGGACCACTACTGGGGGCACTTCATAGGGGGGACTACTACTAGGGTCACTATATAAGAGGCAGTACTGGGGGAAGTGGATAGGGGGGACTACAACTAGGGGCACTACTGGGGGCACTGCATAAGGGTGGACTACTACTGGGGGCACTATATAAAGGGCACTTCATGGGGGGCACTGCATAGGTGGGGCTACTACTGGTGGCAATATATAAGGGGCACTGGATAGGGGGGACCACTACTGGGGGCACTTCATAGGGGGGAATACTATTGGGGGCTCTATTTAAAGGACACTTCATAGAGGGTACCACTACTGGGGGCACTGCATAGGGGGGACTACCACTGGGGGAACAATATAAAGGGCACTACATAGGGGGGCCACTACTGGAGGCACTTCATAGGGGGAACCATTACTGGGGCACTATATAAGGGCAATGCATAGGGGGGATCACTACTGGGGCCTACATCAGGGGAACTTTACACTGGCACTGCATAGGGGGGATAACCACTGGGGACACTATATAAAGGACACTACATAGAGGGGACTACTACTGGGGGCACTGCATAGGTGGGACTACTACTGGTGGACTATTACTGGGGGCACTACATAAGGAGCACTGAATAGGGGGGACCACTTCTGGGGTCACTTCACAGAGGGTGACCACTACTGGGGTACTGTATAAGGGGCACTACTGGAGGCCTGCATAAGGAGGTCTACTCCTGGGGCACAAAGAGCACTGCATAGGGGGGACTGCTACTGGGGGCACTGAATAGGGAGGACCACTACAGGGGGCACTGTATAAAGGGGACCACTCCAGGGGGCAATGCATAAGGGGGACAACTACTGGGGGCACTGTATAAGGTACACTACTGGGGGTCTGCATAAGGGGCACCAACACTGGGGGCACTGTTTAAGGGGAATTAATGGGGAGCTGCATTAGGGAGACAACTACTGGGGGCACTGCATATTGGGGATCACTACTTGGGGCACTGTATAAGGGGCACAAATGGGGTCTGCATGAAAGGGACACTACTAGGGGCCTGCATAATGGGGACCACTACTGTGGGCACTGTATAAGGGGCACTACTGGGGAATGCATAAGGGGCATTACTGGGGACAATGCATAGGGGGGACTGCATTAAGGTGCATATGGAATGGAAAGGACATCCCAGAGTGATAAGAAAGGGGTGTGTCATGTTGACATGCCCCATTTTTTAGTGACCACGCCCCTTGTTACCATGCCCATTTTTCAACGTGGGCCTAAGGCGCGCACACATAGGGGGGGGCTCAATTTTTCAATTTACCCTGGGCTCCAAATACCCTAGTTACACCACTGTTCCCGTGTTAAACCCTGCAAATTACCTGGGTTGGATTGCCGGGTCACTTGACTCGGCAATCCAACCATTTCCTCTTTTACACCTAGAAGCAACCCGGGGTAACCCTGCAATAATGTAGCTCTAGTGTAAAAGGGATAAATGTAATCAGGGCTGTTTTTCTGTAAAAATAGGTTCAGGAACTGTGGGTGGAGCTATTGGGGATAGAACTAAAGAAAAACAATTATATATACATTATATATAATTATATATCTAATATATATATATATATATATATATATATATATATATATATAGCTTTACTTAAACTGGATAGTTTCTGGTTAACTTTGCCATTGATTGCAATTGTATGTGGTACACAGTGCTGTTTGACATTATGCTTATTAATTATTATTAATTATTATTATGAATATGTTATGTGCACTTAATTTTTGATTTTTTTACTTTTGTTTTTCTCCTTCTGTGTTTGCAGTTTTTAACTGTATGTGAGTATACTCACTATAATTATTATTGCAGTGTGAGGATTATTTTAGAATATATGCCACTCTAAATAAGGTCTATACTTGAGCTCCCCTGAATAGCGGCATATTTCTGTTATTTTGAACACTGTATGTCCCTTTAATACTCTGTGATCTTATAGATCTAGTCTTATGATTATGTGATTATTATTGACCCTGGTCTCATTTGTGCCATCTTTATTAAATGGACCACATAGGAGTATGTGTTGACACACACAATGTTATTGTCCATAGATGACATTGAGGCTATACACACGTCCCTCTGGTTGGTAAGGACATTTATGTATGAGTATATTGCGACACAGAGCATGCTGTGTTGATCATCATTACTATGGTTATGCTGACGCACTTCTGGTCGGTTGTTGACCGGGTATGCAAACCTGTTTGTTCCTGGTTGGGGGAATGCAGGATAGCATCTCCTATCTGACGGGTGTCTAGGTGACGCTGATGTATTTCCGGTGACTCAGTCCAGTGAGAAGTGCATGTTGTGTTGATGGCCGTCACTATGGATACACTGTCGTTCTTCCGTTCGGCTGTTGACCGGCTATGTGTTCCTGTCTGCTCAAGGATGGTGGAGCACATGATAGTGTCTGCTGTTTGATGGGTGTGTAGAAGATGCTGAGGCATTTCTGGTGATTTAAACCGGCTATATGTGCCTGTTATGTATCTTTATTGTTCTGGAGACTTTTGTCTCTGCTATTACTGTAATTTAACCTCAATGAGGAATATTTGTCAATGAACAACAGTGGAGTGTGTTGTTCATAGATGATATGATGGAGATGTTTTGCTAATAGTAGCTAGTTTATATTTGTAGCTGGCTAATGATTTGAAGCCCCACAGGTTTGTGTCTTTAGTGGATTACTAGGGATAGGTGTGTATGTGCTATTAGGGGGAGCTCAAGCTGACCTGTCAGTGTGCTAGTTGCCAGTGTACTAGATGGTTGCCTTGCTGTAATGCTGACTTGTCTTGAGAATGACCCTTTGGAAAGAGCGCTCACTCTGAATCAGGGCCGTCCTTCTCTTTTTTTAGAGAGGCCTCTTGGTTGCTCGCACAGCTGTGGGTGACCACCCACAGCTATAGCGAGCTGCCAGGAAGATGGTCGCAATCGTCAAGACCATCACGACCACCGGGCTTGCAACAAGACCCTTTCAGTAGGGTCTCATTGCCGCAAGCCCAAGAGTTCTCTTGGCTCTGATAGAGCCAAAAGTACTCCCACTGACATCACTTGTGATGTCAGTGGGGCCGGCCCTAGATGGTAGGTGTTCCCATGAGAACGCCTCCATCTGGGCAGCCACGCCCCCGGCCTGCACACAAAAGGGGGCGTGCTGTCACTCAACATCGACAGCACGCCCCCTTTGTAGAGAGACCAGAGCAACAGCTTGCCCGTCGCTATCCGGGTCTCTCGCATGCGCACGATGGAGCCGCCTCCATCGTGCGCATGCACACTGGGCCATCATTGCCCCGCTTGCGAGCGCTCGTGAGCGGGTCTGAATCAGGTCCTGCTTGTTTCTGTTGAATAATAGCCCTGAAAGTAATAGACTAGGAGTTTGAGGAGAGTTGACAACCTGCATTCATTTGTACTGATTATGCAATAAACAAGTGTTCTAGACATGATAGTCTTTTATTTTTTTGGACAATCCAGAAACTATGAGAAATTAAATTCTGAGTTTATAGCTCTGTACTGGAGATGTGCGCCGACCTCTTTGTTTTGGTTTTGGATCTGGATCTCCCCTGGTTTTGGATTTGGATTGGTTTTGCCAAAACCTCACCTCCGTGTTTTGTTTTTTGGTTTTAGTTTTGGATCTGGATTTTTTCTTACAAAATCATAAAAACAGCTAAAATCACATAAATGGGTCTGTTTTTGTTCATACAGTGTTATTAACCTCAATAACATTATATACACTCTTTTCCAGTAAATTTTGACCACCTCACAGCTCACTATATTGTTTTCATCCAGTTTAGGCCCAAAATTTGCACCAAGCTAGCTGGCTGACTAAGTTAAGCGGTAGCAGTTGTCGGCACAAACACATGGTAGTTCAACTTCCAACATGGCACATCAAGACACAAATGTTTTTATTATTCAAGAGAGCCTGAGGGAGTTGGAGTATGTATGTAGTTGAAGGCAGGGCAGGGACAGGAAAGATTGATTGGTAGTAAATTTAATTTTAATTTTTTGATTCCAAAGAAAATGTATGAGGCAGAATGGGAGGGGAAGAGGCATTTACAAAAAAATATTTGACACTTTCACATCAGTCTTGCCCCAGAATAATACTTGAGCGCCATGTCTGCTGCTGGGAGTAGATTTTCTCATTCCAGACGGGGACCAGGAAGACTTACGCTAGTGCTTTCCACATGACAAAGCATTTCCCAAACTGAACAGGGATATTAAAAAAAACATAGTTAGTTAGTGGCCTCAAAGTGCCATTTAACCAGCACAGATATGTGGACAAGCATAAGATCTATGATTTAAGGCAGGGGTAGCCAACCCTGGTCTTCGAGAGTTACCAATAGTGCATGTTTACAATGTCTCCTCACAGAATATAGTAATAAATAATTAAATGTGTTGGTGAATAATAAATACAGCTGTGCACCAGCTAGGTGGTTTGGTAAACGTGAACTGTTAGTAGCTCTCAAGGACTGAGGTTGGCTACCCCTGATTTAAGGCCTTATGTTGTGTCTTTCTTGAGATTCCTGCACCTTCTTCTGCAGCTAGGAGTGGATTTTTGGAGTTAGTGGCCTTCAAACTGCCATTGTTCCCTCTGTCCACTTAACCATATCAGATATGTGAATAAGCGGAACAGAGCATTAAATGCAACATTTCAGATTTAAGGTTTAAGTCTTACATTGTGTCTTTCTTGGGAATTCTTGAGTGTCATGCCTGCTTGCTGGGAGTGGATTTTCATCCCAGAAGGAATAAAGACATTGTTTTTTCTTCCCAAGGGACACAGATCTGAAAAGAAAGAGATACATGTAAATAACTACTGGCAGGAAAAGGGGCATTTGGGGTTAATTTTAGTTTTACTAAAGTTTCTAAAACTTAAAAGTGTTCATGTTGCCCATAGCAACCAATCAGATTGTAGTTATCATTTCTCTATTGCATTCATCAAAATAATAGACAGGATCTGATTGGTTGCTATGGGCAACATGAACACTTTTCATATTTAGAAACTTTAGTAAATAATATACTCTTTGGAGGCCCTTACACAAAAAATCTGCCTTTGCTTTGCTTGATTTGCCCACCTTCCAGTGTGTACTCAGAAAGAGTTTTCAACACAGCCAGGAACTTTGTCAGTGATCGGCCTGAGACTACTTCCCCAAAATGTTGAAAAGATGATGTCCATCAAAATGAAACACAAATTCTATGAGAGAGACTTTTACCATCAATTACATGTAAAAATTACAGAGGCACCTGTAATGGTAGATTCCAGCAGGGACAAATTAACATTTAGTGAGTATCCTATTAATAATTTTCATTTAGTGATAACTCCATTTTACTTCATATACTAATATTTTTTTGTCTCTTTTATATCCTTCCGGCTGGCTGAGATATATGTATTATTTAATTGATTCTAAATGTATTTTTTGGATCCATTTACTATTCTCTTTTGTATCCATTTATAATGTTTGGTGTATAATATGAATATTTTACGATCATACTACTTATAATTGATTTTATTATTGTATATTCTTTGTATTTCATATGTATACATGTTAGTATCATTTTCTATCAGACATGCATAGATGCAGAATTAAGAACATGAGCATACTATAGAGGTCTAATTAGCAAAAGCCGACCGGTTTATACAGGTTCTATTGGATTGGCTGGAATCGGACAGGTGACTTGAATCAATCATGTATAGAGTCTGACACAAAGAGTCTCACGGCACTTCTTGAAAAAGGGGAGATTGCTCCCTGAAACGCGTTGAAGCTGAAGCCATGACCGGTGTCTCACATGTGAAGTCGGGAAATACTAACAAGGACATTTCGGAGATCCGCTCTGTGGACTGCAGCATAGTGATGGACATTACCTATTTCCCTTCTTTCCGATTACCTCCATAAGTTGTCTCCTCGGGTGTGGACCTGTTTTTTTATGTCCATTTATTTTTTAATATTAAAGCTCGTTTTCTTCTATTACCGGAGTTTGTGTGTCTGGGGATCATTCAGCATAGAAAAGACCCACTAAAGAAACCTTTCTGTGAAAGCGGGGCAGAAAACATATGTAAGTTTCTCTCTTGCTGGATAGTGTTGTATGCCAACATGTGAATAAGGAAATATAAAGAAACTGAGATGGGCACACAAGAATGAATGTTGATGTAAGTTCTAGTGATTTGCTCAAATTATAAAGAGATAAAGATACCTTTCTTTTTTCTACGAGTGAGAACTCTGACGTAAATCTTGGACTTATAAACTGAAGGCTATATTCTCCCCTTCGGTTTTTCATTTTGGAATAGGGAAGCGCTGGTTCAGTGAACTTTTTATTATTCTTGTGTATATCATAGAGTGAGAGGTGCACTCTTTCATTTGGTCTAGCAGCTGTGTCCCTTATAAGTGCAGAGGTTTTTGAAATCTTTCATTTATATCCATTCAAGGATATACAGATGTTCTGCCTTAATCATAACAATTGAATGGACCTGTATGTCCTTGTCATGACTATTTAGAAAGAGAGGTTCTATTATGGGGCACACTTAAACTAAATCAGTGATGTAAAATGTTTAAAAATTAACCTATATTGTCAGTGGCGGTTCTAGGGGGGGGGCTAGCAGGGCTATCACCTGGGGCACTATGGCCTGAGGATGCGGCCACAATCACATGGCTGTCGCAGCCTAATCTAACACAATTACACTGCCTGCTTTTGCCTGCTGCTGGGACTCGAGCATACCTGCCTGCCCACTTGGAATCTCAGTCTCCCAGCAACCCTCCTAGAATGCCGATCACGGGAGTGACAATATCGCGCATGGCATTCTGGAAGCGGCTGCAGAAGACAGAAGATGGAGGAGCAGCAGCAAGGGGGAAGGTACTGCCTATCTTCCCAAGGTAAGCCCGGCTCCCCCCTGCCCAGCAAACAGTTCCCCCCAGACAAATGGCACCCACTTCCCTGGCAAATGGCACCCTACCGTGCAGTATGCAGATCCATTTTGCAGCCCCACAATTACTCTTTTCTTAATTTTATATTTTTGGCCACCCATGGCCATGCCCCCTTCCAGGCCATGCCCCCTGAGCTCACAGCATTGAAGAAAGCTCTCGCCCTGAGCTCCACTAACTCTATAACCATCCCTGTTTATTGTATTAACATAAAATGAAAGTTAATTATACATAATTATATATGTGAGTTGTGTTTATTATTTCTCCTTGTCAGTTTGTGTATCTGGTACAAAACAAGTTTTATTTACCTATTAAATACAAATATTTCAGCACAGACCATTTATATGTACCTAATTTAAATGGAACCTGTATTATATCCTGGAGTATCTCAATATAGTACTTATTGTACATTATATTTCCACATATGTAATTACTCTATAAAGTAGAGTATATTTATCCTATTCAATTACTAATGTCTGCTATAATTTTGCTCTAGAATATAATACAGTAAATATTTTCTCAGTCTCTTATTTGCAAATGATTGAACGATCGTTAGTGATTTTTATGAACGATTGAATGATAACAATCATTTGACCGTTCAATCGTTTGCAAATCATTTGCAAAAGTGTCTAAAACGACCAGTGATACGCGTGTCCGCTGGTTGTTTAGACATCTATCATCTTTATATCATGCTGGTTAACCTGACGATATCATCAGGTTCAGCATGTTTCCAGATGATTGATGACCCTGCACTGAATGACACTCGTTCAGTGCAGGCTCATCACATGACTGACAAACGACTGAAAGATTACAATGTTGTAATCGTGCAGTCGTTTTCAGATCTTGTAGTGGATACTCGCCTTTAAATCCGCAGCAGAGTTGTAACAATTTGTCAATTTAGCCACTTGAGGCTTTTTCTTAATGGATACATAAATAACAGAATGACACAATTGTAGATCCTTCCATACCAGATCTATATTTATCCACAACAAAATAAAATATTAGGATAATGTTTATTCTATGATAAAGCAGCCTGAGGTTATTACTGGTTAAATAAATTATGGAGTCTTATATTATAAGTTATTGTCACTCTTGCCAGGTTGACTAAGGATTAGGATTCTTCTTCTATTGTACACAATACATTTTTTTTAAATCTCACACATGGTCCTGGAGGCTGTAATGTGAATGGAACTTTTGTATTTCACTTTTATCACTGAAACACCATTATATCAGCAATTATAGTGTGTGCACTTTATATACCCACATATTAATCTCCATGTGATGTGTTGCAAATCAATGTATGTAATTAGTGGTAATTACAGTTTGTTCCACATTTGTTAATTTTGTGTCCTGCAATTAATAATCTTAAAGCAGCGAGCAGTTCATTCCTTTTTATATAAGTACAGTTCCTACTTCTAGGGGTATTCTTACACCATTGTTGGGCACAGAACAGCTAAATGAATTGACCAATAGGTTGTAGACACACTCCCTTCCTCTGTTATGCCTTCCCAAAAATCCCCCATAGAGAACAGCAGAAAAGTTGTCATAATTGAGAATGTCAGAAAAAAGTGACAGTTGATGCTTTAGATTACTCCCCAGTTCTCATTGTTTATGTTTTTGCTCTGAAATTTTGCATGCAGCACCGATCGATCGTTCTACCTGTACGGGCCAAATTTCATCCCAGTATCTAAAATAGCTTTTGAAGTGTATCCCCTTAAACACCCTGCCTCCCCCTTCGGAATTCTCTATTATGATTTCCATTTTTTTTTCAGCCTTAATATAAGGGCACAACCGTGCCCTTATAATATAATGTGCAATGCCTATGAGAGGATGCTGTTCTAAATCAAAGATAGTCAAAACTAAAAAAAAAAATCCACCAAGAAAACCTTTACAGATACAATCATATGTAAGAAAGTATTTTTATTAGATTACTTACATAATTATGGCACCCTTATAAAAACAAAATGGTATTTATTTTATAAAACACTTACACTTAGTCATCTTAATAAATCCAATTAATAATCCACAAATTATACATAAAAAATCCCACATCTGAGCATGTGCAAATTACCTTTTTGTTGGAGTCAATATCCACAATTTTATATTCCTAGAGTGGGTCCAGTAAACAGCAATCCTACGCGTTTTTGTCTCCAAGATACTTCATCAGGGGTTAATCTCATTCTAGTTAAATATAACATACAATTGTTGTCAATCAAAGTGTAACTTGTGCAGTAATATCTGGGAATGAGCAGGTCAGTTTATAAAGTTGAACAGAGTACTTTAAAAGTTTTGAACCTGAACTAATCTGTATTTTTGAAAAACTGCCCATGCATCTTTAACCAGGCATCTTTACACTATGTAGTGACAATATACAGTATGGATGTCCTGTAATACTGTATAGTGTTTATAGCGGTTTACTGTAGTCTTGACACAAAGTGATCATTTCAAGCTTGAGGAGTGACTGTCTACACTGCCTGAAAGTGATTGGCCAGCCTCTCACACATTACCGTGCACTGCTACAGTATTGTGTTTAGTACTGTGGTTTTCATCCATGGAGAATTCAGCACCCAGCAGTTATACTGTGTACTGCATGGCATGTAGTCTTTCATGGCATACAGTATGCCTCGCCATGACATAATGCACATTATCTTTGAAACAAAATAAGGAAAAAGGGAATGGGAATATCGTCGCACAGACTAAAGAAAGAAAGAATGTTCTATCATGGAATAATGGGACCACTATACCTATTGTAGACTAGAATACATCTACAATGATTATATTAGGGCAGTGGTGGTGCTCACTAGAGTCACAGTCATAGATGAGAACAAACAGAAAAGGGAAAAACTCTGTTTTGTGAGCACTCTTGGGTATTGTACAAAGATTAATACATAACTTTTATTAAATAACAGAGAAATAAAATAATTGCCCTAGATAAACTCCTATGGAAGGTAATATAGATGAATACAATACAGTGAAATATATAGCTTATACCATTTACATTTGTATAAATAAACATATACATATGACCAGTACATACATATAATAAAAAGGAAAGACAGCTCCTTACAAAAACAAAAACAGACAAAAAATTGAGAACATAAAACTGCGTGAGCAGAACGGTATGTTCTAATATTCTAATAGTTCAAAATTACTATAAGATATGAACTTGTTATATCAATGCCTGGTGAAATATTTGCTGTAAAAATATTCATACCATCAACAAACCAATCATAGTATCATAATGGTGTGTGCAGTCAGTATTCAGCAAAAAGAATGAAAAAATCACATGGTATTCCTAGATAACCTCAAAGGGAAATGACAGGATAGTTAGGAGACAAAAAATGTTCTGCAAATAACTCAAAAGGCCCCCACTTTACCCAAGGTCATCTGTGAGGACGTTAAAGAGCCAATAGCAGACATTGTCCCCTAGAATATAAAGAGTGAATGATACAAATCTCAGAGTAGATCTCAAATTTCTGGACGTCTTGCTTAAGCATAGAACGTGCAGTAAAAGGACCATATGTCTGAGCCAGTAATCAAGCATTCAGAATGATTCAATAGTGAAAAGTTGTTATTGTACACCCATGAACTGCAGTGTATCACATAACACACAAAACTGCAATGACTATAACAAAGTGATGTCAGAAGACAAGGAGAAGAAATATCAGAACAGTGAGGGAACAGGACCGATATTCCCAGTTCTACCACAACTCATTTAGTCCAAAGGCCATTGATGAGAGGTGTGACATGGGAGGACAGTTATACCCTCTGAACGTCAAGAGCGAGTGATACGTTACTCAGATATTCCTTTCTGCTTTCAGATGTCATACTCTGGGCATAGAACAACCGATGAGAGAAGTACTAATCTGAGATTGTACCTAATCAGTCAGAGTGATACAAAGTTATAGACTAAGTCATTTATAACTAATTAGTATCAATTAGAGGTTTAAGTAGGATATATACACAAGTGAAATTGTTATAATAATCAGTGAATCAAACTGTGCCCATACATGATAAGCAACAAATCCAAAGTATGTACACTGCAGATACTGATAGTATGGATATAGTCCAATATATCTTTAGGACACCTTTATATAATCCAGTTACAATTTATGTCACCTCAAGGTCTAAATATAAGTCAATCTTGTGTTTTTCCATGTAGACACCATACCAGACAGACCTTATATGTCCGCTTAGTGATGTAATAATCATAATGAGACAAAATTCACAATCTTCAGTGTATGGATCATATCTCATATTCTCATGGGGAAATAAATGTCCCAATATCAATTCTCTGATGTTATCTCTTGTGGATTCATACATAGAAAGAGATGCTCAAACTTACAACCAATTGTGCAGACTTGAAAAGTTCAGAATCGCGTTGTGGGGATTATGTATAATGGTGTACCCAAAATATCAGATAACTGATATGGTTTCCCTAAGGAAACCAAAATAATGGATTTTTTGAGGTGTACACTCAAAATACAGCAGTGTAGAGCAAATTATAAAGAAATTAGTTAGGACTATGCAAGTGCACACAACATAAGTAACAAACGCTTACCGGATATCGGACATGTGATAAAACATGAAAAAAAGGGACCTTACTGAATACCGACTGACAGATGCAGAGTCCCGTGCTGCTCAGCCACGGGCACCCTTGCTGTTTGCCGATGCGCGTTTCGCCAACGGCTTGTTCATGGAAAGAGCAGCTGGGAATGCCGCAGCAGGGAAGCCAAAATGCTGCACTATGAGCAAACATGTAGCAGGATACATCTGTATATTATAAATAAACTGTATAACTGTCACTCAGTGCCCCACCAAAAATATGCCAAAGGAGGTAGACCACAGTTGGAGAGAAGTTGGCTGGTCTGATGAAATAGTTTATTTAGTGTATAGAGTACTGTAGGAGAGTTAGTCAGTTGGAGGAATGTTGGTTTGGTGCATGACCAGCTTTATCCTTGCCTATCACCAATTTCTTCAGGTCCATTGATGTACTTGTTGATAGTTTTGCCTATAGTTGATTTGGTGCCGCCCACATGAGACCACTTCCAGATATTTTTCCAGGACCACTTGTAGTACCCTTTCCTCCAATGGATATATATGATAAGGTTGGACGGACTCAACATAATAAATGTATGAAATAAAGAATAAGTAACTACAACTTATCCATCAGGAAAATCTGTGTGCACCAGACACTTTTCGAGTTTTGGTTTTGGACCTGGATCTTTCTTTGTGTTTTGGATCTGGATTGGTTTTTCCAAAACCACCCTTCCTTGTTCTGGGTTTTGTGTTTTGGATCTGTATTTTTTTTTTAAAAAAGCAAAAAAAACAGCTCAAATCAAATAATTTGTGGGTTTTTCTGCTCCTATGCTATTATTAACCTCAATAACCTTAATTTCCACTCATTTCCTGTCTATTCTGAACACTTCACACCTCACAATAGTTTTTTTATGTCCAAAAGGTTGCACCGAGGTAGCTGGATGACTATGCTAAGCGACACGAGTGGGCAACAAACATGTGGCCCATCAAGGAGTGACACTGCAGTGGCAGACAGGATGGCAGTTTGAAAAACTAGGCCCCAAACAGTCCATAATGCAAAGAAAAAAAAGAGGTGCAAGATGGAATTGTCCTTGGACCCTTCCACCCACCATTATGTTGAATAAACAGGACATGCACACTTTAACAAACCAATCATTTCAGCAACAGGGTCTGCCACACTACTGACTGAAATGATTGGTTCCTTTGGGCCCCCACAAAACAGGCTGGCAATTAATCTGTCCCTGCACAAACTGGCTCTATGGAGGCAAGAAGTCGTCCTCATCCTCCTCATCCACAGATTCCTCACCCTCTTCAGTGTTGTGTACATCCTCATCCTCAAAGAGTATTAATTCGTCCCCGCTGTAATCCACCACCACAGGTCCCTCTGTACGTTCTGGAGGCTGGTCTCCCTAGAAGAGTTGATAATTCATTTTTATGAACATCATCTTCTCCACATTTTGTGGAAGCAACCTCCTACGCCTTTCGCTGACAAGGTTCCCGGCTGCCCTAAATATTCTTTCGGAGTAAACACTGGAGGGGGGGGCAACTCAGGTAAAATAGAGACAGTTTGTACAGGGGCCTCCAAATTGCCTCTTTTTCCTGCCAGTACAGGTACAGACTGTCTGACATGCCTCCAGGTAACCAGCCCCAGCACTGCAGCATCTCACTGCAAGGGATATACAGAGAGAGGGGAGGCCCAGCATTATATGAAGATAACAGGCCAGGGACATCAGGAGAAGCCAAATAACCAAATGTGTGATTATGAAAGGATGCAGCTTGACCAGGGTGTATACACAGAACTGCCATAGCAGCTGCACCAGAGGGCCCGTTCACTACACAGCACAGCATATATTACATTACAGCAAAAAGATGTGGGTTACAGTAGTAGTGACAAGCGGTGCTCTTACCCGTAGCCTTGCAGTCAGCGCAGTACTTGTCATCCTCCCGCAGCATGTTGGATAGCCAGGATAGCCTCATGCTGCTCCTTATGTTTCTTCTGTGTCTCCCTCTCAGAGCAGGTGGTCATGCCTGCCTACAGTGGAGCGGGATACATGTGACTGCATTAGAGCCGGGCGGTAAGACAAGTTGCAAGGCCCCTCCTGATTGGCTGCCGTTTAGAGAGCTCACCATATTATAAATGCTGCCAGCACAGGATTTCCATACCCATGTCTTTTCAGAGTGCATACACTGACCAGAGCAAACTCACACCCTGCAAGGCTGCAACCCAGGCCCCCTCTCTCTCCTGGCCCGGGATTCCATTCACGGCAGTCCTCCCCTGATGGCGGCCCTGATCAGCACAGCCACTGGATGAAACAACGCAGCGACAGATGGAACAATGCAGAACCAGATGGAACAATGCAGCCCCTAGATGGACACAGCCCCTGGCTGGAACAATATATCCCCTTGATGGAACAATAAAGCCCTTGGATGGAACAATATAGCCCCTGAATTGACACAGCCCCTGTATGGAACAGTACAGCCCCTGGATGGAACAGTACAGCTCCTGGATGGAACAGTACAGCTCCTGGATGGGACAGTACAGCTCCTGGATGGGACAGTACAGCTCCAGGATGAAACAGTACAGTCCCTTGATGGACTCAGCAAAGCCTTGGATGGAAACAGCACTGCTGGATGGAACAGTACAACACCAAACCAGTAAAAAAATATATACATATATATATATAACTGTTTTATTTTACACTTTTTTTTATTTAAAATGGTGTGTTTTTACAACCACCAGATAAAGCTCAGAGTCACAGTGGTGCTTTTCGAAGTTGTTGAATGCAGTGGGCTATGGCCTCCTACCCTCCAACATGACCCTTTCCATAAGGTACGGAATGCTCTGCTCTTGGACTTCCCATCTAATTATTGATTGCAGCCAACTGTGTTGAACTAGGTGATTGATGAGAAAGGTGTTTCACCACAGGTGGCTGCAATCATTAATTAAGAGGGAAGTCCAGGAGCATAGCACTTTGTACTTAATGGAATGGGTCATGACAGAGGGTATGTGGCCTGTGGACTCACTGCAGAACCAGTGTGTGACAGAAGACAGGGAATGGATGGACACAGCCCACCTGGATGGACAAAATGCTAGGTCACTTACCTCTCCTGCCGCGCTGTGATCCATGGCAAGGTCCCAGTGTCCTTTGTCCATTCTGGATGCACAGACTTCAGATTTCTCTGCCTGCTAGGCCATAATCCACATTAGAACCTAGCCTGGAGTACTGCTGTGAACTGTTCTGATCACCTGACCACAGTCCATGCAATTCTATGCTAGACTGAGCTTCCCTGAACCACCTGATATTGCTCAGACACTTACAGCTAACCCAGGGGTATAAGCTCCATCCATGGAGTGCAAGCTGCTATGGGGCCTATCTTCCTTGTCAAAGTTACATGTGTTTTATAAATTTTTTACCATTGGTTGGTACATAGGGGCCCTTAAAAACTTTTGCTTTGGGGCCTACAAATACGTAGTTATTATTATTACCAGTTATTTATATAGTGCACACATATTCCACAGCGCTTTTACAGAGAATATTTGCCCAATTACATCAGTCCCTGCCCCAGTGGAGCTTACACTCTATATTCCCTACTACATACACGTACACACTAGGGTTAATTTTGTTGAAAACCAATTAACCTATTAGTATATTTTTTGATTGTGGGAGAAAACCGGGGCACCCGGAGGAAACCCATGCAACCACAGGGAGAATATACAAACTCCACACAGTTAGGGCCATAGTGGGTATCAAACCTATGACCACAGGGTTGTGAGGCAGAGGCTGTAGTTCTAACCATTACACCATCTGTGCTGCCCAGTTATGCACCTGGTTTCATCCACTGGCTCTAGCAAATTGCCAATACAACATCTAAGCTCAGTTCCCACAGAGCCTATACTACTCTGAGCTCCTGAAATAGTCTCCTGAGCAGTGCAGTTCTACTATCCTGCATTATTGCTACTGTTGACCCAGTCCTTACTGGGTGAAAGTACTCCTGTACTCTGTGACTAATTTGCTAATTAGTGCCCTTCCTAGCAACTGCAATATTTGTTCCAGAATTCAGATAGCTGATATCTTGGCTTCACCTTCAGAATCCAGAGCCAGCTATCTATTAGTTTTCAAGATTACAGCATTGTTAGAGACTGTGACTTTGCCTGTGGTATACAGTAGCCCAAGCAGGGGGGTTTCTGAGTACCCAGAAACACCCCTGACAGACTGGAGATTAGGGACCAGGACCCTCATTCAGGCCTGCTTGTAAGCTCCTATGCACTTGCAAGTGGGTCGATGGTGAGGCACTGAGCATGACCCGCGTGCACACGGCGCATGCGCAAGCTCCGGAGCGAGTGACAAATTCACTCGCTCTGGGGCTTGCTATGAACGGGGCAGCTGTCGATGTTCATCGACAGCTCGCCCCATTTTGTAGGCAGGGTGGGGGGTGGCCAGACAAACTGAGGCATTCCTGAAGGAACGCCTGCCATTTGATCCAAAAGGATTGGATTCACTATGATCTGGTGGGTCTGGTTCTCAGAGAACCCGACCCGCTCATCTCTAGTCCTCAATAATATTTTGAATTGAAAGCAACAGTCTCTCATGCCTCTTATATTTGTATGCAGCATGAAGCATGTGAATACAAGACCCTACTTATATGCAAGTAAGAGCACTTTGAATACTTGAGGAATATTAAAATTAGAAATAGAATCTTCCAGTGTTGTATGGAAAGGATGGCTGCTGCACATCATTTGTCAGTGATAGTGAATGATGTGTGAGCAGATCCTATACCTGGTAGATAGAAGAAAGATAATGACATCTGCTTTTGGAAACACCCCCAGGTCTGGTCTGATGCTTGCAGTGCAGACCGGTACTCTAAGGCATATATTTACTAAAGTGCAGGTTTTTAAAAGTGAAGTTGCTGCCCTTCTCTAATTCCTAGATTCACATGTTCTAAGCCAAAAAAGTTCAGGTCTTTAGGTGATCCTTTGTGTGTGTTCAAGAAATGTCTTACCACAGATGTAAATTTCTTAAATTTTTATATGTTAGAGGATTTCTGAAGTTGCCAAGCTGTTTAAGGATGCTTTGCTTCAAGATACATGATGTCATACCCACATACAGTATCTTAATCCAAATGTGCATTTGAGACAATAAATCATGCCCATGGTGTTGCAATTGAAAAAATTCTTTTTTCTCGATTGTGACTCCAAGTCTATCCACTACCATGTTTTTCTTCATAGAGAATATGCATGTCTTGCCGTTCCCTTATGTTAGGTATCTTTTAGTTTAGGTTCCTTCTTTGGATTTTTTCAAAGATATCCTGGAGATTGTTAGCTCTCTGCCAATGGAAAAAATGTCCTTGAGGTCAGTATCTAGTAGGAGGATATGCCAATGTCTGCTTATTATCCTCTGCAGTTCCTGCTATTCTCTGCAAAAATCTCCTAGAAGTGTATCTTTGTATCCTTGCTGTTGTCCTTCTTGTTCGTGGTGTGAGTGTAGTTTTAAGAGCTGTACTACTTCCTTAAATGTATCTGGAATCAGCATTAGCTTATGTTACAAGACAAAGCAAGCAGACAAACAGACAACCATGGTTGGAGAACAAATCAGACACAGACAACGATGTAGTTACACATCATAGCACTGCGTAGACCGTTCTGGGGAACAGTACGAGGGCTGGCTTTATTTATAGGGGTCTGAAAAGATTAATCACCATGAGTCAGCTTTATGCATGAGCACAAACAACTTGTTTGTGCCCCCCAATACTGGCTGGACATATAGATAAGACAAACATATGACATTATGATGCATATTCTTGTTGTGTTCCTCGCCTGCCATCCTCGTCAACATCTTCTATCTTGTTGGTCATCCTAGACTATCTCTTAGATAATTCTTATCTTCTCCACTCCAGGCTGGCTGGTGAATAACATGTTTTTCTGAAACTTCAAACTTATGTAACTCTTAAAATCACTCTTGAAGCGACATATACATAGATAGAGCATTTAATAATCTATTTAAACATTCTACTCTAACAGTGGTTATTAATCAGGGCAGTAACTAGGGTGGTGCGACCTGTGCCATGGAACAGGGCACTGCAGGGCAGTGGCACTGTTTGGACCTGTCAATTTTCCTGTTTATTATCATTCTCACTTGTAGCGTAATCTTCTTTTATGCCCCTTTTTCAGGTACTCTATATTTTGTACCTATTTTAAAAATGGGGAGGGGGCACCAATGCTCTCTCTGGCACAGGGCACCAAAAAGTCTAGTTATACCTCTGTCACTAATGTACTATTGATATGAGATATATTGTGTTTGGCTTGCTTCATGGACCTCTTATTATACCCCCTATTTAAAGAGGTGAGTGGTTAAATTGTCACAGTTCTCTTCAAAGGTCTCATCATTGGAACAGTTATGGTTGAGCCTCAGAAATTCTCTTTTATGTATGTTCTTGATGTTGGGTGGAAAGTGGGGACTGTTATGATGGAGGACACTGTTAGTCACTGAGTCCCGCACATAAATCCTAAGATCCCGAAAATTGACTGACTTATGGCTGATAATGTAGGTCACTTAGTTTTTCCAGTACCAAGATCAGAAATTAATATTAAATGTGATTTGTCAAAATGACAGTTTATATTAAAAGTAAACACATAAGAACAGTAAGCTAAGATTCATCTGCCATTCCACAAACTTTATACATTTGAATAAAGTAAATAAACATTGTTGTAAATGAAAAATAATTAAGAACAGTATATAATATCTTCCTGGAACATAAGCTCAAATTGCTCTATTTTGGCAGTAATGAGAGGCTGTGTATGACTTGTTCATAGCATGAGAAACCCAAGTAACTTGTGAGCAGTAGCACATGTAATAGAGGGAGAATGGACAATTTCCTTGACCTAAGGCAATAAGGGTACCACAGATTTAGCCTAATTATTTCCTAGGGCCCATCACAACAATCTGCTACTTTGGTTGTTTACCAGAACTTTGACTACAGTGGTACTAACACAGAGGAGATGCCGGCAGCGATGTGGTGTGCATAGCAGAGATGGCAGAGTGTTGTGACTGACAGCAGACTGAGTACCAACCACCTGTCTTAGCCACTGCTCTATCCCCACTACTAAAGGACAGGCTCCCCTGCATTCAGCGCCACACCAAGGTCCCACAAATGAGTGGAGAACCAGTGCACTACAAGTACTTGTCTACCACTGGTTGTTTATGAGGCTGACCACTGTACTGGACATGTTGGGAGCACAATCTTTCAGTTAGAGGAAACTGAGTCAAGTAAATCTAACCTACATTATTCAGTGTACTAGAACTTGGTGAGTATTCAAGTGTATTTATCTCATAGAACTCAATCCAAGCAGAGACTATGTATTTTCTGATTTAATACTGATTGAACTTGGCCATACAATATTCTGTCAGGTCCATGAGCAGGGTCTTTATTTGTAGCACTGTGCTGGATACATTGCAATCTATTTTCATATATCAAATACATTTTATCAATGTTTCTTATTATATTGTTTTTTTAAAATAAATGTATATTTGTGATTCAGAGAAGCCTACTTCAGTGAGCTCAATCAAGCACACTTAACATACTCAGCACCAGCACAGTGGTCCAGTGGTTGATGCAGCCGCAGCCACGATCCAACTGTCTTTGTGACTGATTTATGGCGATGTGATGCATCAAACAGTGACAGTGTCAGTTACTCACTTGGCCCCCCGGCTGTCTGATACACTGACTCCTCTGGTCAGACTGAGGAGGTTTGGAATTGCTCGGCCCCCAGAGGCATATACTGGGGGGCAGAGCAAAATGGAGGATGCCACAACTCAGCACATCAAGCAGAACAGAGCGGGGACAGGACATTCCAGTGGATCAGGTGAACGGGATCCACAGGATGGCCATGCAGAGCAGAGATTGCAACATGAAGGATAATACCACAGACTGACAGTGGGCCTGATTCAGAGCTGCTCATAAGCGGCCGCTCGTTTGCTCCGAGCGATGTTCGCACATGTGCACATGCGTTTGGGTTGTAATGCGCATGCGCCAACCAGTCAGTGCGGTCGGAAATCGTGTGCTCGCAAAATAGTGAGTGCCTGCTAATTTGAGTGACAGAATGAGGTGTTTGTGGGTTATAACAGGGGAAGGTGATTGAAAACGGGGAGTGGAGATCCGAACGCAGGTGTGCCAAACGGTCAAAACGGATGTTTTAAGGGTGTGCATAATTAACAAAGCAGCATCATCGACCACGTCACTTGGTTGTCTTTTAGCCTGAACTGCTCGCATGATTGCAGTAGGAAAATGCTACCACAAGAATAGCGAGCAGTTCAGACGCCTTTTGATGTACTCGATTAATCTAATAAATAGCGGAGATGACGTATGATGCGAGCGGCAAAGGGGCGTCTTTACAAAATAGCGAGCGCATGTTTTGTTCACTCGTTCAGACATAATCCTATTGGTTCTTCTTGGTTCTTCTGTCATAGGTCACTTGGTACAATGGTAGTTCAGCCCTCCAATGGCTCTTTGTGTGTGTTTTAACTAATCAATAGACACTGCATCCAAAGTACATTCTAACATAATTCTCTATAATCCCTAACTTGCAGATGCATGTTGAGATCTCATTGCCAATTGAACCAGAGATCTGCAAATAAAATGTTGTTTAGAATAGCACCAAACATGATGTGGCTACTACATACTAAACCTTAGATATTAAATACATGTGTTTTATAACATTATACAATAACGAATAAACCTTCTAATATTAGCCTTTATACTAAGGAACCTTTTAGGAAATTTGTGTAAGTGTAAGAGAATCTTGCGTAAAGTTGCTAAAATGCGTGGTGCGTTTATGTGTAGCGTGCTTATGATAAAGTCTATGTGTGTGTGTTATGCAATTCAGTGTATTTATGATGGATTAATATTTACTTTTTATCCCTTTCTAACATATTTTGAAACTACAGTGCAAGGTGTTACAAGCATCTAGGTTCACTTTCAAGCAGGGTGGAGACCCCCTGCTGACTGTCGTTGCCACTTCGTCTGATAGCTAATTCAAAGGTTATACACTTGTCAGTACTTCTTAAGCAAACCTCTGATCATTGTTTCTGACTCTCCATTCAGACAAGTTCAATTGTGCTTATCAGTGCCTGGGTTATATTTCAATTACCACAGCCATACTTGTCTGTATGCGGGGCTTCTCAATTTATATGTAAAACACAGTATCCTGGTGTATTTTTTTTTAATTACTTTTCTCAGACATGTATACAGTAGCTGTTTCTCATTACTATCTAAACTCTGCATGAATATTGTGTTTGTCAGTGTGAGAGTGTTGTATATTATTCGCTATTTAGTGTTGTGCGAATGTGTGGATATGTGCGCACACTGGGTACGTGCGCACGCAATGGTGCATCGTGGATTGTACCAACATAAATCGGACAGCGGAGACCAAGTCATCAGCTAACAGTTGAATTGCGGTCGCATGCAATTATTCGACTTCGACAGTCCACCCTTTGATAGCAAACAAGACGCTATCACAATTTTATCCTAGCTAGTCATGCATAATAATTTATTATCTAATGTCCTATAGGGTATGACATGGTTAGGTCATTGAGCCGTTAGTTATGCACCTCGGTGGATCTATACGGGACCATGGGCAGGATGTGGGATCTCATCGAACCTATAAAAGTGGAGTTTGGGAAATGGACACTACATTAACTAGGATGTTTAAAGGAACATGCAATATTTATCATACATGACCAATCCTAAGCAATCACCTGATTGGACACTCTAGTTCAGGATTGTAATATAGAGTATCATTTACCTTGGTATCCATATTATTGATACTAACCAACATCATGATTTCATTTTCCCTGTTAGTTTTAGAAGTACCTTTTCCACACTTTATCACAGTTGGAACACACCTGACACATAAGCCAATTACTAAGATGACAACCACTATGAGAATCAGGAGTTTACTTACACTAGCAACCAACTCCTGGACCCACTTTCCTAGACCAGAGATCCATTTTACGGGGTTCAAACAAGAGAACCACTCTTCTACCTTTTTCCTCTACTTCAGCAACTGAAGCATACTGCTTACGAAATTCCCATTTCAGCTGCAGAATCTCATCCATCTTCAAGTCTATCATCTCCTTGGGGTCATTAGTGTTATTGGTGATGTACGTACAACACTTCACACCTAACTGGGTGGCTAGAGTCACACAGTATCCACCAGTAACAGCTGTTAAATAATTTAATACTAAAATATGTTGCACAAGTTCTTTCTTGTAGGCCTGTAACTCCTTACCCATGTACCTAAAAGTGTTGTCATACATCTCAGTGATATTATCTATCAATGTGGCAAGATCTTGTATATATCTGAAATTTAGAGTACCCCGAGCGATCCTTGTGGGATCCAATACTACTAAAATTTGAAAGCCAGTTGTTTCACTAATCATTCGTGTGGCTTTATGTACATCACCAGGTATCATGTTTCTTTTGTCTCAGTGTTCATACTCTGTGTGAAGATATGGAGATGGTGTATTCTTATGGATACCAAGCATTTTTCAATGTGTAAGTGTCATAACCTCTGGGAGTACCCTTCCCAGATAGCATAAACCTTATGAACTCGGAGAGAGCCACTTATATGCTTTCCTTCCACATATAAAATACACATCATCAGGGAGAACATAAGGAATAGAATGCATCATGATCATCAAACACATTTCTCTAGCAAATGATCCTATCTCAGGTTCTCCCATCTGACTAACACATGTTTCTGGTTGTATAACCCTGGCACATTACCCTTCTGGTACCCTACCAACCATTTCTTTAGTGTCATTACGTGTGTACCGATACTGGAAGTGTCTCCAACTTAACCTTTTTGTGCGTAAAAGTTCAAGATTTAACAGTTCATTATCTCTTAGTGAAAAGGTCATCCACTGGTTATTCCCAGTCACCCCCTAACTTCATGGTTTGTTGAAGTTGGTGATGTTTAAACATAACAGTGATCTATCTACTAGGTAGTTGTGGAGTTTAAAATGCGGTGGTTTGGACATAAGAAATTTTCCATTCAGTGTCTTCCCTTTTTGCAATTCTAAAACCTCAGAGACATTTAATGGAAATGGCACTAACCCTACATTATGCTGTCCTTGAGGCATGTTAGAGCACACCCAACAGTCAGTCTGGTTTAAGAAATTGCCCACCATGGTATGATAATCCTCTAAAGGATACCCACACCAATACTGGTTATACCTAGGCTGGCACCGTTGGATGCATCTCTCATCGACTAGGGACCCACAAAACTCACAAATACAATATTCCTCAGACGATAAACCTTCACACTGTATCTGAGTTTCCAGGCTAACAGATCTCTTAACAATTACTGTACTGGGTTTGGTCAGATACCGCCCTTGTGTCTGTATGGCTGCTTCTCTCAACTCCACTCCATCGATACCACCATCGACCTCTCTCTCCATCCTCTGCCCCCCATTACAGAAATGAGACATCCCAAGACAAACTAAAATGAGAAAAATCCAGGAAGAAAGACCACCCATAATCACAGCCTGCCAATCCATTGCTGGAATAGTGGTCTGTATATTTCTATAGCTCAGGTGTTCCACTGCAGTCACCAACTCTCCCGGAACAGGCTTGCAATTGACAGGTCCACGTTATCTGCCTTGATTCCGCCTTGTATCTCTTCTGGGTGATTAACCTTTCTGCAGTGGCTGGAATGGACCCAGGTATCTCTCTCGGCTACTTTCACAGATGTCGTACTTACCAGCAGCACCTGATACGGTCCTTCCCACAGGTCAGTCAAACAACCTGAATGCAAGAAATTATGGATCATTACATATTTTCCAGGTTCAACATCATGACAATTTGTCTCAGGCATATCAGGTGACAATATTTTCAATTTCTGCTGTTGTTGTTTCAATTGCTTACTCTTTTTTATAAGATACCTCACAGTAATCTCATTATTACCCTTTAAATCATCCTGTGGACTTACAATAAAATGGGGTTGCTTACCGAACAGTATCTCAAAGGGGGACAGATTAAGATGTGGCCTGGGGGTGGTCCTGATGCTATTGTTACCCATCAGCTTACACATGTTCTGGAAGACATCACCTGTGAAATGAGTACCCCTATCACTTTCAATAATTCTAGGGATACCGTATCTGCATACAAACTCCTGTACAGCCTTTTTGTCAGTGAATACAGCAGTATTAGTGGCAGCTGGATATGCCTCTTATCCAATTAGAAAACACATCTGCATAAACTAATACATACTTAAGATTCCTGCAGGGTGGTAATTGGATGAAATCAATTTGTATTAACTGAAAAGGTCCGTCTGTCGGAGGGATGTGTGATGATTCAGACGGTATTGTTTTCCCAATGTTTTTTCCTCAGGCAGGTCAGAGTCAGACTGTGTGCTGCCTCAGCCAAGCTTGGGTAATATGCCTTGGTAGCCACTGGCTTACCTTTTCAATCTCTCCAGAGTCCAGAGGACTCTGGCTCACATCCCTTTGATCTTCAGACTGCCTTTTCCTGAATGGAACACAAATTTTGCATCTCAATAAATTTCTGCATATCACCAGTTTGAAAAACCACCCATTGATCAACCGTCATAATTATTCCTAAACCTGCTTCCCCTTTTTGCAGCTTTGTCTGCCCTGTTATTGGAACAGCTGTTAACAGTAATGTTGTAGCCCCTGGGTTTAGACAATGTCCCAAGTATTTGACCCAGGTCTGGCATGGCAGTAGTTTGTCCTTTGCAACCTTGTGCCCTGTTTATGAGAAATGAAGCACGACAGTTTAGTATCATTAAACATGACATAAACAAAATCAGAGCACAACAATAAATTATCTACATATCAGATCCATTGCTTTAAAAACATGCCCTGTATATTTTCACTGCAGATATACTGAAGAAGTTAGTGTGCTTCAGTTCTTAATCTCAAAGTTTACTGTAAACAAGGACACTTGATTTTACCAACATGTACAATGATTTGTGGCTTTCACACACTTATTACATTTCCTTAGAGGTACAATGATCTAGAGGTGACTTAAAACACATTATTGTTATTATTTTTTTATTGCTGGACTTACTCTTTAAGTGCTAATAATATTCCCCCTCCCGCCATGCTCTCCACTACTCTCACTGGTTTCAACCGCTGCCCCTGCTGGTTGCAGATTAACAGCTTGGGCAAAGGCTGAATTTATGGTGGATTCATCATCATCATCTATAATTACATTTTCCTGTGGGTGACTTAAATCAGGGTATAAGTTACTTATTACGATTTTTTTAATGATTTTTGAGATTGACTGTACCTTTACCCCCATCCGCATAGGGCGGAGGTGGTGAATATGCGCTACTAACATTCCCTTCGGCAACGCTACCTTGCCATGTGTGCATGATCTTTTTTGGAATGAGCGTGACGCTAGTTTGCGTCACATGCCCACCGCTAAGCCACATGTTCCCCTCATGCTGCCACGACTTTAAACAGTCATTATATTCTACTCTTTTCTTCAAATATTTCACCATACAGATGCAATCTCTGACATTGTTCAATATCTCCTTATCAAAGCTGCCAACTTTGGGAAATGGTTTCACACTCACTCTCGTCATCTTAACCCATACATCATGGTATGCAGTTGCATACGTACCGTACTAAGTATGCATTATATGCCATGCCAAACCGATCGGCACTTCCAAGAGCAGCACATCATCTAACATCTCTACCGTTTGCATGGCTCCAATCTTGGGAAAATAAAACACTAAAGTTTTCAATAGAGATTAAAATTGGTGAAAGAATGTCAAGGCTACTTTCACTTACCTGTGAACGATTTAACAGCCAATGCCCACACACCTATGGAAGAATAACCAGGTTGCTTCCACGCACCTAAGCCCTTTTTGAGTTCTTTGCACTGCTAGAATTTAAACATTCCAATAAGACTTACCCTTTTCAGTGATTTCGTCCATCACAACTCAGTTCACAATCATGATATGCCACAACCGTGCGGTTCAATCACAATGCCCAATAACCCTAACTGATCACTGGATGCTCCGATCACACTGAGAGCCGATACCTAACACAAACAACAACTACACCTGCTGTGTGTATAGACTCTGGTATCTACTACCAAATCACTAGGCCAACACCAGGCACCTAGCCCCTAAGGGTCCCACGATACCCCTAGCTAGAGAACATATTACCCCTACCAACACACGTTCACTGTTACACACCTTTTTCTGTGCAGAAAAATAAACGTTTTCCCAGATATGGCAGCACCGACTAAGATATTTAAAACAATGCTATCATGCTATCAATATCACAATGCAATCTCAATGGCTTTGTTTAAACATGTGGCAACAATACAGGAAATACGTATATGCTATTGTTCGACTTCCCCTTTTAACATGAACTTTTATCAATGAACAACAAACTTTTTCATTCCTTGTCCCTGGATTCTAATCAGCACTCTTTGAACTAACACAATACAGGGTAGCGGTCTCTCAGCAACAAAGTGGTAGCAGGTATTCGAAGGCAAAGCGTTCTTTCCTGCTTATAGCGCCGTTCACCCTTTTGGTGAGAGACCGATAAATGAGTGTTACCGTGTGAGTGGTAGCATGATTTCGCTGGATGAGCCCCCAATTATCAATTCCTAATAACCTTTATACCCAAAATTACACTATTTAGCATTATAAGTCGCACAAGAAATAATTGCTTTCCAAACTTTGATTGTTGTTCCAAAGCACAAAAAGATATTATTCACCAAAAAGCAGATAGTTACACGCCTTGATCTAAAATATAATTAGCGCAAAAGATTATACATAAACAAGTTACAGTCAATACATTACGCAGGCACTCTGGATCCAGATTTACATCATCAAAGGTGAAGCCTCCGTCAACAGAAAGAATATGATGACTAACTAACAGATCCAGGGTGCTTGCATATAAACCCTTGCAGAGATTAGGCAATACAATAGAAACAAGTTGGCATAATCCTATTGGTTCTTCTTCTTGGTTCTTCTGTCATAGGTCAGTTTGTACAATTGTAGTTCAGCCCTCCAATGGCTCTTTGTGTGTGTTTTAATTAATAAATAGACACTACATACAAAGTACATTCTAACACATAATTCTCTATAATCCATTACTTGCAGACTCATGTTGCGATCTCCTTGACGATGGAACCAGAGATCTGCAAATAAAATGTGGTTTAGAATAGCACCAAACATGATGTGGCTACTACATACTAAACCTTATATATCAAATTCATGCATTTTATAACATTATACAATAACGAATAAACCTTCTAATATTTGCCTTTATACTAAGGAATCTTTTAGGAAACTTGTGTAAGTGTAAGAGAATCTTGCATAAAGCTGCTAATATGCGTGGTGCGTTTATGTGTAGATTGCTTATGATAAATTCTATGTGTGTGTGTTATGCAATTCAGTGTATTTATGATGGATTAATAGTTACTTTTTATCCCTTTCTAACATATTTTAAAACTACAGCTCAAAGTGTTACAACCAGCTAGGTTCACTTTCAAGCAGGGTGGAGACCCCCTGCTGACTGCCGTTGCCACTTCGTCTGACAGCTAATTCAAAGGCTTTCATTTGCCTATTTAGAATACACTTGTCAGTACTTCTTAAGCAAACCTCTGATCATTGTTTCTGACTCTTCATTCAGACAAATTCAATTGTGCATATCAGTGTCTGGGTTATATTTCAATTGCCACAGCCATACTTGTCTGTATGCGGGGCTTCTCAATTTATATGTAAAACACTCACAGTATCCTGGTGTATTTTTTTTTATTACTTTTCTCAGACATGTATACAGAAGCTGTTTCTCATTACTAACTAAACCCTGCATGAATATTGTGTTTGTCAGTGTGAGAGTGTTGTATATTATTCGCTATTTAGTGTTTTGTGAATGTGTGGATACTTGCGCCCACTGGGTACGTGCGCATGCAATGGTGCGTCGTGGATTGTACCAACATAAATCGGACAGCGGACGACTAAATCATCCAATAACAGTTGAATTGCTGTCGCATGCAATTATTCGATTTCGGAAATATATACCCACATACATAAACACACACACATATATACCTACATACTATACAACTGTACAAAGTGCTACGTGAAAAATTGTCTGTAGCCAGTGCTATTTGACCCTTATATTATACACCTGTATGTATAAAAGCAGGTAACTTTGAAAAGAAAAATCACTTTTCTCTATGGTATCTGACTTCACCATACCATTGTATTGTGATGGAAATCATGCAGATGTTGCTAAAAACAATAAGTGCACTTTTATGACACATCTATTATCATAAAAATACCTCATTTTAAGGATGGGACAATACTTATGGGCCAGTGCTCTGGACTTGCCCCCCAGGCTAAAAGTTGCTAGCCAGCCCCTAGTCAGGGAAATACAGGCATGCCAGTGCACTTGAATGCTGTTGCAGGGGTATGCATAAATTATCCAGTGTGATGCCGTACGCAGCTTGTGGACTCATTACGTGCAAAGAAGTTATCGTTACTAAGTAAGGTCAGACCTTGTGCAAGTGTGTGTGAGGCTGCGATGGTCAATTCTTAAACATTACGCATGTGTGTGAGGTAAGGTGGACATCCCTGTGGTAATGCTGCGATGGCATAGTGATCACAATGGATTAGCATACTATCACAGTTGAACTGCGTGTGTAATTGCTATTGCATTTCCAGTTGCGATCCGTAATGAATAAGACCCACAGTCAGAATTCAAGAGCAACAACCATTCGCAGAATTATATAGAGGGCAAACATAAAAAATGTTGTAACAACTAACATATAGGAATGTGGATTTGAATTAAATGAACCGTGTAATGTGTACTTACCTTCTGTCATTTGTCCAGCCTCAAATTTCTCCTGGAGGGATGACTGAGGCTAAAGGCATTGTGGCATTAGCCAGGATAATACACCACAACTCTCATTAGTTTCATGTCTGCCTCCCATTTTGATTTGTATATTTGCTGACTGGCTCAAATATCCATAAACAGTAACATTTTTTAAAAATATGTCCCTAAAAGTTATTTGCCCCAGGAACAGTGTGTAGCTGTCAGGGTTCACCAGCTGCACAATACATTTCCTAATTTTATTAATTTAGATAACATTGTTGCCAGCTTACATTGATCTGTTAATGGACACTACATGTATTATAATAATAACATACATAATTATTTATTTATTTATTTTATTTATAAACAGTTGCTTATATAGCGCAGCATATTCTGTTGTGCTTTACAATTGGAATCATTTTATAGAACAAAGCAGGGTAATAACAGACAGACATAAAGGTAAGAGGGCCCTGCTTGCAAGCTTACAATCTATAGGGAAATAGGCATTAATACACAAGGATAATGCTATATACAGTCAGTTGCATAAATATTGGGACATTGACAGAATTTTCATGTTTTTGCCTCTATTCACCACCACAATGGCTTTGAAATGAAACAAACAAGATGTGCTTTAACTGCAGACTTTCAGATTTAATTTGAGAGTAATTACATCAAAATCAGGTGAACGGTGTAGGAATTACTACCTTTCTATATGTGCCTCCTACTTTTTAAGGGACCAAAAGTAATGGGACTATCAACTCAAAAGCTATTTCATGGACAGGTGTGG
This sequence comes from Taudactylus pleione, assembly GCA_031769625.1. Lineage (NCBI taxonomy): Eukaryota > Metazoa > Chordata > Amphibia > Anura > Myobatrachidae > Taudactylus > Taudactylus pleione. Next base: position 2,758,433 of record JAUIMM010000150.1, on the reverse strand, counting down.
GCTATTCCCTCGTTATTTCATTATCAATTAAGCAGGTAAAAGGTCTGGAGTTGATTCTAGGTGTGACATTTGTATTTGGAATCAGTTGCTGTCGACTCTCAATATGAGATCCAAAGAGCTGTCACTATCAGTGAAGCAAGCCATCATTAGGCTGAAAAATCTAAACAAACCCATCAGAGAAATAGCAAAAACATTAGGTGTTTCCAAATCAACTGTTTGGAACATTCTTAAAAAGAAAGAATGCACCGGAGAGTTCAGCAACACCAAAAGACCCGGAATACCACGGAAAACAACTGTGGTGGATGACAGAAGAATTATTTCCCTGGTGAAGAAAAACCCCTTCACAACAGTTGGCCAAATAAAGAACACACTCCAGGAGGTAGGTGTATATGTGTCAAAGTCGACAATCAAGAGAAGACTTCACAAGAGTGAATATAGAGGGTTCACCACAAGATGTAAACCATTGGTGAGTCTCAAAAACAGGAAGACCAGATTAGAGTTTGCCAAACAACATCTAAAAAAGCCATTACAGTTCTGGAACAACATCCTATGGACAGATTAGACAAAGATCAACTTCTACCAGAGTGATGGGAAGAGAAGAGTAGGGAGAAGGAAAGGAACTGCTCATGATCCAAAACATACCACCTCATCAGTGAAGCATGGTGGTGGTAGTGTCATGGTGTGGGCATGTATGGCTGCCAATGTAGCTGGTTCCCTTGTATTTATTGATGATGTGACTGCTGACAAAAGCAGCAGAATTAATTCTGAAGTGGTTAGGGCAATATTATATGCTCATATTCAGTCAAATGCTTCAGAACTCATTGGACGGCGCTTCACAGTGCAGATGGACAATGACCCAAAGCATACTGCAAAATCAACCAAAGAGTTTTTTAAGGCTAAAAAGTGGAATGTTATGCAATGGCCAAGTCAATCCCCTGACCTGAATCCGATTGAACATGCATTTCACTTGATGAAGAAAAAACTGAAGCGAAAATGCCCCAAGAACAAGCAGGAAATGAAGACATTTGCAGTAGAGGCCTGGCAGAGCATCACCAGGGATGAAACCCAGCGTCTGCTGATGTCTATGCATTCCAGACTTCAGGCTGTAATTGCCTGCAAAGGATTTGGAATAAAGTATTAAAAAGTGAGTGTTAGATTTAGGATTGTTCAGTTTGTACCATTACTTTTGGCCCCTTAAAAAGTGGGAGGCACATATAGAAACTGTTGTAATTCCTACACCGTTCACCTGATTTGGATGTAATTACTCTCAAATTAAATCTGAAAGTCTGCAGTTAAAGCACATCTTGTTTGTTTCATTTCAAAGCCATTGTGGTGGTGAATAGAGGCCAAAATATGAAAATTCTGTCAATGTCCTAATATTTATGCACCTGACTGTATATTGCAATTTGGTCCAGCCAAATGCAGAGTTTCTTGGTTGGCTGCATGATCCAGTCACACAGGAATGTCAGCCAAATGTCAGGAGTATGTGAAGGAAAGACAATATGTGAGGTTATGTGTGGACTGTGAGAGGGAATGTAATAAGACATGGAAGCTATGAAGGTTATGTGGTCAGTTCTGGAATCTGATAAGCTTGTCTGAAGAGGTGAGTTTTCAGGGAACGCTTGAAGGATTGAAGACTAAAGGTAAGTCATATTGTGCATGGTATGGCATTCCATAGAGTGGGTGCAGCCCGAAGAAAGTCCTGTAACCATAAATGGGAGCAAGTAATGCACGAGGATGAGAGATGCAGATCTTGTGCTGAGCGGAGAGGTCGGGTTGGGAGATATTTAGAGATAAGTGAAGAAATGTATGTTGGTGTAATTCGATTAATGGCCTTATATGTAAGTAACAGTATTTTGTATTGAATATGTTAGAAAACCGGTAACCAATGGAGGGACTGACAGAGCGGGACAGCAGACGATGAACGTTTGGCAAGGAAGATAAGCCTCGCAGCTGCATTCATAATGGATTGTAATGGCGATAGCCTGTTTTTGGGAAGACCAGTAAGGAGACTATTGCAATAGTCAATGCGGGAAACAATGAGTGCATGGATTAGAGTTTTTGCAGTGTCTTGTGTGAGATATGGTAACATTTTGGATATGTTTTTTAGATGTATGTAACATGATTTTGAGACTGATTGAATGTGGGGAACAAAGGACAGTTCAGAATCAAGGATGACACCAAGGCAGCGAGCTTGTGGGGTGGGGTGGATTGTTGAGTTATCAACAGTGATAAAGAGATCAGATTGGTAACTGTTATTGGCCGGTGGAAATATAATTAATTCTGTTTTAGAAATATTAATTTTCAGGTAGCGAGATGACATCCAAGATGAAATGGCAGAAATACGTTCAGTGACACGGACCAATACAGATGGTGATAAATCTGGAGAGGATAGGTAGATTTGAGTCTCATCCGCATACAGATGGTACTGAAATCTAAAAGAGCGGATTAGTTTGCCAAGAGAGGTGGTATAGATTGAGAATAGCAAAGGACCTAAGACAGAGCCTTGTGGTACTCCAACTGATAGAGGTAGCGAAGAGGAGGCAGAATCAGAAAAACGAACAGAAAAAGAGTAATCAGATAGGTAGGAAGAGAACCAAGAAAGAGCTGTGTCCTTAAGACCTAGGGATTGTAATGTTTGTACGAGAAGAGAGTGGTCAACAGTGTCAAAAGCAGCAGAGAGATCTAGAAGAATTAGGAGTGAGTAATGGCCTTTAGCCTTGGCGGTGACCAAATCATTTACTACCTTAGTCAGTGCTGTCTCTGTAGAGTGCTGGGAACGAAAGCCAGACTGAAGTTGGTCCAATAAGTTGTGGGTGTTAAGAAAGTGTGTGAAGCGGATGTAGACAAGTCTCTCCTGTAGCTTGGAGAGGCATTGGAGCTGAGAGATAGAACGGTAATTTGAGAGAGTGTTTGGATCAGAATTTTGTTTTTTCAGAATGGGAGTAATCACTGCATGCTTGAACAGTGATGGAAAGATGCCAGTAGAAAGAGAGAGATTACAGATTTTAGTTAGGGTTGGGATGAGCACAGGAGACAGAGCTTTACTAATTTGTGAGGGTATAGGATCTAGAGGAGAAGTAATAGAGTAGGAGGATGAGAAGAGTGTAGATACTTCATCTTCATTTGAGGGGTCAAATGAAGAGAATGTGCCAGAGGGTTCAGGAAGAGAATTGAGTAGGTCACTAATTTCGGATATTGTCAATCTTGTCCTTGAAATAGATGGCAAGATTTTGTGCACAGATATTAGCAGGTGGCTTGGGTGAGAGAGGGGTAAGAAGCAGTTTAAATGTATTAAAAAGTCGCTTGGGGTTAGAGGCTTGAGCAGAGATAAGAGATTGGAAATATGTTTGCTTGGCAGTGTCCAGAGCAGTACGATAAGAGTTGTAGATAGACTTATATGTGAGGAAGTCACGTGGAGTGCGAGACTTTCGCCACTGACGTTCTACTTTACGTGAGAGTTTTTGTAGATGCCTTGTTAAGTTAGAATGCCACGGTTGACATCTAAGTCTACGTGGTGTGTGATGGGTAGCTGGAGCTACTTCATCGAAGGCTTTTACTAGAATCTGGTTTAGGTGTGATGCAGCAGTCTCAGGAGAAGTGAGTGCAGAAATTGGTGAGAGTCGTTGTTGTAGAGAGGTAGATAGTTGTTGAAAGTTAATTGCATTAATATTTCTGCGGGTTTTAGGAGGTTTGGTTGATTTCACTGACATTGAGGTTGATGTAATGGAGGAAAGTGTGCAGGTGATAAGATTGTGATCTGAGAGAGGGAAAGGAAAATTAGTGAAATCAGAAACTGAGCATAGTCTGGTAAATACAAGATCAAGGCAGTGGCCCTCTTTATGAGTAGAGGAGTCAGTCCATTGGGAAAGGCCAAGAGAGGAAGTTAGAGAGAGTAGTTTGGAGGCATGAGGAGTTTGTGGACTGTCAATGGGGATATTGAAATCACCCATAATGATGGTGGAGATGTATGAGGATAGGAAGTGAGGGAGCCAGGCTGAAAAATGTTCCAGAAATTGTTGCGGTGGCCCAGGCGGGCGATAGATAGCAGCAACTTGCAGAGAGAAAGGGGTGAAATTCCTGACAGAATGTACTTCAAATGATGTAAATGTAAGTGAAGTTACCTGTTGGAGAACTGTGTATTTAAAAGATTGGGAGAGTAATATTCCTACCCCACCTCCTTTACAATTGCTAGGCCTGGAGGTGTGTGAGAAGTGTAGGTTACCATGTGAAAGTGCAGCAGGGGAGACAGTGTCTGATTGTGTTAGCCATGTTTCTGTTATTGCCAGAAGGTCGAGGTTAGTTGAAATAAAGAGGTCATGGATGGATGTTAGTTTGTTGCAGACAGAGCGTGTATTCCATAAGGCACATTTTAGTGACTTGTAGGGTGAAGGGAGGCATGCAATGTTTATGAGGTTAGCTGGATTTATAGTGCGTTGTGGGTGTGGCATGTGGGTTGGGCCTGGATTTGGAGATATGTCACCAGCTAATAGAAGCAACAGGAGCGAGCTATATATATATATATATATATATATATTTGTGGGTTTTGTCTGAATGGTTTTTATGGCAAGAGGTTGCGGATGTTATTGTCAATGTGTATAGATAAGTTAAAAGCTCATATGTGTTTGTAAGAGGAGATGAAAGTAATGAGGCAGCAATATGTACAGAAGGATGAGCTGCAGGGAGAGTAAAAGTAGTCTTACAAGGGTATTCAATATGGGAGCGAAAACATAGTTTTTGCGTTAATATCGGAGGTATGACGTAATTATCGCAGGTTTTACTTTTACACCGTATTCAATTTCAAAGGCTTATCGCAGTTTTGAAAAGGCTTTGATAAAAAACGGGGATAACTTTTCACCATTTAATAGGTGTCGAAAAAAAAGTGCAGAATTGGGGTTTAGGGGTGCAGGCTTAAAAAAAATAGCCTCCACCCCTGGGAATGACATTTAAAAAAGAACTGTGTCGAAAAAAGTTTTTAAAAAAAAATAGGGACACCCCAAAAAATGAATTTAAAAATTGGTGTGAAAAAAAAAAATGGGAAAAAATTGTTTAACAATAGGGAAATAGGTTCAGGGCTGTTCTGCAAGTATGCGGCAGGTGTTTTGAAGAATACAATTATAGCGGCAGGTGCACAAATGCAGAATTTAAAAAAACTTACTTTAGGGACTTAAAAATATGCTAGTAACCATTTTCAGGTACCCCAAAATTGATGGCACCACTTACAAAAACGAAAAAAATAACCTAAGTGCTCTTCTGCATCACTTCTTCAATGTCGGGAAAAAAACACCTGCTGCGGCTATTTAAATCCCCGACTAACGTTTCATATTGAATACCCCCCTTATACCCGGCAAAATTCCGGGTCTGATCCGGATAGGAACTTTGTTCCAACTCTGGGTCAGACCCAGAATTTAGGTGGAAAAGGGGTATTAGAGGAAAATAGAGACAGAAAACAAGACTTTGCAAATTTGTAGTACTGAGAGGGGTATTCAATATGAAACGTTAACTTCACTGTCAAAGTTAACATTTCATATCGGAGTTTTTACCTGCGTTAAAGTATCGGGCGCGCTCCCGCTTATCCCCGTATTCAATATAAAATTAACGAAAACGAGAAACTCCGAAATTGGATTTGCGTAAAGTTACGAATTTTCCTTAAAATAATTGTAAGACCCCCCTAAAGTTGTAAAAACATGGGGGAACACTATGGGTACCCCGGTTTAGCCTTTAAATGAAAGTCGGGGATTTAAATAGCCACAGCAGGTGTTTTATTCCCGACATTGAAGAAGTGTTGCAGAAGAGCACTTAGGTTATTTTTTTCATTTTTTAAGTGGTCCCATCAAATTTGGGGTACATGAAAATGGGTACTAGCATATTTTTAAGTCCCTAAAGTAATTTTTTAATAATTCTGCATTTGTGCACCTGTCGCTATAATTCTATTCTTCAAAACACCTGCCGCATACTTGCAGAATAGCCCTGAACCTATTTCCCTATTGTTTAACAATTTTTTCCCATTTTTTTGGGGTGTCCCTATTTTTTTTTTTTACTTTTTTTGACACAGTTCTTTTTTAAATGTCATTTCCAGGGGTGCAGGCTATTTTTTTAAGCCTAAACCACAATTCTGCACTTTTTTTCGACACCTATTCAATGGTGAAAAGTTATCCCCGTTTTTTATCAAAGACTTTTCAATACTGCGATAAGTCTTTGAAATTGAATACGGTGTAAAAAGTAAAACCTGCGATAATGACGTCATACCTCCGATATTAACGCAAAAACGATGTTTTCGCTCCCATGTTGAATGCTCCTATAAGTGTTGCAATATCATTATGTTATGCCTCAGTTGCTTAAATGCTTCCTAGAGCCTATGGATATGAGCTAGTTGGATTCTGGCACTAAAATACACACAACAAAATAAAAACAAATAACAGCAGGGTAGCACAAATAAATCCTTATATTTCATACTGACTGTCAACTTTTTTAACATGATCAGTTATTAAGACTTTGGGATCTTTTAGAGAAAGAGACCTTTGTATGATACAATACAGACACCAGCAAAATATTATATAGCCTGCAGGTTCAGAAATGTATGATTTGTTTGTTTTTGTGCCATGAATAAGGCAATTTATTTGGGCATATGGGACCAGAACCATATTCATTAAGTAAACAATAAAAAAAATTTGGCACTTTCATCAGATTTTAGAATAAATTGCTGAACATATGGCATATGCACAGAAGACAACGGCATAGTTTCAAGGAATTAGTTATTTTGTGTATGCTTTGGTGGCATTTTTTATGAGGAAATGGCCCAGAGGGATCTGCATACAGATCCCTTTCAGTCTTAAAACACCCCTGTCTAAAATGCTGATCACACAGAGTCAGTATGTTCTACTTCTTTTACACCAAAGTTCCAGGTCTGACACGGGTGCAGGAACAGGGTTCCAATTCGGATCAGACCCAGAACTTAACCCTTTCACACTGCAGTGCTGACCCAGGATATTCCCATGTTGGCGCTGTTCACAAAGGAGCTGGGTCTGCAGTAACCCAGCTCTTCTGGCATTGCAGTGGGTGCTTGGAGATTACATCATCTCCAAGCGCCACTGATGCCGGCCAATTGGGCAGCATGCGGCAGCATGAGGTATTTACAAAAAAAAATATTTGACACATTCACATCAGTCCTTGCCACAGAAGAATACTTGAGTGCCATTCCTGATGCTGGAAGTAGATTTTCTCATCCCAGAAGGGGACCAGGAAGACTTCTTGTAGTGCTTTCCACATGAAAAAGTATTTCCCATCTTCTACAAGGACATTAAAAAAACATAGTTAGTGGCCTCAAAGTGCCACTTAAACAGCACAGATATGTGGACAAGCATAATATCTATGATTTTAGGCAAGGGTAGCCACCAACTACCCATCGAGAGCTACCAACAGTGCATGTTTTCCATGTCTCCTCTCAGAATATAGTAATAAATAATTAAATTTGTTGGTGAATAATGAATACACTTGTGCACCAGCTAGGTGGTCTGGTAAATGTGAACTGTTAGTAACTCTTGAGGACTGAGATTGGCTACCCCTGATTTAAGGCCTTATGTTGTGTCTTTCTTGAGATTCCTGCACCTGCTTCTGCGGCTAGGAGTGGATTTTTGGAGTTAGTTAGTGGCCTTCAAACTGCCATTGTTCCCACTGTCCACTTAACCATATCAGATATGTGAAAAAGCGGAACAGAGCATTAAATGCAACATTTCAGATGTAAGGTTTAAGTCTTACGTTGTGTCTTTCTTGGGAATTCTTGAGCACCATGCCTGCTTGCTGGGAGTGGATCTTCATCCCAGTAGGAATAAAGACATTGTTTTTTTCTTCTCAAATGACACAGAACTGAAGAGAAAGAGATACATGTAATTAACTACTGGTAGGAAAAGAGGCATTTGGGGTTCATTTTAGTTTCATTAAAGTTTCTAAAAATGAAAAGTGTTCATGTTGCCCATAGCAACCAATCAGATTGTAGTTATCATTTCTCTATTGCATTCATCAAAATAATAGACAGGATCTGATTGGTTGCTATGGGCAACATGAACACTTTTCATATTTAGAAACTTTAGTAAATAAATATACTCTTTGGAGGTCCTTACACAAAAAATCTGCCTTTGCTTTATTTGAGCTGCCCACCTTCCAGTGTGTACTCAGAAAGAGTTTTGAGCACTGCCAGGAACCTTGTCAGTGATCAGGCTGAGACTACTTCCCCAAAATGTTTGAAAGATGATGTCCAACAAAATGAAATACAAATTCTATGAGAAATACCTTTACCGTCAACTATGTGCAAAAATTACAGAGGCACCTGTAATAGTGGATTCCAGCATGGACAAATTAATATTGTGTGAAGAAGATGATATATACATCACCCCATTAAAAGAAAATAGATTGTTTGAATTAATTTTTGGGGGGCACTTGGGGGAGCACCCGATTGAGACAGGAGCCTCTTGATAAATGACACAGGCAGCACAGCACCCCTGCGCACCTACGTTGCTGACAAGTGTGGCTAACGTGCACAGAAAAAATGGTTTGGTTTTTTTTGTCAAACTGAGGGAGGGTGAAGAGCACCCCTGAAAGAGGCAGCAGCCCCTTGACAGACAGCAGCACAGCACCCCTGTATACCTACGTTGCTGACAAGTGTGACTAACATGCACAATTTTTTTTTAAACACTGGGTGTGGAGAGCACACCTTATGGACAGAGCACCCCCTGGACAACACAGCAGAACAGCCAGCCCCTATGGACTACAGCCAGACAACCTCTATGGGCAGGACAACAGCCAGTCAGCCCCTATATATGGATAGGACAACCTCAGTCACAACAGCCAGCCAGTCCCTATATGGGCAGGTGCACAAGCCAGCAGTGTTGTTACCATTCGCTGTATCTTTCTCGAATGCAGCAGGGAGTCTGAAGAAACCGCCGATGAGCCTGAGGTGGAGAAACACGTCACGAGTGCTCACCTGCTGACAAGGCTACGAGTCTTTGGGTTTCCGTTTGCCACGAGTGTATCTCCCTGCTGCATTCGAGAAAGATATAGCAAATGGTAACAACACTGCTGGCTTGTGCACCTGCCATGCAGCACCGCGCTTGATATAAGGGATACCACTGTGGTGATAAATAGAGTGGGATGTGTACACAAAAAATATCCAACAAACATGCATGTTGTTTAAAATCACTATTGGAAGCCTATCTTAAGACTCTGTAGCCTCACTAAACAGTGTTTCAACTGGACGTATACAAAGTTGTTTTTGTTCTTCTGTGTGACAGTGGAATTGCTGCTCATTAGAAGAATAGGAGATTATGGCCCTCATTCAGAGCCATACGCTCTGAGCAGAGCGCACGCTCTGAATGAGGGCCGTCCTCCAGAATTATGGAGCGTCCTCCTGGACGCTCGTATAGCTGTGGGTCACCACCCACAGCCTGTACGAGCGTGCAGGTTGATGGACGCGATGGTCTTGACCACCGCGACCATCGCCACTGCGAGCCGGAGCCTGCGGTTGAGTTTTTCAACCGCAAGGCCCGGAGTGATTTTGGCTCTATCAGAGCTAAAATCACTCCCACTGACATCACTAGTGATGTCAGTGGGCTGGCTTCTGATGGTAGGCGTTCCCTTGGGAATGCCCCCGTCAGGGAGGCACGCCCCCGGCACGCCCACCAATGGGGGCGTGCTGTCAATCAACATCGACAGCACTCCCCCTTTGATCAGACACAATGAGCGAAGGAAAGTCCTTCGCTCGTCGCATCTGGCGCATGCGCATGACGGAGCTCCCGCCGTCGTGCGCATGCGCAGTGCACAACATCGACCCACTTGCGAGCGGACAGCCGCTTGCGAGTGGGTCTGAATCAGGCTCTATATCCATAATGACCATTTTTGGGAGTTGAACTACGAAATACGGAGCTTTTTCAAATAACATTTAGTTTAAATCTCCTTTGGGATGGAGTCACAATTGTGACAACTGGATTCATCAGTTTTTCTCATGTTATATGTTGCTAAGCAGCACTGAATTATGCTCCATAGGAGCCTATACAATATTCATGCCATCTAATACTGCTTTTATTTTGCATGGTGCATACTGATATCTGTGTTCATGTAATTAGGTAGCTTTATTCTACTCTGTCATTACTTATCTATTTTTATATTTTATTTTCATATTTATTTATTTATTTTTATTTTATGTACTCTGTGTTGTTTTCTGATCTTGCAGTGATGACGTGATCACTACATGCTTCATGTTTTCATTATTAAACCTATTATCTATTGATTAGCGCCCATACATTTTCTCTGTTCTTGGTTTTTCTCTCTTGGGAGTGATCCAGTTTTTCCCAAACTGGTAGGGCTAGCTGTTAATAAGTAGAGTTTGTTTCAAACTAGGCCCCTATTGTGTCTATAGGTAGTAGCGCCTATGGATTTTTCTTTTCTTGTTGTTTCCCTGTAGTAAACAGGCTAACATGGTCAATATCGATATTGACCATGTTGGCCTGCATGCATGGGTGATGGTCGATATTGATATTGACCATAAGAGAGGGTATGGTCAACCCTAAGCTCTACGACCAGTTCCGATGGTTCTCGATGGTCTCGATTAATCCTTATATGCCGGAGATGACGTGTAATGCGTACGAGAAGGGGGCGTTTTTTTTTTTAGTCTTCCGACCGCTTCCTCACTTTGGTCGGCCAGCTAACGATCCGAACTTAGGGACGCAACTTGCGAGGGAATCATTTGCATATCCGGCCCCTTTTCCCGTACGACCGTGCGGCCGCTTCGACCGACTCTGAATGAGGTCCATAATATCTGTATTATCCCTGCAATGTTGATTACTTGAGCAACAAGAGTTACACATAGTAACTGGATCCCTTTGTTAGCAGTAAAGATTTTATATACTTCAAATACAGTAGAAATTACTAATACTTTGAAGTTTAGAGTAAATTTTCTAAGCATCATTTATGTTTACTTTCTGTGATTTTCTATCAGATTTACTAATGGCAAATTTTACAAAGATTCACATAAAAACATAACTTTAAATGGCAATAGACGGTAGTGGACCATTGGACTGACTATTCATTATTTTACATAGACAAGAATATAGACCCCAAATTTACTAACCAATGGAGAACCCATGGAAAACCCACATAAGACATGTCAAAAAGTAAATACAGTAGAAAATTATAGGTGAGTTTGTAACTACTGTAATATGACATTCTATTGGTTCAAGCTTCATCATGGTGCCTATAAACTGGGACATAACCACCTACAGCAATGTGCTTATTGGAAATATGGCAGCAAGAAGTTTGGTACTGGTCACCACTTACCTGAACTATGCACTACTCCACCAGCTGACAGCGAGAATGCAGAAACTGAGGAGGATCAGCCACTTTTTGAGGTACTGCAGAGCCTATCCAAACCTAAATGTGAGGATATACAGATGTTCTGCCTTAATCATAACAACTTAATGGACCTGTATGTCCTTGTCATGACTATTTAGATAGAGAGGTTCTATTATGGGGCACACGTAAACTAAATCGGAGATATAAAATGTTTAAAAATTAACCTTTATTCTCAGTGGCAGTTCTAGGGGTGGGCTAGCAGGGCTATCACCCAGGGCACTGCAGCCTGAGGGCGTGGCCACAGTCACCTCGGCTGTCACCGCCTAATCTGACAGCACCTGCCTGCTCTTGCTCACCACTGGCTGACACCATTACACTGCCTGCTTTTGCCCACTGCTGGGACTCAAGCATCCCTGCCTGCCCACTTGGAGTCTCAGTCTCCCAGCAACCCTCCTAGAATGCCGATCATGGCAGTGAAAACATCGCGCATGGCATTGTGGAAGCGGCTGCAGAAGACAGAAGATGGAGGAGCAGCAGCAAGCAGGAGGGAACCGCCTATCTTCCCAAGGTAAGCCTGGCTCCCTCCTCTCCAGCAAACAGTTCCCCCCAGACAAATGGCACCCACTACCCTGGCAAGTGGTGCCCCGCTGTGTAGAGTGCAGGTCCATTTTGCAGCCCCACAATTACTCTTTTCTTTTATGTTTTTGGTCTCCCATGGCCACGCCCACTTTCAGGCCATGCCCTCTGAGCTCATGGCATTGAAGAAAGCTCTCACCCTGAGCTCCTTTAACTCTATAACCGGCCCTGTTTATAGTACTAAGATAAAATGAAAGTGAATTATATATAATTATATATGTGAGTTGTGTTTATTATTTATCCTTGTCAGTTTGTGTATCTGGTACAAAACATGTTTTATTGACCTACTAAATACAAATATTTCAACATTTATATGTACCTAATTTAAAGGAACCTGTATTATATCCTGAAGTATCTCAATATAGTACTTATTGCACATTATATTTCCACATATGTAATTACTCTATTGTTGTAGATTCATGAGGTTAGTATAGAGTACAGTATATTCATCATATTCAATTACTAATTTTTGCTTGAATTTTGCTCTAGAATATAATACAGTAATCATTTTCTCCATCTCTTAAATCCACAGCAGAGTTGTAGTAATTTGTCAATGTAGCCGCTTGAGGCGTTTTCTTAATACATAAATAACAGAATGACACAATTGTAGCTCCTTCCATACCAGATCTATATTTATTCTCATCAAAATAAAATAGCAGCAGGATAATGTTTATTCTATGATCAAGCAGCCTGAGGTTATTACTGGTTAAATAAATTATGGTGTATTATAATATAAGTTATTGTCACTCTTGCCAGGTTGACTAAGGATTAGGATTCTTCTTCTATTGTACACAATACATTTTTTTTTAATCTCACACATGGTCCTGGAGGCTGTAATGTGAATGGAACTTTTGTATTTCACTTTTATCACTGAAACACCATTATATCAGCAATTATAGTGTGTGCACTTTATATACCCACATATTAATCTCCATGTCATGTGTTGCAAATCAATGTATGTAATTAGTGGTATTTACAGTTTGTTCCACATTTGTTAATTTTGTGTCCTGCAATTAATAATCTTAAAGCAGTGAGCAGTTCATTCCTTTTTCTGTATGTACAGTTCTTACTTCTAAGCGCATTCTTATACCATTGCTGGGAACAGAACAGCCAAATGAATTGATCAAAATGTTGTAGACACACTCCCTTCCTCTGTTAGGCAGATAGCACCACTGATTCTGTATGCTCCTGTTCTTTCACCTTATTTGGCTATTCTTCTGTCCACATATATGATTTTACATCACAGAGTAAGGCTATATATTTTTTTTATTACAGATATGAATTAGGCATTATTATGTTAGGAGGTCTCAACATCAGGGAAACATGTAGTAGACCATAGATTTTTTTTAGTCACCATCTAATTAGGAGATAAAATATATTTAATAGGAAATTATATTATATTTAATAAGATATATATATAAGGAAAGAGATAGCCGGCACTCCAGTGCTCCTTAAACAACATGCACCAGTGCCTTCCTAAATAACCAGCCCTATGCAAGGATGGAAAAAAAAATATGTAACAAAATAGGTGGCACTATAGAGACTTAAAAAAAGTAAAATAGACCCTGTGAAATAAGGTCCTTATTTCACGGGGTCAATTGTACTTTTTTTAAGTCGCTAGAGTGCCACCTATTTTGTTATATATATATATATATATATATATATATATATTATACAAATCCAATGTCTGCCGGCACTCCAAAATAATGAAAAAGTGACATCTGGTGGGTGCACAGATAGCAAATACACACCAAATCCAACAAGAACTTTCACTCAGAGGGTTTTCAGCAAAAAAAACATATATTGTCACAGGTCGACGTTTCAAGGCCACAGCCCCATCATCAGGACGTCATCATCATAGACATCAACATTACAAATAAACACATAACTTACCCACGCTATATACCTCCCCTCTGTGAAGCCGCTCATTGCCCATCGCTCGCATCCACCTCGCTTCAGGGCGTCACTGGATTCATCCCCATGGCAACCACACAGCATGTGTTCCATGGTCCCCAATCCTGCGTGCCACTCGAAGTAACTGGTGCATGCTCTCACCACAGGAGGGTCTATACAGAGAGAAAATCACCAAATACACAGACATTAAAAACATACACATATAGAAAACACAGGCACAGCACATTACATATATCAGAACATAACTTCATGAATATAGAAGGGATACAAAATCCAAGATGATTACAAACAATCATCATTAATGTACTCATCATTACTGTTCATATCACCCAGTGATCACATAATAATAAATTATACTAAACTATTCCAATGGAGTTTTTCATTGAGGCCCATTGGGACAATGGTCCTCAATCGCAAGATCCACCTAGATTCCTTAATTAACCATAATTTTGCCCGGTCACCCCGCCTCAATGAAGCCGGTACATGAGCAGTTATAAAATAGCGTAAAGACCCCAAAATATGTCCAACCACCTTAAAGTGCTTGGCGACTGGTTGGTCAATTTGTTTCCCACCCAACGCAACTTTAATAGCCGATCTATGGGCCACCATTCTTTCTGAAAATTTCTGAATCGTCTGGCCTACATAATATAGTTCACACAGACATACAATCACGTATACCACATGATCGATGGAACAAGTCAAAATAAATCTAATGTCATACATCTTGTTCTCAGGTGGGTGTTTAAAGGACTTACAGACCCTCAAAAAAGTACATGTATTACAATTGCTACACTTATAACACCCTGACGGTTTGACGTAAACATTTGTAAGAGGTCTCAAATCTTTACCCATGATGTCAGCCTTAACTAACCTGTCCCTAAGGTTCCTGTCACGCTTAAATGTGGCAATAGGCCTACTTCTGGAAAAGGGAATATCCCTATCTGAAGCCACATTAGGCCAAAGAGCTTGAGTAGCCCGTCTGATGATAGGGCTAGAAGTAGAAAAATCATTATTCCAAGGGATCAAATTTTTGGAATCTCTCAACACTGAATTAAGTAACTGAGATCTGGGAATCTCCAAAATTTTAGATTTCTGATCCTGTAGGGAGATGGGATCATACCCCTTATCAATAAATTTATCAATAAGAAAGTCTAGCTCTTCAGGCACCTTTTCTGGATTACTTGTAATCCGAGTAACTCGAATCATTTGCGAGAAGGGAAGACCCTTCTTCAAGGGCTCAGGGTGGTGACTGGCTGCTGACAAAAATTTATTTCTATCTGTAGGTTTTCTGTAAACCTCTGTGATGAAACTATGATTGACCAATTTAACCTTCACATCCAAAAAGTGAACCTCAGTTGTACCATAATTACATGTAAATTTGATGGAGGATGTAGAACTGTTGATACTATCAACCAATTCTTGCAGACACATAGCACTCCGGGTCCATAGAAGAAAAATGTCATCTATGTACCGGGAGTACCACAAAATGTGTTTTCTTATCATATCATCTTTAAAGAGTAGTTCAAACTCCCGTTCGGACATAAACACATTAGCGCATGAGGGGGCTATGGGCGAACCCATAGCACACCCTCGTAGCTGCACATAAAACTCTCCATCAAAAAGAAAAAAGTTTCTACACAAAGTTAACTCTAAGAGAAGCAAAAAGAGGTTATGATCAAAAATAGTACTAGATAAATTAACCTCTAGAAACTTTTTCATGGCTCTCAGCCCTTCACGGTGTGGTATGGAAGTATACAAACTGCATATGTCCAAACACACCATCAGGGTACGAAAATTAGACAATTTATGCAAAAACTCAAGGTATCCTTTAAGAAAGTGTACTGATCATGAATCATAGGTTGTAAAATGCTGTCTAATAACTGAGACACTGCTTGCAAAAAAGAATCCCGTGCTGAAACAATAGGGCATCTGGGCGGTTTAGTTGGGTGTTTATGAAGCTTTGGTAATGTACAGTATATAGTACGTGTACTCTAGGAAATTTGATATATAAAGCGTCGAACAATTTTTGATGAATCAAATGAGAATCCTTTGCCCTGCTAAGAATAGTTTCCAATTCAAGTTGGTATTCCAAAGTTGGATCTCTACTCAATTTCTTTCAAATTGCTACATCCTCCAAATGAGATAAAATTTCCGCTCTATAATCACCAATGTCCTGGATGACGATAGCACCGCCTTTATCGGCAGGTCTGATAACGATATCGTCATATGCTTCAAGATCCCTAAGAGCACCAAACTCTGCTATAGATAAATTCAAATGTACTTTACCTGGGGCAGACATAAATTTAGTCACTGATTCATCCAACAATCGGTTAAAGGTCCTTAAAGATGGATTAGTCGATATTGGGTCAAATTTAGACCTAGAAGTCTTACTCAAGAAGACATCTATAACTGATGGTTGTGAGGGAGGAGCAACTTCATTTTTGAAGAACTCTTTCAGCCTAAGTTTCCATGCAAATCTGTAGGAATCACATTTCCAATTGAACTCGTTGAATTTATTGGTGGGCACAAAACGTAAACCTTTATTCAGGACACCAATCTCTGTGTCCTTTAGGTGCTGTTTGGACAAATTAAAGATCACATTTTCTTTTAGTTTCCTATTCTGCCTCTTCCTTTTCTTTTGCCCGCCCCTGCGGGTGGCAGAACTGGGGAAGATTGCGCTACAGACGATGTTGTTGGTCCTAAAGGGACACTAGATGATGTACCCCTTTCATTGATTGTTAGTAATCATCTTGGATTTTGTATTCCTTCTATATTCATGAAGTTAAGTTCTAATATATGTAATGTGCTGTGCCTGTGTTTTCTATATGTGTATGTTTTTATATGTGTCTATATGTCTGTGTATTTGGTGCTTTTCTCTCTGTATAGACCCTCCTGTGGTGAGAGCTTGCACCAGTAACTTTGAGTGGCACGTAGGATTGGGGACCATGGAACGCATGCTGTGTGGTTGCCATGGGGATGAATCCTGTGATGCCCGGAAGAAAGGTGGATGCGCGTGACTGGCAGTGAGCGGCTTGACAGAGGGGAGGATCAGCCACACATGGGGTATATAGCGTGGGTAAGTTATGTGTTTATTTGTAATGTTGATGTCTATGATGATGAGGTCCTGCTGACTGGGCTGCGGCCTTGAAACGTCGACCTGTTACTATATGTTTTTTTGCTGAAAACCCTCTGAGTGCCAGTTCTTGTTGGATTTGGTATATCAATGGTCATATTGGGGTTTTTATGTTTATATACTTTTTATACTTATAAAAAAATGTTTGAACTAATATAAGTTTAACACTAATTGGTATTTGTATTTTCACACTGCATTTATAATCATTAAAACTATAAGGAAAATAAACAGTTTAAATTTTAAGATCTAAATACTTTGTTACAATTATAATATTCACAATTTTTAATACTAATAACTTTCTAATACTCTATCATTACTTAGAACTTTGCATTTATAAGAATTAAAGTCATATGACAATAGATGGTATAAATTGTGAATGTCAAGAGGTTTAATGGATTACTGAGACAGATACATGATTGACAGAATACTCTAACCAATAGGAAAGTGGCAGGGGGGTTAAAAGACATAGGAAGTGACAACTCCGGTTGGAGCCTTGATAAAGCTAATGGTGAAATGGCCGTCGGCTTGTGCATGGCTGCTACTATGATTATGAGTCCTATTTATGCTTGAAAATTAATTGCTACAGAGCCTGCTGCTAAGATACAGTATATTTGAATAACCCTGACTTCCCCGTTACAATCACAGGCAATTATAATTGTTGCAGTGCAGGAAACTACTACATCAGGGGATATTGATTTAAGGTAAACACAATTATATAGATATTAGCGGTGGTGTTACAATACATCACACCCAACATATGGATATAGGTTAGGATTGCTGATCCCTATAGCAACTATATTGAAGAACATAACAATCTGCCTATAATATGTCTGGTTTGCGATATCACTAATAAATCAAATAATTTATGGATACATGGCACACTAATAGCATCTAAAAAAGGTTCATCTACTGTATCTATAGTTGGAGCCTTGAACTTCAGGGAAAGAACATCCCGTTCTTCACATACAGTATGTATGTATGTATGTATATATATATATATATATATATATATATATATATATAACACAATGCGCAAAAATATAGTAAAATTATACAAAATAATTCAATAAATTCTATATATTATTATAGGCTGCTACCCCAAGTTAAGTCTTTTGCCAGGGTCAGGAACAAAAAATTCTATAGATTGGGGGGTCTTAAGGTGTGCCAACACAATTAGTTTATAATAGTTCAATAACACCTTAGTTGTCCTGTTAAGTCTTTCAGTGTTCGTTTAGTTGTCGAAGTTGGAGGATAAGGTTCTTCTTGTTTCTACAATGAGACCCTCACACCAGAGTTCACCCAAATAAATCACTCCTTTTTGATATGCTTAATTTCACTGCCTGACAAGGGAACTGAGCACACATGCAGAGAACAGTCATCCTCACTGAATCGAGTACATCTGAGGAATATTAATGCAAAACCATTGCCTCAAGAAACCTTGAAACACTCATTGGAAATTAAGTATATCAAAAAGGAGTGATTTATTTAAACCAGCGGGTGACAATTAGTCAAGTTGATATTCTTTATACTCCACTATACACTGTATGATTGTGATGTAATTACAATCAGCACAACCTCATATGAATAAAATAAGCAACACAGCATGTATATGATAGGAAGTGAACAGGACCATAAAATTGAGACAGCAGCCGCTATAGTTTAATAATCATTTTAATACACTGTTTCTTGATCTTTACACTTCTATATTTTAATATTTTACCAATATTATGTTACCATATTATTTTAAACAGATAACAATAAAAGTATAAGTTTTAATATTTGTTGGTTCAGAGTGCACTCTATTAGATGCTTTCCTTTTATCTTCTTCTTTGATATTATTTGACTACAGTGATAGATGTTTTCAATATGCTATGTCTTGGTATTGTGTGATACATTTTGATCACTATGTTCTATAAGCATAGTTTATAGTTACATTGTGTCCAGTGAATTAATTGAAGCGTCTCTATCTATCGCTCTCTGTAAGTTCTTACAGTTCAGCCTACATACTGCAAACCACCAGAGCCGACGAGACCCGTGCCGTGCCCAGGTAATAGGGGGCATGGCCTAATCGCGAGAGGCGTGACCATGCCCCCTTAGGGGGAAAAAAAATCACTTTTTCAGCACCATTGCACACTGGGGAGGGAGCACTTTGTGCAATCAGCGTGATCGCTCCTCCCATTGGCATAGGAGACTGCTCTGGCTGCTGCTTTAGCAGCCATGAGTAGTCTCCCAGTGCAGCTCAGCACACAACATTGTGTGCTGGGCTGCTGTGACTTAAGAAGGAGGGGGAGTGGTGCCAGAGTCGGGACCCTGCAGCAAGTCCAAGCCCAGGTAATTTGTACCTGCTCCTCTCTGCACCCCTGTAGACCACATCTGCCCTCTAAAACATAGATGATGAATGTTGATCTGCAGTTAATGAAGCTAGTTACAGTATATTAAACTTCTCTGAAGATAAATATTATCTGAAATCAGTTACTTTCCTCTCCATATATTTACAAGTACTACAGTAAGCCTTTCCAAAATTATAGAAACCTTTCAGTGTTTATGGTAACCAATAATTTTTTCCCATTAACTTTTGTTTCTTTTTTACAAATAGACTGGGGGCCATATTACATTTCAGCTTATCTGATTTCCAAAATATTATATTATCACTTAATTCAGATATATTGTTTTAAACTTCATTAAGCTTGAGCAGAAGAAAATTATTTGTATAATTATTTTATTTAATATGCTTTTGTATTATATTGGGTGACAATCAGCATGGATCTGTCACCATTCAAAAATGTATATATCTTTGGCCAAACTTGTACTAAGAACCTCAATAGAAAAACCATGTTAATTGATAGAGTTTATTATATATATTTGGATATTAAGTTTTCTTAGTGCTTAGAGTGTGCATTGCATCCCCCCTTTTTTCTGCATTAGAACTACAGGTCTCAGCATGGTAGCACCTCTTATTATGTTCAAATTAGAATATGCCACACAGCCCAATTTTTCCTATGTATGTGTGTATTTAAGGTACATTTGAAAGTGAGACCCCTTTTCCTGGGCTAGCACTCCTCCTACCTGCCCCAGGTGATTTTAATTAGCATGTGCATTGCAGTACACACATGTAATGTGCACTGTTATAGGTAAGTCCTAGATACATTTATCCAATGTGTCAGTATTAGGAATGTTAGGGACCCACCTGATGAGGTCACCGTGTTGTGGTAAGTGGGCAAACATCTTTGGCCAAACATGTACTAAGAACCTCAATAGAAAACCATGTTAACAGATACAGTTTATTATATATATTTTGTACAATGGTATCACTTTTGGGTATCTGGTAGCGTAATCCATTATCACCAATATATATTGATGGCTCCGGGGAGATTTCATTAGAGGTCCAACCAAATCCATAGCTATCCTTTCAAATGGGACCTCAATAATGCTTAATGGGACTTTTTAAAATGTGGCCTTGGAGCATGATACTGACATTCAAGGCAGGGTGTGCAATGATCAGATACCTCTTTATAGACCACGGGCCAGAAAACCATCTGTAATATTCGCTCAGTGGTTTTTTTCTACCTCTGGGTGACCTGCAGTTATGTGACCATGAGCCAGGATAACATATTCTTCTATTTGCCTTGGGAAATACCAATTGTTCCACAATATCTTCCCCTTTCTTAGTCACTTGATACAAAAAATCCTGGTGTATTGCCATGTGAGAATATGACAACTGACTATCAGGGTCTACTGGTTTAGCATCAATCACTTTTACATTTTCCATGGCTTTTACCAGAGTAGGGTAGTTTAACTGCTCTACGGAAAATATCTCTTTTCTGACTTCAGCCGTCCGCATGGACTCTGCTGAAAATGGCCATCCAAAAATGGCCACCGCCAAGGAAGACACAGACACTACAGGTCCTACTGGACCTCTAGTGTCTGTTAGGCCAGCGCAAGTGCCGGGAGAAGATGCTGAAAGCCGCATCTTCTCCCGTGACACCCCCTGGCAATCAGCAATAAACCCCATAGCAATGAGTATGACACCCCCTGGCAACGAGCATGTAACCCCCTGGCAATGAGCATGTAACCCCCAGGCAACGAGCATGTAACCCCCTGGCAATGAGCATGTAACCCCCTGGCAACAAGCATGTAGCCCCCTGGCAACAATCATGTAACCCCCTGGCAACGAGCATAAACCCCATAGCAATAAGCATGAAACCCCCTGGCAATGAACTTGAAACCCCCTGGCAATGAGCATAAACTTCATAGCAATGAGCATGAAACCTCCTGGCAACGAGCATGGAACCCCCTGACAACAAGCATGAAACCCCCTGGCAACGAGCATGGAACCCCTGGTAATGACCATAAAACCCCTGACAATGAGCAGGTAATTTTAAAGTAATTAGAAGTCTTACTGTGGGGCAAAAAATGGTGTCGGGCAAATATGTAAGTTGCACTTTGGTAATAGGCATTAGAGTGTGTGGCATAATGTGTAATGGGCAATATGGTGTGTGGAATAATGTAAATCACTATACCAGGGATGTCTGACTAATGCACTGCCTTATGGAGGAGCAAGGACAAAATCCAGGTACGGGAAGGGAGGGGGCGCAAAATTGCTGCCTTGCACCGGGTGACAGATATCCTAGTTTTTTCCCTGGAGACACCAAGCTGAAATTTGGTAAGGGCAGCTAGAACTGTCACTTAGTGCAGCATGCCAAAATTCAAAGTAATAATTGAGGATTTGGTAGTAATCTAAACTTCTGTCAGTTTTTTCTGACACTCTCAATTAGAACCACTTTTCTGCTGTAGTCTACGGGGGATTTTTGGGAAGGCATAAGTCAAGGTATAGGGCAAATTTAGACTTGAGATTTGTTTTATTAGGTATCTCTTATTCCAGGGTAGGTCCTTTTGGGGTTCAGGTAATTGAGAAAGTTACTGTTTTTAAACTATTACCTCACAAATGCCCCTTTATACAGATAGGGACCTTCAACTTGTTGGGCAGCCTAAGTAGGTGCCTCCAGCAGGGGGGTGCACTCAATGTGGCTTCACCTGGGTACACCAAAATGGCTGTGCTTTACAGGTGTTAGCAGCGCTGGGACCCAGCAATGGTAGCAGGCAGTAGCAGTGGCTTGACCTAGTGCTGGAGGGTAAGTTAGCCAGATGAATGCCCAGTGGCAGCAGCAGTGTGGGCTTTGGTGGCAGCTGGGGAAACCGGCAGCAGTGTGGGCATTGGTGACAGGCCTGGATCTGAGAGGATTCAGTTCCTTCCAGCCATTCTGCAGAGTTTGGCAGTGGAGCCCATTTCAAAAATGGCACCTTAGCACCATTTTTGAAATTTGAAGATGGCTACCGCGAGCCAATCATGGTTTGCTCCAAAGTTCACGCGTTGCATCTATAAACCTTGCATTGTGGGATTTGGGCATCCATTTTGTAAGACGTGAGGAAGAGAGGATGCACGGAGCTGTGTTTGTAAGCTGATAATGGGTAAGATATTTGCACTACTTGCCCCACACTGCACATTTATCAGTTTTACACCCCAACAAACTAACCACACTCACACACACTCCTCATTAATAATCCTCCCTGCTCACTGATATTCCCTTTCTCTTTTTCCTAACTTTCAAAATGGCTGAGATGGCCCTTACAACATTACTGAGCTACTTCATTGTTTTTCCATTTAGACCCATGGTTTTAAAGAAAGAATTCCTTTGTTTGTTGAAGGGTCGTGGTCTCACTGTACTGTGGCCCCTTCCACCATTGTATTGGGCTCCCAGCATAGAACCGAACACAACACTCATCACCCAGCACAGCAGCACTAAACCAAAACAGCACCCCTCTGTAAACATAGATCAGAGCACACCTCACCCAGCACCTCTCTCTCAGCACATGACACATTACAGCATCCCTGACCCTTCACAGGCCAGATCATAACATCCCTTACCCCTCTAGCACCTCAGCACCAGACCATAGCACTCATCACCCCACATCTCACATCACCCTTCTCCCAGTTCAGCACCCATCACACCGGCATTTACACAGCACAGCACTCACCTTTTCGAGTACAGAATTCTTAGCAACCACCCTCAGCCAGCACTCCTTTCCCAGCAGAGTACCCCTTTCCCAGCTGCAAGCACCCCAGCAACCTGCCCTTCTCACAGTTCCAGACTTACTTTACTTGAGCGCAGGCAAAATAGTCTTGCAAATTGAGATTTTGCAAGGCTCTGTCGGTGGACCTGTGTTATCTGTCTCTGGCTTGCAGCCTGCATCCTGTTGCATGGTGCACCATAGGCCACCCCAAACTAACCATTAATTGCTGCCTGTAGCCTCCTACACCAAAGTAGGCACAGGTTTTTTGGCTGCTGGCCGCTCACTGTTTGCTATTGTACGGTTGTTTTGAAGCAGTCAGGTCATCTCCACTCATTTATGTTTGCCAGCATCAGTATTAGCTGGCATAATCTGCACATAGGCACCAGAAGCTGCCCCAGCTATGCCTGGTCCAAGCCTCCATGTAGGCAAGGGTTTCTTTGATGTTCCTAAGCATTGTACAGTTACATTGCATTTCATTTTTGGTCAGAGGCCTTGGGCCAGCCATGGTAAATTCCATCAACCCAACTTCTCTGCCCAGTTGTCATATATTAAAATCCAAGTAAGTATGCATATGTAATGTAATATAAAAGGAGAAAAGTACTGTTTAAATAGTCACTATTTTACATACATATTTACAAAATCCTTCCATCTCTTGTAACCTTATTATGATTATGGTGGGCTATCTGGGTGTGTCTTTTGAAAACATTCCTTGTAGTGTGTGTGTATGTGTGTGTGCGTGTCTCTGCGTGAATGTGTTTGCACTAAGGTGCATCTCTTCTGTGTGCTGTGACTCGGACTTCCTTTTTTTGCCTTATTTTTCATTTAGGTTTTCAAGTTTTAATTACATTTTTTTATTTTGTGGGATTAAGTCTACCTTTTTTTAGTAAGCATTTGCTATTTTTAAAATGTTGCCGTCTTTCTTTACATAAGTAGTTATGTAGTACATTTGCCTAAAGCAATACTCATTTTATAGGAAAAGGTTATTGTGTCACTAGGTGGCACTGGATAAACATGTGTATACACATAAACACAATATATGTATACAAGAAATAAAATATACAATACTTAATCTTTTTCACAGGAGTAAATTCTGACAATCATCACTTTTTTTGTGAAGTTTTCAGGATTTCCTGATGCTTTCCATGTGGTACATAAAAAGATACAATGCAAAAAAAGGAATATCTTAATAAAATTGGGCAGCACAGACGGTGTAATGGTTAGCATTACTGCCTCACAGCACTGAGGTCATGGGTTTGATTCCCACTACGGCCCTAACTGTGTGGAGTTTGTATATTCGCCCTATGCTTGCGTGGGTTTCCTCCTGGTTCTCCGGTTTCCTCCCACACTCCAAAAATATACTGGTAGGTTTATTGGCTCCAAACAAAAGAAAATAACCCTAGTGTGTGTGTGTGTGTGTGTGTGTGTGTGTGTATGTGTGAGCATGTGGTAGGGAATATAGATTGTTAGCTCCACTGGGGCAGGGACTGATGTGAATGGCCAAATATTCTCTCTGTAAAGCGCTGCGGAATATGTGTGCGCTATATAAATAACTGGTAATAAATAAATAAATAAAAATTGTACAATTCTGATTATAATGTCTATATGTTAAATTGAAAAAGGACGGAATTTTATAGGCTAATCATGCAAGATAAATGCTTCCCCCAACTCACACACACATATATTTATATATATATATATATATATAGACATATATATATATACATACATACATATATATGGTGGTAATCCCATCAAGGTTTCTTTGATCTTCCCACCCTCTTGATATCCCGTACTGATCACTTATTTAAGCGAAAAATTTTCAGAGGGGGTAAAATAATGTGTACTCAACTCACGTTAAGTGAATGCTGTAGTTTGAACATAAAGGTTTCTTTTAACTTTTCCACAAGTTCTTTCAATTCATCTCCCAACATAATCCATCCTCATAAAAAAAGGAGAGGGATAATGTATGTGGCTAATAGTAAATTTTAATATACAGATACAGAACACATAGTAACAAAAAACAATAAAATCCAAATAGTAAAAAAGGTGGTGACCTGATGTAGAATGGTTATGAAAACCTGTGGTCCACCATCTCATCCAGAAGGAACATAAGTCAGTAATGTCCAAAAATAGAAGGTCCCCTGTAGCCAACGCATTTTGACCTGTCACTGCAGGTCTTTTTGAAGGTATAGGGAATCATGTACATAGTGGCACTTTAAATACCCTATGTGGCTAATTGAAGTAATTAGTGGCTTGACTGATGTATTAAGTATACATTCATATAGAATTCTAGACCTCAAGATGTTGAGATACATGTTTCTGGGTGGGGTATGGTAAGCCGGATGGATTGAATCACGTGATACCACCCAGCCGGGTTTCCTCCAGAAGCATCGGGTCCCATACACCGTGTCATCCTCTCCCTTCCCTCCCGCCTCCCATGTGTAAGCCCGCCATGTCACACCTCCAAAACCCTCATGATGCGGCCATGCGTCCTCGGGCGGTCATTACGGGGAGCTTAAGACAGTTTTCTCATGTATCTGGAAGTAGCGTCAGTAATCCGTGATGCACTTCCAGTGAAAACGGCAGGTGGAAAACAAAATAGGAAGATGACGTCTATTATTTAGGGAGTCCATAATGGAGACCTGAAGCTCCAAAGAAATATCTATATATAGATAGAAATGTATGTTACATAGTGTCAATGAGTAATACAGTGAACCATCTGAAAATAATTAATATAAAACATATAAACTTAATGATCAAATGTAAACGATAAAACCTTTTAGAAAATTGTGCAAATAACCAGTAATTTCTAAAATTATAAAAAGCCATTAAAAT